>OY728147.1:2115688241-2116938241 GCA_963277665.1 Viscum album
TACAAGTGAAAAAGTAACCCCAAATAGTAAGAAAACTACGGAATCACCAAAATGGGCCATGAAGCCTTTTCTCTTGTACTCATTTCTGAATAAACCATTATGAAAATCCATCTATAATTGTCCACATTCTAATTTCATGATGTTCAACCATGGAGTATGGTTTGGTGCAGAATGGCCCCTTGAGTACGGTGTGAGTAAAAAAAAATTTGTTGTCAGTAGTGATGTTTAAAAATAATCAATTAATATACATTTTATCTATATGTATAGAAAAAAATTAATAATAATGAAAAATAAAGTTACTTCATTTAAAATTTATTAATCCAATTCTTTTCTTTCCAATGTTACCTATTCTGTCTATTTTCATCAAACATTGTTCATCTAATGATAGAATTTGAGCATATGTAAAAACATATAAAGTATAAAATCAAAGAGACTTATTTAATTATTCTAACTATTACTCAGAACTAATTTCACAACCATCCCAACAATGATATGTATGTCTATGTCCATAACCTTATGATCAGGATAATCAATCCAATCCATGAATAACTACTATAAAAATGGGTGCACGAGCATCTCTTCAGCCCACCCAAGTGAGTGAAGAATAATTTCAAAATCATAAAAACCATATAGCAAAATCACCTAGGCTCATTGTCATTAACCATTTAATAAAAATATATAAATGGTAAACAACTTTTGTTTATTCATATTTACAAGCATATTTACCATCATCATGTTCTCAATTTCCAAGCTATGAAAATTTTTCCATTTTACACATTACAACCATTTATTCCCTATTTTCAATCCATTTAATATTGAGGCCATTCAACATTAACTAGTTATCATAATCATTTATTCACCATTCATCAATTAATTAATCATTTATGAAAATCAAAACATCTCATCTTTCAATTTTCATGTTTATTAACATTTACCATTTGATTAATATCAGAAAACCCAAAATACATCATTTATCATTCTAATGTCACATGTTCTTGGGAGTAGTCCACCCCATGTTTGTTCATAATCCAATTCAACTCAACTTTGTCACATCCCACTAGGGCCGTGAGGGTTATAGTTTATCATATAATTGTATCATTCACTACATTGCACCAAGGTACCAAATAGACATTAGGTATGAACCATAAAACAACCAAATTCAAAATCAATTAGGTAATTTTGTCTATGTGACATTTATTATTGACCACCTACCTCATTTTTTATATTAACACTTGTATAAAAATATCCCATCATTTGAAATCCGAAACAAATTTAATCCAAAAACTAGTAATCTTCTATAAATTTTTGGTTTCAGGTATTTTTAAGGAGAATAATAATTACAAATGTCCAATTAAAAAAATAGATGAAAGTGGAGTGTTAGACTCACCCAAATCATATATTTTCACCAAAACATGCTCCAAATAGTGAAGAATCGATGAAGAACATTCTTGGGAATCTTGGAGGGTTCAGTTTATCAACAGAGATAATGTAGTTAGACAATTTGATAGAATAGGGTAATGTTTCCTAAATACCAAGGGGGAATTGAGAAATTCAACCATGTTTAATGAGGCACATGGTTTTCCCACGTGTTTATCAAGACGGTGAACTAATCATGCACAACCCTATATCATATTTGGGGGCTTGGTTCAAATGTTTTCAATTAGAGATAAACTATTTCAAAAATATGTGGTAGCTATGTGGGATGGATCTTTCCAAGCCAACAAAATCAGGCCCTTCACCATGCACAGTTTCTTTAAGCATACACTATCTATGCCAAGGACACATGGTCCTCAGATACAGTTATATCTAACCACGAACCCACTATAAAACTTACATTAGATGACCTCTTTTTACACCATTTCATTCTCCAACTCCCTAGTCACCCATAAGATTTCTCTTTTGCACGGGGAAAGATTTATTATCTAACATAATGTGAGTTAAAAAAAACCTAAACAAGAACATACCTCACATGAG
Source organism: Viscum album (assembly GCA_963277665.1). Taxonomy (NCBI): domain Eukaryota; kingdom Viridiplantae; phylum Streptophyta; class Magnoliopsida; order Santalales; family Viscaceae; genus Viscum; species Viscum album. The sequence continues at coordinate 2,115,690,216 of OY728147.1, forward strand.
ATTAGGGATCTTAAAGAAAGTATATATTATGTGACCTAAGATTTTCATACATTTATATTACTTATATATAGATGAATATTTAATATATTACACAATCAAAGGACTAAAGACCATAATAGTTTAGTGCATTTGGAAAAATGGAACAAAAAAATCTAGTTTGGTGAATAAACATCAACATCTCCCTTGAAGATCTCTACTTTAGTATTCCAACATAAAACCAATTTTCATAAAATGGGGATAGGAAACATAATAAATGGTGAGCGTAGATTCTTAATAATGGTAAACATGGGGCATATAATAGCATAACATAAGGATATTAGAAGAAAAGTATATATTTATAAGATAATACCTAGAATTACAATGATTTTACTCATGTGACATTTCATAAATATTTTCATTTTCTAATACATGAATCATATGGGAATGAAAGAACATAATCCTGGAGATCGTAACATTGACATAAGACATGAAATTGCAGATTGTACATAAAAATGTAACTTTTAGAACATGTATAAATAAAAATAAGTTCACCATTTTTGTTAACAACCTGAAATCGTGACCTCGAATAAATATTTCAACAAAAAAAACTAGGTCCAGACATAAAATTATTGACATGAAAACCATGTCCATGAATAGAATTGCCACTATAAAATCAGTTTCATGCATAATATATATACCACACGAGCTATAAATACTTTCTCAATGCATTAATGGTATAAATTGGTCCCGCCATTAGTATAATTAAATCAATCATGAATGTTTTAAAATAACATAAATCCTCATCACCTCCAAATTCATGAAATACATTTTTTTGTAAAAATTCCATCATTTAATATGTCATTGAAAAGTAATAGTATTCAAAAAATCATTCCACGAAAACATTATCCAATCTTGACAAAAAAAATATTAGTTGTATCCATGTATCATATCCCGCATTATTCACTATTAACACCACCTAAATTCATCATAGATGGAAATTTATTTTGAAATTTCAATTTAAGACATTTATTGAGGAACATATCATTTCTTCTATGAATTTTTTTTTTCAAAATGAAAAAAATTTATCAATTATTTTTCATTGAAAACCTCTTTTGAAAACATATTTTTGAATTTTTGAATGCCACATTAAACATATTTGAAAAGATTTTCTGTTAATATTCTTAAAAGAACATCTAAAAACATTTTAAAAAAACCTGGTTTTTCAATAAGACATATTTCTAAAATAATAGAGAATAGAATTTCATGAAAAATATAAAATCAGGAAAAAAGTATATTCATGATAAAATATGTCGATGTACAATTATATATACGTTGTAAAATAATATATGTTCATTACAAAACAACTGTATCAAAGAAGGAAAATCTAGTCAAAAATACATTACTGATTTGGTAACTTTGGAACCATAATCCCACATGAAGAGAGATCATAAAATGTATATATAAGTAACCATAAATTTAATTGTAATTATAATATATTACATTTATTGGAAGTGTATACACAATTCAAATTAAACATGCAGTCTAGAGGTCATGTGTCCCATAGAAATAAAAATTTGACTAAAATACCTAACCTTAGGTCTTGATTTACATCATTCATTTCCATAAATATGTATAACAAATATTATTTTATTATAAATATAAAAATGTACCATATTATATATATATATCATAAAATATATTATTTACTTATAAAATTATATAACTTTTTATAGACAATTTCATGTTAATGTTCTGTTTTGTGTTATAAACGCATTGTTTTTTGTACATGTTTTGACTTATTATTCTTAGTACTCAATCATATATCATGATTTAACTATTATATTTTTATAAAAATTATTTATAAATAATATATTTTTATATTGATATGTAAAATTTAGAGTTATAAACTAAAATACATTGTTCGTTGAGACCATAGGTTGTATGTATGCCTGAATGTTGTTTCCAATAAATTTTCAATTTATATGTTATAAAACTATAAGTAATATAAAAATATATAAATAATTAAATTTCATATATATCACATATTATTAGTAAATCCTATATTAATTCATTCTATGTAATTTTTGAACGAATCACATTGCTTCGAGACGTGGTTGTCCGTTGTACACAAAAACTATGTTATCGTATTCACAAAAAATGACAGGCATGTTGTCTTTTGTGATATAGTAATTACATATCATAATAACATCATAAAATATTATATATCATAAATAAATTATAAAATCATCTTTATATCAAATCTTTGGAGGTGGTAATGGAAAAATGAATGACATCAATTCGTGAGGCAGTAGTCTGCCATACACAGTAACGATGAATGTATATCCCATTTGATGAAAATGTTTGACTTTTTAAGTTCTAAATATAACATCAAAAAATATAAATATAATTCAGATACCAAATTTATAATATTATCATAAAATAAATATAATTTAATGGTTTTACGTAAGAAATAAAACAAAAAAAATTGTTGTTGAACGTTACATATTCTATAGGTATCTCTTATTGGTTTTCTCCAAAGTACATCCTTTTAGGATTTACGACCAAATGAAGGCATACATGATGAATTTATGGATTTTGTTGGATATTTTTAATGGGTTTTCCCCAAAAATATATGTTTTTATATATGAAAAATTATATGAAGATGTTTCCTTTTATAAGTGAGGAGAGGGGCACTCTTGGAATTTCTCAAAGGAATGGTCTATAATAAATTGAATCTAAAAAAAATAGCTGTAAAATTACATGGATTAAATGAAAATATAATATATGATTTTATTATTTTAAAAAAATATTTTATTAATGTTTTTTTATATTTAAATCTTATCATTTTTATTAACCATTTGTTCATCTATATTAATTTTAACAATGGTAACAAATTTTCAGTTTTAAAATAATTTAATTTTTAAATATACAAATAAAATTGGTCCATAAATGGTAAAATTATGATAATTTAGACCATTATATGACATTATTTAAATATTAATTAATTTTATTATTTTGAAAAAATTTAACAAAATATTATCTTCACGAAACATCATTGGTGTCAATTATATACACTATTCATTACATTGACCTTAGGAAAATGAATGAAGAAATATAAATCAAAAAAAAAATAATTTAATATACATATAATATGTCATATTAAACATAAAAATTTTGTTTTTACATTAATGAATTCAAATAACATTTCTTTCAAAATTATTGACATCACTAAATGGATTTTCTTATTAGTTGAATAATTGCAACATCATCATTGTGTAATTAATTATGATACGTATTTATTCACTGTTTTTTATAAATAAAATACCAAGATATATATGAACCTTTTATATTTGATAATAATAATTATTTTCAAGAATATATTCTACTTTACTCCATAGTAAATATATTATACATATTAAAAGTAAGAGTGTGACATATTATCGTTGTCATTCATTTTAATAAAATTTAATTTATTTACATATAAAACTGTACATGAAGTATTTAAATTTCTAAAAATATTAGTTAAGTATCTAATAAATCTTTTCTCATAAAACATTTCCGGTTATAGTTTCATTTTATAGTTCTTATAACATTATTTTTAAATTGAATTACCCATTTTACCATATACTGATCATTCATATTGGCATAAAAGAGAAGATTCCGATTTTATAAATTCATAAAATAAGATATTAGATATTAAAAACGTTTTTAAAAATTAAAAACACATTATTAGAGAAAATTAATTTAAAATTAACCATATAGATGATGCGAGAAAGAAAATATTTGATGTGAAAATGTTCAAATATTTGAAACATTTTAATATCCAAATTTATAATGATAAAGATTCTAATGAACTAAATTTGATTAATTTTTGTATAATTGAACTATTTTGAATTTTAACCCAATTAAATATGTAATTTAAAATTATATATTACTCAGTTGAAAAATTCTTTTTCAATTAAACTATAGTATTTTTTAAATATTAAAAATGAACATTTTTTTAATAAAATAACAACATATGAAACAAAGTAAATTTTTATATTACTATTTGAAAAATTATTATTATTATATTTAGTATAATTTATAAAATTTATAAAATTTACTTTTATGGAAATAACTCAATTAATTGGAGGCATGATTACCGTTTTAAAAAATAATGGCCTTTGTATGCTTACAATTAGATTTTTTCATATATTATTTCTGTAAAACATGTTGGATGGATTCAAAAAAATAATTGAACACATACAATTTATATAACATGATTATCATTCACTAATATATAATAATATAATTTATCAAAATAAAAAAACATTGTGGAAATAAAAATAGTTTTTCATAAAAACACATCCTTTATTTTCAATTGGTTTTTTTATTTATAATTAATTGTTAACCCAATAATTATTTTCCAAATTCATTTCATCCTATCCATATCCTCTATTACAATTTTTTGTATATAAATTTCCTAATAAATATTATATTCTTGTCTGGTAAAAATAAATTATGTGTATTTGTCAAGCTATCGGAGAAACTCTTTGTTGAGTATAACACAAGCCATATTAATATTATGTCTTCTATAAGCCAAAATATATTTTTGCTATAGAAAAATAATTAATATAAACATATATAGAATTGATTTAGAATGAAATAGAATTCATCATGGAATATTGATTTTTTTTAATAATATTAATTCCTAAAAACAAATGGTGTTACATTCTACCTACCTTAAAATAATATTCTCCATCAAAATTCATCATTATAATAAAATAAATGATGATATTTTAGAGATATAATAACATTATATCCCCATGAAGCTTTTTTATACTAGTGGATTCACAAAAAAAATTGAATAGGTCAGTTATCTAGTTTCATAGAATATTCTCTATCACATCTAAAATCTCTACTGGTTTTTCCTCATATGAAATATGTTGCTTCAGCTATATAACCTATTATTTTAGTGCATACTAAGGATTAGGTATATAATTCCTCATAATGGATATATGTAACACATCATGAACATGATAGAGTACTTGATAAATCATGAATCTAAAATCCACCATCCCAATATTATCAAGATATTCAAAATCAAAATTGTGTACTTAAAGTATTAAATTGCGCTTCAAGAATCCAAGTAGGATGCTCGAAAATTTAATTGTGTGAAACCCACATTGAAAACATATTCAATAAAACATCCCCATAAAAGTGGTATTGTAAATGGTTAAGATTACAACCAAACATGGAAATTGATTTGTAGACCATTAAGAAAAAAGTGAAAAATGTAAATTTAATATAATTACAACTATCATGTTATATAAAAATGATATGGAATAATGCCATTAAAATGATAATGACCACACAACCATAAAACAAATAGTTTTGAATAATTTCTTTGATATCATTTTAAACCATTATAATATGATATAATTTTATATCAATATAATTTGAGAAGAAATACATAATGATTTTATATCATATCAACAATACAACTCATTTATTATTCCTTAATTAATTTATGAATCATTCTGTACACAATGAAATAATGTTAAAATTTTAATTCATACCAAACTATTATATCATATTATCCATAATGGGATGAAAATTAATTCATTCTGTTTCTAGTTATAATAATAACAAAACTTTTAGATAATTTAATATAATACTCATAAATATTTATACTTGTATGTAAATAATTAATCTCTAAATCCTAGTTCAAAGTTGAATGTAAATAATTTCATAAATGGTTACCCATATAAACCATAAAAACGACTTTAAAATTTAAAAAATTGAAAAATGTCACTAAATTTTTTAAAGACATATTAATATTGATCCCACATATATCATAAAGTTAAAATTTATTTCCATATACCAAATATGTTAATACATTCATCATGTATTCTCTTGAAACATTGAAATAACATGAATTACCATAAAACATTTTTGAAAACAAGTATTTTTTGTCACACCATAAAACATTTATTATTGGATATATTCCTTAAAAACTAAAGTGTTTTAAACACTATCCATTATAGAATAATCCACTTTGTCAAAAAATCATTAATTTATTTCCAATATAATCATTACAATCTAATTTACATTATACATTTCGAACATCAATTATCCAAACTACATATTATTTACACAACATGAGGAAATAATAAAGGGTTACCTTCCCTTAGTCAAATTTGTTTTTATAAAATATAACATTTAAATTAAATCAAATTTCATATTCATTAATACCATAAACCATAATCCATCTTATCCTTAATGAAAAACTTATTTTGATCTATGGATATATATTTTAAAATTACGAAAATTCAATATTTTAATTCATATTCATAAACACTTCCTTTTTCCCAATGCATTATCAAAATATTATCTATGATAAAAACTTCTATCCTTTCACAAGTCTTCAATAGTCACCTCATCATCAGAAATATAAACAATACTCATATAACCTCACTGATTTTCTTCATGAAATTTCTCTATTAGAAAATAATTTACATATTTTATATACATTAAACATTTATAACATCTATCCATTGATAATACCATAGAGAGACTAATATTTTCATCCATTTCGAGAATCAGATTATTTAATTTTTATTTAAAGTTACTTTCTTTGTGTCATTATTTTACAAACCCAAAATATCTTTTTATTTCACAAATACAATCACTTTGGTTTCTCAACCCACATTCTCAGCACGTAGGAATTTCAATATTTATTTCATTTTGGTATCCACTACCCGAACACTCTGTGAACTCATTCCACCTCTTCTTTGGAAAGTCTGAGAGTTGGTTAAGGTATGCATTGTTAATCATATTTATTTGAAATCTGGTTAGGGAAAATCACAATGTCCATCACTATTATAGTCATTCTATTTGACTCCTCAGGAGAAAACTCTTTATCTTACATAGTATTTACATCGTCTCTTCCAGTTCTAACCATATACTAATACCACAATCATTGTGTGAGAATCACTAATCGTAATGTGGAACCACATAATCAAAGGAAGTTACTTATAAAATTACAATCCACAAACCCTTTTTTTTAACATTGGTAGTTAATGATTATTAAAAAAACTCATGTATTTAAACCGTAATATATCCTTAGTATTTTTACTAGGTTATTCTCATCCTAGTTTTCAAATATTATCTAATTTTTTTAAAAACCAAAATAGTGACCCTAGATTTTTAAACATGGATACTTCTTCTTTTTAGCTGAATATTAATTATATTACAATAATACACTCTTATGGGCAATATAGTTTAGCAGATTTCATAACATGGAACAGATGAATCTAGTTTTCTAAAATAATATCAACACATCCCATAATGAAATCCCACTATAGAATTCCTTCATAAATCATTTCTTCTTAACCTGGGAATATGAAACATAAGAATGGGTGAGGTCAGATACTTATGAAAGGTAACATGGTAGAAACATAAGAATAACATAAGGGTATATTAACATAATGATAAATTCTGGAAATAATAATATTCTTGTCAAAGATCATATACATGAGTCTTGGAATAATGAATTTAATTTCATAGTACCTGATTCAAAAGGAAATCAAACAACATAATCAATGAGATCATAAGATTTAAATAAGTCATGAAATAATGTTATATATAAAAAAAATTATCTTTTAAAACATGTATAAATAGAAATAATATCTATTAAATTAAGGACATGAAATTATGACCTTGAATATAAACATGGACATGAAAACCTAGTCCACAAAAAATTATTAACTTGAAAACCAGGTCAAGGAATATAATTATGAATATGAAATCTTGTTCACACAAATATATATATACCTCATGAGTTATGCATATTTAACTAAAAAATTGTAGGGATATATATGTCACAAAAATAACATAATGAAATAAAACATATATATGACACAAGATCAAAATCATTCATCACATCTGAAATCCTAAAATAAAATGGGTTTCAGAAATATTTATTCATAGAATATCTAACTGAAATGTAACAGGATTCAAAAACAACATTCCATCAAAACATACAAAATTCAGTGAAATAATAATGGTATCCTTGAATAATATCCCCAATAATTAATTAGTTAAACCAATATATGTCATCATATATGTAAAATAACTTTGAAAGATCTTTTTTGAACATTTATTGAGGAAAATACACTTTCCCCTTTTAAAATAATTTTTGAACAGAACAAATTATCAAATATTTTTATCTAAAAATATTTGTGTATATTTAAAAAGGTATCTTTGAAAAAAAATTAAACATATTTTAAAAAAAATTCTGTGGTAATTTTTATAATATGTTTTAAAAACATTTATAATAAATTCTAGGAAAACAGGTTTCTAAAGAAGAAATTTTAATAACCAAAGAAAAAATCACATTACATAAAACATATTATATAATGGAAATAATGATATTTATCATAAAAATTTCAAATTTAATTATATACACCTCATAATTGAAAATATTTTCATAACATTATATGTGTTTCAACTAAAGTAAATTGTTACAAAATTACTTTACTAATTTGGTAACTTTTGAATATTGAACCACATCAATGAGCTATAATCAAATGTATATGAAAATACCCATTAATAAAAATATAATGATAATATATTGAATTCTACAACATTATATAAGAAAAAAATTTAAACATGTAGTGTACAAGGAATGTGTCCCACATTAATAAAACTTATGCGAAAAATATCTAACTTATTTTTTGATTTCCTATACATAAGATAAAAAATCCAGAATAATAAATATATTAGTAGCACAAATATAAAATAATTTCACATTAGTATACATTTAATACCATAAATTCTTTACTTGTTATTTATATAACTATTTTAGTACAAATCCTATGTTAAAGATTTCCGCAGGTAATATCCACATTGTTATTTGTATATGTATTGACATTCTATTCCTAGTCATGTATCATTGAACATGATTTCATCATCTATATATTTATTAATGTGATTTAAAAATACTTTATATTCATTATATATTTATTTTTGGTGATTTGAAAAATTTAATGGTACAAAATAGAATACACCATTCATGAAGATGGTTGACCATACAAAAGTATGATCGTTGTTTTCATTTCTTTTCATTTAAAAAAGATATAAGTATATGAAATATTATCATCCCAGGATAAATATTATGTGATATTTATCACATTTGATTATTAAAACAATTCGTAAAACATTCAATTAATGTGTGAACGAATAATGTCACTTCATAAGGTGGTAGTCCATCGTAAATATGAACGATGTTATCATATTCCCAAAAAATGGAAATCATGAAGGTGTGTGATTTCAAAATTTAAAATTCATAATAACATAAAAAATCATTTATACCATATATAAACTATAAATATATAATTAATTACTAACTTTAATGGTGTTAATGGTAAACTGAACAACCTCAGTCTGAGAGGTGGTAGTCTACTGTACACACAAACTATGATTGTGTATCCCATATTATGAAAGTGTTATAAATTGTATGTTATACCCATTACATAAAAAAATCATAGTACATTTTAGATACTTATGTTATTATATAAACATGAAATAAAAAAGCATTGTTTTTATGGATGAAATAAATAAAAAGTATTTTTTGATGAACATTATATATTTTTCAAGTATCTTTTTTTGGTGTGCACATAATTACTTCCATTGTTTGATTTATTTGCATTTAAGGAATCTAAGGTGAAGGTAGGGATGTTTAAAGCATATTTGAAAATGTATTTTCTATGAAAAATATGTTTTTATGTTTAAATAAAAGTTTAGAGAAGGTACCCTTTTATAAGAGATGAGAGGATAACTCTTGGAATTTTTCTTCAGATGAATCTATAATAAATTCAACATTAGACGAAATACCTCAATCATTCAATGTATTCGAATATAATTTAATGAAAAATGTCAATATAAAAAAGCAATATATTTTATAAATTTTTTGGTCTTACTTAAATCCTTATCATTTCGATTAACCCATACATAATCTATTTTAATATTAAATATGGTAACAAATTTTCATTATTAAAAGATTTTAATTATTAAATATAAAGTGTAAATTGGAAAATAAATTTTTTCTTTATGAAATTTTAGGCTAAAATTAATCCAGTTTTATCCTATTTAATATTTTTATATTCTTTATATAAATTAAAAAAATAATATATTCATAAAATTTCATTAGTGTCACTTTTGACACCATTCAATACTTTGACTTTAAAAATGAAATATATAATTATAACATTAAAAAAATAAATTATTAATAATATAATAATTCATACTATTCTATATAATTATTTTACCTTCCTAATAAATTATAATAACATTTCAATGAATATTTTAAATATCACTTAATTGATTTTTCATTAATTGAATAATTACTGCATCATCATTATTAATTTATTAATGATAATTATTTCATTACGAAAAAATTTAATACCATGATGTAGATAAACATTTTATATTTATTAATAATATGTATAGTTGGTCATGTGTTCTATTTCCCCCCATATTTAAAATCTTTTACTTATTGAAGTTAAAATTCAGATATATTATAACTCACATTGATTTTAATAATGTATATGTCACTTCCATAGAAAATTGTCCATTAAATCATTATATTTGGAAATTGTGTTGTTATGGATAGAATTAAATTCATAAAATATAATTTTCTAAAGTGTTAGGGATATTTTATAGTCTTTATCATGTTATTTTTAAACTAACTTCTACAATTTACAATTTACTATGGTATAAAAAATTAACAATGTTACTATTAATATATTTCAAAACTAAAATAGACCAATTCGGTAAATTTATATCATCATATTCAAATTATGAAATCCATTTTTCAATATTTTGAACATATAAGTGGAAAAAATTAATTTAATGATAATATTATAAACTGAGTGTGATAATGAGTTTTTAATGTGTAAATGTCCAAATGTTTGTAAATTTTGTATACAAAAATTTAATATATAAAATATTACAATGTACCAAACTATTTTAATGGATGAATAATTGAACTAAATTTGTTCAAAAACAAATTAGAAAAATAATTTTACTTTATTTAATATAAAGATGAAAAGCTAGTTTTCAATTAAAATACTGTATTTTTCATCGTTCATCAAAAAAATTAAACTTGTCCAAAAAAACAAATATTAATAAAAATTTAAATTTAGATATCAATATCTCATAAATGATGTTTTTTATATTAAATAATATTAATAAAAGTGTCAAACTTTTTATTTAAAATAAGTGCACCATTAAAAGGTGAAAAAACTACCTTTTTAGAAAAAAACATTTATATTTCAAATGCTTCCAATTGATGCCTATAAAACATATTAGATGAATTATGGAAAAATATAATATAAAACATATACATTTCATTAATATCATTCAATAATAGTGATTTATTGTATTTATTATGATAAAACTCTCTTTATGAGATAACAAATTAATCTTCCAAAGAAAATGCATCCTTTATTCTCAATTTTTCATCATTTCTAATTTATTTTTAACCAATTATTTATTTTAGTAATTTTTATAATCTTATTAATTATATTCATTCTAATGGCTAAGTGATATGTAACATAATGTATTGTATATTTTTGTCTAGTAAAACACAGTCATTCATATAACAAAACTATAGAAGGAACTTGTTGTTGTGTGTAAAAAAATAAAAAATTATATTGGTATGTTCTATAGTAAATCTATAATGTTTTTTGTAGCACATTCTTGTGTATAATGAAATCTTCACATGGGGTATAATTCAATAGGATCCACAAAGGAATATTTATTTACATAAAAATTATAATTCCTAAATACTCAGGTTGTTAAAAAATCTGTTATATTTATAAAATAATTATACCTATGTGGTAAATATACATATATACCCATTAATATTCCATTTTATTGGAATATGATAATTCCAATCCAGTGTATGGTGGGTTACCACCTCATAAAGTGACATAATTTATAATTCATTAATGTTTAAAATGGTTGTTAATAATGTTAAAAATAATGAATATATATAATATAAAATACATGTATATGATATTCATGAAATTTTTTTCATTCTATACATATAATATATCATTTTATCTCATACCTTTTTACTCACTAGAAAAATTATAAAATCTTTTTTTGATATGTGGACTACCAGCTCCTCAATGAAATTTGATTCCATTTTTCATAACCACATCCCAATAATCAAATTTATAAGTATATATAATTCAATATTATGGTATTTATGATATAATTAAAATTATATAATGAAAAAATATTACTTATATTCATTCAAAAGTGATAATTTAATAATGGAAATGATATCCATGCATACATGTGGATTACCATCTAAATGATTGTATTGTTAGTTTATTTCTAGTAACCATCATTCATGATTTGTTTAAAAATTATAATTTATGTATAAATATGATTCTTAGGAAATTATTTTAATTAAAAATATGATATATCTATATTTTACTCAAAAAATCGGGACACACATTATAAATCTTGAATGATAAAACAATGTGATTTACACCCGAAACAATGAAAAAATGATATATTGTTAAAAAAATTGTGAAATTATGTTCTAGAATATTTATATATGATATTATAAATATTAATATATTAATTTAAAAGGTTAATATAATGTTTTAAACAATAATATATGTGAATAATACATGTTCAGACCAAGTAAGAGTGTGGTTAAGGTTTTCTCATCCAATATTTAATTAAATGAGATAAATTCCATATTCAAAACGTATTTTTATTATGTGGTGTATATAATTATATTGAATGTATTTAATTATTATTATACATTAATATTTTATATTTTATTGGGTTATATCTATTTTAGTTAGATTGAAATAAAACACATTTTATTCCATATGATAATCTAGTTATTAAAGGAATAGTAATTGTTTTTCAGATATTTATAATGAAATTAAATCTCATTTTACATTATTCATGATGTTATTCATTGAAAATAAATTTATAATGGGAAGTTGAGATAACGCAAGGTTATCCCAATACAACATATAGGATGTGGTGGTCCAAATAGGACTGGGTGATCCATTTATATGTGATACGATCTAGTGACCAAAATATCATCGAGTGAGCCTGTTATAATATATATGATGGATCAAAAAGAAAGTTCTCCAATACATTATGTAATTTAATTTGTATTTATAGTAAATAATTATATAGTTATTTACAGTTTATCATATGTATTTCATTGGTCCTAAATTATTTCAATTAGGGGCTTAACATGGGTCATCTAGAGAAAATATCAAAAATATGCAGTTGTTTTTATGATAATTTTATGGGATTATAATTTTTTGATAAATTATCATATAAAATATATCATGATAATTAATTATAATTAATACTTCCTTTTCCCAATTTTTATACTTAATGATTCAGGTATTGATTGGTCAAGTTATTTATGATTATCTAATCCTCTAAATTATGTCTTTTTACATGTATTTACATATTATGATCATTGATGAAATTAATTTTATAATGCATTATTTAGCGTTATTTTTTAGTTTATCCCACACTTATTATTCTTCATTTTACAATGGTTAAAAATAATGGGGAAGAATTAATTATTTATATAATAGATTTCATAATGTTGATAACAATAAATAAATGTGAAATAAGAAAAATATGTTTAAGAGAGAGAAATTATTATTTTATGGCATGGGAATTTTTAATGAATGAATTTTCATTAATTAAATAAAATATAAACCTCAATGATCCTCATGAATTTTAGAGATCCAATTTTTTCATTTTGGATTGGTAATGTTCGGATTTAAATAAATTGGGTCATAATTATCAGTATCAAGAAAAAATTTAATAATTTTACTATTTCTGCACCAGATCTGGGAGTGTGGATTTTGGGATGATATAGTTGGTATAAAAATGGTTTAAAATAAATTTTTGATAATTATATTTTCATGTGTAATCGTATTTAGATTTATGGATAAATTCATAGGTATATATGATTAAGGATAATAATGTCTTCGCTGTAATGGACCCAAAATTGAGAATATATGCATTGAGGTCTTAATGTAATTAAAGAAATATTATGAGAAATTTTAGAAGGATGTAGTTTTTTAAAGCTACAGAAAAAATTATTTCAGATTTTAAATTTTTTTGGAATTTTATTTATGTTATATATTACTTCTAGGGTTTATAAAATCATAGATATTGAGAAAAAAATCATATTAATAAAAATAGTATTGAATAATGATATGGAAACTAAGAGATTATTGTTAGATCAATAGACTATTTCTATAATTTTGGGAAAGAAATACTAAATGTATGAGAAAACCATTGGGGTAAATTAACTCTTTAATTTTGAGGATATTGAAGTTATGTGGGATAAATTATTATGGAATGATTTAGTTTCAAATTTGGTTATTACAGTTGCATTTGGATGATTTTTGTGTCATATTTTTTTTTAAAAAAAATTAATTATCATACAATGTGCTCACTGTTTTGATATTAGTTAATAATTAAATAAAGGATAAAAATCATTTTATCCCATTATGAATATATGGTCTTAAAATTTTATTTTTACTGCTTCAATAATGAAAAAATACTCGCGGATAATCCTTGTATTGAGTGAAATAATATTTTGTTGTGAAAATTGATAAATTTATGAATTTATACTCGTAAATTAAGTGTATAAACATATTAACTTAATCTAAAAGGTATGATAATTACACAAATCTAGGAAAATGGTTTTACAACAAAAAAGTATTTCATAACACCTTCATTTATGATCAAGTGAAAGACATTTTTATCACTACATATTTATGGTTTTTATCCCATTAAATTTTCATTGATCGATCACATTCTTGTTATTGATGACCTAAATCAATCATCACTATTATTTAAGGTTTTCATTCATTACCCTTGTTATGCCCATATTTGGAAAACTAATTTTTTTATCCCATTTTCCTTTTGTGACTCACTTTCTAACTAATTGAGAGAGACTATTCTGACTTTTGTTACAATGGTATTTTATAATTAAATGATTATTAAATTTCCATAATTTTATTACTTAGATAAATATGAAATTGGATGGGTTTAAATTTTTATGGAGGGTGGATATGACACCAAAAAACTTTAGTTAAATAAAATTATATTCAATGGATTATTTCAAATACAACACTGATCATAAAATAGAATACAACACCCCATGACATTATGACATTTTTATTTTTAAATAATTTTAATCTCGTCAATTTATTTTGGTACATGAAACCAAATATTTTATGTTCAATAGCGTATTCAACACGCAACACAGAACAGAAACAACCCATGATAAATATTATAGTTATAATCTAGCAATTAAAGTTTTGGGTGTGAATAATAATAACTAAATTATTATATATATTTATATAAACCTTACTAAATTTCATTTATTGATAAATTCTTAGTCAAGAAACAATCAGTTTAATAAATAGTTATTTTATTCATTAATAATATGTTTTCATGAAAAAATTTAGAACTCATGAAAAAAAATTACAGTAATAAAATTTTGGATTACTGGGAAAATTTATTTGTCAAAATTAATATATTTTTTGTAATCACAATATCAATGATTAATTTGTGCAAAATTTTTGGACATAAAAAAACATATTAATTTTTCAGTGAATATTGAAAAATAATGCTTTTTATAAAAAAAACCTATTATATTCTGTTAATTAAGAAATAAAAAAGTCCCAATATTTTCTGAATATGTTTCAAAGGAACCAAATTATTTTTTAGTTATAATTAATATACTTAATTACATTGAATGAAATTTATATTTCTTTTATTATAAGACTATTTTGGGATAAAAAATTTCATTTTCTGAAATTTATTTTGAAATGTATAATGTTTATCGTTTTTAATTTTTTAAAATATTCCATACATTGAAATGTCTTAAATGAAAAATATACATTATATAACAATAAATATTAATTATCTCAAAATATAACAATTTTTTCCATAGAGTTTTTATATATTCACCTTTTTCTCAAAAGAATTACAATTC
The DNA here is from genome assembly GCA_963277665.1 of Viscum album. Classification (NCBI taxonomy): domain Eukaryota; kingdom Viridiplantae; phylum Streptophyta; class Magnoliopsida; order Santalales; family Viscaceae; genus Viscum; species Viscum album. The sequence goes on from OY728147.1 coordinate 2,115,706,252, forward strand.
AAAAAACTCATTATCAAACCACATTAGCAAGATTAAATTTAAGTTAAATTCTTCCACATTTATGATTTGAATTTGAGAAAGAGGATTCCATAATATTGTTAAAATTATTTTTATTATATAATTAGTTTATTACAATTTTTATCTATAATTATTTATGATAATGATTAAAATTAATTTCAATGATTATTATAAAAATGAGTAAATAATGTCAATAAACATGCAATATAAGATGTAAAAATGGCCCAAAAATTTTTCTTAACCACTTTCTACGGACATATATGGACTTCATCCATATTATACATGATTTTTTCATTATTGGATATTTTTTATTGGAAAACATGGGTTTACCTGACATTCTTCAAATAAATTACATGTGTGAGTCTCACCTCACATATAAAAGGACACCCCTCTTCTCCTCTCTTCAGACATTACTAACGGAATGGTTCAAAAACTAACTAATAAAAAAACGTTACAATTTAGTAAAATTATTATATATGAACTATTTTGGAATAAAATATTACCTATATGGCCTTTGGTGGAACCATAAGGAGGATACCGAAATAATAGTTGACATTCCACAAGGAACATTTTTGTTTCATTATTTTGTCCAACACATAAATTATATATAAAACATACATATATAATAACCTCCATATCATAAATTTGTTCATATGATTTTATTTTTATTTAAAAAATAATAATTTTTCACTTCCATCTAATGGGTTACTAAATCATCATTTGTGTATAGGATAGACTTCGACCTAGCGATACAATATCATTCATTTTTCTGTTATAACATATCATAGATGAGTTTAATGATTGATATAAAGTATTAATATGACAATTATTACCTAATTATACCTATGTTCTAATTTTATCATTTATGTGTATTTAATATTTCATTCCTTAAGAGATATTATAACATTGGTCATTTGTATAGTGGACTACTTCCTCACTAACCGATGTGATTCATTTCCCCTAATGTCTAACATAGAATGCAAAAAAATCATATAATATTAATATATGTCACATAAATGAAATTGTTTTTGACAATAATGACATATTAATCATTATATAAATATATGATATGTTTTCATACCATTTCACTCACTAAATTATGATAATATCATTCATAGACATGTCGACTACCGCCTCCCCAAAGCAGCGTTAGTCATTTTTTCATCACCACATCACAATAATGATATGTATAAATATATATTATTATATATTATTGATTTTATAATGTTATCTTAAATTCGTATAAATAAAATATTACTTACATTATCATCAAAATAATAACTGAAAAATGGAAATGTTACTCGTGCCTCTGTATATCCTACTGTCATCGTGGTCGTAACATTTGGCCAATTTTCATAACAATCATTCATGGTTGGTTTTAAATTTATAATCGATTTATAAATATTTTAATTATGTCATTGGTCTTATAATTTATTTATATAATATAATTCACAAATAATTTGGGACTTCCAAAATAAATCACGAATGAGAAAACATAGCAATTATCAAAAAAAATACTGAAAATAATGAAATATTATCACGAAACAAGAGACAAGATTATATAGATGGATAGTATATGATATAGTTATATATAATGAGAATAATGTATTTTCAAACTAATTTAAATTAGTCTAAATAAATTTCAACCATGATTAAGCATGAGATAAGTGTTTTCTCATATCACATTTATTTTATTGAGATATATGCCATATTTGTAACAACCCAAAATTATGTAAATAGATATTCTATTCCTATAATTATTAGATATATTATATATAACATTAAACAATATAAATAAAATGATACGAACTTTATAACTCATCAATGGATGAAATAAGAGGTATTTCTAGAAGGTAAAGAACCTATACCGATAAAATTGTATCTTGACCTCTAGAATATTAATATGATCATCGTGAATTGTAAACAAAATAAATGAATAGTGAACTGGCCTATAAAAGTATACATAAAATTTATGAATCTCATGAATAAAAATATTATATATATTTTTATTGGATTAATAAATTAATGTTTTAAAAATGGAATATTATGTCTTGGTATTTTAGGAACTCATAATTATTTAATTACAAATTTTTGTTAGACATAATAATTTAAAAGAAAATATATTTTCTAAATTTTTATTCCTAAATTAATATTTAGTTGATTTTTGATTGTAATATAATTTTATAATATCTTAATTAATTTTTCACAATGATATTAAATGAGTTGTGATTTTAAAATATTTATTTTCCAAAAAAAATAATTTTAATTTGAAATTTAATTTATCATATTTGGAAACTTATATTTATAAAATGGAGTTCATTTTTCACATATTCAAGCTAAAAACTATTTTGGGAAAATTTTTGGTAATTTTATAAAATAAAATAAATTTTAGTGAGTAGTAAAATACAATAATTTATGATTAACTACTGGAAACTAAGCCTTCACCAATGGTTTCAAACCGTTGGTAAAGGTTGAAAAACCATTGGTATACTATATACCAATGGTTGGGAAAATAGTTGGAAAGTAAGGCGTAGCAGCAGCCCATTGCCAACTGTTTTTGTAAACCCATTGGGGAAGGAGGTTTGTAATGAGCATTGCCAAAGGTTTTATAAACCGTTGGCATTGCTGGAGGAATACATGGTATTGACAATGGTTTTTACAAACCATTGGCATTGCTGGATTATTTCAATGTTTTACCAATGGTTTTAAAACTGTTGGTAAAAAATATGTACAAAACTATACCAACAGATTACTAAACCGTTGGTATAGTGTATTAGAAGAATTTTCCAGCACCTAAAATCTTCAACTGCACACTACAAACCTGCACACACTCTTTACAGCAACCAAAACACTTCATATAGCACACAAAAGTACATAAATAATGATAATACTATAAAAATGGAATGTACCACAATTATAATCATTTATATGAACCCAATTACCCTACGCAATACAGAATTCGTAATTGAATTCTCAATTGAATACATGAAGAATGAATTATGTACAAAAATCTGAATTATGAATCAATAAAACAAAAAAAGTTAATTATGTTGCATACGGAATTCAGAATTAGATATAACACATATAAAATATGACATACAAGAGGTTGGGGGTGTCCCAGGGGTGGGGGTGTCCAGGTGTGAGGGAAAAAACCTACATGTTATAGGAAGAAGATAGGATGATTAGTCATGGTCTTGGGTTGAGTATCTTAAAACCAATAAATAAACTTGGGTACAGTGGTAAGGATAAGGATACCCATAAGATAGAAAATGGTAGTGCTCGTGTCCTTATACCTAGGATGAGTTATAGAAAGCACATGGGATGTTTATATTCCTATAATGATTATGTATCCATGTATAAATGGTTCCTAATGTGTTACTGTGAAACATTGGCCCATCTCGACATATGAGATGGGTTACCATAATAGCCTTCATGTTTTTATTGATTTTTCAATTAGAATAAGGGGGTATGTGGATAATTGTATTTTTCTCTCCTCAGTGTGATGTTAGATGTATCCCTATCTAGGGTAGTGGGTATGAATATTGAATTGAGTCTTTGGTATTTTGATCCCAAAGGGACTTTGGTTTGGTCCTAGAAACCCACTATTTGAGGATGGGATTGAGGAGATCTATGGGGCTATGGTGTCACCATATGTATTCCTCACCATTGGGGTATTTTTATGAGACGTTGAAACTTATTTTTCAAGAATCGATGTGTAGCCTTGTTGACCAATTTGTTATATGGTATGCTTTAGTGTTCATAAGTTTCATATGAAATCACTATATGATATTTATTTGTTGTATGTTATTGTATAGAATGAGAAACCCATGATTGAGAATTAGAACGTGAGTGTTGGTGCATGTTTATGATGGGATGTCTATACTAATTCCTAATATAATTCCTATTTTTCTATATATATTATGGCCCAATGTGTTTCAATCTATGCCTTGGGAATAATTTCATCTAATAACGTATTACCAATAGACTATATTTTATTTTTTATTATTAATTTCAAGAATCTATGTGAAGCCTTGTGAAGATTTTTCGTAATCCAGTTGTTGTTATCACATAAAATTTTGTCTATTTCCAACAAAAGTGAGACACTTTGAGTGATACCAGTCACACTGTGCCTCATATTGTGGTGGGGCTTACTCGTACCCATCATAAATGATCCATGGATTGTTCGTCATGCATTGGACCGTTAAATTCATTTTTTGGCCATTTACGACATGTGAAGTGTGTTTCTCGCTAGATCGGTCACATGAAACCTCCAATTGATGTTTGTTTCTTGCCGACCATTTCAGAATTCACCCACCCTTTTTTGTCGTCCGATTTCATGGTATTCCGAGGTTGTTTGGCTGGTTTCGACCACCCCACACATGCTTTTCAAGCACGTCGAACACCTAAAAAACAAATATTCCGTCGTGCCATGAAAAACACGAATCCGAATGATGTATCATCTCCTCATACAACTCACGAATAATAATTAGTGTGTTTTTTGTGTGATTTCAAGTCATTCTGATTTCGTTCAGCATGAATTTGACCGTTAAACGCATGTTTTGGCCATTTACGACTTGCGAAGTTCTATTTCGTCCAGCGCGGTCACATGACACTTCCGAATGATGTGCCTTCTAGAAGATCATTCACAATTCACTCACCCTTTTTTTGTCTGATTTCAGGGAATTCGTTGGACATTCGGCCAATTTCAACCACCCAACGCATGCGTTTCAAGCGCGTCGAACACCTAAAAACACATAATTAGTCATTTCGTACCAACCTTGTGTTAGAATGATATGTCTTCTCCTCATACACCTCAAGAATAATAATTAGGGTTTTTTGTGTGATTTCAAGTCATTCTGATGTCGTTCGTCATACATTTGACTGTTAAACGCATGTTTTGGCCATTTACGACACGCAAAGTGCATTTTCGGCCACCACGGTCACACGACACCTCTGATTGACATGATGTCTAGCTGACCATTTTACAATTTATTCACCCTTTTCTTTCGTTCAATTTCATGGCATTCCGAGGATGTTCATCCTATTTCGACCAACCCACACATTCTTTTCAAGCGTGCTGGACACCTAAAAACACATATATAGTCATGTCGTGCAAACTGCACGTCCAAATGACATGTCGTCTCCTCGTACACCTCATTAATAATAATTAGGGTGTTTTGTGTAATTTCAAGTCATTCCGATGACGTTTGGCTTGAATTTGACTGTTAAACGCATGTTTTTATATTTACGACATGTGGATTGTGTTTTCTGCCACTATGGTCACAAGACACCTCCGATTAACATTCCGTCTAGCCGAACATTTCACAATTTACCCACACTTTGTTGTTGGCCAATTTCATGGAATTCCGAGGTCGTTCAGCCGGTTTCGACGACCCACGCACGCTTTTCAAGCGCGTCGAACACCTAAAAACACATATTGAGTCATGTCATGCAAATCGTGGATCCGAATGACATTATGTATTCCCATACACCTCATGAATAATAATTATGGTGTTTTCATGTTATTTCATGTCATTCTGAAGTAGTTCGGGATGTATTTGACCATTAAACGCATGTTATGTCCATTTACGACATGCAGAGTGAGTTTTCAGCTAGCGCGGTCACACGATACCTCCGATTGATGTTCCATCTAGCCGAACATTTCCCAATTCACCCACCATTTGTTGTCGCCTGATTTCATGGAATTCGGAGATCGTTGATCCGGTTTCGACAACACCACGTATGCTTTTCATGCGCGCCAAACACCTAAAAAACACATATTCAGATGTCCCGCTCAAACCACACATCCTAATGAAGTTCGGTCTCCCCGTACACCTCACGAATAATAATTACAGTGTTTTATTGTGATTTCATGTCATTCTGATGTTGTTCGGCATGTATTTTACTGTTAAACACATGTTTTGGCCATTTATGATATGCGGAATCTGTTTTCGGCCTGCACGGTCACACGACACCTCTGATTGACATGCCTTCTAGCTGACCATTTCACAATTCAGTCAACCTTTGTTGTCGTCCGATTTTATGGAATTCCGTTGTCGTTCGGCCGATTTTTACCACCCCACGCACACTTTTCAAGCGCGCCAAACACCTAAAAAACACATATACTGTCGTAATATGAAAATCGTGCATCCGAATGATTTGTCGTCTCCCCGTACACCTCATGAATAATATTTATGCTGTTTTCGTGTGATTTCAAGTCATTATGATCGTGTTCGGCATGCATTTGATCGTTAAATGCATGTTTTGGCCATTTACGACATGCAGAGTGCGTTTTTGGCCAATGTTGTCCCATGACACCTCCAATTGATGTCCCGTCTTGCCGACCATTTCACAATTCATGCACCCGTTATTGTCGTCCTATTTCAGGGCATTCTGTGGTCATTCAGCCGGTTTCGACCACCCTACGCATGCTTTTCAAGCACGCAGAACACCAAAAAACACATATTCAGCCATGATATGCAAAATGAATGTCCAAATGTTGTTTCGTCTCCATGTACACCTCACAAATAATAATTAGGGTTTATTCGTGTGCTTTCAAGTCATTCCGATGTTGTTTGGCATGCATTTGAATGTTAAACACATGTTTTGGCCATTTACGACACGCCAAGTGCGTTTTTGGCGACTACGGTGACATGAAACCTCCGATTGACATTCCATCTAAATGACCATTTCAAAATTCTCCCACCCATTTTAGTCGTCCGATTTCATGGAATTTCATGGTCATTCGTCCGGTTTCGACCACCCAACGCACGCTTATCAAGCGCACCAAACACCTAAAATCACATATTCAGCGGTGCCGTGCAAACCGCACGTCCGAATGATGTTTCGTATCCTCATACACCTCACGAATAATAATTATGGTGTTTTAATGTGATTTCAAATCATTTGGATTGTGTTCAGCATGCATTTGACTGTTAATCGCATGTTTTGGCCATTTACAACACACGGAGTGCATTTTCGGCCAGTGCGATCAAACAACACCTCTGACTGATGTTCCGTCTTTTCGACCATTTCAAAATTCACGAAGCCATTGTTTTCATCTGATTTCATGGCATACTGAGGTCGTTTGGATGGTTTCAACCACCCAATGCACATTTTTCATGCTCGCCAAACACCTAAAAACACATATTTAGTCGTGCCATGAAATATACGTGTCAGAATTATGTGTCGTCTCCCTGTAGACATTGAGAATAATAATTAAGGTGTTTTCGTGTGATTTAAATTCATTCCGATTTCGTTCGACATTAATTTGACCATTAAACGCATGTTTTGGCCATTTAAGACAAGTGGAGTACGTTTTTTTGCCATCAGAGTCACGATATACCTCCGATTGACGTTTTGTATGGCCGAACATTTCAAAATTCATGCACCCTTTGTTGTTATCCGATTTCATGGCATTCCGAGTTCATTCGGCCAGTTTCAACCACCCAATGCACGCTTTTCAAGATCCCTAAACAATTAAAAAACACATATTCAGTTGTGCCGTGAATACCGCCCATCTTAATGATGTCTAGTCTCCCCTTACACCTCATAAATAATAATTACGGTGTTTTCGGATGATTTCAAGTCATTATGATGTCGTTAGGCATGCATTTGACTGTTAAAGGCATGTTTTGGCCATTTACGACACGCAGAGTACGTTTTCGGCCAGCACGGTCACACAACAACTCCGATTGACATGTTGTCTGGCTGACCATTTCAAAATTCATGCACCCTTTGTTCTCATCCAATTTCATGGGATTCCATGGTCATTCGGCCAGTTTTGAACACCCAATGCACGCTGTTCAAGCGTGCCAAACACCTAAAAAACACATATTCAACCATGCTGCACAAATCGTGTGTCTGAATGACACGTCGTATTCTCGTACACCTCAAAAATAATAATTAGGGTTTTTTGGGTGATGTCAAGTCATTTTGATATCGTTCGTCATGCCTTTGACCATTAAACACATGTTTTTTCCAGTTACGACACGCGGAGTGCATTTTCGGCCAGCGTGGTCACACGAAACCTCTGATTGATATGATGTCCAGCCGACCATTTTAAAATTCGCCCAACCTTTTTTTGTCTGATTTCATGGCATTCTGAGGTTGTTCGGCCGGTTTCGACCACCCAACACATGCTTTTCAAGCACACCAAACACCTAAAAAACACAAATTCAGTCATTCCGCACAATCCTCGCATCTTAATGTTGTGACAATTCCCCGTACAACTCAAGAATAATAATTAGGGTGTTTTAATGTAATTTCAAGTCATTCTGATGTGATTAGGCATTCATTTGGACATTAAACTCATGTTTTGGTCATTTACGACACGTGGAGTGCGTTTTCGGCCAACGCGGTCACAAGAGACCTCTGATTGATGTGTCGTCTATCCGACTATTTCACAATTCACCGACCCTTTGTTGTCGTCTGATTTCATGGTATTTTGAGGTTTTTCGACCACTTTCGACCACCCAACACATGCTTTCCAAACACACCAGACACCCAAAAAACACATATTCAGCAGTCCCATGCAAACCACGCGTCTGAATTATGTTTCGTCTCCCTGTAAACCTCAAGAATAATAATTAGGATTTTTTGTGTTATTTGAAGTCATTACGATGTTGTTAAAAATGCATTTGACTGTTAAACACATGTTATGGCCATTTATGACACGCAGAGTGCATTTTTGGCCTGCACGGTCACACTACACCTCCGATTGACATTCCGTCTAGCTGACCATTTCACAATTCCCCCACCCTTTTTTGTCTGATTTCATGGCATTCTAATGTTGTTCGGCCGATTATGACAACCCCACACACGCTTTTCAAGTCCGTCGAACACCTAAAAAACACATATTCAGCCGTTCTGTGCAAACCGTGCATCCGAATGATGTTTAGTTTCCCTTTACACCTCAAGAATAATAATTAGGGTGTTTTAGTGTGATTTTATATCATCACGATATCATTCGGAATGAATTTCACCATTAAATGCATGTTTTGTCCATTTACAACATGCAGAGTGCGTTTTTGGCCAGCGTGGTCACACGACACCTCTGATTGATGTTCTATCTGGCCGACCATTTTACAATTCACCCACCTTTGTTTTCATCCGATTTCATGGAATTTTGAGGTCGTTCGGCTGGTTTCGACCACTCCACACACATTTTTAAAATGTGCCAAACACCTAAAAAAACATATTCATTTGTGCCGCAAAAACCGCTTGTCTGAATGATGTATCAACTCCTCTTACACATCACGAATAATAATTACGGTGTTTTTTGTGATTGAAAGTCATTCGGATGTATTCGGATGTATTTCACCCAGGTTTTGTTGTTGTCCGATTTCATGGCATTATGATGTCATTCAGCCAATTTCGACCACCCAAATCCCTCTTTCCAAGTGCGTCAAACACTTAAAAAACATAATCAGTTTTTACGCACAAAATACGCATCCGAATGATATTCTATATCCTCTCACACCTCATGAATAATAATTAGGGTGTTTTTGTGTGATTTCATGTAATTTTGATGTCGTTAGGCATGCATTTGACTGTTAAACACATGTTTTTTCTAGCCGACCATTTCACAATTCATGCACCCTTTGTTGTCGTCTGATTTCATGGCATTCTTAGGTCATTCTTCCGGTTTCGACAACCCCACACACACTTTTCTAGCATGCAGAACACCCAAAAAACACAAATTCAGACGTGTTGTGCAAACCGATCGTCCGAATGACGTGTTGTCTTGTAACACCCCGAGATTTTATGAAAAATATTCTTTTTAATTTCATTAATGTCTTGTGTTCTACGCTACACCAAAAGGAGCTTTCAAAACACGCATCCTTGGCATGCCTTGCATTACACGCAATCACAACCTTCTTCGATAGTGTGTGTAGTACGCAATACCGAGTTTCACTAAACAACGATATTCTATTAAAATATTATTAAAACTAGTTGTTATGAATAGTAATAACAACTTTTTGAAATTTTGTAAATTTTATTTTTCAAAATGGACTTCATTTTTGGATTTGGAATATCGAAATTAGCTTTGGGTGAAATTTTGGTACTTTTCGGATAACTTTCATTTTCTGATGAATAGTGAAAATTACTAAATTTTAATTAAAAACAACCTTTTTAATCAAAATAATTAATAGTGATAAATTATTAATTTTAGTGGTTTTAATGTATATTTATAATATATTTTTACAACTTAATACAATATTGGTCATTGGATTTAACTTCACATTTAAACCAGACATAAACAAGTGTCAATCTTTTGATAGTTATTATCTCATAAGAAAAAGCTATTTGTTTTGACGACGGAATTAATTTTTAAATTATTTAATGAAACTGATATGTTTTTAATTTGGTAAAATAGACATTATTTTTGGGTTCATAATATCAAATATATCTTATGCCAAATTTTTGGTATTTTTCTAGAAACATTCATTTTTTGATGAATAGTGAAACCACTAAGTGGTAGTTTTAAAAAATGAATTTTTCATAAAACTTAATTTTACCGCTTCTGCAAGTGGAATTTCAAAAATATTAGAGAAATGGTTGATTTAATTAAGTAAAATGTGGTTCAATGAGATGAAAATAATATTTGGTGAATAGTAAAATTTTACTTTTTTTAACCACGGTTAAAAGTAAATAGTGTAATTAAGGGTAAAAATGATATTATTGTTACCCTAACACATGTTAAAATTCTATTAGATAAGTTTAATTCGACCAAAATCAACCTTAGGAATAAATTATGACCATTGAGGCCCACTTGGATTAGATTAGGACATTTATTATTAATTTATTTAAAGAAGGGTTAAAATAGATAAAATCAATGTTTAATAAGTAGTTAATTTTTAATATAGTATTATACATAAGATAAATTTGACTATAAATATTCATTAGAAAGATAAAAAGATTTCCTAAATAATGGTATTTTATTTGTAAATTTTGAACATTAAATAATTTAATTAATTTATGACACAATGATGAAGCAATAATTATCTTATTAATGCAATATTGAAATAATTGATGTTATAAACACCCAAAAAAATGTAATATGAGACTTTTTATGAATTACACTAATTTTATAGGTTAATATGACATGTTTTTATTGATTTAATTAACTTTTGTCCAACTAATCATTCTGTTATGGTTTTTACAAAAATCAATTACTAAATAGTTTCAAAATTGACATAAAATAGTTTTTAAAACAAATATTATATTACTAATTGTTATTTTATTACTAAAAATCTAAGGATCTTCCAAATGACTTATATAAGGTTATATATATTATCAATAAACAACTTGGGATTCTTTTGTCTTGTTATATTAATTTTATTAACCTTATAGTGTAAGAACACAAAAAGACATGGTAAAAGTAAAATTATCTTACATAGAGTTAAATATAAATGATAAGGTTAAAATATGAACCTAAGATTGTATAAATTCTATTGTATGAGAGTATTTCGACCCATCCCCACCTTATCTTCGAAATAAATCAAATTGGAGCTATTTAAAACCGAATATGACTTTATAATAAAATAATGTTTTTAGTTTTCCAAAGGAACCCCTCTCCTCCCTTATAAAAGGGAACCTCCTCCCTCTCTTCCTCACACCACATTGAGCCTTAAAACTCGTCCAACCCCTACCAAATTATCTTCTACACTTCCCTATAAACATCCTATAGGTCCTGGTATTCTTCAAAGACCAATTTTAGTGCCCTATAAAGAATACTCAAAGAGGCGCTTCAAAGAAGAGGTAATGTCCGTTACCAATTCTTTCAACTTTATTTCTTTTTCCACTTCTTCTAATTAGGTTGTTTCATTATGAAGTAATAACATCAGTATCACTCATATACTGATATGGTATTATAATTACGAAACTACCATATTTCAACATCTATCCATCCTATGGAAAACGAAATCACCGCGGGTGCGTACATACAGAATACCGTCTCCACACTGTGGTCTAATCTATTTTCCACCACCACGTTACATGGATGGGTATAATGGTGTAAATAATAACTATATATGATTATTTTAAAGTGATATTGATTCAGAAAAAGTATACATACACTCCAATACAGTCCCATGATCATGAGAACGATATCATCGCTCGTGCGTATGTACAGACTACCGTCTCCACGACGCGATGAGATTCATTCTCCACGTTAACCATTCATGAATGATTATAAAGTATATATATAATAAGTAATCATTAAATATATGACATAATAATGATACTGGATTTATGTGTATATATATTTATGTCATCTACTTAATTCCATTCAACTCAATAAGGAAACGAAAACAGCGTTCATGCGTACGTACGGCCTACCGTCTCCATGAACGGTGTTAATTTCATTCCATTTACTGATTTATTATATATATGTATATTCTGAATATATATTATATATAAATCATGTTTTATATTCAGTAATTAAGTAATCATGATCTATGTAATCATTTGAATAATTACAAGTCAAAACACAGATGACAAATGAAACAATTTTACCCAAAACGCTCTTTAACATGGAATTTACAAATGAACGGGTAATATAAAGTCATCATTGAACCATATATGATATCATAACAATGATTATGATTCTGCAATAAGTAAATGACAATACTTAAATCATTATACAGCAGTTTTGGACGCTTATGAAGCAAATCAGACCTAAGGTAAGGGAAAATATCACAATCTCATTTTTTTCCGAGATTGTTTATACTTTGGTATTTACTGGGGTGTATTTTATCATCCACATCCATGATTCCTCAATACGTAATATTGTTTCCATCCAACTAACATTTTATAAATCCAATTTTACCCTTCGGTGAGTTTTTAGTAAAAGATATAAAAGGAATCTTTTTTCATTTTTTGTACGAGGTACTTTTTGAGTTTTCTGACAAAAGTACGGGAAGAATGTTTTTTTAACTTATACAGCATGAATGGATTTTTAAAAAAATTATTTCCAAGAATCTTAAATTACAAGTTTTCAAGTTTATATTTAATCAACTTCTTTTATTTTATAATTGTATGACATGTTAAGAAAGGAAAAAGTGTTTTTGAAGTAGAAAGGATATTTTCCTCAAGAATGGAGTTCAGGTGTTTTATCAAAATTATTTTCCATCTAAGATAATAAAGGGTTCTATTTCTATCCCTATTTTTACATTGATTTGATTATGTTATGATGGAATTATTTTTATGATGTCCTTTTATGTTATATGGATTATGATATGATGGCATGATGTTTAGGATTCCCATTTTTATTACATGGTTTATGCAATGATGTATGTTTTTTTGATTTTTCAGCACACATAAGAATGGTATCATTATGAGATGGGTGGGACCTATATCTCCCTCTAATGAATTGGGTATAGATTTTATATCTCATGAGATAGACATGGCTGGAACGGCAGGTTAAACCGGTTTAGTGAAGGAGGACTGAAACCAGGAAAGAACTCGGTTCAGAAATGGACTTTGTCCACTATGATAGTCTTGGAAATGAGTATTGACTAATAAGAAATGATTTTCTATGATTATTTTTGTACGCCACAATGTTCCATGTTTTATGTTATGATTATTGAGATTACATTTCACTACTATGATTTATCACATGTTATGATATTATGATCTCTTTTGCAGGTTATGATTTCCAAAATGTTATGTTCTTATGAATATGATATGATTGATATTTCTTTTTTTTACCCTTACTGAGAATTTTATCTCACCCTTTTATGTTTTCTTTTCCACATGATAGAAAGAAAGCTTTTAGGTAAGAAAAAAAGGGAAGATATTTATGGGAGATGTTGATGATCTTTCACCAAGATTAGAAGATTATGTTCCGAGTTTCAAAGACACTAAACTATTACGGTCCTCGTGTGTGTGTTTTTGTTATGTACTATGTATTCCGAAAGAGTAATTTAATTTCCTTGTACGCATGCTTCGGGTCTCTATAGTTGGTATCAGAGGAAAGGTTTAGTCAACCTTTCGAAACTAGGATGTGATAACTTTAGTGATATCCCTAGCGATATTTCTAAGGTATTTCTAGGGATGTCCCCAAGCTTAAGTATAAGTATAGGTTATAGTACTAGAATTACGGTAACCCAAGATGTTAGATATTGAAGGTACTCCTCCTTTATTGTGTTGTTTTCCCTTGCATGATTTTTGCCTCTCACACTATTCTTTTTGGGTTTTAGATGATGGCTGGAACCCGAAGGAACCATGTTGATCAATGTAATGGACAACGAAATTATTGTCCTCCTGAAGAAACAAATGTAATGGGAGATGTAGTGAAAAATATTATTTCTATACTTACTCAAGATATGAATCATTCTGGACTTCCAAATGAGCCGTGAAGGGAACAATATTCTATTGAGTCCTTCATGAGGCAACTCCAACCTTCTTTCAGTGGGTCTTCTGATCCACTTGTTGCCGAAAAATGGATCAGTACCACTGAAAATATATTTTCAGTTCTTCAATTTTCTGAACATGATAAAGTCATCTTATCAGTGTATCGTCTGGAAGGTTATGCTGATCAATGGTGGAATCTTATCAAGAATACGAGGCCAAGAGATGAAATTGAGTCCATCGAATGGGATGAGTTCAAGAACTTATTTTTCAATTAGTACTTCCCTCGTATTCTTCGAACAAAGATGGAGAAGGAGTTTCTCGAACTAAAGCAAAAGGATGATGAATCTGTTGGTATATACGAAGCGAATTTTACAAGGCTTGCAAGGTATGAATCTGGATTCATCATCCAACCTGAAAGTAAAGTTGATCAATTATTCATTGGCTTAAAACCAAACATTCTAAGGGAATTTTCTATAAGAGACTTCAGTAGCTATGAATAAATTTTGCATTTTGTTATTAAGGTAGAAATGGAAGTTGGTGTTACTTATCCATCTCATAGTTTTGACAAGAAACGAAAGATGGAGTTCAAGGAGAAATCTCAGAATAATGGTGAAAAGAAGATGAATGTTTCCTTATGCACAATGTGTGGAAAGAAGCATGGTGGGGATTGTCTTAAAGGGACAAGTAAGTGTTTCAAATGTGTAAAGGATGGTCATCGGGCATTTTAATGCCGCAATGATGGGAAGAAGATGTCTAATGATGCATACAAAGGAAGGGATACATAGAATGAACCTACTACACTTCAATGCTTCAAGTGAAAGGAAATGGGGCATTATGCTAATAAATGCCATAATCCAAGGGTTAGTGATGATCGACATGAGCAACCACTTAAGGAAAAGGACAAAGAGAAGTCACATGAGATCACCATTGGCGAGGTTGAATATGACAATGATGTGGGGGAATGATTAAGTGTTTTTTTAATGGGATTCCAAAATAAGGTTGTATATAGTATCGTGGAATATTGGAATATTTATGTATTGGTCTATTGTGGTTTTCATTAATTTTATGGTACCGGTAACCAATGAAAGTGATTGAGATATTTTTGGAAAAAATATGATATGCGCATAATGAAGTGATAAGGACAAAATTAAATTTCTGACAGTATTCATGAGCTCATTATTGATATAAGGACTATGTGATATCATGGTTTGAGTATATAGAATTTTGAGGATTTTTTTATTTGGAAAGTGGTAACTTTTAACTGCATTCATTTTTTCACTAAGGTTCAATGGATATTCATTCTTCAAGAGAATACATGATTAATGAATTCACATGTTTGAATTTTTACCAACAAGATATATCCTATGGGGATAAATGATGGCATTCATTTGATTGTTATGTAACATTTCAAGTAATCATTTTATTTATACTATGAGCTTGGACCAAAGTATTTTCAATAAGCCTAAAGATTGGAATGGATTATGTTGGGAATAAGTTAGTATTTTTTAAGGATAGAAGTTTTCTCGATATTATTTATGGGATGTTATAGTAATTTTGTTTTAGAAAAAGGACAACCTGCAGGATGGGCGACAACCCATCGCATCGGACAAGGTTGTGGGAATCGAACCCACAATCGAAGTGCGACTGGCCTTTATCGCCTACCACTGGCCTACAGAAAGTCCATGTTTAGTAGAAACTAGTTTTATTATATTATGTAGTATGATATATGAATTATAAGTCCATATTATGAACCATATATGATTAATCACACTATAGATGGACTTACGTATTTTTTGATAACTTTTCTAACCTTTTGTTTGAGACAGATGGAATTACCCATCATTCTATCACATGATCTGCTAACACATCACAAATAACAAATTCAACTTCATTTAATTAAGAGATGAAGTGGAAATTTTCCAAAGAACGACCAATGGTAAAACTATTCCGAAATCACGAAAGTATTTCTTCTAATTCCAATTTCATCAACTTTAGGGAAACGATCATGAAAACCAAAAATGTTGTCCTAGTGCTCTTATATCTGATGAATTAGATGGTACCTTATATCGTCACAAATTTATGGCTTTGTGATTTCTTTCTTTTCCATAGCCATGTTCTCTACCACTCTCCATCAGAACACGATGGTTAGATTTCTCTTCCATATCCATATTTTCAATTATGTGGAAACCCAGTGATTAGTTTATTTGGGTAACTGTTACGTTTCATAATTATGTTTTTAAATATTGGTTTTGGTATTTCATTTTACAATGTGGGATTCTATCAATGAATCTTTCTAATAGTAAACCATTTATAACCCCCAACGAATTTCGTGGGAAAAAATCATTTTAAGGGTGGTAGAATGTAACACCACGAGATTTTATGAAAAATATTTTTTTTAATTTCATTAATGTCTTTTGTTGTACGCTACACCAAAAGGATCTTGCAAAAAATTCATCCTTGACATTCCTTGAATTACACGCAATCGCGACCTTCCTCGATAGCGTGTGTAGTATGCAATACCGAGTTTCTCTAAACAACAATATGCTATTAAAATATTATTAAAACTAGAAGTTATGAATTGTAATGACCACTTTTTGAAATTTTTTAAATTATATTTTTCAAAATGGACATCATTTTTGGATTCGGAATATCGAAATTAGCTTAGGGTGAAATTTTGGTACTTTTCGGATAACTTTCATATTCTGATGAATAGTGAAAATTACTAAATTTTAATTATAAACAACCTGTTTAATCGAAAATATTAATAGTGATAAATTATTAATTATAGTGGTTTTAATGTATATTTAGAATATATTTGTACAATTTAATACAGTATTGGTCATTGCATGTAATTTCACATTTAAACCAGACATAAACAAGCGTCAATCTTTTGATAGTTATTATCTCTTAAGAAAAGGCTATTTGTTATGACGACGATAATTAATTTTTAAATTAATTAATGCAACTAATGTTTATTTATTTTGGTAAAATAGACATCATTTCTGAGTTCATAACATCAAATATAGCTAAGGCCAAATTTTTGGTATTTTTCTGGAAACTTTCATTTTTTGATGAAATAGTGAAACCACTAAGTGGTAGTTTAAAAAAATGAATTTTTCATAAAACATATTTTTACCGCTTTTGTGAGGGGAATTTCAAAAATCCGAGAGACACGGTTGATGTGATTAAGTAAACTTTTGTACAATGAGATGAAAATAATTTTTGGTGAATAGTAACTTTTTAGTTTTTTTAACCACGGTTAAAAGTAAATAAGGTAATTAAGGGTAAAAATGATATTATTATTACCCTAACACATGTCCTAATTCTATTGGATAAGTGTAATTCGACCAAAAACAACCTTAGGAATAAAATATTACCATTTAGGCCCACTTGGATTAGATTAGGACATTTATTATTAATTTATTTAAAGAAGGGTTAAAATAGTTTAAATCAATGTTTAATAAGTAGTTTATTTTTAATATAAAGTTATACATAAGATAAATTCGACTATAAATATTCATTAGAAAGATAAAAATAGTTCCTACATAATCGTTTTTTTTTAATTTTGAACATTAAATAATTTAATTAATTTATGACACAACGATGATGCAGTAATTATCTTATCAATGAAATATTGACATAATTGATGTTATAAACACCCAAATAAATGTAATTTGAGTCTTTTTATGAATTAAACTAATTTATTAGGATAATAAGACATGTTAGTATTGATTTAATTAACTTCGTTCGAACTAATAATTATGTTATGATTTTCACAAAAATCAATTACTAAATAGTTTCAAAATTGACATAAAATAGTTTTTTTAAAAATATTATATTATTAATTGTTATTTTATTCCTAAAAATCTAAGGTTCGGAAAAATGACTTAGATAAGGTTTTATATATTAATAATAAACAACTTGGGGTTCTTTTGGCTTGTTATAGTAAGTTTATTAACCTTATTGTGTAAGAACACAAAAAGACACGGTAAAAGTAAAATTATCTAACTTAAAGTTAAATATAAATGATAAGGTTAAAATAGGGACCTAAACATGTCTAAATTATATTGGATGAGAGGCTTTCGACCCATATCCATATTTTCTTCAAAAAAAATCAATTTGGAGCTATTTAAAACCGAATATGACTTTATAATAAAATAATACTTTTAGTTTTCCAAAGGAGCCCCTCTCCTCCCTTATAAAAGGGCACCTCCTACCTCTCTTCCTCACACCACTTTGAGCCTTAAATCTCGTCCAAACCCTACAAAATTATCTTCTCCACTTCACTAGAAGCATCCTAGAGGTCCTGGTCTTCTTTAAAGCCCAATTTTAGTGCCCTAAGAAAATTACTCAATGAGGCGCTTCAAAGAAGAGGTAATGTTCGTTACCGATTCTTTCAACTATATTTCTTCTTCCACTTCTTCTTCTTAGGTTGTTTCATTATGGAGTAATAACATCAGTATCACTTCATAAAACTTAATTTTACCGCTTCAAGTGTTTTATCAAAATTATTTTCCATCTAAGATAATAAAGGGTTATATTTATATCTCTATTTTTACATTGATTTGATTATGTTATGATGGAATTATTTTTATGATGTCCTTTTATCTTATATGTATTATGTTAAGATGGAATGATTTTTAAGATTCCAATTTTTATTACATGGGTTATGCAATGATGTATGATTTTTTTTTATTTTGTGGCACACATAAGAATGGTATCATTATGAGATGGGTGGGACCTATATCTCCATCCAATGCATTGGGTAATGATTTTATATCTCATGAGATAGACATGGCTGGAATGGAAGGTTAAACCGGATCAGTGAAGCAGGACTGAAACGAGGAATGAACTCGGTTCAGGACTTTGTCCACGAAGATAGTCTTGGCAATGAGTATTGACTTATAAGAAATGATTCTCTATGATTATGTGTGTATTCCACAAAGATTAATGTTTTATGTTATGATTATTGGGATTACATTTCACTACTATGATTTATCCCATGTTATGATATTATGATCTCTTTTGCAGGTTAAGATTTCAAGAATGTTATGTTCTTACGAATATGATGTGATTGATATTTCTTGTGATTACTCTTACTGAGCATTTGATCTCACCCTTTTATGTTTTCATTTCCCCAGGATATAAAGAAAGGTTTTAGGTAAGAAAAAAGGGAAGATCTTTATGGGAGATGTTGAATATCTTTCGCCATGATTAGAAGATTACGTTCCGAGTTTCCAAAGACACTAAACTATTACGGTCCTTGTGTGTGTGTTTTTGTTATGTACTAAGTATTCCGAAAAAGTAATGTAATTTCTTTGTACGTCAAGATTCGGGTCTCTACATGTCTCCTCGTACACCTCACGAATAATAATTATGGTGTTTTTGTGTGATTTCAAGTCATTCTGATGTCGTTCATCATGAATTTGACTCTTAAAAAGTGAAGGAAATTAAAAACACAAACAAACAAAAATAGAAGAGCCAACCCCACCAACCATCAACAGAATCCAAGTACAGTTCTATTCCTAAACTATTATTACTTGAATCATTGTGAGTAGAAAAAAGATTGTATCAATTTACCCCAAATAGTAGCATGATTAATAATGACATACAACAGCAGTAGCAACATAATAAAATTAAATTTAGTGGGTGGAATCATGGTTCACAACTCATCTCAAAATAAATTTTCAACTAAGTAGTTATTAGCAGCTAAACACCGATGCAAGTGAACATATTCAACAGTCCCAAAAATCAGTTCAAAATCCCACACACATAATTCACAGTAGCATGAAATGATAATGTGACGAGTAAAACATTGAAACATAAAACAATACCCCCCCTGAATGTCCAGCTTCTTAATTTTTTTATGCATCCCTTTATCCTCCTTGTGCATGACTCTGGCTACTTTAGTTTGTCACCTACATGATTAAACAATTTAAAATTAGTGCTCAAGATTTAATGCTCAAATAAAAAGCTGCTACAAAGTGTGATATTGGGAGTCTTATTCATTAATCTACTATTTTCTGATGACATCCCCTTCCACCATGAATGTTACAAATGAGGATATCTCTAAAACATGATTCTCTTGTAATACCAGGACCACCAGACATCTTTAATTATATGATAAGTAAATATATACATTATTTTTCACCAAATAGAATGTCAAAAAACTGATCAAGAATCATTTATTAAAAATAAAAAATTAATGTAGAAAACAAAGTAAACCATGGGATACTTCCCATGTAGCACTAGGTTTCATGTCCCTACCTATACCTTATTCCCCTAAATTTTACTAACCATGATAATTTAATGGGAAATTTTTTTCAATGGTCTGAACTTCACAATTTTCTATGGAATCAAGAGAAGGACTACTGACGACATTTTCATCTTCAGCACCAATCAAAATACTCAAAAATTTATCCAGAACACTAAAAGGATTCATGTTGCCTAGTTCAACTGTGTCTCTAAAAACTAGGTCATTAACACTTAAAAAGTTCAACAGTTTCCCATGAAAATCATCGATCAGATCAAGAATAATTACAGAGCATCCACCACACTTAGAGTTTTTCTCAAACCCAAAAATTGAAGAGGAAACATTTATGAAAACCCTCATCAATTAGTATAATAGCTCGCAACTATGACAACTTAGAAATCTCCTAGAAGTAGTAATCAAATTCAGTTTTCAAATCTTTTTTTCTAGATGTCCACAGATGACTCAAATGATGTGAATATTTGAATTTTAGGTTTGAAATCATCACTCACAACGTCAAACTGGGCAGGTAATATGATATCTAGAAAATGAACTTGTTCATAATGGAAAACATAATGTTTTTCAGAAGGGCTCAACCCAGAGCTTTCTCCATCTTCAAGAACACATAAACAATCAACTTCATAAGGTAAACTTTCATAAACAGGTTGAGATAGTGTAGGACAGAGTTGTGACTCACTCTCTTGAATGGATTCCAAATAAATAATCTGTTCATCAACAGGAGGGTGTGGGGAAAGAGCAGTATCCAGGGAAAAAAATTTAGTGGGTTGGGGAATTCCTATCTCTGTGACCTCAAGTGGGAAAGACTCATTATCAACTCAAACCCCAATTTTGTAACATTTGTTCACAGCCACATCTCTAATATCACATGTAACCTCATTTTGGGGTCTTTAAAACACCAAAATTTCTTACACATAATCTACAACTTGGAGGGTGAGTTTACCTTTGGAGACATCCATGATGGCACCACCAATACCAAGGACAGTTATTCCTAAGATTATTGGAACCTTTTCATCGCATTCTATATCAAGGATCATGAAATTAGTGGGAAATGTGAGTTTTCTTACACTTACTAATATGTCATCCACTTGCCCATAATGGTGTTTGAGTGACCTATCTGCAAGTTGAAGACAAACAAAAGTTTTTTGGGTATCACTAAGACCCAGATTTTTGAACAAGGATAAAGGCATAAGATTGAGTCTCACTTTTAAGTCACACAGACAATTTAGTTTCCCACATCTTCCTATTGGGAACTGAATGATAAATCCACCATGGTCCATTAATATGGGAGGAATATTTTTGGGACAATTTCAATACACTCCTTATTGAGATCAATTTTATCCAACTTCTTCTAATAATTCTTATTCTTCATAATCCTTTTTGTGAATGAAAAATATGAAGGGATTTTATCTAAGGCATCTATGAAATACGTATTGATGGTAAATCTTCAAATTAGTTTAAAAAATCTCAGGTAATCTGGTTCATCACATTGATTCACTCTTTCATGGATGGGAATTGGAAGAGCATAATGTTTTAGAACAGGTAGGTTATTCACCTTATCCTAAGATACAAAAATCTTCTTCACTTCCCTAATCAATTCCCAATTCATTTTCTTTTGTCCCTTAGCTTTCTCAGGTGTTGGTTGCACAATTTTTTCAGTTTAAAACTCTCTTTCCAAGTTTCCAGAATTAGGTTTTTCAAGATTTTCATTTTCAATTTCAGATTGAACATTGTTTTCCTCTTGCCTAGGTGGTTCCTTAACTAGTTTCATATGATTATTCCTTGACCTAGTTGTTTCTACCATCACATTTTCTCCTATATTGGGGGTTGATGTGATGGGAAGCTTTCTCTTTTCCTTACCAGTTTGATTCTAAGCCATTTGACGCATTTGAAGTTCTAAATTTCGAATCTTAGAATATATGTCATTCTTAAATGACCAGATTTCAATCAACACTTGTTGTGTCATCCCCTTTAACTCCCCTTGAGAATTAGAAGAGTCATCCTAATATTGATTTTGGAAAATTTGTTTGGGATGTGGGTGGAAAGTTGGGGAAATGGGCTTCTTGTTTGGGGAAGTGGGATGATTTGTGATCCCTTGCTCATTCCATGATAGATTGGGCTTACCTTGATATCCATAGTGGTATGGATTTGAGAGTTGAGGATGGACAACCTTATTTCTAGACCTATAATCAAAAAACTTGGAACATTCATCACATGAACGAAGGAGATCAATGTTTGGACAATATCATTGAGTCTGACCAAACATCCCAACGTGATAGCACTGCTCCCTAAGGACCCAATCATTAACAATAGCTGCTTGAGGATTTTTATCAACCCTATGGATGACTCTTTTCCTAGTGCACTTGTGCTAAGATTTTTTATTCAACTTATGAAACAATTTTTTCAGCTCATCATCAGTGGAATCAGAGAAATCACCTCCATAAGATTGATCAACTATGTTCTGATTATAGGGGTGATGGAATTTTAGAAAGTCTCCACGAGAAGATGGGGAGCTAATTGATGGTTTGGGAACTGTCTAATAAGACCTCTGAACCTTTCTCATTCTTCGTGAAAGTGTTCCCCCTCATCATGGACAAAGCCATTGATCTTATGCCTAACATCAATGGTGGTGTTCTTGGGATAGAATTTAGATACAAAGTCATTGCACACCTCTTCCCATGATTCAATGATTTACTCATATAAATTTTAAAAACAAGTCTTAGCCCTCCCCTTTAGATAGAATGGAAACAACCTCAGCCTTAACTCCTCCTCACTAAGATCTCGCAAAGGAAACTACTGGACAGAACCATAAAAATCTCTGATAAACTCTAAGGAGTCCTCTGTTGGAAGACCATTAAATGATGGCATTTGAGAAAGATGATACTATTTGATCCCATAGCTCTTAGACCTAGTGGATAATTTGATGTTGGATGGATTGTTCGACACAGTAGGAATATGAAAGTCACCGATATTATGTCTCTCAAGAGCAGGAACTAAGGGCTTTGGCCCATTGACATTTTGATTTCCAACAATGTTTTACAAATTCTCCATTTAAAGTTGCTTTTGTTTTCTAACTGAAGAATAGTGGTTGTTGATTTCTTGTATAGGAGTTTAATGTTCTTACGTAGAAGCTCTAGTGAGCATGTATCTTCAACCACAAGCTTTTCATGAGATAATTTTTACAGTTTTATGTTTTGTATTTTTTTGTGTGTTCTATTTTATAATATTTTTGTTGTATTTTTAATCTTGGTCTCACGTGACATAACTGGGAATTGATCCAAAATATGTCTTCGTAGTCATTTAGTGCACGCAAATTTAAAATTTATAAACCCTAAAAACTACTAGTATTGTGGTAAGTAGGGTTTCGAACCACAGAGAAGAACTTATGTTGTGTTAGACCAGATTAAAACTAAAACAACAAAAATATAAAATAGAACACTAACCAGAAAAATGTACATAAAAAGAGAAGAAAACACTAATATTGGGGGTGAAAATGAAGGTGATAAGGTGTAATATATGTCTTAACTAGAGAACAAATAGTACTAATGATTTTAGGTTCCTCGGACTACATTGAGCTGATTAAAATGACATTCCCCACTTTTTCATGGTTTAAATCAATTACTCAATTCATAGAAAAATGTTGTTAATCCATTGAGTTTTCACTTTAGTGGAACAACATAGCTCAATTAACTTCCTTGAGTCTCAATCTTTTGATCTTGACACTTGAAAATATATGCTTAAATTGGAGAAGAGATGCATTGACCTTTTCTGTTTCATGGTACTTCGGTCAATGATCCATGGTGAATTGATTAACTACCATGTCCGTCATTCATTAGGTAATGTGAAACGATACTCAAAATAAACGGAAGGGAAAATCGAGCAATGAAATTTCACTGAGCAATCAAACTAAAAAAACATGACTAATATATGGATGATCAGTTCTCTACATCCCAATTCCCCTAATCTATTTAACTACACATTAAAATAGTAAAATAGAATGAAACAAATAATGAATTAAGAAACATATCCCCCGAGATTTCTCCCCTCTCCAGCAACTTCTCTGATTCTAATCTTCTACTATGTGCGTGTTTGCCTCCGTTTTGGGGATGAGATGGATCGACGGTTGATCACAATGAAAGAATGGATGTTCACCCCAAAAATGAGGTTTTTGCTTCCTCTGTCTTGCTTCCTTGCTGGATCCGGCCCCCTCTTCTTAGAGAGGAGTTTCACCTCCATTGTTTTAGAGAAAAAAATAGAAAACTAAACTAGAAGGCAGTGTCAATCCGTGTGGTGAGTCTTTCAGTGCGCTCTTCAATGGCCTTTTTTTGAACTCCCAGTGAGTTTTCCCAATTCCCCTGCAACATACTGCCGAATATTCCTTCCCCTTTTCCATGAAAAATTTATTTTATCACTGCTTCAATGAATATATCCTCCTATACGAAAAATAGAAAAAATAAATAAGTAAAAAAAAATAAAATGAAAATAAAATTAAATTACTATATATTAATAATATTATTTAAATTAGTTAACGAAAGTACTTATTAATATATATTTATATATATAATACATAATATTATTTTTACTATTATATGTAAATATAATTATTACATTTATTAATAATTTACTTATTATAAAACAATATTAATTGATATATATATGTATTATATGTTATTTATATAGTGTATTATATATATTATTATGTTATTATTATAAATAGTATAATATTATAATTATATTAACAAAAAATAAAAATAAAAGATGATTGGGGGGGTAATCTAGTTCGTGTTGCATAAGAAGAGGGATGAAAGGGGTTTGGAAATGTGAAGGTGGAGAGGCGGCTCGAGGCAGAGGCTTCGGGGGCCGAGGCATTGTGTAGGTTCTTTATAAGGTGATGCCAGGGTTTAGTGGCAGAGTAGTGGTGTCCAAGTGTGGTTTCTAATCCACAGAAGCAAGGGTATTTCAGCGCAGGCACAACGATTTCGTCGGAGAGTAGGGGAAATGAGGGCCAAGGTGACCTCGAAGAGAGGCCGCAGATTGTGGTGGGGCTTCACTTGGATTGAGGGGAAAGTGTGGTGCAATATCAGTCAAAGGCTTGGATGGCATGGTGAAGGAGGTGGCGGTGTTGTGGAGGAGCAAGGCGAGGATAGAGATGTGGGTTGGCTGGTGGGATCCGAAGGGTGGCGTGCGATGAGGTCTGAGAAGTGCAAGGGTGCATGCCAGAAGGTGAGTTACGGTTCAAATTATCATCTGAGAAAGTGTTATCTTCAGATCCGATTTTTTCTAATTTATGAGATTAATCATGCTATTTCTATTTGAGTGTTGTAATGTGTTGGTTGATTTGTTGATGCTACTGTAAGGATACGTTTGATAGAAGGGGATTGTCTCTAAAGATTTGTGGCTGCAAAACAGTAAATAAAACAATGATTCTGTGCATGCCAAATGGTGGGACAGTGAATGAAGAGGAACTGGTAGCAAAGGAACTAAACGATGCATGGGTTTGTAGTGGCACTATTTAGGCTGCTCGCTGTTTCACTGTGAGTGATGCACATGGTGAAACCATTTGCGAAACGGTGTGTAGGGGTGATGGAAGCACCGTGAGTGAAGCTCACGATGAGACCGTAACCATGAAGAAAATGTGGCACAACCACACATTCAAGAAAAACAAACAAAACAAACCAAAACAAATAAATTAAAACTATAATAAAATTAAGAAATAGATTCATTAATTAATCAATTAAATTAAATAGAATAAAATTAAAAACAAAATAAAACAAATCATGATAACAAAATCAAGTGTGCTTTATTAAAAATACTGAATTTATTTGGATTAAAAAAATTTAATATAAAACGAATTCAATCATTTAATGTCACTACTTAATCAATTAATTAGTTAAATAATTAATTCAAGAATTATTTAATGAATAAAACTATGAATTGAATATAATTAAGTTGTTAAGATAATTAAAATATTTATAGAAATAATAATTAAAATGTGTTATTTGTTTAAAAATAAAAATAAAACTAAAAAATTAATTAATTTAATAAATGATTTATTAAACTAACTATAATGAAAAAAAATTATATAAAAAAAAGAATAAATAAATAAAAAATCTAATTCTCAAGACTAATTTAATTCAAGAATTAATTAAAATGACAGTAATGCACATAAAAAACATGTTTTAAACTAAAATTGATTATTTTACACTAAAATGTACAAAATCAAATTAATTATGAGTTATTTAATAAAAAGAAATATTTTGATATAAAAATGTCAATAAAAATACAAAAAGGATGTGGTAAAGAGTGTGAAAACACTTACATATTAATATCCCACACTTTAATGATTCCTAGAAATCATTAAACGAGGGAGAGAATAGATATATGTCCTTTGAAATGATCTTTAAATGAAATAAGAATAAATTTTGGACCTGAAAGATGATGTTACGATCAACAAGAAAATTTCACATGTAGAATGATTTGAATTAGGGGTTTTTGTCACACCCAAAACCCACTGAAGCACAACTACACCACATCCAAATGTTCGCAGTAGTTACTGTCATAGATGTTTCTTAATAGTGAAATCAACATACTGGGTTTGTGGAATTTTTATCACTGACAATTCCACTTAGATCATCAATAATTGAGAGGATTTAATATGTATCATTAAATCCAAAAAACAAACTTCATCCCAATGTGATGGGGAAATATATATCTATAAAACAATAATTTTGTTCATCATCCCTTGAGAGGGTCCTATGGAATTCAATGGTTGTTCTTGATCAACATCATCCCTTTGGGTGGGGGGAATGTATATATCATTGTTAGTCTTGAGAGTCTTCAAATCTTTGAATAAAATAATTTGTTCCTCAACAACATGATCAATTAATGCCATATGAGGCCCCAAATAACTCCCACCCCACATGGTGGGGGAATTTTTATCATCACCACTGCACAAGGGATTAATATTCTAAATATTAAGATATATATATAAATAGTTATCATCCCATATATTCTTAATACTATAATAAAATCAACTTAAATTGTGTTCCCCTTCAACAATCATGGTCAGAAACTCCGTCAAGGTCATTACTCATAGGCCAAATATAGGTAGATCGTACACAAAAGTCAATTAGACCACATGAGGTATGAAAAAAAATATGGCATTACATGGAAAAGGGTTTGAAGAATGAAGCTACTAAAAAATTATTGGATTATCATGTCTCATTAAATGTAAAAGGAATACCAATGTTTCCTTATTCACCTCTTTAAAATCATCACTATCTATAAGAAATATATTTTAGATTAAGTAGTTAATACGGAGGGTCGAAACAACGAAAATATACCCTAAGTGGCTATTCATCTTGATGCAACAAATGAGGCTACACAAACTAGAAATGAAAGGGGCATCCAAAATCTAGAATCTCTAAATATCATGTTTCCAACACTATGGTGGAACACGGCTAAATAAAAATGTAATGTTGTCGCTACATCCCGATAACCATGTAGAATATTGGATGTTCCATCCATGGAGGTACATTGTTCACTATATGAGAGGGAGAAAAAAACTCTTAGACAACTCCACAAGTAGTTATTAAGGGGTAATATTCATGATGGTTATCATCATGAGATTGAGAAAAATATTACTCCTCCCATGCATCGGGAAAGAGTCGATCCTCTAGAAAGACTAGAATCTAATATTTAGATACAAATCAAATCCAGGAAGTTTCTCAACATATATTGGGAAGATAATAATGATTTTTAAACACCTATATTGAGTAAACAACCTCTACATCACTAGTGGGGTGATTCAGTATTAGAAATAATCTAGAAACAATTGGACATGAAGGTGGGTCCACCTTCTCAACCCCCACCCACTCCCTATAGACATGAGGTGGATAAGACTGTAGTACCCATAGTTTTGATTAAGCTCATCAAGTCCTTGGATACTCAAATGTAAGCAATGGAATAGATACACACAACAATTTATACATAGAGGAGGTCATATAATGAGTTGGTGGATGATACACTTCCCCTATCCAATTTTGATTGTAATGCCTGCTACACTGTTGACATTGTAGGAAACCCCAAACAACATATGACACACTTTGTATCCCTATTTAGTCATTTTATGGGCCCACCATATCAATATAAAGAAACAGAGATGAGGTATTTTTTGTAGTATAAAATAGGGATATCCTTTGTTTGGAGAAATAGTCTTCTAGGATGATTCTTTTCAAGATTTTAAGACACTCATTGTCAATTCCTTTATCTCTTCAGCTACAAGATGTAATGATAACATCAACCTGCTGAACAGGAATCAATGAAATAATGTTAGGGTGTATTACTGGTTATCTGGAGGGAATTTTTTAACCAATTCACATTACATCCCTATTTTGTAAGAACAATTGTTGAAAATATGTTCTCTAAATATCTAGGATGGGTTACAGACAGCTATTGTTATAATTAATTGTCCATGTTAATTCTATGAGTTCATATGAATGAAATGATGTCTAGAGGTCTATATTTAGTGAACCTAATCCAAATATTAACTCTTTCCCTCAAAAAAGTAGAAAAGTATTGAAAAATCATAATATATAGCATTCACTCTCATGTTAGCATAAATTCCCATCCAAACACCTTAGCATATTCAACACTGCATTTCACGTCCTAACGAGTGGTAGTAACCCAAAAATACACCTCAGTACGAAGTGAAAATAAATTTTGGTCACACAAAATTTGATTGATTATTAAATAATGAATGATCCTCATGAAATGCTAATTTCCCCCATTATTTCCATAAATCCATGGAAATGTTTCTTAAGATATCAACATTATAGACTATCCCGATTGGTAACCTTTTTATAGATTTTTTTGTCATAAGATTTTGGAATCCTTCATCTTCCAATACATCTTTCATGGGATGGCCAGTTCCATATTGGTTGTTCTAGATAACTCCTAAATGAAGATGAAATGGAAAACCATTTCCCTATTCAAATATGAGGGTGATTAGAAGAAATTTATATCCATTCATGAGTGAAATATCAGAAATATGATGACTTGAAAAAATCGATCGATCTCATGCCACCATGGGAGAGCAGTTATGCGGGACCATAATAGTTCAATTACACAATAATGATATATTGAAAATGTATCTAAAAATTTCACACGATAAAAAAATTCAAAAGAAATAGAAGATTATGGGACATATTCTACTTTAACTCAAGATCAGAATCTCGTAGATTTATCCCATACAACAACAAATGCATGGGAACCACCCCAGAAAACTGAACCCTCATCATAATAATAACTCAAATTTGGTAATTTTATCATGATGTATTTGAAAAATCCCTTCAATAATAATGATTATTCCTCTGTGTATGAGTTCTACACACCAAAATGGTGAATAATAGGACACATGCACAAGAACTGACGATACAAGGGACTGAACTGGAGGAGTCCTACTGAATAGTTTGGTCAAGTCCCCATAGAGAATAGATATGTAGATGATACCAATATACAATCACTCATGAAAGAAATAATATGACATGGAGGTGTCCTAGAAACCTACAACAGTAATCCACACCCAGTCTTCTCACATAAATTCTTAGTTGGGGATCCATTATCTGATCAACCAAGACAATGGTGGAGGCCTACACAATATATTCCAACCAAAAAATATGCTCTCTTGACCTCTACATAAGCACTAGGACTATCCTATTCAAATTCCACAATTCATAATCTACATTTACTTGATCGACTCCCACCCTCATGAAGCATCGAAATCTATTACAAAAGTGTGATATTCTGAAAGAGATTATGCTTTTCCCAATGAATCTCTCAATCCTTGCCTTTCTCCATCATTCAAAAGAATTTAGCTATTATCATTTTAAAGCACTCAAAATCCAATTGTAGTTTGAGACATAATTCATTGAAGTTTATAAATATCAAATGGAATCCATGTGAGTTGAATTAGAAATATTCATATCATTCACATATCTAGGCCAGGAAGAGTTTATTTAGGGACACATAATTCCCCTATATGTTTTGGGAAGACCTGATAATGTAGACATATGAAGTGATCTGATTGATAATTTCTCCAGATAAACATCATCCATGTTCATACCATATAATATTTTGAATATACAAAAGTATATTTTTATCCCATAAAGATGGCCATTAAAGGGTATCATTGGTGTTAGAAAATACCTCTCAAGATGGTCAAACTCAAATATCAATTTAGGGATCTCACATCTGACATAGATTTTATGGTTATATAGCAAGACACTACATATAATTTCATGCATGAATGTCCTTAGCTCCATAAACACATGGAGGTGCCTTAAACATTCCATCAATTCATGTAAATCCCCAATAATTTAAAATTCATCAAACCACATGATAATTCGTTTCCCTTTGATACATTACATGCCAGATATGCTAAAACATGTTTCTAAAAATGGGAGGTAAAAACCATGGTTAATGATTGTATATATGTCTTATCCAAACAAAATCATGGGAAGCTCCCCTAAAAACTCCTGGGGTATGCTGGATTGTGACTATGTGACCCTAATTAATTTATTTGAGGTGATATATGTGGTCCAATAGATCAAATCCCATTCCATCCCCAGAAACATTATAAAAGAAACTTTTCTCTACAATATCTCTACAAATACTCTGTTAGTTGGGGTGATAATGTCTCTTATTGTGTCCTACCTCACCGTAATAGTGATAAATAAACCCCCATATTTCGGAATTGATCTGAAAATGTCTACATATTCTCAGAGGTGGAGAAATATGAGAAGTTTTTAAGGAAAAATCTTTTAGCATTCATGGAAGGAATCTCCACACCCATCAATTAGCTCAAGCTGGTAAATATGGGAACAAAATAAGACCCATGAATTATGATTATTAGTTCTTCCCATACTCTCATAGAGAAATATATGTCTAATAAATTTCTAAGGAATCACTGACAGGTGTTTGATTAGAACTATACATAAATTCCTCGACTGAATCTAGATGTGTCTGTGCACTGTCTTAGTGTACACATTGAGTAATGAAACTTCAAGAGGGAATCCAGGATGATTCAAACCTCTCATTCCACCATTTTAGAGGTAGATGTTGAAAAAATAATCAATGGAATCTTTTTTTAGAAGATAAATAAACTATATGGATTTCCAATGTTTCCCCATTAAGAATAAAATTGGTAAGATAATAGTCTACATAAATTTTAGAGCTCTTAATCTTTACCTCCCATTTCCAATCATTGAAATCTTAATCAATACCTATTTTACCTTCCAATCCCTTTCCTTTAATGGATGGTTATTTAGGGTAAAATAAAATAAATATGGGCCCGGAATATGAGGAGGAAACTACCTTTAGATAGCATTAGGGGATATTATTATAGCTAGTCATGATTTCTCTTCTTAAAGAACATTGGTGAAACTTATCAACCTAACATGAAACATAACATTAATAACCTCTATGGAAGAATAGTAAAATGTTCTGTTGATGACCTGGTGGTCAAATACTGAATGTGATGTGGTTATTTCAAAAATCATCAAATTGTTTTCAACAATCTATAACAGTATAGTATGAAAAATGAAACACCTAAAATACACCTATGGGGTAATATTGGGAAAGTTCCATCGAATTTTTGGTACGATATTGTGTCATTGAGGACGTCCCATAAAATAGTTATAGTATTCTATCATTTTCAACCCTCTTAAATTTTATAGAATAGAGGAGGATCCATGGGTACATCACCAATATCCATTATTTATTATCTATATTGGATGGAAATGCTCTCCATGTTACCAGACTAATGAAGAAGGTAACCGCCATTCCATGGACTATGACTTCCAAGAATCTTTTGAAATTTCAAAATAGTTTTTACTACACCCACCAGTTTTTATGCCTTTATTGGAAGGGAATCAACTCATCTTATACATGGAATCCATGTAATTTTCATTGGGTTCCCTCCTGATAATAGAAAATGTTGTTAGGAGTGAGAACAATCTTTACTAAATTAGCTGGGAAATTCTTGGTACTAAGACCCAATAATCTAATTTCGGGAAGAACTTCATTGTAATCATATTTGTAGTAATATTTTATACTCATAAATTATATCACCAAGAATTCCAACTGGTCTATGAAATTTATCCACTCAAATATATCCTTGACCATCCAAATTTTACTGGGTGAATATCCCAATGGGCTGTCATTCTATAGAAAATGAAATTCAGTTCTTCTTATAGAAATTTGTGAAAGGATCAAAAGGATCAAAATTTTGAAACTCAATCGCGTTGTATTTGGTATTGTACTTGTCTCTCCAGACAAATTAGTTTTTCACAATGCTTTTCACCATCTAATATATGGATGAATAATGAGGCTGGATTCCAAGATTACATCATTTGGTTGGAACTATCCCTACAACATCAAAGAGCTGACATGGATGTCAAAGGAGATACAAAACTAGTGATAATATAGATTAATGGGGAATATGAAAAAAAAGGATGAATTGGACCCCCTTAACAACTATTTTAGGTTACTAAGGAAAGATTTTTTTTAGACAACATTAAATCATGTTCCATGATCCCTAGATGCTTCATCCAAGACACCACATATTGTAGACAATGTCATGTCAGACCCAAATATGATGAAATTATTTTTCCATATCACACATTGAATAATGGTCTCCTCCAATGAAATATTTTATATGGAAGAAATCAATTGGTTCAACACTACCCTAGAGCTTGATATACATAAATACACCCCTAAATGGATAGATCCCATAATAAGTTATCTCTAAAAAGAGATTTTCTAGATAGATATAGCAGAATGGAAACAAATATAACATCATGTGTCGTTGTTTACCCAATAAGATGGTTCAAATTAATATAAATCTCTTGTCAAGAGTGGATTTGATCAAATCCTCGTCATATGGATAACAAGAATAGTGGTTCACGATGTTATTGAATAAGTTTGTGCATGCTCCTACAATACTCATCAGTCCGTGACTAGGATCTCTAACCAAATGTGGAGGTTGGGTTGTTACTAACAAACAATAACACATTAATATTTTAAATTAACCAATAAATTTCACGAATTCCAGGTCTATGATACCTTTATTGATCATCCCTCTAATTTCTATATACATCTAATTATTCCTACCCATTTTCTATTTAGGGAATGGATGTAGGGGGGACTATCCCCCATCAAAAAATAAGAAGTTCCATTACATCTTTGCTACTACCGACTAATTTTCAAAATTGGATTGTAAAATAATCCTCAATTATGTCAAAATTAATTATATAATTAATTTTTAAAAGTCCTATATCATTACCAA
Organism: Viscum album; assembly: GCA_963277665.1. Taxonomy (NCBI): domain Eukaryota; kingdom Viridiplantae; phylum Streptophyta; class Magnoliopsida; order Santalales; family Viscaceae; genus Viscum; species Viscum album. The sequence goes on from OY728147.1 coordinate 2,115,740,241, forward strand.
TTTCATATCCCCTAATAATATATTGACAAAAAACAACACCAAATATACCAACATATGTACTTCTATAAAATAAAGTCCATACTCATTGGTGTACAAAATAAAGTAATTATTAATCATTGATATATAGCTTCCTTCGTTCTAAATTTTCATTTGTGGATAGATCTGATAAGACAAACACTCACAAAAGAGGCAAGTTGAATTGGAACAACTCAATGAAGAAATTTTACATACATTTTCCAACCTTTGATCCCATTAGATTCAGATCATACTACCCTTTAATAAAAAAATTATCCACCATACATTCCTCCAATGACATTTGGAGTTGGATCTCAGGACCCCAATTATTTTAGAAATGAAGACACTGATGATGGAACTCAAATGGGAAGCGCCTTACAGAAAACAAAATATCCAACTAAATATATCATATTCTCAAGAAATGATAGATGGGGAACAAGCCACACTCTCCACAAATGACAGGTTTGTCAAGAGACTCTTTCTATACTTTTCATCAATATTATTTTATCCTAGTAGTATAGGGTTAAACTGCACAACATCTCATGTCCATGTTGTAAGACAATAAACAGCCGAGTGACCCACTTTCTTACTACATGTTGTTAAACTGCGTCTTTAATATAATTACCACAGATCAATAAATAGCATATGAATATAGAACAAAATATGTATTAATTACCATTATCAAAATATATGAATTGATTCTTGAGCCTCTAGTCATTGGACCAACCGTAATATTCCTTTTCAATCACAATTGGATATCTTCATCCATAATGCATGACATTAATCATCATGGAGGATGTCCTCACTACATGATGTTAAACTGTGCATATCCCATAATGGAAAATCCTCATTCATGTGTAATTACCAAGGTCTTTACCACATAATGTTAAACATCACATATGATTTCTTCACTACATTACATTTAACTGCATGGGTTTTTATAACTATGCATGGATTGGTTTTAATTTCAATATGATATGTAAGTGTTCATCAATCCTACATCTTGGTGTAGCCACCACAAGTTATAAAATAACCATGTTATATACTCAATTGTCTCTACATGTTTTGAAGTATCCTTCAATTAAATGTTTCTCACACTAATCATATCTCAATTTAGATTAAGAATTTCCATAATGGATTCCTTGTATAAACCGGTCATTAAAACTCATGATGGCAACATCATGGTCCAAAATGAATGAACATAATGGGAATAACATGATACAGAAATACATCTGGCTTTATTCATGTCATAATAGAATACATTGTAACTCCTGAATCTCCAATCCCAGGCCCAACTACAATAAGATATATAAATAGTTCCTCCCCTTCTGTGTTGACTAGTATGGTATAGGGTGTTTCTTGTTCACATACTAATTGTGACTTAATTCACGACATTTCATGATGCGTAGTGACAACCATATCATCAATCCTTGATCAATTAATATGTTATTTAAAAATTACCCCTCTATACTCATGGGTTTGACATATATAGGAATATGCTTCTTTAAAATCATTAAAATGAATGATTCCTATTATTGTATGATACATAGTGATTACGAGTCATCTATATTTGGATCCATCTTTATTACTTATTTTTCATATTAGGAATCCTACATCCTTGAAGCATAAATATAAACTACACGGTTCTATCATAACTATATGTGGCATGATTCCATCCATTATAGGATATGTAGTGACACCCTAAATCTCCAATTCTAGGACAAGCTACAATAATTAACAAAATCAATTCCCACCTATGCATATGAGTTTGACTGGTTAGGGAGTTTTCATTCAAGAAATATGTGTGGATTGATTCCTGCTATCATAGAATTAATACTGATGCGGAAAATCACCAATCCTAATCCTAGATATAGAAATCAATGGAATAAATTCTCGGCTCTTCATACAGGTCAGCACTATATAGAATTTATCATTCATTAATGACATCTTACTTGATTCTTTTCATAATTGGATATGTAGTGATTATGGGATATTCAATCCCGGTACCATATGAAAACCCATTAAAAATAGTCACCCCAACTACATAGGTAATAAGCCAGACAATTCCATTTTTCTTATGTGTGATTAAAATCTATGTAAGAAATGTTTGTTTATATAATATATCTGCATAAATTTTTTACATCAGCATGCATGACCATACCACATGAAATTTAATTTAAAGTTTCATTTCTTTAGAGAATGACATTAAATTACAAGAAAAATGTCCTTAGACCTAATAATAAACTACATAGAAGAAAATACTTCCCCACTAGATAACATAAAAATGAGCAGGACATTTTCTATTATCATTCCTTATCAAAGGACCACATGATATTTACCATGATCATACAGAGTATAGGTTTTTTTCTCTATAATCTAAAAATAATTATCCACATACATTACTTCAGGTTTGATTTCCAAATGTTTCCACAAACCATTCATGTCCCATGGAAAGGAAAATAGTTCCCTCTTAATTAATATGATACTAATGCATAAGGGATGAGAACTACCAATAAAAGATATGATGGATTTGTTCTAAGGTATTATCTAATCCTTGTGATTATGACATCCAGATGGTGGAACTCATCACTTGAGGGTGTTCTTTGATATCCCCAGTATGATTGTCCCATATCATTACTCATGACCTAAAAAACTCATCCTAGGATTACTGACATTTTCATATCACGCTCTGGTAGTTATTAGAGGATTATTTACCTACGGTATCCTAATTGGGATCTTTTGATACATACCCTATATTAGGTCCATGTGTATCACAACCTTAAACTACATTCACTATGTTCAAATAATTATGGAATTAAAATATATCATTAATGGTTAAAATTAGAATAAATTAAAATGCTAGACAAAAAACCTAAAAATTGAAATGTTGAAAACCTATATTGGGTATCCTAAGGAAAATTTTATCCTTCTTCCATAAAAATTTTCATCTATAGAGTTGTGGAAAATATTAGGGTTCTAATAAATATACATTAATGCTCATTGGGCCACTAGTTTTTCCCTAATAAAATAATGGGTATGCAAAATTGACCCCCCAGTCTAAGAAAAATATAGAGTAATGGCTTCTCACATATCCTCCCCATGATAACGTGTTAATTAGGAAGTGGCACAACATTTAGGGTGTTTGAAATTTTCAAAAACATTACACATTTATTAAACAACGATCATACAGTTGATTATTAATGTTGGGGAAACCTCCCCATATCAAACTAGTAATATGGTCTTTCTCTACTAAATGAACCATCATATCCCAGGAAGGCCTCCCAATTATTTACAGGTTATCTTCATGACCATAAAAAATTATGAATGCTCTCACCATCATTATTGGTTGACCATTACCCTCCATTCCCACCTCCTTTTATGTCATGCATTCCAATAATATGGTTTATAATTCCATTAATAAGAATATTCATGTAGATTCAGTATCCTTGAAATGATGTTAACTTGTTTTTTACTATTTTTCAATAATGGTTTTCGAGACTCCATTCATGAACATTGGATTGAACACAACATATTATTATAAATATTAGGGTCTAGGGATCAAGATTTATATTTTATTATATTAATTTTTCTAGGGTTCAAGAACCCTTCTTAGATAGTTATTCATTCATACCCAAAATCATTGGTAGGATACTAGAAATTTTTTTATATTCATTGTCTATAGGAAAATAGTCGGTCTACCTCTGTTTGATGACAATATCAAAGTATAAAGGGATTATACCTACCGAACAGAGGCTACCCCACCTTATAAAAAAGAAACTACAATCGTCATGGGCCCTGGTGACACCACATTGGATCATTGAAACTTAGGTTGTCTTGGGTCATCCCTAGTATGTGTTTCCCCTTCAACGATACATTGATTAAATTGTCTATTCACTTGAGTTATATATCCCTTATTGCTACTATAATGGTAGTCCTTGCTTCCATATAATTTCTCCCTCAACCTATATTACTCTCATAAAACATCCACGTCCCATTGAAAAGATTAGAGACAACTATATTTTACAAACATACAAATGGAAATGGGGTTTGGCCTACTAAAAAGAGGAATAAACTCCTTGTATGAAATGAAATCTGATACTCCATTGGCTTAGAAATACCGTAGCAGAAATGAACACCCTGGGGTTTTTTGGGCTATTCCAGTCATGTATACACTATATACCATGATCATTGATCATGTGCTAGTTTTAATACATTAAACTATGTGTCATATGAATGTAAGATATATAAGATGATAAAATACTATGATAAAAGTTTAATGTTAAAATAACCTAAACTAAAGTAATATACTATCTAAATAAAAGACCCTAAAATATATCAATAGATGGTATGAGCTAAAAGACAATAAACAATAGATATTTAAGGTCTAAAAAAAATTAACCTAAACTAAAGTGATAGAATGTCCAAGATAAAATACACTAAATTACATTAGTTGATAGTCCTAGATAAATGTTAAAGAACTAAAACAATAAAATTTCAGTCCTTGAAGACCAAAAACTATAATGATATAAGTTATAATCTAAAAGACTCTAAATTACAAAACATCAACGATTTATTATACAAAAATGGAATATATTTCCTGGACCAATATATGGACATTCTAAAAATAAATATACTCTTTCCAAGACTATTGAAATTAGAAAGAGATAATCAACTCTTCCTCAGAGACATGTATTCTTCCCAATTACCCTTCGGTGAATCATGTAATATCAAGATAGTCTGAGAATATATATCTTTATGTGATCTAATATTTGTGGGAATCATGAATCACTTCTCAAGAAGAATATTTTATGGTTTAAATCTTCAAATCCAGGCATTTCGATTTACATGATATTATAAAAAGGATGGGAATCATCAGGGATTCCTATAATAGAGTATTAGGGAAAAGTAATGCACATCAAGAATGAAACAAAAAATGGAAAGTAACATGATTTTTATATAAAATCTATTCAATTATTTCATGAAAAAATTTGGAATTTTCACATACAGGAGTCTCTCCCATAATCATATAAACCAATATTGATTTGAAAAAAAACTATCACATCTTGTTTGTATAATAATCATTGAAATATTCTAGCCTCCTATCAATTGATGCAATATATTAGAGAAACTAGTCAACAGAATTGATTTTTGCTTTTAGAACACCCTAAAACTCCACCTCATTAGTGACGACTTCATTACTCATATTATCTTCCTTGTTAATAGTCCTAGTTTCTCTAGAAAATTATTCTCTAATACTTTTTGTGAATATTTATAATTTTATAGATCGTCTTGGAGATGTATGATCTAAAATTGTTGGGCAATGATCACATAATATAGATGGGCAGTTTCAATAATCTCGGGATAGACGAATGTCATGGTGGGTAGATTAATCCACCTCATGGTGGGAAGCTTTATCTACAACCTTATCCCAATTTCTCTTTGTTCATGAGGAATCTTAAAGAGATACCAACTCTTATTAAATGGCCCTCTTCTTCAGGCATAGAGAGGCCACCTCCTTTACCTGGGTATAGAAGTTGGTATAATCAAAGTCCTCATAACCTTGAATAGGGAACAAAAATAGTGGGTGGAACAACTCATCCTTAAACTCTTCCATGTGGGTCTCCAAAACTAAGGCATATATCTCCCTCCATAATTTTTTGTTCATCTACTTATAAATTGATGTTGTCTCCATGCCTTGATATAAGCCAATATAGTGAATGAGAACATATTTCAGCAGTAGGTCATTCATTAAATGATCAGTTCTCATAGTATTAAACAACATTGGTTGGGTAATATCCACAGTATCGGTCGTTCTAGTTAGAGGAACCCCTAATGGATGAGATTCTATAACCTCAAAACATCAATGTGAATACTATATAATAATGGATTTGGGGTTTATTAGACAATAGTTAAATTATATTATATGACAGAATGACCAGGGGATATGAATGATTTTAGAATCAAACATTTATCAATCGTGTTTCAAGTTGTAACCATTTCCATCAATAAATATTTATGTAAAGGATTGACACCATCTTGGGAAAATTGGCATCATGGATCATTTGGGGCATTTCTTGATGATGTAGCTTACACCCCACACATGATAGCTATAGAAAAAAATTTATAATATAAGCTAATATGTCACAAATAAAAGATGAGTCTAAAATGGAATATGTATTCACCATCTAAAAAATCACTCCCATCAATGATAAGATGGTAGTATAGTAGATACATGTGACCTGATCCTTTAAAAGTTGTTCTGACCATATAGGACTAGTGGTGAGACAACTAGGATGTCTATAGTAGGAAATTGGAATGATTGAATCTCTCCCTCAGTTATCTATGAATCATGATGTGAAAATATCAATGGACATGTGTTTTCTAAACCAAAAAACACCCTCCCCGGATCCTCTAAAGAGGATACGGGCTCTCTATGTGAGCTTGGTGGGGACCTTTATATTTTTTGACGAATCCAAATGAATTTCTAGAATAATAAAAGGTGATAGAAGTGTGAATATCAAAATTACATGAGTATTTTTGAGAAAAAGACATTTATAATGCAGAGAACATCCAATTTCTCTTCCCTTTATGGGAAGCCTCCCCAGAAGGAGATGAAGTTTAATCCATTCCTCTAGAAGAGGAAATTTTCATCCTCATCTGGGAATTCTACCTGGGGATTCGTCATTATTGATCACTCAATTGATTCCAAATTCCTCTCCCCCTATATTCCATAGGGGAATTATACGTGGGGACAGATGGATTTTACTACCCTCTATGAAGTCATTCTGTATCAATATAAATCACAATGGGTCATCAATATAGTTTTCATATCAACCCATCCCATTAAACATTGAGGAGAGGTGAACCTTAACACTGCCTCTATAATGGGATTCCCATGTTTTTATATGATCATTCAGATGATTCTCTAATGCATCATTTGGTGAACCATGTGTGAATAAAAAAACCCCTTGAATATTTCTAGCATTATGTAATGGTCTTGGAAGAAGGACCTAACCTATTCAGAATATTCCCTAAATGTAACTCCCAGAGGGGTTGTTAAATAGGAAGAATCGCCACATGCTTGTTTGATTCACGTAAGATACCATGGATATCATCCTCTCAATTATTCATCATCCAATTATTCCATGGTCGAGTTGTGATATAAAATAATAATTTTGATTCCTCTTCATCCTTTTTTTCCACACTCATTGAAACCTCTTCAGTTGACACTTCTTATAATAATGAAGATGATGGTGAAAGCCATATATCATAATCGGGTGCTTAAAAAGTCATTAGTTCTCTTGAATGCAAATTGTTTTGGAGGACTAGTATTGTTCTCACAAACCAATTGTTATTAGAAATCCTCACCTACAAATTTAGATAATTTCATAATGGGTATTGAGATGATGTAAACATTAGCATAGTTATGGGATGACTAATTTCTCCATCATGATGAGGATGTTTTATCTGAGCATGTGTCACATCCCAATCTAACATTAGATAAAATTGGAGATCACTATATAATTCTTCTTCGATTGAAGATAGACTATGTTAGGACATCTCAAATGGACATGTAGGAACGAACAGTTAAACTAGAACGATGCATACCATTTATAGAGGAGATTCCCCAATAATACGGGTGTACGGACTCCCTCACTAAGAGACATCATATTATACCATTACATAAGGCTAGACCCACATTCATGAAACATATAACATGATTGAATTGTATTGTAAGTTTTTAAAGAGAACCTGTTATAATAGGTCATATATTTCCGGACATCCTGATCATTAAATGTAACATGTAATGACCCAAACTATTTGAAATATAATTCCTTTTTTCATATAATTATTATTATTTATTATTTATTATTATTATATAAAATATATGAACTCCATTTATTTTATTATATACTATTAAAAAAACAATTATTATTTTTTAACGTTGATAATATAGTCATATAATAGTGATACCATGACTAGTATAAATTTATGGTTATAATAACCAATTGGTAACTAACAATGGATGTGATAGCCTAAAATATTCAGATCATACAATATAAAGTCCATTTATCAGAGCTTCCAAAGGATTTAGAATCACTAGGTTTTTTCCATGACAAATCCCATGATGATATCAATCAATATAATCATTTGAAAACTATTTTCTGGAAGAAGTTCAAGATAATTGAGATCACGGCCCAAACCATGTATGGTGAACCACACTATGAAATTATCACCATCGCGCAACGTACTCTTATGGTGCTTTCTAGTGTATTAAAGGGATATAAATCAATATACAATCAATATGATTATTTAGAATATTTTTATATAATAATGAATATATTTCCGTACTATTACTTTTAATTTATAAATGATTTTTATTTTGATAAAATAAAACAAAAATAATATTTTTTGGGTAATATTGAAATTAAATTAAATAATTTATTATATTTAGTAATTGATTTATGTAATAGATAATATTTTAATAAAATATTATTATTAAATATTATTTATTAAATATAAATGATGATATAATTTTTATGAATTCCAATGTGATTTTAACAATGGTTGAGATATTACTATTGTAAAACTCCTTACCATTTATCTATAAATATGGATTATTATTTTAGAAGTGAAATTTCATATATATATATATATATATATATATATATAAATTTATATAATATTAGTATTATATTTGTAATCAAAATATCAAAATTGTCAAATGGTGAATTTTTCATAATTTTAGGAGATTGTCATGTTTTTTCATAAAAATTAAATACCGTATAAATATACATTGTGTATAATAACATAATAATGACCCAAAAGTGAGGAAATGAATTCTATAAATGGTATACACAATCAAAAATATTTTTTACAATTAATAAAATTTGATTGAATGGTTATTTTTGAAATTTTATATTCCATTTTTGAATTCTACAAAACCTAATTATATTTTATTGGTTTAAAATCATTTCCTTAAGAGTGTGAATCACCTCCTAATAATAATGTGTATTAATTTTTATTTTTTCCCTTTAGCCTTAAAATAATTAATAACAATATTATTTTGTAGAAACCATGGGATGTTTTTTGTTAGTTTTTTTATATTTAGTCGAAAAACTAAATTTTTAAAATGAAAAAAGAATCCAGACACATTTCCTATATAAACACACCCTTCATCCCATTTATATTTACTCAAAATACTTGTATAATGTCATTAGTATTTTATAACCACTATATATTCCTTCTAAGGCACCCCCAATCTCTCAAGAAAACCCTCACAGGTATTTGGAGTCACACACTCAAGTAAAGTATCCTCACATTCTCTTCATTATTCATGTTTCTTTATTATCTAATGCCTTAAATATCAAATTACTAATGTTTTAATATGTCAATCCATTTACCTATTACATACATTTTTATTTATAAATTTTAATATATCTCTTATTCCCTCATCAAACCATTTTATTAATTTTTATGTGATGTCGTTATGCTGCCGAAATGTCCCCACGATTTTCCATTCCAAAACAATTGTGTTGTGAATACCAACCCCATTTAATATCAAGTTTCTTCAAAATTATACACTTATACATCAATTAATTTTTTCTTAAATTTATTTATTCTATATTTAATAATTGTGTAATAAGATATGATGTGGAATAAATCAATGTTTTATGATCAATGTTTCACACTTAAGCATGTGAATTAAATGAATGTGATGTGTGCTCCCAAAATTATATATAACTCTAATGCATTGTGTGATTATTAGTCTCTAGAGAGGTCACATTTGGTAAGATAGTGAAAATATTTTTTTATCATACATTTTCTCTCATTTTGTATTGGCCATTATCCTTTAATTATGGTTATGATGTTGCATTTAATGTTGTTTCCATAATACCCATGTTATGATTATCATACTATTCTATACCTTATTAATTATTTTGTTGATTATAAAACCTTTTAGTCCCTGTTGATATGCATATTTTCTATCATGTACCACCTTATTCTATTTTTATTCAATTATTGGTCTTTATAGATCACCCATTTCTTCTATATGACCCCATGTTATCCCTTGCAGTTTCAAGTGAGAGCATGATAATAAAATTTTCACTAATAAGATGATATTTTCCTATATTATATTGTTATATAATGTACCTAATTCTGAAATACAATAGAATTATATATCATCATGCTGATATTGTGTTCACTTTTATGTAATAAATCAAGTATTAATGGGAAATAAAAGAATGGGTTATTATATTTGATATCAGTGGAAAAGTTTATTTCTTTTTTTATTAAAATTATAAAAAATATTTATAAATCCCTATAGATAATACTATGTATATGATAATTTCCAAAAATTATGGTAACTATAGAATAAGTGGTTTATTATTAAAACTCATCCTTGCCTCAATAATACATATGGATTTGGTTCTAAAATATATGTGCATGGTGGTAAGAAATCTAACAATGTGCATCATGATTCACTTTCTAGTGGTCATAAAATAGAGTAATCGAGTAAACAGTCAATGGAAGGGGAAATGTGTTTACATCCCAAATGATATTCCTAGCCTATTTGGAGTGGGAATTATGGACATTATGATGGTACTACCCTGGATAAATCATGTTCTATATAGCATCAAATATCTGTTGGAGTTCCCTATTTCTGCAAAAAATATAAAATGATGAAATTGAGATCTTTATGTTACCAAGGCCCCTGAAATTCAATTGATTGTCTGATACCCTTTACATGGGGTAATGAATCAACTCTAATGAGATTATATTCCCCATTCATAATTGTTCTGAACAAGAGATGGTTTTACTAGATTTTTATTTTTTGGAAGGATAATTTGATCGGTGGTGAACATTGGTCAAGAACATGATGAACGAGGAAGTGATTGATCTGATGGGGTGGAAGGAATTCCCATAAATGATTTTTGAATATTATTATCCCCACATTCTTTGAATTAATATGGAATGAGATTTCCTTGACCGCAATAAATATTTGGATAAATATATTTAGGATTATGAAAAACAATTCACTAGACATTCACGGTACGTCTCTATTTTTACCGTTAACCCCAAATACAAGTTTGACTACTTCATTAGTGGGATAAAGCCTTGTTTATTAATATCCATCGTGATCTATCACATTTATTTCTATGATGAAAATTTCTGATGTGCCCTAAAATTTTAAATAGCTATTAGTGACTCTCAGTGGTATCATGGGGATAATAAGTAGAAAGTGGAGTTTAATTATGTTGGTCTGATTGATAAATCAAACATTTACAAGAAATTTAAACATCCTTCATGGGAAATATACGAAAAGAATATCTCTAAAAATTGTATAAGGGGAATGAGTAGATTAATTGGTTGTGGGGAGAAGGAAAAATACATAATTATATCTGATAGAATAAATCCACTAATGCGATGAGGGAATTAAATGGTCTAGTCAACCCTAGTGCATTTTTCATTAATTAAACTCTATGAAATCAGGGAATATTTAAAAACCATGCACAAATCTATGGGTTTTTGGAGACAACCAACAACCTCCAAGGAAACAAGGGTGATATTTCCCCATCACAACTGATGAGGTGGATCCAAAAAATGACATGGTTCCTAGTAACAATTTTATTCATTCATTAATAGTGAACATAGATTTTGATTCTGGATCTAAGAATTCCTTCACATCATGAATGTTTAACAGTATTATTAAAGTAATATAATAAAATAAAATAAGTGGATTTGTATGTGAAAATGGAAAATTCAGAATTTATTGTATCCCATGTATGTAACTACCCAAATTAACAATTTGTCTGTTGAACTTATCATTGAACCTTTTAATACTCCCTTAAGTGTAATTTGATGTATTTATAGATATGGATATTATTTAATTATATAGAGAAAAAATTAATTGTCATGTGAATGAATTTACTATTGGTATCATAAATCTAACACTGATTCAATAAAAATAAGATGATGAGGATGAATCTTCTTTATCACCATCATCTGAATCATGAATATTACATCCCTATAAGGAAGCATATCTAGTTCAGTTATCTAATTCTATTTAAGGAATCATCTTTTAATATGTTCTTACTATTATAGAATATGTAGATGTGTTTTATAAGGAGTTTCTTAATATTCCTCAAGACAAGAAGTTAAATATTCTATGTAACTTATACAAAGGGTGTTATCCTTATTCAAGACTCTAAATAGAAATAATGTTGTGGAACATGAGGTCCTAATGAAAAAACTAAAAGATAATATGGATAGAGGGTACATATGCCCAAATGAGCAGTCCTCGTTTTCAAGATGAATGATGGGTCAATGCACCTTTTCATTGACTATCATGATCTCAACAATATCACAATAAAAATAAACTATCCACTTCTATAGATTGATGACTGATTCAATCTGCTATAAGGAGCACAACTCTTCTCTACGATGGACCTATATTTGGGATATTACCATGTTAGGGTGAAGAAGGAAGATATCTCCAACACAACTCTTTGTACGAGGTACATGAAATATGAGTTCACAGTGATGAATTTATAGCTCGCTAATTCTCTAGTAAGATTCACGAACATGATGATTATGATCTTTATATATTACCTAGAAAATTTTTTGGTAGTATTTAAAGATGATATTCTAATATACACCAAAACCAAGGAGGAGCATTTACAGAATCTGAGCAACATGCTGAATGACTTATGAAACGAGAAGATTTTTTCCACGTATATAAAATGTGAGTTATAGTTCAATTAAGTTTCATTAATTGATAATTTCATCAAAATAAATGGTATATCTATGCACCATTAAAAATAGAATAAATTGAAGGATGAATGAGGCCAACATCTATGAAAGAAATATGATGTTTCCTTGTATATTATTTTTATAATCATCATCTTGTGAAAAATTACTCTAGATTGTCAACCTGTAGAACAATTCTAAACTGAATGATAGTCATGTTTTCTTGGAATGAATAATTTTCAGAGAGCATCAAGGAGTTGAAAATGGAACTTATCAGTAACCTTATTCTCACACAACCCATAGGTGGAGAGAATCTCATAGTATCTAGTGATTCTTTGAATAAGTTATTGGGATATGTGTTAATGTAGAATGAAAAATTGATAGCCTATAGTTTGAGGTGGTTGAAATTTCATGAATATAAATACATAGTCATGTTTTCATGGAATGAAGAATTTTCAGAGAGCATCAAGGAGTTGAAAATGGAACTTATCAGTAACCTTATTCTCACACTACCCATAGGTGGAGAGCATCTCATAGTATCTAGTGATTATTTGAATATGTTCTTGGGATATGTGTTAATGTAGAATGAAAAAGTGATAGCCTATAGTTTGAGGTGGTTGAAATTTCATGAATATAAATACATGTTGAATGTCATTTAGTTGGTTTCAGAAATATTCCCTTTGAAAATATTTGGGAATGACCTCTTCGTGGAGATTTATGAATTATATATGGATAAAATAAGCCTCTCATATATATTCACAAAGAAAGTGTTAAATATCTGCCAATGAAGATTTTTAGAGCAGATCAAGGACTATGACTAATCAATTCACTAGAATATAATGGAAGATAAAAAATTGTTATACAATTTATGTAGAAACGACCCATAAATTTTATCATTGAAGAGAATTTAGAAGAATCATGGCTTTTTATACTTGAAGAGGATGGAAATGGGAATTATAATGGATGGAACATCATTAAACCATTGATGAATGATTTCTTAACCATCCATTTTAATTAATTTAAAGGATTCTCAAGGAGATGATCAGGAAAATTGAAAAATGTGTAGAAACTCTATGAAAAGGGATTCCCTATAATTTCAATGCTAATGAATTAGTTTTGAGATTTTGGTTAAGACTATGTGTACAATAATATTATGAGGTAAATGAGGATCTTTTGGATGATTAATATACCTCAACCTTATCTATCCTCCTTGAAATCACAACGATGTATCAGGATATATAAGAACAATATTGGTGGGACAAAAAGATTAAATAGATACTGAAATATATGTCAAGATGTCTTGTATGTTAGAAAATGAAAGAAGAAATGAAGTAACAAAAGAGGATGATGCAACCATTACCCATACCAATACGGAAATTGGAATACATCATCAGGGAATTTATCAATGTTCAACCGAAGAAATCATTAGGTAATAATTATATATTCATTTTGGGGGATCTTCTTACATATACAACATAATTAATTTTGATTAAAGATTATATCTCACTAAATCAACATTCAAGGATATACAACATAGAAGTGGTGATGATGCATGGAGTACAACATTCTATTTTATCCTATTGTGAACATATAATTACCTCCTTGATATGGAAGAGTCTCCAACATTCCCTAAATATAGAGTTGAATTTCATCAATTATTATCAATCAGAAATTTATGTACAATCTGATTAGACTATCTAGACACATGGGAAAATATTTAGAGAAAGCTAAATTGACATCTAATAAGGACGGGATCAACACCATAATTTGGTTGAGATCTCATACAATGACAGTTTCCAACAAAGTAGCCACATGTCTCCCTGTAAAGACCTTTATGGGAAGTGGTGTAGAACATTTGAATACTAGGATGATGTTGAGTAATGAAACTACTAGGTCCTAAAATTGTGGAGGAAATGGTTGAAATGTTCATGACTTTTTAGTAAAAAATCAAGTATTGTTAGTGTCCATAGATGAACTATGCTGAAAAATACTGACATGATCAATATATTGATGTTGGAAACATGGTATTATTCTAAATATACCTATGGAATAATGTTATGATATTTTGGAAGAATCTATTTCTTAGTCTAATAGACCTCATCCCCGTTGAGATCCTTGACAACATTGAAGTGGTTCCCAATAGACTATCACTAAAAAAAACCTTTCATAAAAACATGATGTATTATATGTATCCCTATTGAGAAATAACACACCATACCACTCACATGTACTAAATCCAATGTGGTACCATTAAATAATGACATATACTCTGATGATAAGCTGATGAATATATTAGATCATACATACAATGTTCTATGGAATATAAGAACACATATATTCAATATGATGTAGAGAACAACAAGTTTGAAGAAGGAATGTGGGAACTAGAGGGTGTTATTAATTTCAATTAACCTCATCTATTATAGTGTTTGTAATAAAAATTTAGTTGGATAAATTTCTAATGGGGGGATGATTTTAATGACCCAAATTATTACAAATAAAATTACCACAATGATATAATTAATATTTCTTATTATGTATCACCGTTATAGAAAATTGATGCACTACATTGGTTTTGTTATATAATATTTCAAATAACATTATGTATATTTTTCAGTGATAATATATCCATTGAACAATAATCGTATGATCAGTATAAATATAGGGTTTTAAAAAATCCAAAAAACATAGAAAAATAATGTAATTGCCTCCACCAGTGTGATCGTACACTAAGAAGCTATTTTATCATACCATACAAGGGAGATATAATCACTATAATTTTTCATTGAACAATTAAATCTTGATTTTCATAAAAATTAATCATCAGTGTAATATTTTATGGGAGAAGTTCATGCTCATCAAGACCATGGACTAAACCATGTACGCAGAACCACCCCATGAAATTCTCACTGTCATGCACCTTAGTATAATGAATTTTCCTAGTTTCATTAAGTGATATGTTTCAAGACACATGAAATATTAGTATATAAATTCATTTTTAGAGAATAATAAATATATTTTTATCCTATTGTTGTTAAAATATAAATGAATTTTATTATGATACAATAAAAAAATATAATATTTTTGTGTAATATTCAACTTAAATTAATGAATTTATTAAGATGAATTAATATATTTTAAAAATTAATAAAATATTAAGAAAATATAATAATAATTATTATATAATTTTTATTAAATATAAATGATCATATATTTTAATGAAGTCAAGATAATGTTTTTATATAGGCTCCATAATTGTTAGTCGAAAAAACCCAGTATTTCTCATTAAATGCTGATTGTTAATTTAAATATATAAATGAACATATATAGAAAGTTATTTAGATAAAATGATTATTATTTTTTAATCATAACATCAATATTATCTAATAGTTAATGATTCATAATTTATGATATAGTCAAATTTTTGATTAATATTTAATATCATAAAAATATAATTTTTGTATTATGAAATCACAATGAAACCAAATTAATCAAATAAATGCAATAAATATTATCAGTGTTGAAATCTATATTTTAAATTTAAAATAATATGATTTTATGTTTGGTTTTTAAATTTATTAATCCATTGTGAATCCTCCCAAACAATTGATATATTTTATATTTCTAAAATTAGTTCTTTTAGAGTATGACTCTATTACAAATAAAACAAGTGTATTATTTTATATTCTCCGTGACCTTGGAATTATAAAATAATGTAAACCACTCCCATTTTGTAAGAAATAATGTAATAAACCACAGTATTAATTTTGTTTTTTGTTGTTTTTTATATAGAGTTCACATTATATGTTTGATAAATAATAATGGAATCCCCATTCATTTTCTATATAAACCCACCAAATATATCATTTTTCTTCACTAAATCTATTTGGTTCACTTCGATACTCTGTTCTCCACTCTTATGGATCCTCCCAAGGTTCCCCCAAGATCTCTAGAAACTCCCCCCAAACATTTGGAGTCACACACCCAAGTAAAGGATCCTCACATTCCCTTATTTTTTCAAGTTTATTTATTATATGGTGTCCTAATATTACAATTCCAAATGTTGGGATATGTATTTTAATGTCCTTATAACTTTATATTTGATTTCCAACTGATGATATACCCATTTCTCTCTCATTGCCTCATTTCTTACATTTTTATGTGACGTCTCTATGCTACCGAAAGGTTACTATGATTTTCCCATCTAAATTATTTTATTGAATAAAAGACCATTTTAAAATAAATGGTGTTAACATTTATAAACTTATAAATATTTTAATTGGGACTTATATGTATTTATTACACATTCCTTGATTGTGTAATAAAATATTATATTGAATGAATCCATGTTTTGTTATCTAATTGGAACACGTAAGCATTAACATAAAATAAAAGAGATGTGTGCGCCCAAAATTATATTGCGATCCATTAAATTGGGAAATGTTTAGTCTCACAGGACATAATTTTGGGATAGATACCGATCCTAATTCCTTAATGGAACTATTTTCATCACGATGTATTGGCATTTATCTATGACCTATGTTTATGATGACGGTTTTTATGTGGTTTCAACATTTACCATGTTATGATTCTAATCCAATATCATGCCTTATAATTTATTTTTCTATTATCAATACTTTTATTCCCCATTTTTATGCTTATTGTAAAAGATTTATCACCTTATTCCATTTTTCTTCACTTTCTTGGACTTACAACTCAACCATTTCTCATGTGTGTCCTCAGGTTATCCCATACAGTTTTAAGTTTTACAATATTAAAGAGGGTTTCAATAAAAGATGATGTTTTCCTATTTTAAGTTGTTATGTAATATACCTAATTCGAAAAGACTCTAGACTTTAGGATCTTCTAGGTTGTATTATGTGTACTGTTGTGTAATAAATCAAGTATTGATGTGAAATAACGTGACTTTTTGTCATATAACATATCTTAACTCACTAATACACTGCAGGTATGGTTTGGATAAATCATTGGGGATAATCTAGGTGTTATGATATTCATATCCACAAATATCAAGCCCATATATCCAAATAATACCTTAAAGGGGTCCGTGATACTCTGAGTGATGTTCCCTTGTAAACATGGAGAAGATATGATAATGTTTGGATAGCATTGGTATAATTATCCTAATACACTCCCCATTCCATATTGGTCACCACCATAAAATTGTAAAATATTACTCCATATTCTTCCTTCTGTGAAAGTAAGTACCCAATATCATATATAGAGATAAAACAGTTAGTTTAACACCCCATTCAACACCATGAAAAACATACCATACCTATTATATATATTTACCTTCTTATACTATGGTATAATAAGTTCCCACCACAGTACTTCATTATTTAAAATGATATGACATCAGTTTATCAGCTTTCAACATAGAGTGGTGAATCCCATCCACATCATGAAAGGGATGTCTTATCTAGGATGTGTCTCCTTCTTGAAGTCCATTTTTTAAATCCATATCAATTATCAGGTTATAGGATGAGTCATAGTTTTTTCAACATTTATGGACCTTGGGGGACACTCATCATACATCCCACCCATTAGGTTGAATCACATATCTATTAAAAATACCACTAGAGGAAAACTCATCACCATGTATAAGGTGGAACGGTTTTGTGTCTAGAATCCAATGGCTAAGATGGTATGTCATCATACACTTATTACAATAGAAAAACATCAATGATATCCATATTACCTCATATATCCAAATTTTCATCAACTTCTCAGCAAAATAAGAAGCAATGTATTTTACTTGAAAGGTCTATCCCCAATCCATTCTACAACTTCCACATGATTGAAAGATCTATTTGGGATCCCACCCAAAACATTGGTCTAGATGAAAGATTCTGTATTATTTAATAGTTCATATGAACATTTGAATGAGGTTCATTATTGTCCTAGTCAAAATATATATATCTGTGTACTGCAATATATGACTGTGTTTAGGGTCTCACTTAGTGAAAATGTAGCCCCTTGAGGGATGTTCTTTAGAATTTTTTGTGGGTTTTCCGTACCCAATGGGGGGAATGAATTATGATTGTGGTGAAGGAATGTTGGGGTTATTCCTAAGACCAAAAATAAAATGGGTAATAAATTCTAAAAGGGGATAATGCCCATGTTTTACTCCCATCAACTCTACCATCGTCATCATAAATTACCTGGAATCGTGATGAATTGTATAATCTATTAATTCCATAAATGAATTGTGATGGGAAATTACTGATTATATAAAAAATTTGAAGGCCTGATATATGTATGACGAGATTTGTATGCCATATGTACAGAAGTATGTGGAATAAGTCAGACAGTAAAAATATGTTCATATCAATGGAAAGACATAAACATTATTGCAGCATCATTACAGTCACATGAATCAAATGTATTCTAGAAACATATAATGGAATCAAAGATCATATATACCCTTTGATGACATAGTATCACATGACATTGAAATGGTCATGTGATCTGCGTAATCGTAAATGGATCATGCGATCATTCCTGAAGATATCATGAAACCATCAATACGCTCGTACATCTCACATCCACTGTTCATATTTTTTTTACAGATATATATTTATATTTATTCAAGTGGGTGACTCATAAAAGTATGTTATGTGAATAAGTTCTCACAAAATGGGATCACAGTGAGGTATAAAGGTGGGTTATTGTGGAAATTATTTTAGATAATGTTACATGATATAAGTAGATTGTGGAAGCTCTATATAATTGAGTAGTCGATGACTGAACCCTTATCCACACTGCTATTTATATTTAATTCCATAGAATTAAGAAAATTGGCTATCAGATAAAAAACCCCCCAATAAACTTATTGGTGATAGCACCAAATCCTTAGGAAAGATTATTCTTTCTTCAAAACTGAGCACTTGTCCCATAGACCTCAGTCGTAAGGGGGGTTGGATTTTTTTTCGTTCCCTCCTAATGAGAATTGAAAAAATCACAAATTAATAAATACATGAATATGGGAATTATTTTCCCCATAGTGTAAACAAAAAATATATTGTACAGGATCATGAAGATCATGTGAACCTCTATAAGAAACGCAATCATGAAGCCATAAGAACATCGCGTGAAAGAGATATGAAAATTGAATAACCTACAGTACATCCCATGAATCCCATTGTGACGTGTCCTTTTCCACTTACAAAATCTCCCAAGACAACAAGTGGTCATGCTGCAACATCTAAATAAGCTCTCCCATGTCACATGACTTTTCCACCGTCGAACGGCTGACAAGACATCGAAAAATACTTTGATAATAGGGAGTAAAATTCTCAAAATTAAAGGATCGTGTTGAATTCAAGAATATCACATGATTTTATGAAAATTAAGAGAATTTTTTTCAATCCAATCAATAAAAAACATAGGAGATCCCATTTCATTGTAAAATAAATAATTTAAATATAGTTGGGAAATAAGGGAGCCTCTCATGGTCATAAAAATCACAGAATGAACCCAAGTAGCCCGTGAGACCTAGTGGAATCCCTGGTGACATATCCTCATGGACACACCAAATACCAATGGCATGTCACCCATGTCATGCAAAGGGCCTCAAACACGTCCAGGCTACCACACACCCCATTTGACACCATAATGACATATTTATTAAATTGTCCAGTAAATTATTTTACATCTTTACGTTACCTTTTATCGGTCACACAACTCATTATGAGTCGTGTGAGTATTTCTCTTAATCAATCATCAACATAAATAATCAAACCCTAAAGTCCCTATAAAATAAACAATGGAAAATATGGGGAATGAGGGGAGCCTCTCATTATCAAAAAACTCACATGACACAACTTTGTAGTCCAAAATGAAGTATCAAAAAACCATTGGAATGATATCTTGATTTCGTAAAGGCTTTTATAAATACATCCTTGGATCATGAATGGCCATGTAAATGTCTCATAAGATCATGTGAGGTTATTTAGATAAGCTATATGATCTCATGAAAGGGACTGGGAAACAATATAATCCTCTATCATGCCAACATGATTTTGAAAAACTGTTTTAATTATATATTATCCAGTAAACTATCCTCTTATAGGATGATCTTAAAGTCACTAAAAATCATGTGGCTCCCCCAAATTTACCTTTGAAAAAACCACACAGAGATGTGTAATTCCAAATAAAACCACTAATGATTTCCGTAATATTCAAAATACACTCCATGAAAGGTGTAAAATAACTTGGGGTGATTCTTTCAAATCCATCACCCAATATGGAAAAAAACTTTTTGAAACCTAGAACAACTACACACATAATTCATAGAATATTTCATAGAGTTGTTGATCTCAAGAAAAATAATGTTTTACATCATTTAAGATTCAGGGAACTACTAGAGTGATCATGAAGAATTCATAAACACTATTAATTATCACTAATAGATTATACAAAAGACTTTTGATGGATTACTGAAAAGGCAACCCACATATTTCCTAAAAATATGAGGGGCATAAAAACATATGATAGTTAAAAATAATAATTCATATGTAATAAAAGTCTAGAACCTAAAATAAATTACTGGAGTCTTATATTATGGACATATTTGATTATCCAAATACATTTTATCATGAACCACCTTGGTCATATGATATCACTAGGATGTATCATTGAGGTCGTGTGACACTCCTTTGGTATACTTTTTGGATTATGTGAAGTCAAAGGATCATGTCTAATTATGTCACATGGTTTCCTCCAAGAATTCCTCCCAAGTATTATGAAACCCTCTAAGATCACCATGTAGCCTCACAATGTCCTCTATACTTGTCACCCCAATAAAGTGGTTATATCTTTATATATAAACTAAGCATCTCAATAACACTAGTTCATGTTAACTGGCTCCCACAACGTTTTCAAGATAAGCCATACATAAATTAGTATGCCCTCTTGGTATATTATCTAGCTCTTACGACGTCCCCAAGTCATGTCAACTAGCTATCACAAAATTATATTGACATGTAAACAAGGGTATATAAAACCCTTTAAGTCATGTAAAATTAACTCTCGTGATTCCCTCCAAGTGTGTCGTCTAGCTTTTTTGTTGAAACCAGGGTATATCAGTTTGATCATGTGTCTCCCTCTAAGAATGTCAGCTGAGTTCATGCAATGCAATCAAGGAAAATTCATATATATATTGTGATGCCCTAAAGACAAGATATTATTAATCACGAGGTATTTTTAACACATTCCTTCCAGGTCATGTGAAATCACTCATAAAATCAACTGGAACATGCCTTTGTCTTTAGAAATGTTCGAAAGACATCTGATGACATTTCAAGTTCACAATCAAGGAATATAAATTAGATAATCGATGTATGGTTGGAAAAAAAGATGGTCAGTTTATTTAGACATGCACAAGCATGGGAACATTGTCCTTTCAAAATGTGTAATCCCTAAACCAAAGGGAAACATCATTGTGTATACCCCAATAAAGGGATTATGGATAATATTATTTCTATAACTAGAATATGTAAGACTCATATGTAAGGCCTTAGCTCTAAATTAAGTATCTGATGGTATGTCCTAGTAAATAAGTCATGCATCCACAAGAAATGAGAGTGGTTATTATCATTCCCATGTTTCTCACACTGATCAATGATCACATTGGGTTACAGAGTAGCATTGACCATATCACTCACATGTAAAGTCTCTATATGTATAATGGAAACCAAAAATTGTAATCCCAGATGTGTTGAAATATATGGACTTTATGTAGTTCCATAACAAGGATATGTAGGATGCCTTCTTAAAGCCCAATCCTAAAATCATGTGGGTATGCACATTAGTGTATGTCATACAATGTATTCAACATTTCAACCATTAGGTCCCAATAAATACCATGGGATGATCATATTTTCTCATCCACTAAAAGTTATCAATATCATTGAACCATGATGACTTTGATTCCTTGCATAACTAGTATAAGTTGGAAATCACCATATGGTCTGTGACCCAACTCATGTGGTCATACACATGAGTGTTTGTACAACAATGTCTCTGAAATATAAATCACCATAACCCAATCATTTCCATGGGTTTATCACCTTACCTCATCCACCAACAAATTGAGTATTCTTTTCACAATAAGGTATCTGATCCTTTTAATAACCATGATATGTAGGACGCCTTCATGAGGCTTGAGCCTAAACTCAAATGGGAACCCAATTCAGTATAATTCCCCTTATGTCTCTAACATTTCAACCATTGGGATCAAATCATTTCCATGTTAAAATCATTATACTTCATCAATCTATGGAATGATATGCCAATTAATGAAGGATGACATTGATTCCTGAAATATCCAAGATATTCATGATGCCTTCATAAGGCCAGATCCACATATAAAAAATCCAAATGGATGTCCCAATACATGTGTCTTTCATCCATATAGGGTGATAGTAATTACTTTTTATCCCCTATTTCTCACACTGAGTGTAACTCACGTGGGCTTTGGGTGTTATATCATTCATGTCATTTTCATCATGAATATCCAAAAATCAAGAAATTATCAATAAGTAATCCCTAATGAATACCTTGATATAATCATCCCCCATATAAGGGAATCTACCTTAGTCCACTCCAAAGAGCATGGATGATCTTTAGTAACTCTTATTCCATCTTTAATTAGAATACATAGGACATATTCTCGAGACACAAAATTAAATATTTGGTGTGGATGTTCCCGTGAATTTTTTCGTTATGTATGATGTTAAATTGCACATGTTTTGAAAATTACATGGATTTTTATTCTTATATGTAACATGATATATAACAATCCTCATAATGTCTCAATCCAATCGTCATAATATAAACCACCACCATGTATGAAAAAACATTTTAATGTTCCTGGTTATGAAGAATCATCATATAAATAGTTATTCATCACTCAAAAATTGATGAAAAACCACATATACATTCATATGGATTCAATAATGAGATCCACTTCTTCATCTTTACATCAATTGGGTAAATCTATGATCATTTTGTAATGGTAACCTCTACTATATCAGGATTAAGAGTATTTATTAAACATGTTTTAAATCTATAAGAATGTCCTAGAGTAAGTATAAATTCACCCCCCCCCCCAATAAGGTGTGATGTTCCCAACCACTCATCCTCTCAAATAATGTGAGTTCATATGTGTCACTGGGTATTAAACCCCAACCAACATCCTGCCTTTGGAAATCATTTTTTTACCCAGTTGTGGATGTGATTACTTTTTGGAGTTTTTATTAAGAACAAAAATGGGAAACTATTTTAAATGATTTGGAAACACATTTAACAGCACCATTAGTCACAGTATTCCATTGGCCAAACCGAATGCATATCGAGGTTTTCTATTTTCAATTGAAACAATCTATATGAATAATTGTTGAATATAAATACATTTTTATGATAAAGTATCATTATAAAAAATTATGTGTTATATTTATTATCCATTTATTTATTTCTTATGATGAATGAATTAGACTTTGTATATTATGTGTGGGGTCCATAATTATATATCTCATTGATACATTAATATTTTTCATGAGATAATCTATATTGTGTATTAAGTCCATGTTATCATTTTTATATATTACATATTGCTTATACGATTGATAGTATGGTTATAGAGTATAACATTATTCACTCTATTATTATTTGAATTATTATTAGTATCCTATTGGATATATATATACTTTTTATCAATATGGTATGCTTTTTACTCTATGATATATAAGAAAACATTCTTAATCCTTCTACATTAAGAATATCATACATATTCAACATTATCTTCCATTTTATACATCCTCTTACTGGGAATTTGTGCTCGACCCAATATTTTTTTACCTCATTCCATAATTAAATTAGTAATAATACGACATGTGATATATGGATAAGAAAATGCGGAATAATAATTTTTTTTGAATTATTGCTTTTTTCCATTGTAATGGAAATAACTAATGTGTATCAAGTATCCTATGATTACAAAACATCGGATTCTATATGATTCCAATGTAGTAAATGATCACCAACTGTGAGTATCTATTATTGGGGTTTTAATTTTAGGTATTAGAGAATGATTAATAGAAACCACAAGAGGTAGATTTATATTAACATAGTAAGATAACTAAAAATTATGATAATTTATTATGAAAATATTATAATATTTACATCATAGAAAACATTTTTGATATGAATTTGTAATAAATTCTTGATAATTAAATAAATGTAATTATAAAAGAAAGAAAAAATCACATCATTCAATTTTTACAAATATTACATAATTAATGGATATAAAACTATGTCAACACGCATAATTTGGGTAAGAAGTTCCCAAAAGGGAAAACAAAGGATGAATATGGTCAACCAGATCAAATTATATCAATATTATAACAGTTTTCCCTGATTATGAAAAATAACCTTACCTATATTGATCAACTAATTTCTAATCAAAAATTTATAAAAACATTTGATCATGTTATGCTGCATTGACAACCATCTAATATTAGATCCAATAATTAATTATTTGTAATGAAATTTGTTAAAAACCTTGGAATAAAAAAATGAAGCACTAGAAGAAGCACTGGTAAAATCATGATATCATTAGTGGCAGTTAAATTATACGGGGGGATTAAACCCCCTCTATTATAGGCCAAAATCCATCAAAATTACTTATATTAGAGGCATTTATAACCATAATAACCCCTAATTAAGAGATTTTTGGGCGATTTGAAACGTCGGGTGTTCAGAAAAAACCACCCCTAAGGTCACTTTTTTTAAAGTTTTTTATCTCATCACCCCCTCTCCCTCCTAGTAACCCAGTCTGCCCCCTCTCTCCTGATTCCCCCCTCTCCATCGTAGTAAATGAATTAGAGGCGGTTATAACCCTAAAATTAGTGGTTGTTACATTAGAGGGGGGTTTAATCCACCTCTAATGTAGGTCTAAATCAATCATAATTACTTATATTAGATGCACTAATAACCATAACCACAACTAATTAAGATATTTATATTAGGATGAGAAAAACCACCCCTAATATGTCTTTTTTTTAAATATTCTTATATTATCCCCTGTATCTCTCCTAGTAACCCATTCCACCCTCCCTCTCCTGATTTTCCCCTCTCCCTCCCGCCTCATGGTACCCAGTAACTCTCCCCCCTCCCTGTTGCCGGCTCTCCCTTCCCAGTCCCTCAGTATCTGGTACCTGCTATCATTCTGCTGTGGTTTATGTATATATTTTTATAAAATGATTATGATTTAATATTATAAATAATTAATATTATAGGAAAAAAATTTATAAAAAAAAATTTATATTAATTTACATAAAATTAACATACAATTATATTTATATATAAATATAAATTCTATTAAATACAAATAAATACAATAATATAAATATTTTATATAACCTGTTAATATAATGTATTTATATACAATTATATATTGTGTTATATATATATATATGATGTGGATTTTTTTAAACGTAGTGTGTGTTCACAACTACCTTTAATCTCTGAAATTACAGGGGGTTGTGGACCACCTCAAATTTAAATACATTAGATTGGGTTGTGAACCAACTCTAAGGTAAATATATTAAAAGTGGTTTTGAACCCTATCCACTGTAAAGAATTTAGAGGGGGTTTTGAACCCCTTATAATGTAAAGACAATATATGTGGTCAATAACCAACTCTAATTTATGTCATTAAAGGGGGTATTTCAACACCTTGTAATCTATGAAAATTTAGGGGCTTTAGAACCCCCTCTTAAATCCATCCATATATTTAAAAATTAAAAATAAAAAATTTATAAGGGGTTCAAATCTACATATAATTTAAGAAATTATATGGGTCAATAACCCCCTTTAAATTCAATGAATAACAACATTTGTACGTGACCACCTCTTATTTTTATAGTAAATTATTTTAGAGGGGGTTTATAACCCCCTCTAAATTAAATAATTATAGGGGTTATGCAGAACCCCTTTAATTATATAGAAATTCAATATAGAGGGGGTTGTGCATAACCCCCTATAAATAACCCCATATAATGTGTAGTTTTTGGTTGTGCCATACATGTACTAGTCATCCAATTTACAACTGCACTATAAAATTGTTTTCATGATTGAATGTAAAATTAATAATAAAATAATATTATGTTTATCATTTAATAGAGAACACATATTAATAACAATGCCAAAATAGGTATATAGCGATAGTTGATTTTTTATTTAGCAGCTGTTTAAACTTTGGATAAATCGTTTTGCGATGCTTTTAGAAAACAGCTACAAAATCATGTTTTAACAATTAATTAGTATCAATTTTTAAAAACCCTTAATGAATGATTTTGCGATAGTTTTTAAAAATTGGGAGAACCATTTAACAATATTTTTGTATATATTTAAATTTATATAAATCTTTTATTTTATTATTCATTTATTTATTAATTTTTAATATTATTTAAATTTTTTATAATCTATTTAAATTTATTTTTAATTTAATTTATTATTATTTTATTAATTTATTTTATTATTCTAAAAATTAATCTATTTATTATTTTATTCTATTATTCTTTTCATAATTAATTTACTTATTATTTTATTATTTATTATTCTCATAATTAATTTAATATTAAATATTTAATATTTAATATATAATTTATAATATTTAATATTTATTGATTATTAATTATTAATTATTATTTGCTATTTGTTATTTACTATTATTTATTATTTATTGTTTCTTTTTTAGTTTTCTTATATATTATATATTATACATTATATTTTATATATTTTATATTTTATATATAATATACAATATATAATATATTATTTATTATTTATTATTCATTATTCATTATTTTTTTTATTTTTTTTATTTTTTATTTATATATTATTTATTATTTATTTGTTATTTATCATTTATTTCCATGCACATGAACATGCCATATATAAAAAATCTGGGTTAGATCAGCTTTGAACCTCTAAACACTTACTTACTCTCCAATTATATTATCAGACTTACAAACTCTTAATGTGATGAATAAATACAATTTAATATACTTATATATATTGATTGAAAAGAAATTACAAAACAAATAGATACAAAAAAATAATTATTAGTTATTAATATTTCATCAAGAATCAATAATTCATAATTCATAATTAATAATTAATAAGTGATTAATAATAATTAATAATTACAAATTACGAAATAATAATTAACAAATCAAATATAAATAATTAACTAATATATATATATATATTATAGTAATTAATGGAAAATAATAGGTAGTAATTAACAGAGTAAATAATTAATAGTGAAAAATAAATTGTAACTAGTAAAAATAAATAATAAATAATAAATAATAAATAATAAATATATGATATGCAATATATAATATATAAGTATTTTATAGATAAAAATTAAATAAATAAAAAATTAATATAAGATGAATAAATATAAAATTAACAAATAATAGGAATTAAATAATAAATAACAAATTATGAATAAATAAATAATAAATACATAAGAAATATACAATAAATAAGTAATTCAAAAGATGTTAATAAATTAATAATATAATAATATAATAATAAAAAGAATACAAAAATTAATTTTTAATTTATAAAAAAACAAATAATAATAAATAAATAAATAAATAAAAATAAATATGAAATAAATAACAAAATAATAAATTAAAATAAATAAATAATAAATATGATGTTTATAATAAATATATAATATAATAATATTAAAATACTAATACAATTAGAACTAATTTAAAAATTATTTAATAACTAATGTATACAAAATTACTAAATAATAAATAAATAACAAGTATTAAATTATAAATAATAAATATATAAGTATTAAATATATAAAAAATATATAAATAAGGAAATAAGGAAATAATAATGAAAATAATATATATTATAATCAAAAAATAATTAATTAATTAAAAATACATCAATAAGAAGTAAAACAAAAATAAATAAATAAATAGTAAATAAATAATCATTAATGAATTAATAAAATATTGAATAATTAATTATTAATTATTAATAATTTATAATTAATAAATCATTTATCATTTATCATTTATCATTCATCATAAATAATAAATGATAAATAATAAATAATAAATAATAAATAATATATTATAAACTATATATAATCATTAATAAATAATAAAAAAATATTATATACTTATTTAATAATAAATATAATTCCATAAGTAATAAATTTATAAAAAATAATTATTAAACTAAAAAATACTAAATATTAATTTAATTAATAATAAATAATATATATTCTATAAAAAATAAAAAATAAAAAATTATATGTAATAAAATAATAAAATAATAAAATAATAATTATATGTAATTATCTATAAATATATATACATATAACACAGTTTACATATATACATATATATATAAACTAACTGATATATATAATTGTATATGAATATAAATATGTATATAAACAACAGTATATATAAATATCTCAATATATATTTAAACATATATGATATAAAAATATAAAAACATTAATATTTATAAATATTTACATATGTATATGAATGTACATAAATATTCATAAATTCCTTAAAACAGATATATATAATTTATAATAATTTATCAAAAAGGGGAAACACAATAATATCAATGCCATCAAATCAATAGAAATTTAAATTAGTGGAATAAAATCATGAAAACATAAAAATAATATAAAGAAACTCTTAAAAAAAGTTGAAATCTTATTGAATGTGTATGATATATATCAACACTTAAATTAATTTAAATACATTATATTTTAATATTATTTTACATATACTAGAATATGAATATAAATATATTTCATTTTAACAATATACACACATGTATATATAAATAGTATTTATTTATGTTTATATGTACATATTCAGATATTTTTACTCTGAATTCATTAAAACACTATATTTAAAGGTAATGATATATTTATAAAATAATACATTTAATATTATTTATACAAATTAATATTACATGCAAATATGTATTTATTTACATATATTATTATATACACATAAATAATTATTTTATGTCACACGCGCATGTTTATATATATAAATTAGTTTTATATGTATGTATATATATATACATCTTAATTAATTTTTATAAGCTAAATAAAATCAATAATTATTTATATTAAATGATATAATTACTAATTATTTATTTCCATATGGTTTATAAGTTTAGAAATACACTTTTAAAATGTTTTTTATATAAATGATTTATTATATGTATATATAAGATTATATATATTTAAATAAAAATAAAATACATTGTGATAAATGATAAAATTTCAAAACCATAGTATAAATATGAAAGCCATCCCAGAAAATATATTCAGTCCTTGTAGATAATGACAAGAAGACCACAAAAAAACGAGGCTGAAATTCCAACGAATGTTAAAGAATTGTGATACCTAGAATAAAAACCATTTCCTAGAGGCCTTCATGTCCCTTTACCCTATAAATACATGAAATGGGTCACCATTGATCACTTGGGGATAGAGATTAGCACATGATTTGATATTATTTTAGGTAGAGGCCAGACGGACACCCGGATCAAAAGATATAGTTGATTGATGTTCAGGTTTTACTATCAACTTTTCTTGAACCTATAATAAATGTTATTCTTTTAATTAGAATAAAATTTATATCTCATGAGGTTGTATTTCATTTCTTAATCATCAATCTAACTTGTTGTGGTTCTAAAATGGACACTCAAATCCAATGTTATGGTCATTTGCTGTTGAATTTTGACTTTCAACATACTAAATATATATTTTTTTCAAATTATTTTTAACTTATAATAAAATTTGTATATTAATTTACACAATATAATTAATTAAAATTACAAACATTAAAAAATATATTATATTAAATAATAAATAATTAAAAAAGTTATTAAATTTTTTACTATAATTTAGAAATGGGTTTTAAAAAATACCGTTATTTCCTGTCGTTTTTAAAAAATGGCATTAAGAAATTAATTTAAACATTATGAAAAATAATAGAAAATAATAAAAATTATATTTAATAAAATTTAGCAGTGGTTTTAAAAATGAAATCTAATATTATTCCTAAATAAAATTGAGCAATAGTTTTCAAAATACCTATATAAAACCAATTATAAACCAGTTTTTCCTATAGTGCATGGTTATAATGATATTTGATGTAAATAAATTAATTCTTATAAATTGAATAAAATAATATTATAACAAAATATATGTTCAGGTGGATCTCATTTTATGGATATATTGAACTTTTTAAACCCTAAAAAATATGGAATAACATGATAATTATACCTTGAAACTTCTTGCTCTTATTGAACCATTGGAATGTAAAAATTAACTATAAATTTTTCTCAAAAGATATTTTGGAACGATGAACAAAAAAACCAAAAAATGGATAGTGCTAGTAAAATTAATTTAAAAATCTATAATACAAGATAAATAATGAATTAAAAAAATATTAATAATAAGTAAATATTTTTTAATTATGTAGTTAATTAATATTTTTTTCTTCAAGTGGTTTGTAGATCGCCCTAAATAAGATAATAGTTGTAATAAAAACAATTATTACAAAAAAACTCATTTTTTATATTTATTATATATAAATTATTTATAACATCATCTATATCTTACCACCAATGTATTAATTGTATTCCTTATTAGACTATCAATGAAATTTTTTTAATTGTTACCTCTATTAGTCATTTAATTGGTTAATCCAAATCATTTTTCCTTTCTTATGAATATGTTCTCTACTACACTATCTCTATCTCTATATAATATCATTGTTTTCAATGTACATGTTCTAAATCTCAATCATATTTTAAATGTTAAAATATTTCATGGGCATTTACCATTCCATTACAAAGTGTTTAGTGAATCAAGAGAGTTTTTAATATAATTTTTTTTAAAATGGTCTTATAATTATGTAAAAGTAATATTAATTATTTAAATTAAAATATTTTACGTGAAATTGAATTTTTGGAAATAATAATAAGTAAATTTTAGTATTATTTATTAGTTTATTAGTTTATTTATTTGTAATATAATTATTTTTAAATTTCATTTTTACCCTTATGTTGGAATCAATTCTTATATAGAGGTAAAATATCTTCCCCTAATTAGCCTAATTATTATTTATTTTTAATATTCGTAAACTATTATTTTCATTTAACTACATAAATATATTCTAAATGATTCATTCTTCATGTAATGGATTACTTACGTTTTTAATTATTGATGTTGGCAGTCTATGCCTCCCATATATGTAGATATCTTTTTTTATAGGAAGTCTTTAAAACATGTTAGGGTACATGTGGGGTTTTTAATTTCACTCATGGGTGATATAGTATAATTTTTCATGGTGGGATTGTGTTGATTTAATCATGTATTGGTACTCTAGATCTTTCATGAGGGTAATTGTGAGTTTCTATTTTCACATATGGGTTGATTCTAATATTGTAAAAATTTAATCTAAGTTATGTCACTAAATAATTGTATATACATGATCATCTAATGGTTCACATAATTACCCACACACAACACATCCAAACAATTTTATTCAATAATTTATATATTTATTTACAGGGTATTAAACAATCCTATTAATAAAAAAGGAAAATAGAAAAAAACCTAAATATTTAATATTTTAAAAATATATTGAATTAAATATTTTTATTGCATTAATATATGATATATAAATGGGTTGTGTGATTGAAGATGAAATAAAATATGTTTTATGTTAATTAATATTGAATGCATGTCTACGACTTTTAGAGATATCATGAATACACAATGTTACTGAAAATCGAATATTTAATCACTCATTTTAGTTCATTTTTTCCTCATATCTAAGTCTCCAATCATATCAGTTAAAAAAAGTATGACCTAGGAAACATGAATAGAAACCCTATATTTCCAACCCATTTTATTATCATATTTTATCTCCATATTCTTGGTGTTGCATGCTTTGAAAATTCTTCTATATAGGTGATCTAAAAATCATCTTCAATTTATTGTGTAAAATGTGATCATATCATGCTTTGGATTCCAGAAAAAAAAAATTTAAATAGCCATTAACGTTATAGTAATTTAAGAGTTATCTATGGAAATAGGAACGAGAAGTTGTTAAATAATATTAGATAAACTAGAAATTAGTGGAGGGGGAAGGTATAACATAAATTGTAGTTATTTATATTTCTATGATTTTTTCTGATAATGTAATCATTATATTAAAATATACCACATATTCATTAATAGATAAATAATATGATTAAAATTTTATGAAAATATAAAAACTGCTTTTTTAGAATAATGACTCTCTTAATTAGAAATCTGTATTCACATTCTATTAATTTTCGTATTCTTGTTGTTTCTAATTGATTTTATAGATAGTGTGTAATTGTTTTTGTTATGTATCATAATTAATAGACTTATAAATTGACAGAAAACATATATTTGGGATATGTAATGACTATATTCAAGATTCACATGTATATAAATTAATGTTATTCATTCAAATTGATAAAAATATTACATTTTCTACAGAATAATGCTTAATTGTGTGTTTCAATTGTTGTTTGTAGGTATAAATTGATTCATAATGTACTAGTTAATGATAATATAGGAAATAAAATTACTATTTATTAATTATAATTTTGTAAGGATGAATGAGGTTTATGTTTTATGATAATTCCAGGAATACATTGGATATATGGAATTTGTTTCCATGTAACTATGTTATACTGAGAAATCCTAGGTTTCTTGTATACATATTATCGCATGATATCACCATTATGTAATATGACTCATGAGAAACAATTAATGAAGTAATTTACAAACAGTGGGCTACTTTTAAAGGGGTTATAGTGAGGGTTGAATCCTGTAATGGAGGTGTGTAATGTAATATGCACAATGGTTTTAATAATGAAACCATGGTGAATAGAATTAGTTTAGATATCATCATTATCATTAATTATTTCTTAACTTTCTTTTAAATATTTTTTAACTATACGATTGATTATTATAATTTCTAACCCATTTTTGTAGTTGGATTTAGGCATGAAAAGTTCCCCTTTTATGAGGTAGATTAAGACGAATAATAGAGCCTATAAATTTATGTAATGGTGATTATATTCATTAAAAAACCCATTGTATGTGTTTTTCTTGATGATAATTTTTATAAATTATTTATCAAAATGATAACCCTAAAATTTATATAATACAATATTCACAAAAAAGTGAATTCCATACATAAAATTGAATAATGGTTAAGGAAGCATGATGGAAGATAATGAAAATGAAATATTTTAATTGGGACTAGTTTTAGTTTAATAAATTGTTTTTAATTTGTTCCTATATATGAAAAAATGTGTAATATTGAAAATTTATTATTGAATTCATTTTTATGGGTTAACATTAGTGGTTTCAGCCTGGTGTCTTGTGAGATGATATGGAAATAATTTTATAAGTCTAATTTGTTTCACATATTATGGTTGTGTGTGATATATATAATATTTTCATTTTTTTTAATTTTCACCACTTTAGTCAGTTGGAAATTTGAAACCGAAATATTTTGTTGTTTTTCAGTAGTATGTAGGTTGGGATGGGAACAAATATATATAATCTCTATGTACCCTAAAATTACATTGATTTTATTAAAATGCAAGGTAAAACATCAGTTGTGATGGATTAAGGTATATGGAATGCACTATTATGGGTATTGAACAATCTCATTCATACTATATATTTCTATTTAGTCTATAATGACATGTGTTGATAATATATAAATATATGTAATCATGGTGAATATGGCTTCCCATGGGTGCAGATGCATGGAATATGATGACTTGTGGTATAATTATAAATAAAAAATTTGTTATGTATACATGGTTACCAATAAGATGATGATGAAGTTATGTAAGGATTCATGGAATGAATAATTTTTATGATGTTGTTTGTTGGGTTGGGTAAGGGTCACTTATAGGAGGGAGGGGAAAATGACATGAGTTATTGGTTTGTGAAAGTGAAAAAATAGCGAGTAAGTGGAAGAATAGTGCATTTATCTATATATATTATTTGATAGATATATAATAAGTGTTATTTTTTAACTATTTAAAGAGACATGATTAGGATGGGGTGTAGTTTTATATTTTATGTTAATAAGATGGATTAGTTTTTTTATTCACTACTACTTAGTATTATTATTTCAGTTTTTTTCCAATATGGTAATGGGGAATATCCAAATTACTATACTTTTATGATCACACTATATATATTTAAATTATTTCTCATTTCTAAAAGAGCTTGTTAATAATCATGCTGGTAATTACCATGTTATATTGTTAGATCAATAGTTTCTAGAGGTTTTAGTCACTAACTTTGATTTTCCTTTTGTACGTTTTATTTTTTTCAGTTATTTATGAAATTATATTTTATATTTAGATTCCATCTCCATTTAGTCAAGATTATGATCGGTGCAATATCATATTATTTATTATTATGTAAAGATACATAATTAGGGAAATTTAACCCAATTTTTATTATATAACATCAGTTATAATCACTAACCCGTAGACTATTTGAGGTGATTTTCATGGGTCATCATCTCTCTCTTAATTACCCACCCTTTGATCGATACCAATTGAGGGTGGTCATGAAAAATATATAATACAATTTTTCAACTATCTATTTTACTAATTATTTAAATGATCAAATACACTTTACTATATATAGTGAAAATACCATTTGTTTCGTAATACAAATACATGGTTGTTTACATAGTATTTAAATATATTTATTTTATTGTGGATATATTTGAAATCCATATACCCATTATTTCAATATAGATAATTTTTTATATTATGATCCCCAATATATGATTGTTTCCATATTTATCATCATCTATTTTATTTTTATCAAGCAATTTGTCTCATATCATAAATTCAGTGGACATGATAGGTGATGGTGGGAGTTCGTAATTATATAAACCGTTAATGAATAAGTTTGTCTCAAAAAAGGAAATATTTGGTTTTTTTGTACGTATTATTAACTATGTATGATGTATTAGATGATGTCATGAACATTCCTGAATACCCAAGTAAACCAGTAATTGAGCTTATCCTCACATATCCCAAATGGTGTTCATGATCCCTACTAGTGGTTGACTAGCACCTGGCGTCAAACAAAAAGCATGTTGGGAATAATTTTTTCCAAAACATAGAGGATGAATAGTATGAAATTCAATATGCATACCAAAGTAACTCCAATTGAATTAATGTACTAGAAGTCAACAAATCATTAAATCCCAAATTACGATAACCCATGTACCAAAACTAGGAAAAAAACCCATGTCCCAAAGGACACAACACACCATGTCCCAGGTTCTATAACTATTTCCACCTTTAATAAATCATTTCTCACTCCTCAAACCTGGAAGGAGAAATTTACAAACACCTAATTTCATAGGTATGGTGTGAACTAAAATCCGATTAGGGTCTCATAAAGGATCCCATAATATATTCCAATAATAGATTAACCAAAAAAGGATTTCAATTTTTAAAATATTCTGTTTTGGAATTTTATATAATATTTATACATATAATGATATTCAGTCCAAAATATCATAAATACTTTATAAAAAGTCATTACAAGATATTGGATATTTATTAAATAATTGATTAAGATTAATAATTCTGTACAAAGTGATATATAAGTCTATATGGCGTGAAATGAAGTTCACCAACAAAGGAAAATATTTATATCTCAAATATAAAAATAGGGGAGTAAAATGGTCATCTTCCAAATTGGGATGAAATATCAATGCTATAAGACTATGGACTCTATAAGTGATCATAGAAATATGTATATACAACCATCACATTGAAACTAGATAAACATGACTCATCACCATCCCATCGAGGATGTGACCTACTACATTTATGTTTTATAATTTTATATAAGTGTAGAGGGATTCCAAATAACTCACAAACAACCTAAGGCTTGAATTTTATCTTACACAGTCAATGATTAGAATTTTATTTTAAGGCATCATCAAATAAAATTATATACAATTACCCCATTTCAAAATCCATTTTACAATTTAAATCAAAATCATGTTGTAATAAAGAAAATATTTCTTTTTATCAATATAAAACCACTGGGTTTTAATCAAAAAAATTTAGTCAATTTCCACATGTTCAAAACAGGTACAATAAATTTCACAATTTATTTCAACAATTTAATTTGAAAATTAAATTTTTGTAGTTTCCATAAAATAGAATATTTAAATTAGACAATTTAAATCAACCAATTTCATAAACACATCACAATCAAATTGAATTAGGGGGTTTCCCAATTTTCATTCCAAATGCATTACAAATCTCCCAATTCATTGGAATTGGGTTTTATGAATTAAATTAAATTAAATTTTGAGAAATTTAATTTAAATAAACATTTGATATAGTTCATGAAATTCAAGGTAATTTAATTTGTAAAAATTAATAGTCTCACATACCATTAACCCAAAATTCAAAACTCACCGTGAAACCCAACAATGTGAAAAATGTTGTAGAAGACCACAAAACTAAACTAAGAAACAAGTTCCGACATCATAGACCATAAATACATAAATTAGAGTTTGATATATTGAAATCTCCAAAGAAGATAATTATATAAGGATGAATAATAAGGGATAAACCTTACCCAATAAACACACCTAATGAGAAAAAATGATAGAACAATGTACGAAATGATATGGAATGGTTGTGGTGCTTTATGATCTCTTGGGGAAGGATTTTTTTTATAGAAATGAATTTAGAGAGGATCCAAAATAGATAGATCAACTTTGATGCTTGTTGAAAACCCATAGTTTGGGTATTACATGATGGGTATTCCCATAACACATCATGAAATTGTTGTGATTCATAACCACCAAAAACTACATCGCTTAAGATTAAAAAGGAACAATTAAATGAATAATGATGTGTAAAGGATCGTCACATTGTGGATCTTTTCACGGTTTAAATCTTGTCTTGATATAAACCATCTCATTGTATGCATTTGGAGAATATTACATAGCATGTAACATAGTTCCATGACATATAACACCACTAAATCTTGCAAAAATTCTCAGTTAATACTAAAGGTCCACAATTCTCTAACATCACTATTACAAGTATCCTCTAAATTCATTATCAGCCCTTCAAAATTAACGAAATGTAAAAAACCATTACAATTTTAAAGGCATACTTGTTAGATCAATAGTGTAAAGATACATCCTATCCCTTATAAAAACATTGTATCCATAGAATGTATATGAATAAGATTAAATTCCAATAAGATGAGGCCACTACTCTCTCATTATATCTTCATATTCCCAAGTGTCATGATTATTATAACCATTTTTAATTGCATAATTACCAATGTTATCATCCTACCAAGAATTACCTTGGACTTAGAATCAACTATCTTCACATTCTGCTTAGTGAATGACAAATCAGGATCAATATCACGATAACTCTACCTCAAAACATGAGATATATCTAATAAATACATTCTCAGGTGTAATTCATTGAATATGTTATGTATTTAAGTTAGAAATGTTGGTAGTTATTAATGGAATGAAACATTACCCACCTCCCCAGTACCCTTAAAATTCACCACCAAATTAGGAGTAAGTTTTCATTTCCTCGCAAGACGTCAATGACCCAACAAGGGTGAAAGTTTATTAACACATATTCACTTTGAGTACACCAATGGTCTACAAAAATTATCAGAAAAAAACTCATATCATATATGTTCCATCAACATTATCTAATGAAGTAACTAAATTGTTGATGGCGTATCCTTCACTGAACATGGTCAAACAAAAGAACATTAAAAAATCTTTGACCAATAGCATATTGATTTATATGTTTATCCATTAAATGACTCAAAATGTACCATTTTGATTGAGGATTGGTAACTATTGTTATACAAAAACATAACTAGACCAATGTGATCATCACAACACCCACTAAAGTCGAGATAAAAACATAAAATAACCTCTAGATTTTTAATTGATAATTTTATCTAGCTATCCAACTACAGATTGTAGGACTTGCTAAAACATACCTTAAATCCAACTTCATCGTGATGGCCACTACCACAGAGAGATGTAAACGAAGGATCCATATTAAAAAATATAGTAGATGATGCTCTATGAAATCATAAAATCTATTTAATTAATATATTTACCAAATACTAAACTATGGTTATACCACAATTTGGTATAAATTGAACCATCGTGGTCATCCTATCAATCACAAACCATATTGTATTATTCTTTCTCTGGGTATGTTTACACCAAATCATAATGTCCATAGAGATTATCTTCCTCTTCAATATAGTTTCTTTGAATAGATAAATTACAACCAATGATCTCTAGTGATAAACCTTCTCCTACAAGAATGTATAAAAATGAGAAAAAAACCCAGCAATTCCCCCATCAAATACCTATCCACAAAAACTAACACCAAAAATCATGGATAATTTTAGTGGTTCCATGGTTCACAGCCTACTTGGAATTATGAGAGTACCCCATCACAGAATTCCATGATGATAATAACACAACATAGTGAATCTGATATCATATAACACCCCCTTTAGATAATGATTCCTGGGTAACTATCTCCCTAACATAAAGTGAGTATTGAATGCTATATAATCAATAATCATGATGATGACATTCAATATTCAACTCAAGATGAGAAGATGATAATTGAATACTACCTAAATAAACATCAGCTCCTGATTCCTGGATTCTAATATGAAACATTACAAAGAGTGAAATCAAGTTCCAATATTCTTATGATCCATTCACCTCCTAGGTCATAAGATTCCAGCTCAAATTATCCATAATGGAATTACCTTTCCCTTTTGTATAGTATATTTAAAATTCTACAGATTTCAGGTACTCCACCCAATGCCTATGTTAGAGATTTGAATCAAGAAGATACAACTCATGATCATGTGGGTTGAATACCCATTAAACCTTCCTTTGAAAATGTAATTCGACAAACTCTTAGGCTCATGCATCAATGCAGGAAGATCAAGGTCATGGGTAGGATAATTCTTCCCATGTTACCAAATCCAAAGATATCCATAAGAAACTACATGATTTCCCTACATAAGAACACAACTGAAGCCAGTAACTGATGTTTCATTGAAGACTACATATCCCTTCCAAGCCTCTAGAAGAGCCAACACTGGTGTAGTATTCAAAAGGAATTCAATATCAACAAGATAATTAGGACATATATCATCCCATGAATACATAAACCCATTCTGAGTATGAGAAGTCATCAAAGAATCCATCATTGATATGTCCTTCATGAATATACAAAATTTTATTACAAATACCAAGAAGCTATGAATCTTGAAGGTGTTATTTGGTTACTACAAATTAATAATATCATTCTCTTTCTCAGGATCAACTGATATTTATTGTTCCTAAACCATTTGTCCCAATAATTTTATTTCATGAATCCCAAAATCACACATTTAAATCATGTCATATATCTTGTGTTTTCTCATCATACTCATAACTATTCTCAGATGATGCTCATGATCCGCCTTGTACATGTAGTAAATTAAGATATTGTCTCTATGGAATAGAATAATGGTATCTGAATACTTATGGAAATCCTATTCATAAATTCTACAAAAACCACCAGATATCTTTTTAGGCCAATGTGCATAACAAGGTAATCATATTGGACAAAAATATCATATTATTTTACCCTCTTCGGATGGTAACCAGATTGGTGAGAAGTCATTGAAAACCACTTCATTCCTTTCAACTAATCTAAAAAATCATCATTCAATGTTAATGGATACTTTTTCTTTATAATAAATCAATTTATCATTCAATATTCACTATATAAGAGAATATAATCATAATCCTTCTTAGGGAATAAATATTTTGATGTCCAAGGTTAATCAAATGGGTGTATAAATTCATTCTAAAAAATATAGTCCAACAAGGACTTTATCTCATTCATTTTATCTTGACCATATGGACTGATCGATTAGAAAATGTATGTGTATAAGACATTATTTAAATGGAATACTCAACCCACCTTTGTAGAGGAAAACAAGAAACATTATAATAAAACATGTATAGAAAATAAATGTAAAATGGAGGGATATCAATGATCAATAATTCTACCTCCATATAAAAATCAAAAATTGATATTAATTCCCCTATATGTGGATTATAAGTTCCAAATAATCTCTACCTTGGGTGCCATTCTCAATGAATGACATGAGACACACCACTAAGTTTACTAATATAGACCTGCAAATGATTACAGTGAATCTAGGATTTATTGGAAATGAACCAATCCATTCCAAAAATAACATCAAGAGTATTCATGTCGAGGACCAGAAAAATCCAAGCTAGCTTGACATCTGGTAGAGACAAGACACAAGCAGGACTTCGATTACACCTCTATCTATCTAATCCAAGTACTGTAGTAATATAATTTATAAAATATAATAACTTCATGATACAATTTAGCATATTAACAACACATGTTCAAATAAATGAATTATATTCACTAATATCCAATAGAGTAGTCATTAATGATGATTCTATCGTAATAGTACCTCTCACATTTGTTGGACCTGTATCTGCTTCTGCTAGAGCCTCTTCCACTATGTAATGAAGTTTCATTCTAGATGTCGGTGGATGGAACCATTTTATACCAAAAGCATCAGATTGAAAAAACACATTAGGAGGATCTAATAACAATGTTACACTACATGGAGTTGAACAAATATGGAAGAATCTTTTTATGTGTTTTTTATATACGAATGAGAAGCAGTTCTTAGGGACCTCAGTGAAAAACCCTATAAGAATGTACTAGATTTCCTCTCTGATTGAAAATAATTAGACTTACTAAAATCATTGTAGGATGCATAAAATGACCATGCCATCAAGAAATACCACAAGAATCATCATGTTCCATGTTTCCCTTAAAGTAAATCACACATCCATTGGGTGTAAATGGAACATTAATCAATCCTAAAATTCTATCCATGACCATCTTAACCATCATCAATCTATAGATCACATCAGCATAAGTGGTAATATTTAGAAATAAATCCTCATAATAGATATTTTATAGATGTCCCACCTCAAAGCATTAGGCCTTCAACCTTTAGTTAGACACAATCTAATGTAAAAACATCACATATTTTGAAAAGTTATTTGAATACCCAGTCATGGTTCTTTCTGCATGATCAATCCTTCAAAACACCAAATACATGGAATGAAGCATTAACTGAAGTTATAACTCTTTAGTGAATAGTACCCTTATGGGTTTCCAATATAACCCCTCGTGATTCTTTTCAATCACTATAATGTTCCACCATCTCCTACTCGGTCCCTCTAGTATAAAAGTATAACACATCACCTTGATCTCTACCAGTTCCTCCAAGAACTAAATCATATGTTATATCCTAACCATCCATTCCTCATCATGTTAAGGTTCAATGAATTAATTGAAAACAAGTGGATGTTGGTGAAGAAAGACATTATAATGATTTTGGAGAACATGACATGAGGTTCCAATGTAAGAGAACAGTCATGGACTAGAGGTGATGCATTTCTGAGAGCTTAGACTGTATGCATGATCACATAAACTAGATTTGTATGTACAATATGATTTGTTTGATGAGGTTTAGTATTGTACTCTTACAGGATTAAATTATTATGTATTCTCTGAGGCATGATGCTACATTACATCAGCAGATAACAAAGAGTACATTAGATTATCACTCAAACTGAGAAACAAGGGATGTTTTTCCCAACTTATGGCACGAACATATTTGGATTTCACTTTATCCAAACCTAAATATGGAAAATACATGGAATAATACACAGTATCACTTTTAATCGACACCCTAAGTGAATTAAGGTTCATTTTGGTGTAATCAAGATAGACACTCAATTTCAAATACCTCATATGTCTGACAAGATTATTGAACTGCATACTGACTTCAGGAAAAAATCTAAACAACCTTCCTTTGATATCACTTTTCATGAACATTCCTAGATACCGAGGTGACCTAATAACAGATAAAGTCCTGACAGGGTCCAATAGGAATTTTTAATTCCCATATGTTAGAGACTAGAACATGGAATCAGATAACACGAAACTGGGAATGAATTTTCTACAAAAGATAAAAAAGTCAAGACAAGATAGTCAACATGCATACTAATGAGACAACAGTAGGACTACTATATCAAAAGTCAAAATGGAATTAAATTCCAATGTACAACATCCCATGAAACTTAAAATTAAAAATAAAACAAGGTTTTTAAGGATATAAATGACAAAATACATGGATCAAGACATAGATCCACCTCTAATATATCCTTTCCCACTGCTCAAATATTGAAACTGGTAATCTAGAAGCACCCAATGGAACATGTAGTGTGTGAGATAACATTTATTTAGGTTAAAAAATATATTCCACAATAGATTCCCATAATATATTAACCAAAGGAATTCATTAATTTCTTAAATTAAATTGGTTTTTCCATTAAAATTATATTAAAAATTCATTCTATATAGCTGGTTTGATGGAAAATTCATTAAGAAAAGGATTTACATGTGATGGAGTATATATAAAATAGGTTCATAGATATATTATTTATATAAATTTTTTTATATAAATCTATATGTCATGGAATTTATTTTAACATCATTGACATATAATTATATCTCAAATATAGAAACAAGCGAGCACCATGGTCATCTACCACAACGATATGGATTTTGTAGTATATATGACTCTCTACTCTCTAAGTGATCATAGAAATATGTGTATACACAGATATCTATAACATTGGACAAAGGCGACTCATCACTTTACCATCAAAGATGTGACCCACTTAATTTAGGTTTTAAAACATTGTATAAGCATAGATTGTGTCCAAATAACTCACCAACTACCTAAAGATTACATGTGTTCTTACACAATCAATGATGAGAAATTTATTTTAAGATTTATTTAAATTAAACTAAATTAAATTCCCCTATTTCAAATTCCAATTTTCCATTTCAAAACCATAACACTTCTTAATCAAAAAAATAATATTTTAATAAGATAAAACCACTAGGTTTTTGTCAAAATATTCTATTCTGTTTCTATAAAAACAAAAATAGTTCCATAAAATTCACAAGTTATTTCTATAATTAAATTCATGAATTTAATTGAAATAGATTCAATAAAATATTAAATATAAATTAAATAATTTCTATGATCTCATTCCCATAAACACACCTGATTCAATCAGATTAGGTTTTTTTCTAGTATTCATGCCAAACCCATTTCAAATCTCCCAATTCAATTGAATTGGGTTTTATCAAATCAGTTGAAATAATGATAAAGAAATTTAATTTTAATAAAAAATGTAAATAATATAAGAAATTCAAGGTTATTCAATTTGGGAAAATGGGGTGGAATCACCTACCACTTTCCCGAAATTCAGTACTTGTAACAGAACCCGTAAATAAGAAAAATGTGAATAAGACCTCAAAACACAACCTAGAAACGAGATCCAACATCCTAGAGCATAGATCTCTCTATTTTTAGATGATATATTGGAATATCA
This sequence comes from Viscum album, assembly GCA_963277665.1. Taxonomy (NCBI): domain Eukaryota; kingdom Viridiplantae; phylum Streptophyta; class Magnoliopsida; order Santalales; family Viscaceae; genus Viscum; species Viscum album. The sequence continues at coordinate 2,115,784,766 of OY728147.1, forward strand.
AGGGATATGAAATTGAAAAAACATGAAGATTAATGGATAATTTATATCAAGAAATCACACCACAAGGGAAATCACAATCGAACACTATACAAAAGGATCTTAAAGGATAAGAGAGCTCAAATATCTCTGAGGTAAAGATTTGGTTTGAGAGAAATGAATTTGGATAGGATTTGGAAGAGATAGATCCTTCTATCTACCTATTTGAAAACTGTAGATGGGGTATTACACGGTGGTTAATCCCATTACATGTCATGAAATTTTTATTTTTCATAACCACTAAAGAACATCATTTTAAAAAAACCCCATTCATTAAATGAATCTCGATGTGTAAATTATTTTTACATAATATATCCTTTCATGGTTTGAATATTAACCCAAAATTAAAATTGTCACTATAAGAACCAAGTTACCATTACACAGTGTGTAATATAAATACACAATCTATAACTCCTCTATAGTAAGTAGTATTGGTTGTTTAAAGATGAATGTAAAAAAAATCCCATACATCACCACTATAGGCATCCACCAATTCCTTCTCAATCTATCTCAATTAATGAAAAAGTGAAACCATTAGATGTTTAAAGATGTACATGTCATATTGGTAATGGTATGATATAGGCGAGGCCTTGAAAAAATGGGTATTGTATCCAATGTAATGAATTCTATCATTTTATGATTTATAATTATTATACATATGATTATCTATTTCCATCCTTATAAACATGGTTTTCTTAACTTTGTTATAATTTTTTTGTTATTTAATATAGAAATATAATGAAAATCAAGAATATTCCATATTAATATCTACTATTTATTTCACCTTATTATGTGTATAAGATTTTAAATATATTTTTACACCCCATTTTTTTGTAAATAATGAATAAATATATGTGAGATATATGGATTAAAATGTTGGAATAATAATATTTTATGTATGTATGATATAAATTTTATACCAATTGTAATTTACTGATGTGATATATATCTAGTCTTTTGAGTGTATAATACTTTTGACTACATAAGATAAAATGTAACAAAAAGAAATTGACTCTTGGTAGGTGGAGTCATTGATGTAACAACATTCTCCCCCAATATAGACATCACCTTGAGGATAGTGTTAGATAAAATAGATCAAAATACTAAAACCACCAGGTGTAAACATTCTAATAATACCATAACTATTCACTAATCCTAATATTTTTCACTGACTGATATTTTATTTTCATCAACAAGGAATGTAACTCCATGAGATTTTAAAAGTGAAAAATTTATGTTTGATAACATACCAGGCATGGAAAACTAATCTTATATCATAATGTATTACTGTGTGACTTTATTATATATTCATTTTAAAAAACACTATCCCTTCAATATCATGTGATAAATAAATCCATAGATTTATATGTTTTATATTGTATTAAACAATCAATACCAGGCTAAAAGACCAATGATATATATAATTTCCATAACCTAGTTATTAATTTTTTATGCATGAATATGATTCAATATTTTATGAGATATATATTTATATTTTTCCTTCTGAATATATATAATTGAGAATTATTTAGAGAGTACACAATTATTGATTTGTATATTGATATTATTCAATATGAATATTTTTTACCAAATATAATTTTTCATTTCTTTTCATGAATAAAATATTGAAATTAATTTTTGAATCCTTAAAAAAGATTATTTTTTAAAATAAATCCTCTTTTTGGAAGTGGAATATCATTATTTATTTTTTCTGAAATTTTGTAATTTTCTTAAAATATATTAATTTTTAGTGAATATTGAAAAATGATGATGATTTTTAAAACAATATTTTATTTTTAATAAACTATGTAATAAAAATGAACCATATTTTGTTACTCAAATATAAGTACTAATTATTTATATTTATCCCATATTATTAATTTTCAATCTAATTTATATAGATTTTTTTTATACATTTTTGTTATTTGTTTATCATGTTTTTTTGAGAACTGTCTAAATGAACATAATGTTTCTCTGTTTTATTTTATTATAAAAATTCCTAATGTGTAACTTTATAAATAAATTGTGTTGGTTATATATCATTTTATTTTTATTAATATTTATAAAATTATCATAAATATAAATTGGGTAAATATAAAATCATATAGTAGTTAATCAAAAAACACTTCTCAAAAACCCGTTTATCAGTCAAATTTGCAGTTTTTGTTCTAAAATTATTTTTTTTTTCAATTCTATAAACTATTTTGTAAAAATAAATCTAATTATTTAGTTCATATATTCAAAATATTATTAGGTTTATATTATTATAAATTTATGAAAATATAATTTCATTAATGAATAGTGAAAATACAGAATTTTAATTAAAATCTAAATTTACATTTCAATTATTGATATAGAAAAAATTTATTTTAAATTGGTTTTAATGTAAACAAATGTAAAATAATTATATATTAATACAATATAGTTAATTGAAAACATCTACATATTGAAATTGGATATAAAAACATTTTATGCTTTTTAACAATTTTTCATTGAAAACATGCTTTCTCAACATATCAATTGGATTAATTTTAAACTAATTTTTTTGAATAATGTGAATTTAATATTGAAAAAATGATTCATTGTTTTTACTTATAATAACATTTAAATTATTATAAGGTTTTAAAAAATTACATAATTGAAAAGGAAGAGTGCAAAACAATAATTGTTAGGGTTAATGTAAAAATATATTCACTAGGGGTTAATCTAAGAGAATAAGTCAAAAATAACCAACATACATTTCCAAAACCCAATAGTAAGAAATATGTATCCATTATATAATATTTTTTATAAAATTTATCATTTTGAAGTCGTGAGTTATGAATAAAACATGGGTATTATTGAATATTTTCAAAATCATACAAGTGTGCTATCAACCTAAGATTTAAATTATCAGAGTATCTCCTCTATTCTTCACACCATAAAGCCCCATTTATTTGAAAAAAAAACTGCCTAAATCAATTCCCAACATACATAATGTAAACTTAAAAGCATTATATTTGTATAAAATCTATATTATTAATTTTCTTCATTCAAATATAAGTAGGATACCTAAAGACAAGGTAACCTCTTCAATGAGTGTTTTATTTTATTTCCCTCTCCAAATCCTTAAATTATTATAAAAATATTGATATAATTACCATAGTATATCAAATATATTTTGATATTTTTATAATAATCTCATGTCCTAAAACCATCTCCACTTCTATATATTGTGTAATGAAATTTTCACTTCGGTGTACAACGGACTACCATTTGATAAACAACATTCATTATTTTTTCCTTTTACACCACTAATATTTGGGTATAATGATGGATATAAAATATATATTTCTCATATTTAAAAATTAATTATACCTTTTTATTAATAATATTATATAATCAGTTTTTACTTTCTATTTATTAGGGTATATGATAACATCGTTCATATGTATGGTATACTTTTACATCATGATGCGATGTGAATGATTTTTAATAATTAATTACATGGATATTAATAAGGGTACTAATAGTTAATATATGTGATATTAATTGAATAATTATGATATTCATTAAATTTTTTTATCGTTATTAGTTGTAAATATATAATTTTATTTTTCTAAATGATGACTAGAAAACATCATTCAGGTTTGTGTAGACTAATGCTTTACAAAGTGATATGACCTTGTTTTCATCACCATTTATATGGATGATATATATAAAAAAGTATATATATAAAATAATATTGTATATATTATTTTATATTCAGTTTGGAAATATAAAATATTATATACATCCTTTCCCAAATGATCATTGGAAAATAGAAATGTCAATCCTGTATACGTATGACCTCCCATCAATATGAATGTAAAATAGTCCATTGTCATAACTATATTTCATGATTAGTTTTAAAATAATATTAGATTAAATATTTTTCATTTTATTATTATTATTATTCTAGAGATGATATAACTATATGATATGAATAATAATAATGAAATCCATAATTAATAATTAATGATAAATCAAGAATATTAACATATAAAACAATAAAAATAGTGACATATAGTTAATAAAATGGTGATAATATGTTTTTAATGGATTAGATTTGAAATTATTAATATTTTAATGGTTATTTATTAAGTTAATTTAATGTTTAGAACCACTATGTTTTTAAGATATTATTATTAATCCCATTTATTTTTCCAGGTTAATAATGTTTCAATGATATTGTTAGAAAACACATTTATATTCCACATCCTAATCATGTTATAAAAGTAATGTTTATTTTAATGAATTTTATTATTATTTATAAGATATATGTTCATTATTTTATCCTTGGACATTATGTATGATGGGAAAGCCTATATAGTTCTGGGTGACCGGGTTACATCTTATATGATGGGGCGACCCATAATGTTCATGGTTATACTATTATATCTTAAACATTTTGTTCACCTAAATGATGCTCCAATGTATTGGGTAATATAGCTTGTATTGAGAAAAATGAATAAGGGAATTAACTGAGGGTTTTTTCCAATGTATTTTACTATTCTCCAATAATTTTTGACATGGGTTTAACATTGGTAATGAAGAAAAATATTCCATGATGCCAAAAAAATTATGTTCTTCCTCTTATAGGTTTATAATGATTCTTATTTTATAGATTTATATCACATGGGTCATTATTAGTGATAATAATTAATATTTCCTTTTTGATGAATTATTTCATGTTTTCATGATTGAATATACATTTATTAATGGTTATAATTTCATTTATATATCACTGTTTTGATCTATCTATAATCAGCAAAACCTTATGGTATTTTTATACTCATATATGGTATCCAATTGTTAATCATTACGGTTACCCTTATTATTCATTTTATCTCTCTCATCTTATGTTTCTATATCCATAGGAGATAACTTATAATTTTGAATGAATTATGTTCAGAAGGAATATTTTTATTAATGATAGTTAAGATATATTGTTGGTTAAGTAGGGTAGATTTTCATTTAATGACATGATTATTATTTATATAAGATTTATTAATAATTATATAATACTATAAACCAATATTTTCCATGAAAATGTAAGTGATAATTTTTTTACTATTTTTAATAATGGTTGGGATAGAAAAAATTGGGTAAATATTATCTGTATCAAATACATAAATTTATCAATAATGATTTCAACATCAGATCTCGATGTGTGGGTTCAGGGACTTTATACTTCATAACCCAATATAGTTCATTACTTTATGTATAAATTATCTCAATATAAATTTTTTGAAGTTATAAAATATTATTTAAAACATTTAACATGAGGTAATGAAATTATAAAATGGAATTAAATATCTTGAAATATATATATATATATATATACACACCAATAATATATCTCTAAAAAGAAAATGCTGTAAAAATTTTAGAGCCGGAACAATATAAATATAATAAACTATGAAAACTAATTTTATTTCAAATTTAACCATTAAATATATCCCAATAACTAATATATATAATATATTATCACTGAATATGACATTAAATAAATATTTAATCAAAAAATTCAATAAATCGTTTTGAGATAATGAATAGAAATATATAATATTAATTAGAATAAAAATAATTATAGAATAAATCTAGATGGGACCATGTACCATAATTATAAAAAGGTTATCCTCATGCTCCAGCATTATCATATCAGTAGCATAGAGTTTCCCATGGATCAAGTGAAGAGCCAATCCATATTTTTTATAAGGACTTCTCTCCATTATATAAGTCCATAACTTCCCCTTCTTCCATGTATCACTTTATATCTATGATCCACACATATTTGTTTGATTAAAAGCACTTATTTTACATGAGAATCACTTAGAACACATCTTCAATATGAAATATTTAAACATTAAAAATTCATGTGGGGAGGAAATGGACTCATAGAATATAGTGACCTTACAAAAGAAGACATAGAAATTACAACATTTTTTAGAATATTTATATCATTACAAACAAACATGAAAATAATGCCATATTATTTTAATGCATTTAGATGAATAGAAACATAACACTGGTCCATTAGTGAAATATATCATCTCCCACAACATTCGTGGTAACTAACACCCTTCTTAGTGAAATCATAAATAATAAATATCATCATAAATCGAGGAATGAAAAAATAATAAAGGGTGAGATCATGTGGTATGTATGGTTAAAAATTGGAGATATGGAATAATGAAATGAAAATAATGGTTTTTGAACTTCAGAATAATAGTATAAACCATACCCGGTATATAAAAGACCAATAATCATGAATAATGACATAAATATTAGAAGTTTATAAGACACGAATCTTAATGGAATCAATGAATACGATCCCTATGAGAATAAAATTGGTATAAGACATAATATATTAGAATACAATATTCATAGAATTTTTTATTGGACATGGTTTACAATAAATATGATCATACAAAACAATATCATTTTTTACGGAGTACCCTCATCATTTCAACTTGATATTGTGGTACTAAGATGACTCCACATTCTAACCATGTAGTAGTGTAGTAGTTTCACACATTTTTCTATTCCTATCATTCACAACATATACATAAATATTTACCCCATTAATATTAAGGATATATTATCATACCAATATCTCAATAAAATCGTCCATAATTGTCCCAAATGATCATAAAATTTCGTCATTTCAAAACCCATGTAATAAAATGGGTATCATGAAAATTTTATTATATATTAACATGTGTAAAGGAGAAAGGTGTCATAATAATTTCATCATAGTATAACTCATTATTAACACCAATGTATTTCATCTTTGATGGAAAATAATTCTAAAATATCATTATAAACATTTAATGAGAAAAAATATGTTTTTCTTGTTAAAAACACATTTTCAATACCTAAAATTTTTTAAAAACCATTTTATTTTAATAAAATAATAAAAACATAATATGAAAGCTTTTATATAACTTTTAGTCATAGAAAAAATAAATTAATTTTATTTCGTACATGTAAACATGAAGATTCCTTTCACATTTTTGATAAAACATAAATAAATATTATTCTGCAAACGGAAATGAAGATTCCATTAATGTTTAAAAACACATCAAAAACTGGTAATAATATTATTTAAAATTCTTAATATATTAATATTTTTTATAGAAAACATGGTTTTGATGGAAATCATATTTCCAAAATAAAGGAGCTATAAAGACAGATTTTCATAAGAACATTTAATAAATAAATTTAATTAGAAAAGAGGGGAATATTTTATATTACTTGAAGATATCATGGATAACCATAAGAGGATAAAATTCTTGAAATAGTTAAAATGGATGTTTCACAATGATTTTATACCAATGATTCGAATAAACCATTGGTATACTATTAAAATATCAACATTTGTTAACGATTTGATCAAACTGTTGGCATTGTGTTTTTAGAATGATGATTTCAAAATGTTTTTATAATAATATTGGGAAATCATAAATTTAACTAATTTATATATTTTGTTTTCTAATAGCGTTTGTAAAAAAAATTCCCTATGGTTTTAAAAACCATTGGGAAATGTTTCCTCCAAATTCATAGCTACCCAGATCCCCAATATGTGCGATTGCATGTCATAATCTAAATATCTCCCAATGCTCTCATTATACCCTAGGTTGTGAAACTCCTTACACCCAATATATTCATCTTAAATCATGAATTTCATTCTACACTTAAATTTTTTATGTTCTACCGTAGATTTAATGTTCTTCAACTATTTTTTATGTTTTTATTTGGCCTAAACCATAGTTCAGTGCGGTTTTTGGAATGGTATACCAATCAATTTGATTTATATTATGTTTTGGTTCTACAATACAACTATCATGATTATGTGAATCACCTTTATTTTTAGTCTTCATATCCACTTCTTCTGTGTAGAGTTCGTAAAACATATGATCTAATGGGTGTTGGTGAGATATATCCCCACTGAAAGATGGTAAAGGGTTTGTTAAATCATATAGTCTTGAGGTGGTTAATTGATATAATATTAGTTCATATAAATGTATTGGGGATTGGAGGGGTAGTTTTGTTGGTGGTTTTCCATTTTTTTAGTATCGTTATATCGTAGTTTCTATGGAATTTAGTTTATTTGAAAATTGGATTTTTATTTTCAATTTATAGATTTTATTAAATGAATAATGGGAAGTGTAGTGATATTGAGGATGAATTAGATGTTTTATGGGTGATGTATTGGAATACTGATGTTAGTCAGATTGGATATAAGAAATTTTCAAGGTATTATTTGGGTATTTCTTCTCCTGAACACCCCTAGCCCCACCTCCCTGGGCACCCCTAGACACCCCCAGGCACCCCCAACCCCCTGGACACCCCCAAACCATTAGACACCCCCCCAATGCGCAGACAACCCCACCCCCAAGACATTACACACCCCCCATAGACCCCCACCCCTACTAGACACCACCACCCCCAAAAACCTCAACCCATGGACATCCTCCACCACATTGGACATCCCCCACCACATGGACAACCCCCCCTTAACACCACAACAACTCCTGAACACCACCCCACCTCCATAGTTCTTGGACCAATTTTTAAATTGTAATTAAAAATTTAAGCGATTTACCCCTTCACCAATAACATTTCCTAAGTGACGCATAGAGCCTTATAAATTGAATTTTCCATTTTTTTAAAAATTGGATGGTTTTTTGAATGAAATAGATAATGAATGATGGTTTTCCTTTATTAATGAATAAAATGGTTTAATATTTATTATAATATGGGGATATAGGGGGTGGGGGTTGTCTCGGTGGGGGATGTCCAAGTGGGGGGGGGGTGTACAGAGGTTTGGTTGTAGGGTGCTGTAGTGGTGTGAGGGTTGGGGGTGTGTGATGCCTAGTGGGTTAGGGTGGGGTGTTCATATAGGGGTGTGGGTGGGGTGTCCAGGGGTAAGGGGGAGCTGTCCAGGTGGGGGTGTAGGATGTCCACAGCTGGGTTATCCAGTGGTGGGGGTGGTCAATCCAAGTGGGGTAGGGGGTGAGGGTTTTCCTTGGAGGTGGCTGGACTGCACAGGTGGGGGTGTCCAGGTGGGGGTGGGGGAGGGGGGTTCAAGTGGTGGTGGTTGGTGGGGGGCTGCCCATGTGGGGGTGGGGTGGGCTGTCCAAGAGGGGTGGAGACTTTCTAGGTTTGGGGGAGGGTTGTCCAGGGGGCTATATGGGGTTAGGGGATGTAGGGGTGTTAGTGGGTAATTATTGCCTAAGAAAAAGTAATTCAAACATGGATATGTTTAGGTAAATCAGCACATGCTCAATTGTTTTCCAAATAAAACTAATAAGAATGGATTAATCATTTACGAATCAAGTATAAATGAGTTCTATGAATGGAATATTAGATCAGATTGAGAAGAATAACACTTGGGATTTGGTTCATAATCCAATGAATAATAGTATTATTAGAATAAATTGGGAATTCAGTTAAATGTTCAATAAAAATGATGAGGTGATGAGGAATAAAGATATAATTATCAAAAAAAATATTGGTTCTCATATTCAATTGAAATACTTTTATGAATTTTTTTGATTTTTAAATTGATGGGAATATATGTTGTATTCTTATTATTTCAACTCAAAAGAGATTCATAATCCTTTAAATGGATGTAAAATTATCCTTTATCAATATATTTATTTAAAAGGATGTGTCCATAGATCAAACCAATTGATTTTTTGTTATATATGATGAAGGAAGAGATTTACAGTTGAGTAATTCACTATATTAGTTAAAAAACGTGTAGGGAATAGTATTTGAAGATTGAATATTTGGGAATAAACCACATACATAACAAAAAAATTTAAGGTGTTTTTGAAATTAGGTATCAATACTCTAGCCACTCAAGGAATTAATATGACGCAAACATAGCTCAAAATTTGGAGGTGAGTTTATAATTAAATGGGTTTTTTTATAATTCATCTATGATATTTTGTGTGGAATATAAAAACTTATCCACTAATGATATTTTGATGTGTGTTTACAATTAGGTGGGTTGTGATTTATATGTATGATATTCGTGGTTTACAGCAACAACATTTTGGGTCATCTATAATATGCTTGATTTCATTCTGCAATTAGATATTGATTGGATTATATGACCCTTGTTTGGTGGTGGAACCCCTACCCCCTTGCATAACACCCCCACCCCCTGGACACCCCACCCCTACAGAACACCCCCCCCCCCGCTGAACGCCACCCAACCCATGTAAAATCCACCCCATGACATCCCCATGCCCCTAAACCCCCCCCCCACCCCACCCCCTAGACACACCACACCCTTTGACAGCCCCCCTAGAAACAACCACACATAGCCCCCCTCTCAACACCCCACAACCCCTAGACACCCCCACCAATGGACATCCCCCACCCCTGGAAACCCCCCACCCTCATGGGAAATGTATGTGATCACTCAAATAATATACTAAAATGTATAATTTATTTGATCTATAATTTACTCAAATCCTGAACAATTCTCACCCAAACATGTACAAGATCTTGTACACTCATATATAGATCTTCAATGTTATTTTGTTACAGTTATAGTACTTTTTTTTCTTCTATATTTTGATTCTCATATATAGTAGTGTGTCTGTTATGGTTTCATATAAATTGAACAATTTTCATTTACAAAAATATACTTTCAATGAAACATCAATATAATTGAATTAGTTTGGGAAAAATGAATTATAAAATGTTTGTTTATATAATTTGTCGAAGTTTAATGAATGAAACCGGTCTGATCTCAAGTAATTTTTTAAAAAATTGAGGTCATTAATATTTTTCTTCTCACAATGCTTCAGATAGTGGTCACAAACACTATCCATGTAAAAATTATGTTGGACGAACTTGGTAGATCCTTGAAGATGACATCTACCACATAACCAAAAATAGTTTTCAATCAATATACTAAGTGTGGTATCACAATGGGGATTGAATGAAATATCAAATTTTTTATGATCCAAATGAGAGGACTGGATTCAAAAAATTTTTATATGACTGGTTTCCTTTTTTTCATCATTATAAAAAAAATAAAGTATTTTGACCTAAGAAGTCATTTATATGAGCACACATGATGTATCTTATTAAAATGATGATGTTTTTAGGGTGAAAAAAAATTGAATGGTGCTACCACAACATCAATATATCAATAATGGGGTAAAATGAAAATGGTGGAATTTTTATTCCGATTGTTTCATGGAAAAACTATCTAGGATTTCTAATAATTCCATCAATTATATTCATACCTTCATTATGTACTTACTCCAAGATGATGTATAATTTTTCATGAACCACTATATGCCATGGATGTTAGTAAAAAAACATGGATATTCAAGAAAAAAAATTAATTCTTTCCTTAAATAATGCAGTTATTTCTTGGAGGAAACAGATGAATTAAATGATTGTATAATATGTCGAACATCCCATTTGAAGCCAAAATCTGATGTAACACTATCATTTGTTCAATAAAATGTAATGTGAAACCTTCCATTTATCCCCATATTTCAAAATAATTATATGTCTAATGAAATATCAATAAAATTTGAGGGAATGATACTGAGATAAAGAATCCAAATGACGAGTTGGTTCACCCTGTAGATAGATTTTCATGAATGATATTTGATTCTCGATATCCTGATTTTTGGCCTGACATGCATAATGTGAGGTTGGGTCTTTGATGTGACAATTTTAATACATTTGGGAATATTCTAACTTCATACAATACATGACCAATTTTTATACAAATTTATAACATTCCCCCATAGTTTTGTAAGAATAAACCATTCACTTTCACGAGTATACTCATATCTGGACCTCTTGATCACATAAATGATATAGATGTATACATGAAAAATTTAATAGAAATGTTTAAAAATATTTGGGATGTGGGTTTGTGCAACTACAATTAATGTTCTAATTACATATTCTTGACGCATAGTGTGCTTATGTGGATGATCAATAATAATCCTCTTTATTCCATAATATCAGGATGGAGCACGAAGGGGAAACCATTATATCCTATTTTTATGAAGAATTCAGGATCCAAAAGACTAAAACATCATTGTAGTTTCAGTTGTAAGGGTCATCGATAATTCTCTCCAATGGACCATCTATATAGAAATAATCATATAAGATTTGAAGTAACCTGGTGACCAATGATCCACTTTAGTGTATGTATAGAACTGATGTGATTAATGAATTGAGATATTTCAATTTTTCATTCTATAAGGGTGAAGTGAAATGTTGAAATATAAATAACAATTCCATCGGAACATGTAACAATTGGATGAAGAGTGGTATCTTGTTTGATTTAATTTATTGGTCAACCAATTTTTTATGTCATATCTTAGATGTAATGAATATTGAAAAAATGTGAAATATTTCATTCTATTATTCTAAATGTTAACGGAAAATAAAAAAAGATTGTTTATGGTCTTATCATGACTTTGTATTTTGGGGAATCAGACTAGAATTACACCTTGTACATATTAGTGAAAATAAATGGCATGTTCCATGTGATTCTTATATGAAGACACCTACATAAAAAAAATTATAAGTACTAGACAGTAGTAAGGTTCCTGATGGCTATTCAAGAAACAAATCTAAACAGTTCAAAAAATAGATTTGAAGCTATAATCATTGAATACACATGATTAATGCATTCATATTCACGAGATGATTCCAATAAAAATCCAGTACTTTTGTGACAGATATTACTGACATTTGATGTTTGATGATTTGGTGTGCCTGAATATATGTGTAATTAGGGATGTCACATTATCTTTATATATATATATATATATATATTAAAACTTCATTTTATGGTTTTTGTTACTAATTAGACCTACACCTGGACACCCCCCCCCACTTGGACACACCCATCCCAAAAGATAGCCCCCACAATCCCTTGGACAGTCCCCCTCCCCACTAGACACACCCACCCTTTTAACACCCCTACCTCATTGGACAACCCCCCAACCCCCTGGACAGCACCCCCACTCCCTGAACACTAACCCACCCCCTGGACACCCCTAGACACCCCTACCCCATTGGACACCCCCTTGGACACCCCCACTCTTGGACACCCCACTCTTGGACACCACTACCTCATTGGACACTCCCCCACCCATGGACACCCCCATCTGACGGATCAGCCCCCACCCCCAATGGAAATCCCCCCATCCCCTTAACAGTCCCCACACTTGAACCCCAACACCCTGGACACCACCTACCCCTTGGAAAACCCAAACCACCTAGAAACCCCCCACCCCCCTGGACACCACCCCACCACCTATACACCCCTAACCCCCTTAGACACCCCACCCCCATAGTCATCCCCCATCCCACTAGACTACCCCCCACCCCCTAGACACCCCCACCCCTAGGAAAACCCCTTCCCCCTTAGAAATCCACCATAACCCCCTTGACACCTAAACCCTACACACCCCATCTCAATGGACCACCCCCTAGATAGCCCCCTCCCCCTGAACACCACCCTAGACACCCCAACCCCTTTGGACACCACCCCCAAAACCCCTAGACACCACCACCCCCTGGACACCCCCATGGACACCCCCACCCCCTTATATATCCCCCATCCCCCTAGACAACCCCCCCGGACACCCCCCCCCCCTCGAACACCACCATCCCCCCGGATACCACCACCCTTTAGACACCTTTTACCCCATTTGGAAACCCCCTCCCCCAATCCCCCTAGAAATCCCACACCCCCTAAACACATGCCACCTCTTAGAAAACAAACTCAACTTGGACACCCCCCCCCCACGGATAGTCCCCTTAAATATCCCCCCCCCCCCATCATAGACACCCACTACCCCCTTCGACAACCCCACCAACCCCCTAGACAACCCCCACGACATGGACAACACCCCACGCCATGAGCACCACCCCACCCCTTGGACACCCCTTGAATACCCTCACCCCAATAGACATCCCCTACACCCTAAGATAGGCCCCACCCCCTAGACAACCCCCACCCCCTGGACAGCCCCACCCCCTAGACACCCCACCCCTACCCCCTTGGACAACCTCCCACCATCCCCCTAGAAATCCCCCACCCAATTGGACACCACCCCAACCCATTGGACACCCCTCCCCAATGAACCACACCCCACCCCTGGACATCCCACCCACCCCTTGGACACCCCCACCCCTACTCTAAATCCCTTTACCCATCAGAAATACCCCCGGATAGCACCCCACACCCTGGACACCCACACCCCCACTGGAAACCCCTCTAAACCCTTGGAAAGCCCAACCTCCTACCCCCTGGACAACCCCACCACATGGACAAACCACACACCTAGGACAACACCCCCCCCCCGACCCACCCATACCCCCATGGACAGCCCCGCCCCCCAATCCCCCTGGCATCCCCCCACCACCTAGACACAACCCCATAAACTAAACACCCCACCCTCTAGACACCCAAAAGAGATTAATATTTTTAGTGATAATGGTAATAAAACCATATGGATTAAGGAAAAAGGCCTGAAGACACCTTATGGAATGTCAAACATCATACAAAAAACCTATAGTTATGACCCCCTACTAGTTGATATATAGAAGATATTTTGATATATTAGTGGAATTGGAGAATAAAGCATACTGGGCTATAAAAAAGTCAATTTCTATTTGGACAGTAATAAAAATTATAGACACCATTAGTTATAAGATTTTTAAAGAAAAATTTATAGATTTTTTATAAAATTATCGATTCATAAAAAAGAGAACCAATGTGGAAATGAAAAACTAATTCTACCAATAAATATTAAACATGGAGACAATAAACTATACTATAATTCCAAATTGATGTAAATTCTAGGGAAGCATCATTCATTGTGGTAAGGAACTATAATTGATAATAATGTCTATCTTTTTGTACTATTCAGAACAAGAAATAACATAATGGAATCCAATTCACCAAAAATGGGAAAAACATAAAAAAAGTCGCATGGGTGTTTACCTCAAGAACTAATAGAAGAACACATACATCTCTATCCAATATACAAATTTTTTTCCATAATGTTAGGTTTATCAAGCAAGACTATCCAATGGCTCTTTATGGAGGCAACCTGAGTTTTAGGTTTTTTCATATGATTTAGAATGTTTAAGATTTAGTCACCTCCTAGTCCTCAAATTTCAGCTTTATTGGAATGTTTCTTACAATGTTATGGGATGTTTTGATTTAGGAGGACCACCATGGAATAATTTCATTCATAAAACACAAATAAAAAAATATGGAGGTAAGACTACTATAACATTATGTGAAAATGGATTTTTCTTTTAATGATTATCTTTTAAACACCCTAAATTTTTTTATTACCAAAATATTTTGAGATTTAAACTAAAATTTTCATTCCTATACATAAATGTTTTCCTTACATAAACTATATAATAGACATAATTTTCTTATAAATTATTTCATTTAATAATTTATAATTCAATGTAAGTGAGATTTAATGTGTAGTGTGATGAATTAAATGATTAAGGCAAAACATAGATATTAAAATAATTACCTTGGATTTAATATAATTGAATTTTAATTTTAAATATAATTTCTAGACCATATTTCATTCCTTTAATTTATAAAATTCATGAGAATTTATTTTGTTATATTATTCATCTCGTGAGTTTTATCCCACATCAAATTACATATTATTCAGAAAACATTTAGACCAAAATTTCCCTACATTAATTTGATCTTATTTATTGAGTAATCATGGGACTTTATACCATGTAGAACGTTAATTGGAATTTTTTAAATCCTTGACAATGAAAAAACACATTTAAAAGGATCATTCCATAGTTTGATAATCCTTTATACTTGAAATCACCTTTTACATCAATCCTTTATAGACTATTCATACCATTAATGACCTTGTTATAAATGATCCATCTTTCAATATATTTTTCCATGTGTACACTCTTAAAATTTTTCAGGTTATTTAAATATTATTACGTGTTGGTAAAGAGAGTCATTGTGGAAGTCATCGAAATAATTTTAAGGGAAAATTTTTAGTGGTTCGAAATTGAGAAATGATAATGTTTTTTGATTTAGAAAATATCATTTAAAATTTTTCCTTCTTGAATAAAGTGAATAAAAATGAAATGGGTTCTGACTTGGATGAATAAAAAATATCTACTACTATATTGACAGTTTTTATCATTTTTTTTGTGGTTGATGTGATATTAATTTCATAAGTTTTGAAAACATTTAAAAAATGAATATTTAAATTTAAAAAAATAGTAATTTGCAAGTAGGAACATATTATTCAATATGATATCAAATTTAATGGAATTACATTGATCTTGTTAGTTGTGGGTCTTTATTTTGATGAGGGAATTTCGTTGTTATTTTTGTTATAATATCATAATTAATAATTAAGAGATCAAACCCATATTTTTAACATTATTTTAATTTACATGAATTCCTACCAATAATATTCTTTATAGTAGTTAAAACATTAATTTAAAAGTCCTTATGATTTTATATCTCATATATTCAAATATTGGTGAATGGATTTACTTTACAAGACAATTTATAAAATGAATCCATTCATTAGATGAAAAAATGAATATTGAATTGTATCATTATTCATGTGTTAAAAGATTCAATGATGAGGTAAATAATGATTTGGAATGATTAATAATAATAAATTTATGGACATGATTAAATGAAATGATATGGTTCAAACATTTTCAAAAGGGAGAAATTAGAATTTTTTAACTTATTATTTCTCTGAAATGTGGGAATTTAATTTATTATTTTATACGGATTTTTGAAATATTAATTTAACATTTGTTGTCATATTATTTATTTTTTTTATGATTTTGAAAATGATAACATTGGATACCATTAAATTAAATGTCAGGATTTGATTATGGATGAAGTTAATAGTTTAAGAGTGGGGTTATTTGACACATACATATTTCATGCATGGTTTAATGTGTTTTCTGGATAATTTATAATGGATTTTAAGGAATAAAAAACAAAAATTCACTATTTCCATAAAATATTGGAAATTATAAATGTGAAATGGAAAATTCATAAAATGAATAAAAATTTGATGAATTTGAATTTTGGTATGTAATTTTATATTATTAAAATTTTCAATGTATTTTTTAATTATTATTCAGAAAAAAATAATGACCACAACATATAACTCAACCATGGGACCCAAAATCTACATGGGCATGTAGAAGATGGAATTGATGGTTGTACACAACCCATGGAAATACCGTACAAGATAAATAAGTATACACATGGACACTATTACCATACACAAATCGTATTATTCTAAGAATAAGAGGGTCAAAGCTTGAGCGTATTAGCTTGGGGGGTCATGTCCACATAGCGATAGGAGGAGAGGATCTCTAATAAGTGGTGGATCACAATTACGGTAGGGGTCCACATATCCTTGTCTAAATTCTTTTGTGTTCAAAGAAAAATAATTTATTATAAAGTGGTATTACCTCCATTATTCGAATGTGGGATGGAAACACCCCAAAACTAATTATCATAAACAAAATGGTGTTGTTTCACATCCACGAGACAACCCTTTAAACATAGTCAAATGACATCAATACCCTATATAGCTGAAACAATTTGATATATCCACCACCACCACTTCAACACATTAATAACATTGTGGATATCAATTAATAAGATCATACCCAATCTCTACTTCCATTATAGACCCCCCTAGAATTCCATATAAGACCAATGGGGCCTTAGAAATATTTGGGGGAAGACCATCCAAATATGTACGATGCCATTCATGATAATAGATATTCCCCTAGACACTAAGAAGGCCAGATGAAAAGTGAAAGCACTACTTTCCAACTATATTACACCGCTACTGCCATGTTTCCACACCTCTATTACAATTCTCACAATTCAAATTATAAATCTACCCATTCAATCAATTTCCACAACATTTCCCCATGTAATTATTTGTTCACACTACAGTCGAATGAGATACCTATGATAATCAGATGTATAATAAAATAATATTACCCAAAATATGTCATATGAGGGGGTATAGATTCTATTTAATGTTTTAAAACAACTGAGATATTGTCTGGTTTGATCATAATGGGAGAATTTAATATCTCATGCTACCAATAAATGGATAGGTATCTCGATAGATCTTGTGGAACTAATACACGCATCTTGGTGGACAGATTGGAGAGATTCTTGAGGTGGAGACTCACCCACACAAAGAGATACATAACACAGGATTATGAGTCTCAACTTAAGGAGGAGGGAATACCCCACTCTAATTATTTTATATACTCTTTTATTCTTCAATAATTCATTAGGTTTTTTTGAATTTTTATTCAATGAGCATCAATTCAATAGAGGGGTGTAAGTCTGTTTTTATTGAGTGAAGTATAGGTTACTCTTTTAGAGGTATGAGTCCTTTTTTCAATAAAATTGAAAAAATATTTTTCTTATTAATTGAATGGTTTTAAATTTTTAATCTTATGAATTTAAATTTAATGAAATTATATTATTGTTATAGATTTTAAAATATAATTTATTAAGAAAACATTTCTCCGTATTCTTAGTTTTGGATCACACAGATTTGTGAATCTAAAAACAAGCAGAGAAGAGCTTAGTGATTAGTAAACACATAAAGAATAAATAGTATATTCATTTGAGTATATAATAATTTAAATAATAGAATTATTATTTCCTAAATTATTTAAGGAAGTTAAATTGTGACATTCACATATTGGATAGAGAATTATCTAAGCAACAGAATTGTTCATAAATTTTATCATGTTTTTTAAATCTTTTTCACTGGTGTATAAAATAAAAATTATTGTTAATCTATTCATTTAACCATTTCCTAATAATATAACACTAAATGTTTTTTCCATGATGATATTAAAAAAGGAATGATAAACCTAAACCCATTCACTTTTCTTTCATCAAAATTTATAAATTCTTGATCATTTACTTTCCCAATCATTGAAATTAATTTTTTATATAAATTATCTTTCCTGAAAAGAATATTTAAAAACAACTCCTTATATATGAAATTGGTTAAAATTAATAATAAAATAGTTTGATATGAAATTAATTTTTTTTTCATAAAGAATGATATTATTTCTTCAGCCACAAATGTTAAATCAAATATTGTTTCAATTTTTTGGTAAAATCCTAGCATATCGTGTTTTAAAATAAGAACTTATTTAATAAAATTATATAAAAATTAAGAAATTTAAAAAAAATATTTAATATATTATTTTTAAATATATAAAAACTTTTTTTAAATATTTTTTGAAAATTGGGGTTTGGAAGAAAATTGATTTCTGACCAATGAGTTAAATTAAGTTATGTTTTCATAAAAAAAACTTGTCTATAATTTTAAGTACCAAAGAGTGAAAAATTTTATTATTATAAGAAAACATAATTAATTACCCTTGCCTAATAATATTAAAGGGAATATTATAAAGTTATTAAATAATTTTTATCTATGGAATCTCATGTATAAATAATCATGAATAAATGAGTTTTTGAAATAGACCCTTATAAAGAACATATTGATGAAGTGGGGATTAAATAGAGAATTTATTATGTGTATGAAATTTCATTCAACATAAATACAATGATAATAAATAATAATATAGTAAATATTATTTACACACAGACTATTAAAAAAATTTATTTTCATTGTTTATATGTAAATTGCCTTATATTTTCGTGATTTATCATGAAATTTAGGGTTTATGTGAATCTTTTATAGTTTAATCATCTATAGACTAATATTCATGAAACAATATCAATTTTTTACAAAAATTATACTTTTAAAACTAATCATGTTCATTTTAGAAGTGAACTATTCTTTATTCATAGAGACAGTTGGATGTATATATGGATATATTACATTCCAATTCTAAAACGATCATTATGAAAGGAAGTATGTAATATTTCATATTTGTATAATGATAATAATATCATTAAGAGAATATAAAATCTTTAAATAAACATATATATATTTCAACCAAGTTTTTTTTGGATTAAAATAGAGTGACATCGCTTCGTGATGGTCTAATTCCACACACACCTAAGCGACATTATCATCATTCTGTGAGTGAAAAGTTAATAATGAAAATGATCATTTTACATTTAATTATGATAAATATGAAATTAATATAATTATTTTGTCATTAATATCACATATATTAATTAAATTTTCTTTTATTACCATATTTTTAAAGAGTTAGTGAAAAACAAATCACATCATTTTGTGTGGTGGTAGTCCCCATACAAACGAGAGGCATTATCATATACAATAATGAATGGAAGGTAAAAATGTTATATATGATATATTTATTGAATATGTATAATTAGGTAATAAATTTCATATATATACATTAAATCTGTCCCCATTCAGAAACATGAGTGGTGGAAATAGAAAAATTGATGACATTGGTTTTCTATGTGGTAGTTGGTCGTACACACAAATGGTGATTTCAAAACCCATATGATGGATGTGGAGAAATTTATGGTCATTAAATTAACATAAAAAATATTAGTGCATTTACGATACTATATATATTATATCACCATGTATTAATATGAATTGAAAAAGGTGGAGGATGAAATTATTTAAAACTTATTGATGAAGAATGTTACCTCTTCATCTGAAAACCTTCTTATGTTTATATAAATATAAATCCATATTTGGATTTATAACCAGAATAAGTCGTATAGTATGATATTATGTAATTATAGATGTTATTTGGGTATTTTTTTCCAAAAAATCGTTTTATAGTGCGATGAATAGATGATAGAGCTGGCCTTTTATAAATGAGGTGTGTGGAAAAATTGTAATTTTTAAAAATAAAAGTTCTTCCAATGTTTTTCAGATTATAAAATGAATCAATTAAAGTATTTTATAGACTTATAAATTATAATGAAGAAATATTGACTGAAAATTTATTTTATATGCGTTCTTAGGTAAATTTGTCCTTTTACCTTTCAGTTTAACTCCCAGTAAACACAGTTTATCTTCACCTCAGTGAATAATTTCTACTATTTTTAAAAATCACGATGGTAAAAAATTATATTAAACAAATTTTATGCTAATAGGTATTGCGATTCCAATTATGGAATCAATTATTTCAAATTTCATATATTTAACTAGAAAATTTTAATTTAAAATTAATAATGCAGACATGATGAGGAAGAAGGTTTTCAATGTTAAAACGTTTATAAGAATACTATGTTTTCATAAAATAATTCAATTTGAAAATTATAAAAATGAAAAAAATTTCATAAATATGTGTATAATTTAACTAAATTTAATTTTAAATCAATTTTAAATATAATTTATATTTATAAATAATGTAAAAGAAAATGTAGATTTCAAATATAATTATGTGTTTTTCACTATTCCAAAAAAATGCATCATTTCATTAAATTATAAAAAATTCCATATAAAATAATTTAGATATTATTATTTAATTTTTTTATTTTATGAAATAAAATTTATAAGATTGAAAAAAATTTATTTTAAATTATTTATGTAAAACATTGCTAAATCACCTTCTAGAAATAGTACAGTTTTTTAGAAAAATAGATTTTTAAATGATTATTAATTGGGTTATAATCAATAAAATACAAGAGTTTAGTAGTATTATTACAAATTTGCATAGCATCAAACTTAAAAGGTAGGTTATACCATAATTCTATTTAATGGTTCATTTTAACTTGGT
The DNA here is from genome assembly GCA_963277665.1 of Viscum album. Classification (NCBI taxonomy): domain Eukaryota; kingdom Viridiplantae; phylum Streptophyta; class Magnoliopsida; order Santalales; family Viscaceae; genus Viscum; species Viscum album. Next base: position 2,115,806,603 of record OY728147.1, read on the forward strand.
GAAGTATGTTATACAAGATAGAGAAGTGATTAAATAAAATGAAATATATTTCGATGGTTGTTTAGACTCTTTGATTCATGTAACATTTTTGATATAAAACAACATGATTCTTTTAAAATGTTGTTTTGTAACAAAATGAAAACTTATATTTCTTTTTTTAAATGTATTACTTTTATTATCATAAATATAAAATAACAAAAGAAACGTGTTTTTAATTCAACTATAATAATTTAATTTTATTTAAATTAGTTATTTAGAAAATATCATTTATTTAATTTCCAATTTATTTAAAAAAATTTCATTTAAAATTACATTACTCTTATTAATAATTTTATATTCTCATAGTGATTTAATAAATAATTTAAATATTGAATCAAATAATTAAATAAGTATGGTACATGTCTTAATTGTAAAAAAACATATAATTTAATCATAGTGAGAAATTATTTAATTATTTATATAATATGAAATTTTATGTGCATAATACCATAAAACAAATGGTTTAATTATATATGTATCATAAAGCATCATTTTTTTGAATTTACAATTTTTATAATAGTTCCTCCATTTTTTCCAATTATATATTATGGCCATGTTTGATATTAGAGAAATATTAATTTAAAATATTAATTGAAATATTTATCATAAAATAATATTATGAAGGTTTTTTATTTGAATATATATTTTCTCTTATGTTTAGTGTCCAAGTATCACAAAATAGTTAGAAAATTTATTTAATTATGTTTTCATAAAAGTATTATATTCAATGAAATAATATTTTGGCCATTAGGAATATTGTGTATCACACAAAAAAAAATCATAATTATTTATTTTAAAGACAATTTTTTTTAATTACAAGATATATTTTATTTAATTTATGGGTAATTCATGTATAAATAAAAACTTATTAACAATATAATAATTAATAAATAAAAAATAAAATGACTTGTAAAAAAATTAATATTTATCTAAAAGAATGTTTCATCTTCCAGGTATTATATGATTTTATTTTAAAATTAAATTTCTAAAATTTGATATTTGAATATGATAAAATAAAATTTATTCTTTGAATCAAAATATTTTGGACTATGAAAAAAATATATGAATATCGTACATTTAAGGCATCATAAAGATAAAAATGAGAAAAATATAAAACATTTTCTTGAATATAAATGAATTAAATGAGTATCATAATCAATCTAAAAATATATACATAAAATATAGACAATTAAATTAATTTTCAACACCTCGGTTATGTTTTTTATAATACATATCTATTTCACCTTTTTTATAATGAATAAATATTTTTTTGGGGAGACTACCAGTTTTGGGTGTTTTAAAATGTCAAAAAACATATATATCATAATAAATTTATAAATAATGTCATAATAATCCAAAATATTCATATCCTTGATTAAAAATAATAAAATAATCCATATTGTATTTCAAAAATACCCCTTTACCTTAACTATATAAACAACCATTGTACACCCCATTCAGCATACTTCCCAAACACATTAATTTTGTCAATATCAACCAAATTGCAAATTTAAAATTCCTTATTCACATTATCAATGATCTCTTCTAGTCAGTAGTTTATCCTCTAACGGCCATATACACAATCCATTTGAGGGGACCTGAAGAGGAATAGAAGGGTTCATCTCCTCACTCAATCTTTAACAACAATTATTTAAATATTTATTTATATCAACTAATTTATAAAGTGTCCCCATAACTCATGTTCTATTCCTTTACATATTTTCAAGGTATTCAGCGCTTGAAAGAATCATAGAGTACATCTAGTTATTTCTGGGAGATAAAAAATTATTTAAAAACGAATTCAAGGTGTGAAGTGTTATTTAAAATGTTATAGAGTAGTTTACAACCAAAATTATAATTTTTTCCCTAAGTGAGAAAATATCATAGGGTACGAATCATGATATGTAACATATGTTCTTGGAGATTATAGATAATTTATTTTGTTGTTTAATTCTATACCAGATAATTCATGATTTGAATATGTATTTTATAGTGTGAATTAATTTTAGAATTAATTTATTAGAGTGATGCATTTTTTGGTGAGTCTTGAACACAATATATTCATAGAATGAATGACCTATTCACACCATGAATGTGTGTATAGAAAAGTGACTATAAAACATATTTCACCGAATAATTCTACAAAAATTCTCTAATTTCTAAAAAATCCATGAGGTCTAGGTTGGTCTTCAATAGTTTTTTGAATTTCTCTCATTTGGGATTGATCCCCGATATCCAATGTTTCGCCCATGGTGACCTAAGGTAAAAAATCTAAAATTTTCATACAGAATTTTACCATTTCAATTCAATTATTCTGTTTTTCAACATTTCTACTCTTTATAGGATGATATCTTTAACTAATATAGAGATATTTTTATTTTTTATGGCTTGATTATGGAAAAATGTCCTTAATATGACCATTGATTATTTTCATGTGATGTGATTAGAGATATGAATTATTTTTTTTCTTGATCAAAGAATGATAAATTCCTTAATGTATAATATTAATTGATAATTATATTTTTAATGTGTAATCATATTGCTACCATGATTTATATAAATGGGTATTTTTTTATGTAACCTTCATGAATATTAATCCTATAATGACAAAAAATAGTATTTGGGTTATAGAAAACACATGTATTTATCCCATGTTATTAGTTTCCCTCTTTATTTTCTATATAGTATTATATATATAGTTAATTATTTTGTTTTTAATGATTTTATTCTTGGAAATTCTGTAGATAATGTATAGATGGTAATTCACGGAGTTTAATTTAATAAGGATTAATGATTAAAGATTAAATTTTAGTCCATGAGTTCACGATATGAAAATATATCCATGATTCATGTTTATTTAAATTTAACATTTTAGATATATGGGGACTTATGTTACCTATTATTGTAACATATTTTAAATGAATCAGTTAATTCAAGATGGTGATAAGTTGATTATTTGATTAAAATAAATTTTTGGGGTTGAGAAAGACTGTTTTCCTATGAATGATTTATGCCTTGGGGTTAGGGGCGTGAAACCCTATTGACTATATTCTCTTACCATGTTTCAATGATTGTTTACATTATCTTTGGTTCTTTTTTATATAAACTTTTTGGGATACATGGATGGTTGATGGTTAATTGAGACATAAGTGGGGATACCTAGGGTTGTAGAATAAATTGGTGCTAAGATTGTGGGATAGATAGTGATATGAATAATGGTGTTGGGGGTGGCACTGAGACTGATATATCTAGTGGAATATTTAAATACCCAATTTTATTATTAAAAAATTTCATATTCAAACTCATAAATGAATCATATAAAGAGGATATATGGATGAGTTTAATTTTTCCATATCTATATTATTTAATACCGATTAATGCACTTGGTATATGCATATTTTATGGTAGATTACGATGATTTATATTGTACTTGGAGTTAGGTAATCATAATGAATATTAATGAATTTAAAACATGGGAATATAGGGTTATATATATATTTAAATATTGATAATTCTTGATGACCATTAAAATTAGTTGGATAATTCATAGAGGGAACAGATTTTTTTTATAATAGTGTAAAATTGAATGTTCATATTATGAAGTAAATTAAATTAGATTAAAATGTTAATTTGATTATAGGATATCCAGTCATTACTGGTGGTTTTAGGGAATCAAACAGAAAAATTATGGTTAATGATAGGTTGTTTCCCATATCATGGTGGTGATATATATATATATACTCACTCAATATGTTATGTGATTTAATATGATACCCCAATAATGATAGCAAGGTGACCAAAATGAGTGGACTATGGATTGTGTTTTCTCTAATATCAAGGTTCATGATTAACCAATGAATGATTGTCTAATATTTCTCGACTCACATATATTGGTAGTATTATGTGATAGTATACACAATGGTTACATTCCAATATATATTAATATAGGGATGTAATGGCTTGTGATTTTTTTACAAAAAATTATCTTAAAATATATCATCCAATGTATTATTAGAGATATATTATTTATAGGCTCTAGTGACTTGAGGTATAGTATAAAGTGCACAAGGTGTGGTGGTTCCAGGTAAACAACTAATTTTTTGTACAATGTGTTGATGTTAATGTTGAGATTATGTGATGCATGACATGTAGATCATTATAAAAATTCCTTTGATTAATGTCCCTTATTTATAGAGTGATGGACAAGATATAAAATGATTGTATGGAGTGGAAAGAATTTGGGGGAGTTTTGGAAGAGTACAATCCCTTTCTGATTATTTTGGATATTTCATCCTACTTATTTGAAACACTGAGTGAGAAATCCATAGAAAGGTTCGAAACATAACATACCTGATTATGTGATGTGTTAATTTCATTACTTATTTATTGGTATTTTTATGTCTTTTTTATCTTTTTTGTGATAAGATCTAATTATTCTCTTATTGAGTATAACTATAATATCATCCCCAATATATATAAACTATTTTTAATGTATTAGTAGATATTTGGTGAATAGGATGTACATTACTAGCTTTTGGAGTTATTTTGGGGATTTTTGGTCATCAAGATCACTATTAGGGAACATATTTTGGTACTTATAGTTTAATTTGTAGTTATTATAGTTTTATTACATCACATGAATGTATTATGATAATTTATTCTTTTTTTAATGTCTTTTTTAGGCCTTATCTTATCTCACATTCCACATATTTCTTAGAGGGTAACACATCCCAATAATGTTTATGATATACCAGCAGTACTTGTCCCAAACACAGGGGCTATTCTAAGAGATATTGACAAATCATTATCACTGTCTGTTTATTTACATCTTTGGAAGGGTACTATTGGGTTGAGGGGGTCACAATAGAGTTTTATCAAAGTATATGATGTGGGATTAGATAGAGTTTAGAGTATGAACTACTGAAAACTTTATGAGTTGGTAGAGAAATTAGGTCTCCTACCTATAGTACTTGATATAAAAAAGGGAGTCTAACAGTGACATATTAATTTAGTCCACATTTTTTTTATGAAAGGACCTTCACGTTTATTGAGTATTCTATGCAATGTGATACTAGTAACTAGGTAGAGACATTATAAAGGATCATGCACCATTCATTATGATTCCCTTTTTTGAAATGATTATAACTTGATAATATGATAAAACATAATTAATTAACATTAAATATTTCATGTTCTTCATTTTAGAGACCCTAATCAATTGTTCTCTTACAAGTATGGCTTCAAGATGATGATCTTATTATGTTCATTCCAAATGTGTTCAAAAAAATAAACCATGATATTGAAATAATGTGGAGGATAAATACAATGAAACATGGATGCGGAAACCCTTATGGATTCAATGATAGATTTTATAGATGTATAATAACTTTATTTTAGATTCATATATTATACTATTGTTAGAGGAGGAGGTGACGATAAAATTCAGTACAATCCTTTCATGGAAGAGGCCGTTAGACCCATTAGTAGTAATGATTATGCATGGGTAATCTAGGTAATCATGGTTATTTTTTCATAGGGATCACATGGAATTTTAGTTTCATCGTATAATATGTTAAATAAAAACAAATATTAGTTTTATTATTTGAAAAGGGTTATATTCACTAGAAGTGGTTTCACTTTGAAAGGGAAGCTCCATAACGAGGGTGTTTTGGTTCCATTTCAATAACATTATGGGATATTCATTAGCCCATTTCATAGATAGAGATTCTAGGATATGTCAATTCATGGAATATTCATATCCATATATATAGTGCTATGTAACCCCAATTATATTGATAGTATATCTCAATGGAATATATAGATAAGCTTCTATTGAGATGAAATTAGATATAACTAAATCCTCCCGAGAGGGGAGTCATTAGGACTGTACCGATTAATAGAGAAATGGTTTTGTCTTCCAAGTTGATTTCACATATGTGTTTTTAGATATTTGGGGGAAGTTACCAACATTATTCATGTTATTTCACTTGAGTTGGTGTCTCCTATTACCCTTCCTTGAGAGAAAGAGTTTTTTTTCTTGTGAAGTCCATGATCAACAACTGTGGGAATATGAAATCATTTTGAGAAAAAACCATGTGACTTCAATTATACATAAGTTTAATCCATTGAAATAGTTTTTGAAAAATCAATTGAAGCATTTTTATCTACCTTAGGATAAAAAAAATGATATGCAGTAGGTAGAGGATATCCCCTTGATACTCCTTATCCTCATATTGTAAAGTGTGACCGTAATAGTGGTCCAGATCAAGGCCATAGAGGTTGCGGACTATGTCATGGTTAGATGAATTATCTTTATTATCTTGTACTAAGAATGAATTTTTTGGGGGTACATGTTTATTTTCATATTAGTATGTCACAATTTTTATTCTGGAGCTACATAATCCTTCATTTCACATTTCAGGGTCCGTTATTTAAGAGTTGAGGAAAAGAGGATTCTAGTGCCCTTGAAATTGAGAATGAAAGTTGGAGGATGAGATAATATTCATTATGTTTGTATATACTATGGGACTATTCTAGGGAATTCTCTCTTCTAGTTAAATTTCCATTCTTTGTATATATACACATATGACATCAAAATTGTCAAGGTTTAGTTTTATTTAGTGTATGTTATTATGGTTTTCATTCAGAGGTAAATTGTGTTCTATGATTTATATGAATTGTAGGTAGTGTTAATTATCTTTTTTGACACATATAATAGCTAGGGGATCATGCAGTCTATGAAATTAATGATGGACTATATGATGGATATTTAATTGGAGGTTCATTAGTAATTCTTTTCTGGGTCATGGAATTGTATCCATATATATTTCTATAGGAGGTTGTGGTTTTACCCTCTTGATGGGAGATCAATTATTGTATAGATATACTATTTAGATATACTATAAATTGAATGCATCCTAATATAGTGGGAAAATTATATGTTGTGGGATTTGTAATCATATATTAATTATATATTTTTGTGATGATTTATTTGGACGAGTGTATCACCTTTGTGTTCTCTAAATTTGTCTCCAAAGAATCTCAATTCCTATTTAAATGAAATAATTATTTATCATCCTTCAATCAGGAGATAGTGAATAATAGATAACATATTCCATCGATTTATTATTTATTCAATTAGCTAATTGGAGATAATTGGTTCTCGATGATCAGTCTATGACTGTGATATCGTTAGAAGTGGGTGAATGATAATGATATTATGAAAATAGTTTTCTGATGTCAATAGGGAAATTATTACTTCATTATAATACTAGTCTTAATGAGGAATAATCCATCTTTATTCATGGGTTTTATGAATGTAGTTTTTTTAGTGTTTATGGTTTATTTTTCGGAAGTTTTCAACATTTAAATCCTTCTATACCCAATATCTCAAGAGGAGAAAAAATAAGATCGATGTGTTGTTTTATAGATAATTCCTAATTAAAAGACATTCTAGAAGCATTAAAATACTGAGTTTCATGATTATAATTATTTTTTCTTTGGTTATAACAGGTCTTGTCATGGTGTTCCATTGATCCATTGATGATCTAGGCAGTCATTTCTAAGGAATCCCCAAAAAGTAATGTAGAGTTGTATATTTTCCTTAGTCTAATAGGGTATTATAAGAGATTAGTATATGAATACTCTACGATAAGGACTCCAATAATTTCCCTAACCCAATTTGATAATGTCTTTGTATGAAATTATTGATGTTCAAGGTTCTTTTTAGTATCTAAAGTAGATGTTGGTTAGTGAATCAATTATTAATTTTCTAGAAGAGGATGTTTAGTTTTTGGTCTTCTATAATGCATCACATCTTGGATTGATATGTTTTTTATGTAGTGGAGATTTTTCGTTCTTATGGTTCATAGTAGTTATGACCCCATGAACATTTCTATACCATATATGATCTCAGGTTGGAAATATTAGGGTTTTAATTGTTGTTATGTTGAAACTATTTTATCATTTAACATATTCTAGTTTTAACGGATCAAAATAGACTAAGGTATGTGTTCTCCGAGTGTGACCTGAATTTAAAAATTAGATTATGGATATTTTACATATTTATGACATCTTGATTCTCTATACATAATGAATGTGAATTGTTATTTATAATATTATAAGAAACAAGTCACATATTGAGGCCATTATTTAGTCTTTAGATTTTTTGAGAGTGATGGAAGGACTCCCTACATTACATATTTATATGGGTGAGGTTGGTGTAGAGAATTAATTTACTAGATGGTGGTTTAATCATCTTTAGATTTGTGTGATAGAGATTCTAAACCAATTTATTAGAAGTTGGCTGTTTAGAATGATTGAGTTATCATTGGTGACATCATTGATGAATGGTCGGAGGATGGAAAACCTTTGTAATTGTTATAAGGGCATATTTTTATTCTTTTAGAAATGTGTGTGGAGGTTCTATCAGAGTTTCAAAATTACCTTTTAGTTTTATATCCCTATATGAAAAAGATGTACCCTTTCTGTATAAGCATTTTATGGTGTCCTAGGTTGTTGAATTAAGTCATTGAAATCATTCCTTAAAATTTAGTCTCCGCAAATATTGTGGGTGAACACAAAAATCCTATATGATTTTTTATTATATTAGATTTTCCAAAATTGAAGTTGGAGGAAATTTGGATTGATTTTATCACCAGTTTACATCAAAACTAGAGATTATTATATATTATATGTGTAATATTGGACAATAGGAAAAAGTTATCTCAGTTTATAGTGATCGATGTGAAGAGCCTAGTGTAGGTTTGGTTGAGGAAGTATATATAAGAAGTGGAGAGGATTCCAAGAGTCTCTAGGATGATCATTCATGATCATGATACTAATTTCAAATATAGGTTGTGGATAGAAATTTAAAATTATTTTTCCCCATTTTTTTTCCTTATATTTTATTTTCATCCATAAATTTATGGTGATATAGAACAAAATATCATGTCTCATGAAGACATGTTTCAATAAATTGTTCAGATTTTTGAGGTCCCTCGGTGATGAATCACCTTTTGGTTGAGTTTTCTTATAATTTTTTTTCAATCTACAATTTATATGACATAATTTGATGTATCTTATGACTAACTCTTCCATTTTCCATAATTCTAGTCTAGGGAAAGATTGCCAGTAATTCTCATGATGAAATTAGTACAATGCATATAAGAGATCGTTCAAGTGATTCATGAGTGGATGAAGGTGTCTTAATATCATTAGAAATGTTATTTTGACTATATGAGGGGACCATTTATGTTTCTTATTAGAGATAATTTGTTGTTTAATGCCACACCCCATCATGGTAAATTAATTTTTGTTGGCGTAGTATGATTTATTTATAGTATTTTGGAACATTTGGGGTGTCTTTTTGTGTGATAACTATTGTGTATCACAGAGAAAATCCACCCAATAATTATGTGGATTCAGAATGTCTTTCTTGTGTAAGTGATAACAAACAATATCTATTATTATTATCACATCCTTAAATATCATGACATAAATGTTAATTCTATCTTTGAGGTGTGGCCTATGGTGATCTAGTATAATTAGTAGAAGGTCTTTCATGGTTATGATATTCCTTTATTTTCTATCCCATGGTGAAATATATTCTCGAAGGAGAGTATGTGGTAACTTGGGTCAAAATTATTTTCCTTGTACCAAATGTTTTTTAATACTTGAGTCTTCTCTTACAATGATGTTGTGCCAATATTGAACATTATCTAACTAATGAGATAGTTCTCTCTAACTTAATGAATTTAGTTATGTACCTGATCCTGTTTGAGAGGTATCTCCCCTTATACAGTGTTTGGGAGATGGTTAAGAGTGCTACATAGTATTGAACTATACATTATCTAAGTATGTTGTTTATGATCCTGTGATAGAGATATTCTTTATAGGTATATCATGGGGTGGTTTTTGGGAAACAATTTATATGTCCCTTCATTATATGGTTGGCATTATATTCTATAGGAAGATAATTATTTTAGAGGATTAAAATATAAATTACTAGTTACTTATTTCAAATTTCATTCCATGATTACATGGGTCAAGGTCCTTAGAGGAGTATTAGAGTATTTCCTATAGTATTTGGGATATGGGATATGATTATAGGAGTAATTAATAAATGAATTGTTACTTATAATATGAGAGAGTAGTTATCAAACTGAATTGTTATTCATTGCATGAGTAAGAGAAGTTTACTGGGTCTGATTTATGATATAAAATACATGTTTTTGGAATAAATGGATAAATTATTGGGTTTAGTGAATCTATCCATAATAAATTCTAAAGTAGACATGTATTTCCTGATGTGAATTTATCCTGGTGTTTGAGGATTGTGGTGATGCGTTTTTAAGAAATCCATGAACAATATCCATTTAAGATGTGAATAGCCTATTCATGCATTGAATTTATGTATAGAAGAGAATATATGAAACCTTATTCACCCTGAAATTTTCAAAAAATTATATGATTTCTCAAAAATAATAGTAAACCTAGGATTTCATTCGATTTTGTTCAAATTTATTTTGTTTGTGATTGATAATTATACATACCATGTTCTATAATTGATGATATGAGGTGAGGCTTTCCTATTTTCCTTATGGAATATTATCTAATCTGTTTAGTTTTGTCACATTATGTCTTTCCATTCTAGGGTGTTTGAACTCATTCATTATTATAGATGTATTCGTATATTTTGTGTCTTGTTTATAGTATGGTGTCTGTGAAGGGACTATTGATTCCTTACATGAGAGGTTATCTAAGATCTATAAATTTTTTTTGTTCTCATCAAAAAAATGTTGAAAGCCTTAAATATAGGTTATTCATTACATAACCTAGTTTTTATGTTCTATGATTTTGTTATCATTATTTATCACATTGGGTAACATTGAAATTAAAATTAATAAAGATATAATTATAATTAAAGAATGAATAGGATTTGGGTTTTTATGATCAAATGTGTTTATTTCATGATAAATGTTTTGGTGTTTATATTTTAATAATATTAAACCATTTCTTTATATATGGTTTATAATTATGTTAATGATTTAAAATTTATTGAAGATCTTAAATATGATTATTCTTATCAATTAATTCAATAAATAGAAATTATAATTTTTAAATCAATAGTCATTTAAATTGATAGATTTAGTAGATAAAATTAAATCAAATTTATATTATTTTATGTATATCGATGGATGAGGCCTTAAAGGGAATGTGGTTGTTACAAATGATAATTTATATGGTTAATTTAGATTAGTAACAAATTTTTTTTTGATAATGATATTTTTTTGATTGAGATATTATGTTTTCTTACTAAGGTTGAATTCCTTGGTTTTAGGGCTTTGAAACCCTGTTGATAAATTATTGTTTTCTTATTTCATTATATGTTTCCACTAGATCGGTTTTATTTGCATGATATGTTATATGATCCATGGTTTACTGATGTTTTGTTGAAAAATGGGTCTGATGACTGGGATTATGGTAGATGTTTCCAAATAGATGGTAGGATGGATGGTGACATGGATAGTGGAATCGAGGATGGCACTAGGACTGATAGAGAGGGTTGAAGCTGGTTTTCCCATTTTTTGTTGTTTTATAATTTGTGAGTATTTATTATTAATGAATATTCATAATGGGAAATAGGGTTGGGATTATTTTACTTTTAAATTATTTTATAAACCTCTTAATAATTTTGGATTTTCATGTTCTATGCATCTATTATGGTATCTTGGCATAAGTCTTAGAGTACCAAAAATACTAGAATAATAATGAATGTTAAATAATTTAACCATTTGTATTAGAGGATTATCATCATGATGAAATTATGATAATTTTTTAGGACCCTTGAAAATGTTTTTAATAAGTAAAGAGGGACATGAACTAATTTTATTATAGTTTATTATAGAATGATCATGTTATGAGTTAATTTAATGTGTCTTGAAATGTAAATGAGCTATTTTCTATCTAGTTCTCAATGGTTGTAGATAGATGTGTGATAGATGATAATTTTAGTTAAGGTTATTTCTAGGTAGTTGCATGTAGTTCAGTTGTGATATATATATATATAAATACATATATATATATATATATATATGATCTTTAGAACTTTGGATATCATATTATTCCCATCCATTTTGGTTAGGAGACCGAAACCTGTGGACTATAGAGTTTTTCATCCCCAACATCCATGTTATTGATGAAAAAATGTCTAACTTCCCCCTCTTTCCCCAATCTATTATCCAGGTAGTATTATTTAATTTTATGCATTGTGATTACATTACAATATATGTGTGTAGATAGTTGTACTAGTTTGTGATCTTTTTCAGTGACATGGATATCTGGTTACAATATTCTAAGGATTTATATATTAATATTGTGTATGGGTAGTAATTTTTTCAGGTATAATACACTATGAAATAGATAGGGTGGATCCTAATAAACTACTTGGTTTCGATTTGTATGTGCTGACTTTGATGATGATATTATTATATTCATGTGGTTTTGGTTATTATAAATTTCCCATTGACATTTATTGATACTTTTGAGAGTGATGGATCAGGATGTGTGATTTTGGGGATTATTAGAAAAATAAATGGTATGTGGTATCCAGATACCATCAAATTTATATAATATTGGATATTATGTATCACATTTAAGTTAATATTGGTTATATATATATATATTAAATGGTTTATAAAATAGAATATATAATTAGGTAACTAGTTAGTGTCATTATTTATTCATTGAGATTTATTATGATTTTTCCATATTATTATAAGAGGCTCCATGGAATATCCTACTATATAGACATAGATTAACAACCACTGTCTATATAATCTATTTTATAGTCCACAAGCGATGAATGGTGACTAGAATTGACATTAATACTTCATATTGTTTTTAGGTTCTATTTTGTTCCAAGGTTGTTACCAATGTCTTTCATTTGGTACTTAGAATTTACATTTCATATGTTCTAGTTGTATGATATAAAATGAATGGATTGTTATATTTAATTATTTTATAGTATGAATGGTTTTGTCGTGTTATCAAATATTTAATTCATTATTATTCATATACGGTAATGGTGCCCATTAGTGTGTATGAAATAACCTCAGTTCTAGTTTCCAACCTATGTCTAAATAATGTTGTGCTTCAGGTGTTATTATATCTCTTCTATCAGTGTCAGACAAAGAGTGGCTCCTTTGGTGGGAGGTTTTAAGAAAATTTGAAAAATAAAATCTATGTAATTATACATTATTTTCATCCATTGGATATATCTATATTATGAGTTAACTTATTCCCTTTCATCAAAACATCTTCTTATGTCATTACTATATCAATATAAGGTCCCAAAAAAATTTATTCCTCTAATATTTTAGATTATATTTTCATAAAAATATATTAATACTCCAATTATATTAATTTCATTATTATATTTACGTGGTTTTGAAATAATTTTTACACATTATTAATGATATATTAGACACTAAATCTCATCAAAACCCTTCTCTAATTCATCACTATGTCAAAATACAAGTTTAAAAATCCATGTTTCCTCATTTCAATTATCCTATTACCATTTGAATTATATAAATATTAATTGAAATTAACTCTAAAAATTTATTTTATAATTTTTTTTAATTTTTTTTAAAACTATAATATTTACTATTTTTACCTCCATTCAATCTATTTAAAATTAATCATTGACTATGTCGGTTTAACACTAATTATGTGAACAATGATGTTTTATTTACACATGCACCATCCATCAATACTCATAATAATTGATTTAATGATTTAATATAATTTTAACAATTAAATAATATCATTTTTACACTTATGGAAAGATACCATAGTCATGAAAAAATGATATTAATTGTATATAATGATCTTTATTTTAGCCTATTAATAAAAGATTTTTTAAGTAAAATTTGTTCATCTGGTCCTATTGTGTTGAAAATATTGATCATTTGAACACTAGAAAAAGTAGAATAAAATATATCAGTAATCCTATATAGCATTTTAAAATAATATTAAAATGAATATTAACTATAACCATCTAACTTGAATAAATTTTAGAATGATGAACTGTCATACATCAAAATGATTGATGAATCTAAAATTAATAAAATAAATGAATAATAAAAGAAAAAATGTATATTATAGGGTTTTATATTAATTTATTAAACCTTAATATTATTTTTAATAGTGTAAATAAAATATAAATATTGAATATTCGTGAAGTTAGTGGACATATGATGGTAATATTGGCTCACTGTATGATATTCACACCAAATCTCAGTTATTTTATAGTATTTCTCTTGTTTATGATATTATAATCCCTATTAAATATACGTGTAATTTAATATATAACATACTATATTCCCTTAATTTATTAATTATTTATGGTCTTCTTTCATTTGTTATGGATTTTTTGTTCACACATTACTTATTCATAAGGTATATTTTTCACCTCATTTTCATTCTTGTTATGTTATCTATCACTATCTATCACCCTCTATTCTCATTTATATCATTATAATATGATTATTTCTTATATCTTATTTCTGTTATTTATTTTTTATAAGGATATTTATTTTTTATTTCATAATTTCCTTTAATTACTTAAAAGTAATCCTTATAAATTTTATAGAAGAATCTTTTCTATTGTTTATCTTCCACTACTACATTTTTGTAATTAAAATCAATTAATTTTTAATGATCCATTGTTGGGTCATTTATGATAGAAAATATATTTTAAAAAAATCATCTCATCACCTTTTTTTTATAATTTTGTGTCATATTTCTTAAAGAAAATTTCAATATATCTCTTCCATTTTCATATTTATTCATTTGTAAATTATTTCTAAATATATATATATAAATATATTACATTATCCAATCATCATTAATTTTTAAAAACTCAATTTCTTATAAATATTTCCTTGTTTGAAAATTATATTTTATACATTAAATTTATTTTTTTGTAAAAATTAATATTAATTTATCTTATTCAATATATTATCTCTCCCTAAAAGAATTTAATTTTTCTAAATAGTCTTTAACATTACATCCTTTGGTAATTTATTATGTAGTATTTTCATAGCATGTAAATTTTCCTCAAATGGGATCGGATGAGCCCGTAAGGGGCTCTATGCATTAGGTTTTCCTCTCATCGTCGCCTCCTTCGTTGAGGGTTGTCGCGATGCTTCCTTATTCGTTATCGGTGGGTTTGTGGCGGTGGATCATTAGTTGTGTGGTATCGGCAACTTCAGGGACTTGGTCATCTCAGCTATCTACACCGCAGTTGTCCACTTCATTCCCAAATCCTTCTTCACTGGATTGGGATTCTCAAGGCCGTGTGTTGTGGGTTTGTGGCCAAGAATGATCTTTAGTGGCTAGAGTCTGCTGCTACGTCTCTTGGGGGTGTGTTGTGTGGTTCGCCGCGGCTTCTGCGTGCAACTAGGATTGTGGTGATGGGATCTGCCAATGACAGGTCATCATTCTCGCATATGGTGATGGTTTTTCATTTTAGATTTATTTATGTATTTCTTGTTTTGGAATGTATATACATTTTTGAGGTAGTGATAGTTTTTTTTGATTCATGATTTGGATGAGGTTTTTCTATTGGTTCTTTATAAAATTGCTTCGTATCTGCGCTCTCATGTTTCTGGTTACTTTTTCCTCATTGAGTGGTGAAATTTTTTGGGATTATTTCTCTGATTTTGTTAGGGGAGATGCCAATCTAGTCTGGGGTTGTTCGTTTCTGGTTTTGGTGTTGGCCGTTCGATATCTCGATGGAGTGGTAAATTTTAACGCGAGATATTCTTCTGTGATGTGGATTTGATGAAGCGAGTGATGGTTTTTTCGGTGTCATGTTTTAAAGATGCAGCATCTGAGGGGAGATGTTTGTTGATGGTGTTGAATGTGATAACAAGGTGGTTTGATGGCAGAAGTGTGGCTCAAGGAGCCGCATGTTTTAAGAATCAGTGTCCTGAGGTGTACTAGTATGGCTGATGATATTTTCAATTTTGAATCAAGTGGATTTCTGTTTAAATTAGGTGATCTAGTAATTTGGTGTATGTCCTGGTTCCCACTCACCCATAAAGTGGATTTCGAAAATAAAATAAAAAAATAAATTTCAGTCAGTATCTTTTCCTCAAATGAGACTTATGTCAAAATAATCTTATTATTGATTATCTAGGTTCTTATGTATAGGTGGTGTATTGGGAATGATATCTCTAGAAGAGGAAAATCAAACAATACAATTGTATTGCATTATCTTTAACAATTCTAAATGATAACCTTTCTACCAATGCCTTTCATTTGAGAATAAACTATAAATAATTCTTATCCTTGAGGTGTGTTCACATAAATACACATATATTTGATTTACATGGGAAATTATGGACATAATTGTTTATTAATTATTATATAGGTTTTAATTGACCGATCCTTTATTATCATTATTATATAGCTGGTTTATTTCATCTAATTATTTTTTTTATTTCCTTGAGTTAATCATGAAATGTTATCAATATATTTTCAATCAATTCCATTTAAATTTTAAACAAATATTAATGGATATATCAATTTGATGATATGTGGGATCAAAATTTAATAGATCTTCAATGAACAGTGTAAATCTATATATCTCAAAAGATAACTATATTAATTGGACTTCAAAGTAAATCTAAATAACTATTTTTATTAGATTTTGGGTTAAACCAATCATGTGTATATTTTGTGTGGCAGAAATAATTATAAATATGTCAATTTCATGAAAATATGAAGAATAATTAATAAGAGGTTATTAATTAGTAAAATTATGGGGAAACGTTTTTATTAATGACATAAAACGTAACACACAACATTTTTTAAATAACCATTTCAAAAAAATTACATTGAAATATTTAAATATTAAATGAAATTTTATTCTTTTTATTATTAAATAATAATTATAAATGTTGTTTCATAAAATATAAATTATTACGTGACCCCTCATCATACAAAAAAAATACAACTTCTATTTGTGAAATTTTTACCATATATATTGATTATTAAAAACATATTTTTATCAATTATATATTTATTTTTAATTCATGTATTGTAATGGATATTTATTTACATAAATTGTCTTAAAAATCACTTTTTTTGTTTTATTCTTTTGTACATAATTTTTTTATAACAACATTACACGTCAGAAATTTTTTTCCATATTTTTATTTGAATATTAATTTATCATGAGAATATGTATTCTTAAAAAAATATCATCCGCACTTTAATTGTCATATAATCATTTAAAACTATTTAATTATTTTTAACTAAAGGTAGATTTATTATGTTTATGGTGAAAAATAGATGGTAAAAATAAATATTGACACTAAAATAATTTTTTATACAGTTAAAATTTAAAAAATATTTCAATTCATATTTTTATCATAATCTATATACAAGAATGATATTATATAAATTTTCTTTTACAATATTTAAATATATATTTTGTACTAAAAAAACCATATGTTTAATTTATTAATCTTATTTTAGAATTTAGAGTCTCATTTTTATATTTCTATATTATTATAATATTGACATAATATTTGGATAATTTATTTTTTTCGAATTGTATTGTGTTTAATGAGGTAATATTGTATCCAATAAAAATAATATTAATTGAATCATAATTTTCTTTCTTTCACATTTTTTTTGAAATCTAAATTCATTTTACATAAAATAGATACTCTATAAAATTTATACACCCTAGATATATAATTTTATATTTTCATCATATAATAATTGCATCATGATGGAAAAAAACATAATCACTTCTATAAAATGTATAATATTTTTTCAAAACAAAATTATTTTCTCTAATAAGATATGATTTTCTTTTAATTTTAACTTTCATAAAATATTTTATTTTAATTTGATGAAATATTTTCCAATTTCAAAATTAAAATTTAAAATAATATTATGGTATAATTTTTGTATTTTTATGAAAATGAATATTTTTTGTTACAGTTGATAAATATTGTTATTATGAATATTATATTTTTTATACGTTATCAAGGAAAATTATTAAATAAAATATTAATAAATTTTTAATTACATAAGATTATTTAAATTTATTAAAAAAATATTTTAATAATATTATATAACATTTAGAAACAAATTAGTCAATTTTACATACTCAGGTTTTAATTTATTCGTATAAAAATTTATATTTTATTATTTTATTTGATGAAAATATTAATTAGACTCTATTATGTTTTTGGTGTGTTAAAATGTCAAGTATTTCAATATTTATTAATCAAAGACCAATAAGATTTATAAGAATCCCTACAATTGTTTTTCAAGGACAAAAAACAATAGCGAATATTTTATTCAAAAATATACCATTATGTAGCCTATATAAACAATCCTCATCAATCCCTTACAAATAAATTCAAAATATAATTTGTTTTTCAAATATCTACCCAAATCCATATTTTAAAACCAATATCTCATTTTTTATGGGTATGTTTTAGTGAAAACTTCTTCCTCCAAATTCTATAAATTAATCCAATAGAAGTGACTCAGAGAACATGGTAAGGGTTCCTCATAACCCTTATTTTTTAAAAAATATTTAAAATTTATTTTAACCTAGTATTTATAAACTATATTTATTATAATCCCATGTCATTATCATAATTTTTATCTATTATATATGGGATATCACCCATTCCCGCTCATCAAACACATGTTCATAATCCATTATATTGTCAATGTTTGTGTTACCAAACCTATAATTCAAATTTTATTTGAGAATATTTTATCTTGAAATTATATTATAATAAATGAATATTCTATATATTATTATATTAACATTTTATTAAAATCATTTTTATTGATTAATAATTAGATATATCCCATTATATCTCGTAAAAGACTCTTCATAAGTCATAACTCTATTGAAATATAATTTACCAAATGTATGAAACTTCATTTAAATTATCTTGTTATCAATTATGTAATATAAGTAACAATTGAAAGTGACATAAAATGTTAATTATAATTACACTATAATTTTTTTATAAAATATATTTTTTCCTTTTAATATGTTTAAAAAAATAATTTTCACCATAGTGGTTTTACACTTCCAACATTAAAGAAAATGTTTTGTCTTCACTAATGGATATTTATATGTATTCCTCAAAATTGAATTCATATTTGAAGATAACATTTATATTTAAATAATATGATCTTATTATTATTGGTTAAGTTTATATTAATTATTATATATATATTGATGATAAACAGTCAATTTTATTTCAAACATGTAAGACTTGTTTATAAAGAAACACTTGTTTATTTGGATATGTTTTGTTTATTATATTGAACTATTTAAATACAATGGTTATATAATTTCATTGAAACCACATAATTAATCTTTAAAATATTATATATCCATTCGATCGTTTGAATATCATTATATTCTAAATGAAATATTAATTTTGATATTATATAAGATATGCAACACTAAGATTAAAGGAATGAAAAACATTCTAACGACACTCGATTAACATACATTGAAATTACATTTCTTTAGTGGAATAACTAATACATTAAACAAATATATTCCCAATAAAAATATTAGTTTAGTGTATTTGGAACCATGGAACATAATATTATAACTTGGTGAAATATCTTCAACACCACCCATAATGAACTTCATGTTTTGTTTTCTTACATAAAACACTTATTTATATATTGGGGAAAAGAAAAAAATAAAAAGGTGGGTTCAAATTCTCATTAAGGGTAAAAATGGAAAACATAGTACACTATAATCATACTAATGTAAAAACATGAACATAATGTATAAATATCAAAATTGTTAGTCAGGAAATAAATATTTGGAGTATATAAGGCACAGATCAAAATGTAACATTGCACTTGATAAAATATAATTGGTATAAAACATGAAATTGTGAAAAAAATAAGCACCTAATATTTTATTGATATCATCCCAAGAATTTCTAAAAAACCATCATATTGGAAAT
The DNA here is from genome assembly GCA_963277665.1 of Viscum album. NCBI lineage: Eukaryota > Viridiplantae > Streptophyta > Magnoliopsida > Santalales > Viscaceae > Viscum > Viscum album. The sequence goes on from OY728147.1 coordinate 2,115,826,684, forward strand.
ATTCCATAATTTTAGATAGTTTACTTGTCCTTCCATCCATGTATTACTGATCAATGATTACTTGTCATTCTGGCCATGTATTACTGAACTGTATTTACTTTTCATTCCAGTCTTGTTTGTCTCAAGAGATATAAATCATTACAAAATTAATTATAGAGATATATAGGTTTTACCCATATCTTTATGACATCATTATTTCATGTTCCACAAAACATAAATCATAGCAAAACCCATGGAATAAATGGATTTCTTAAATATCATTCCATCATAAACCACATTAAAAAATGCAGTTCATAAATATCATTCCATCATAAACACAAATAAAATCAAAGTGTTAATATGGATAAAAACATAACCCTATTTAAATAATTTCATATTATATGGAAAGTAATTTTGATAAAAAACATGAACATAATTATTGAGGAAAATATAATTTCTTCTTCAAAAACATTTTCTTTTATAAAAAAACCAAACATTTTTAAAAGAATATAATTTACATGAAAATATACATGAGAAATGTAATGAAATATTCATGGAAATAAGGCTCTATGAAGATGTAAATTTATTTACATTCCGTATAAGTTAAAAAACATTTTTCTCGTAATTTTTCCAGAAAAGTTAAAATTTACCTCGTTTAGAAAATGAAAGAAAGATTCCAACAATACTGTTTTATAAAAATTCACCAATGGATAAAAGTGATTTTAAATAATATTATATGAATATAAATAATATTATATATTTAAAAAACATGGACATGGATGATAAATACACCCCAGTAAATATTATGTGTAAACAATCTCAGAAAATAATGAGATTATGAAATTATCTCATACCTAATGTCTTATTTCATATGACTCTTTCAGAAACCATAGTATAGTTATTTTATTTATATTATTAAATTATAAAAGATCTATAAAAATATCTATGATATCATATATTATTCACATATGACGTTATATTACCTGTTTATTAATCAATTCCATTTTAAAGGAACGTTTTGGTAATAACTATTTTATTTATCATATGTGTTTGGACATGTTATTCTTGATATGATTACTTAGATAATGAATTAATTACTTCTATAATATAAACAAATATTCATATATCATAAATTTTTAGTATATAAATATATATTATTGATAGATAAATGAACTGGAATACAATGTTCATGGAGATGGTAGGTCGTACGTACACATGAACGTTTTTTCTATTTCATTATTGAATTGAATGGAATCAAGTAAATGAAATATATATAAATACTTTATTATTATTTCATACATTTCATTATTATATATTACATATAATTTATAATACTTTTTTTATGGTTAATGAGGAGAATGAATAAAATTGTGTTGCAGAGATGGTAGGTTGTATGTACAAATAGGCGACAATATCATTACCTTGATGGTTAAATGAAATGGGATTGGATATTATATTAATTAAACAGATTCATTATCATGTTATATTTATTTTTTAAAAACAATTATACTCAACAATTTACCCATCCAAATAATTATTTTTGTATAAAAAATTACACCATAGTGTGGAGACGGTAAGTCATACGTACGCACGCATGGTGATATTTTTATTCACAGGTTGGATAAAAGGATGTATAAGGTTTTCACATAATTATAAAAAAATTTCCTCATGTATAATATACTATATTTTTTAAAATTATTATTGTAACAACATAATAAAAATAAATAGAAGAATCCAATAATTTTTGAAGTGGTGATAAAACAATTACCTCTTTTTTGAGTATCTCCTTTTGATTTGCAACAAAAAAGGTATCCTTACGATGGATTTCTATGAAATTTGTTGAAATTAAGATGATACGATGGATTTTGGGAGATTATTTGAGTAGATTTTTGATGAGCCAATGGTCTTGAAATGTCTGATTAAGTGGGTAGAGGTTTTGGCCTTTCATACGTGGAAAGAGGTTCACTTTAGGATAGTATTGAAATATTAATTTATTATAAATTTACATTCAGTTTATAATTGACCCAATGTAATTTTTTTGAAATATAATATGATTATGGGTCTAAATACTCTCAAAATATAATATTTAGACATGTTATTTTTAATTTAAACCTTCTCATATTGAATTATCCTTATTTTTTCTATTTAATTTTATTTATGGTAATACTATTCTAAATAATAAATGGTTATAAATGATTATTTATGTCTCCTTAATTGTACATATTTTGATAATATATGAATCTTTAGATCATTTAATTTTTAGTTTCTATTTTTTAAATATTTTTGTTACTTTTATATAATTTAATAATGTGTTATTTTTATAAAATATAAATTACGTCAATTTTGTCACTATTCATTTATTTGACATTAAATAAAATCCAAACAGAAGATAAATTAGAATAAAAAATATTTTGTACCTTTATAAAACGTTATATTCACCTAAACATTTCGTGGAGTACATTAATTAACTCATATGATAATTATTTTAATATTTTTAAACTATTTATTTAATATTTGTATCAGTAATATAAATCCTACTTTACAATTGTGTCATCCTTAAATGTCGTTATATAATCTATAAAAATAATAACTAAATTCACATGATTTATATAATTTCTTTATATTTCTAGATAATATTTATGTTCTATGTTTTATGAAGTTTATCACTATATTAAAAGTATTATTCTTATATTATATAATAGTGTGACATGTTTTCACTTTCATTTTTTAATTATATTGACATCACTTTCATATAAAAAAGATCACTAAATAAATCAATTAAGATCCATTGGTGATATTGGTCGACTTCAATTCATTCAATATTAATTTTTCAAGTGTTTCAGTAATTTTATTATCTTTATTATATTGTTTGTTACCCTAATTTAAATTATTTACCATTATCTGTCTTAAATAAAAATCACCACAATCACTATAAATAATATCCAAAAATTTAAAAGTAACATATTAAAATAATTTTAACCCACTGATTATTAATATGAAATCCATTTTTTTCCAAAACACATAATATTCATTAATTAATTTCAAATAAATTCTCGTTGTCAAAACTAGAAAAATGGTTTTTTGAAGTAAAAAATATAACATTATTGACTTTTGTTAATTTCCAATGTATATGTGAAATTACATCCAAATAAAACAATTTTAATACAGGATAAAAATATAATTCAATATAACTTAAAAATAAATTAAAAATATAATCTAACTATGTATGTAAATTAAGCGAAAATGAAATTTGGGACCAAGTTGCAGTATTTTCCCTTATTAATTTAAAGATGAATTTTTTTAGAAAAATACCAAAAATTTAAACAAAGTAATTTTTTATGTTCTTATTCTAAAGAAATATTTTTTTTTTAAAATAGAATATATTTAAGTGTTAAAAACTATATTTAAAATTGGTGCACTGTCAAATTGTAGAAAAACATTATTTTTTGATTAATACTTATTGTATCTGAAAAATTGAATTGGTTCATATTTCATGTTCTCAAAATACATAAGCTAAATTGTAATGTTATATAAAATTAATAATGTGGTTAATAATATTCATAACAGCTAGTTTTTATCCCTTTAAATAATAATATTTTAATAATATATCATTGTTTAGTGAAACATGGTATTGCATACAATGCAATCTATCGATGATGTTCTATCTTAGGTTAATGCAATCCAAGTCAGTATTGAATATAGTTCAAGAATCCTTTGGGTCAGGTAAAATAATTAAAACATATTTCTTTTATACGTTGAACAAAATATATAATCTACATTGTGTGAAATTAATTCTATCACAAGAACATTCAATTGTGTATAACATAAGACAATTATAGTGCTGCATATACAACAAGATAATATGGCTTTGTGTATAGTGAAAGATAACATTGCTGCAGTGTACAACATAAGTCATAAAATAAATTAAAAATATATATATAATAGGATATCTGGGTGTTATAAAAATAATATTATTTTATTATAATCTAAATAAACAAGTCATTGTATTGGAAGATGTGGATATGGCCGAATGAATATATATATATAAAAATATTAGTCAATAAAATTTTATTGACTAATGATTAATAAATAGAAACTTCATTTTTTGGAAAAGTCATTTTATTCTTCAAAAATATGTTTTGTTCCAAAATAGTTTAATTTAACATTTTTTAAAAAATATTATAATTAATTTTTAGAACCTTTAAATATTTTATTCATTATAAATTATAAAATATTTTATGTAACCTTGAAAATTTTTTCATAGATTGATTTTTTTATTCTCCCAAAAGGTTTGAATTACAAGTAAATAGTTAATATTACTGATTTTCATTGAAAATTAAGATTTTTCGAGAATTTGAAATTATTAATTTCATTTTAAAATAGTTTAAAAGTATAAATAGTTATATAATATTATTAATAATCTAATTATGTTAAATGGAGTCAATTTTATTATTAAATTTGGTATAAAAAAATTATACTTAAATGTAATTTAAATGAGGAATTATTTTTGTTTCAAGATACATTTTAGTGTTAAATAAAATTATAATGTTTCTAAAAATATAATCATGAAGTTGGATTAATTATTTATAATCAATAGATCCATATTTTATAAATAGGTCCCTTTATATTTTCACTGTAAATATTAACCATAGAAAATATTTTTCACCATAGTAAAGGTAAAATGAGTAATTAAGCTTAAAAATAATATTATAATTCTTTATAAGGGCCATAAATCAATCCTTTATCATATTTTATGAGTGGTGTTTATAAATTTCCAACATATTTTCCAAAAAATTCTAACACTGTTAAATATTTCTTTCATTTTGAAATTTTTAATATTTATGTAAATGATAATGTAAAATATGCCACCTTCATTATTTTTAATATCTATAATTTTTTTATATGGATTAAAACCACAAATATTCGAATATAAATCGATATTTTAAATGTAAATGATTTATTTTTCATGTTAATTTATTTCTAATTTTTATTTATGAAATAACTAAATTAAATTCTAGAGGAAAACTAAGAAGAAAAATTAATTTAATTAATATAAAAAATAATAATAAATGAATTTGAAATTATTAAAAGTAATATAATACGAATGAGTTATTATGTTAAACAAATATAGATAAATTTTTCATGTTATCTATGTGTGATTGGAATATATTTCAATTCCTTATCTATCATGTTGTGTTTAAAGTCAAATTAAATGAATGATGTAAAAAAAATAAATTTATGATATTTTGTGTAAAATAGAATTACATTAAATTATTTTAATGTCATAGAAAAAATTTAAAAGGAAATTTATGATGGTTAATGGTAATAAATTTATCACTTTCTAATTATGAGGGAATTTTCAAATTATAACTAAAATTATAACCCTAAATAATGAAAAATTCAATACCATAGTTAAGTTAAAATTATTTAACCAATAGGTAAAACCAAATGATATTGTATAAAATGAGATAAATAACTATAAAAATTTGATTATATAATTACATTAATACTATATATTACTTATCATTAAATACAGTTCATTTTGGAACCATTTGAGAAGGATTGGATGCATATTATTTATTAATATTTCATGTATTTAAAAAATTGAATGAAATTATATTTTATAATATAAAAAAGTTTAATAAATTTAGTTAATTTTTTAAAAATCTTATATGTATATTATATAAATATTGTTCAATTTTTTCTTATAAATTAAATTATAATGTTTGAAGAGTTACCCACCCCCAATTTTAAAATGGGAATCCTCTTTTTTCATCTCACTTCAAGAGACATTTTTTAGCAAATAATTTACCAATTACCCTTATAAAATTCCTCCCCAAATTTTATTGGTCTATTTTTTATAATACCAAAATTGTTTAGCTTATGGGGCAATTAAATGGAGCTTGTCTGAAGATTAGTTCTATCTTTTAACTGTATGTTTTTTATTTCACTGTTTTCCTCCATAAAATTAGCTTCCAAAAACTTGAAATAATAACAAAAATATCTTCCATATAATGAGATTTTGGTATTTGATGTAATAAACTACATCCATATTCCCTTTAATTAAATGATAAATGAAACAATCATTGTTGTGTATAACAAACTACCTTCTCATTAACTAACATATACTATTTTTCATCCCTACCTCTCAGAACTAGTTATAATAATGAATTTAGCATATATATATTATGTTCAATAAATATCTGTCATTATGGAAAACAAATATATCATTATTTTCAATCTTTTTCATTCATTAAAAAAAATTACATTGTTCAAGAATACATGTGGATTACCACTTACAATTTATATGATTGAACCATTGTCCATTTTTCATAACCATAATTAATGTATGGTTTTAAAATTATAATTTATTTATAAGTATAATAATTATTTCTTTATTATAATTTTGGAGATGAATTTATATTGACCTATATTATGATAGCCAACCAACCGAAGTCATATTTGACATTTGATCTAAATATCATAAAAATGTCTAATGCGGGGTTAGTTGATTAATAAATTTATTATTACAGGGAAATAAAATGAATAATAAACTATAAAAGGTTTCTCATTAATGTAAATAATTAACATAGTTTTATTAAAATGGATAATAAAAAATTTATGTGGTGATTTAGAATCAATTTAAGGGACATATTATATTACAAATCTCATTTTGAATATTTTCAATTTTTTTTTGAAATATTTTTTGTTAATGTAAATATTCAAAAAACATATCATTAATATATTTATATTTTTATAAAATAATTATAAAGGAAATATTAGGTTTACTTTTATTTTATTTCAATATTTTTGAAGTGGAATATTTCTAATTATTTTATATAAAGCTTTTTACATTCTATAGAAATGGTAAAATGAATATTCTATTTTAACATATATGATGTCAATAATCATTCAAAATGTTTTTACCATTATTTTAATTGGGGACTCCTCTAGAAGATTTCATTTTTTCAATGAAAAACCATATTTATATTTTGTATTGTATTTTTGTTTTAAAAATCAGTATTGAATAGAAATGGATATTTCCATACATGAAAGTGTTTGTCATAATATTTTACCATGTATTTTAAATTGTTTTATGATGAAAATGTGAAATATTGAAATGATTCTTTACTCCTCCTATATTAATCATTTTTTAATGTTCTCAAATCTTATACATTCAGTAAATATCGTTAATAATTTTTAATCTATCTCAAATCATTTGTACAGATGTTTGGATTCATTATGTTTTACATAAATGTTCTCAAAAATCTTAATTAATATAAATCAATTTTGATTATTTTAAACTATATTTAACATTTTTATATAATTACTTCTTTTATGAATGATTATGTATAATTTATTTTATGAATATAATTGCTCAATTCGGTATATAGATTATTATCTTATTCCGAGAAACCATGAGTCTGCCATAGATTTTGTTTTTCTATAAAAGGACCCAGAAACTGTTACCAGACACAATGACCCAAAAACCATGACCATAAAACTTAACTAGACATCGTGACCCAGACACTATGATCTAGACACCATGAACTAGATATCGTGACTAGACACTCAAACTGGTTTTAGTTCTACTGATGTGTATGGAACCAGTTCCTTGCTGAGACACCATTTGATGTTTCTCCAAGGATCAAACGCCATGATCTAGAAACATCATATGTGATAATGTTTCCTAATCTCCACACAAAAATTCTCTCATAATTTTCTCACCACTAAAAGTCAAAAAAGGATACATCATTTCATGGAGACACCATTTAATGGAGACACATCTTTATGGAGACATTGTTTATATGTGACATTGTTTCCATATAGACTATGTCACCATTTATAAATATTTTTTTTCATTATCGATTTAATTTCTAACAGTCATATATGAGTCTTTTAAATGAACATGCATAAATAATATTTCATTAAATATATATCAATTGATTGTATGAGGTATGAGGTGAAGAATACATGTGTTTTGTTGTCTTCAAAACAGTCACACAAAGAATAAAAAGAAAATTGTATCCCAGAAACTAACATATAAGATAGCGACGAAGCAAGAGAATTATTGATGAGAAAACTGACATATAAAAAATATACATATGAAGAACACACAAATAATTCACAAATAAAATTTTTTAGAGACCATAGATCAAAGTTAAGAACATCTTCCCAATATAAACTTCATAAATACCATGGTCCAGATCTAACTGGAAACCAGAGAACTCATATTGTGATACTATATTTTTTTCAAATGGACTAGATTCTCATATATGATTCATCCTATATGTCCATAGATATATAGAATAATACTCAGAGAACTTATAGCCTTATATCATCAACTTTTTTCTATTTTGTATTGTCTTTAACTAGTGAGCAGTGTATTTGTGTCTGTAGAAAAAAACATACATTGTGTTTTGTACTAGACTGAAGGATACAATATAACCGTCCTCTCATATCTTTTTACAAATTTTTACTCCCACAAATAATTGTGGAAGAGGTCTATATGTTACCTAGTAGTTTATACCCATGAAGAACAGTGGATGAAGCTGTGTGACCTGGACCGTCCTATACACTATTGTTTACCCTGATCTAGGGTGTGGATTTTGTTTATTAATATAAACTTTTTGGTGATAGGTTACCACCAGGTGGAGTGAATAATGTCTCATCTTGAGACTAAACCACCAGTTTTATATCCTTTATGTTGTTTAATTTAGTGTTCTCAATTTTACGGCATAATTTAGTTATCAAAATATTTACATTGATAGGTAACTTGGAATAAAGTTAAAATTGTTTTCCTTGTTATAATAGGTTCAAAAGTAATGTTAATAAATGTTATTAAGATTAATGATAATTAAAAAATATTCTGACAACTTATTTAAACATCAAAACATTCATAACCATATTATATTGATTGAATTATTTTTATTTATTTTTATTAGGATCCTTTTAAGAATAATTTTCAAAACAAATTATAGATACTCAATACACCACCAACTTTAGTACTCAACTCAAAAAAAATTGTAATTAGATGAGTTTTTTATCCCTGTTAAGACTCGGTTCATAAAACTATTCAACTATGATTTTAGTTGTACATTAATGATAAATAAATTTCTGTTAATTTTAAATTTCTAGATATTTCAATGTTTTTAGTTATTATGGATAATATAATGGAAGGGGTTATAACAAATAGAGAACCATTATTTAATGGCACTAATTATTCCGAACAGAAAATGAAAATGAAAATCCCTTTACAATTTATGGGTTTTTAAATTTGGTCTTAAATTTGCAGTACATTGTCTATTTCAGGTGAAGGAACATCTACTGTGAAACAAATGAGACTTAATACTTATACTATTAAATGTGATAACATTAAAATGAAGCCCAATGAGACTATGTATGAAATGTATCATAGGTTCAATGAACTTCTCAAAACAATGATTTCTCTTGGAAGAGATGTCACTGCCAAAGATCAAACCATTAGGACTCTCATATGCTTCCCTAATAGTTCGAGAGGAACCTATGTCTCTATTTTAGAGTCATGCGACACCATAATGTTACCTACAAAAGAAAACATAGGGAAACTAATAATGTCTGATGATGAGATGAAATTAAACATATAATAAGAGAATAAACCTAAAAAAATTCTATTTCATTTGACACCGCCACCTCTAAACACAATAAAAAATGTAAACTGGAAGCCTCTGTAGAATGCTCCAGAAGTGAAAAATCATCACCTAACAGTGATGAGAAGATGGCTCAAATATCTAGAAGGTTTAAAATATTTTACAATAAGAAGGTATTTTTCCAAAATCCTAACTTCAATAGATGATATGGTCAAAAATTTATCTAGAAGAAACAATGGAAAACAAGTGACATGTATAATGAGATAATATTCTACGAGTGTAAGTAAAAGTGACTTGTAAAGGCTATCTTTCCCATGATCTTGTATGAAAATAAATATGAGGATATAAATAGAACGTATAAAAAGTCAATGAAAGCAAGATGGAGTTTTTATGAGGAATGTTCAAGTGACTCAAAATCTTCACATGATGAATAGGCTAACAAAGACAATATGTATATCAGGAAAAACATAGTTGAGGTATCAATGGAATCTCCTTTACATAATTACTATTATTCTAGAGACAAATGTGATTCTAAGAATATGTGAAATCATGCTATGTTGGATTATTGTAATATTCTAGATTAGACATGAAATGAACTAAAAAATAAATACAAATCTTTAAAGAAATAACATGCTCTTACCTCAACTATTAAAACAATACTTAATGTATAAAGGGAGAGAAATGTTCTATTACTCAACGAAAACAATGTAATAAATATATCTAATAAAAAATTGAAATGGTACATTGAATGGTTTACTAATGGTAATGATACATTGGTACAAGTTCTAGGTAATCAAATTTCTTCTAAATATACTACTAGTATTGTCTATCAACATGTTAATTGAAATTTTTGAAGAACTGATTTGGTTTCTAAATCTCGGATACATAACATTACTCATAATTCGGGGAAAAATAAACTTATTTCTAATAATTATACACTCTCAACTATTTCAATCATTTCATTACAAAATACAATTTATTTTTCATGGACATTACATAATTATTATAGGAAGTCTATGAGGTTTATATGGGTTCCTAATGGAAAATTCAATAATATTACTGGACTAAAACAAATATGAGTACCAATATTTTTTATTTTACTATTTTGTATAATTTTTTCTTGTTGTCCATGTGTAAAATCTTATGGTACTGGAATAGTGGGTGTTCAGGACACATGACATGGGACTATTCATGATTCAATAACTTAATAAAAATTTATTGTGGATATGCCACCATTGGTGAAAATTTCAAAATAAAAATCATTGTTTTTGGCTAATTTGGTAACTCTAACTATGTTTTAATTTCTAATGTACTTTATTATGGATTAACATATAATATGATTAGAATTTCATAACAATGTGATGATATATTCAATGTTAAATTATAAATTATGACTTGCGGGGTTTGTAATTCTAAAAATGAATTATTGATTTCCTTATTGGGAAATGAAAATGATTACTTAGTTAACATAGATTAGTTAGTCTCTAAAAATTCATCATGATTATGTGTATTTATAAAAGAGTATAGGATTCCGAATAGGAGACTAGGACAATGTAGAATTCACTCTCTTAGAAAACTTTCTAGAATAATCATAGTCAATGACCTACCCGGACATGATTTTCTAAATGATAAAGTCTGTAATCCTTGTCAAAAGGGAAAGCAACACAAAATATCCTTAAAACCAAAGAAAGATGTGTCAACTTCAAAACCTATCGAACTGGTTCACATAGATTTTGGCACTATTTAGAGTTTCTAATTTCAATAGTAAGCACTTTGTTTATGTTCTTGTAGGTTGATTTTCTAGATATAATTTGTCTTTCTTTTTTGATCACAAAAGTGAACCTACTCCCATTTCACAAAATATTCTAATACAATAGAAAATTTTATTGGACATATAATTAAATCCTTAAAAATTGATCATAGTCATGAGTTATAAAAATAAGATTTTGAATCCTTTTGAGTCACAATATTTTTATAGTCATAATTTCTATAACCCTAGAACAACTCAACAAGATGGTGTTATAGAAAAATGAAATAGTACCTTGTAAGATATTTCTAGAACCATTCTTAATGATTATGACTTGCCTATTTATTTTTTCTCTATAGATGTAAATACATCATGTTATACTATTAATAGAGTGTTTGTTAGATCCATTATTAAAAGAAATCCATATGAGTTATGCAACAATAGAAAACCCAATGTAGTCTATATCAATGATATTTTTGATAAGTCTATATCCTTAATACTAAGACAGTCTTGATAAATTTTCATCCAAGAGTTATGAAGGAATATTTGTTGGATATTCAATCTATAGTAAAGCCTATAGATTTTTTAATAAAAGAACTAAATGTGTGGAAGAATATTTCCAGGTCAAATTTGATAAAATAGATCCAGATGAGCCTATGACCACTATAGAGAGCCTAGAGTAGGAATACTATAATAGAATCTGTGAAAACATCCAGTTCATGAAAATCGTCATATTTAATCATAATGAACAAAAAACTATTAAAGAACCTGAAATCACTACTCCTTCATTTTCTTGAGCTATTAGAACTCTTAAGAAACATCCTTTCTATACAGTTGTAAAATATTTAGATAAAGGAACTCAAACAAGAAGTTATCTTAGAAATTAGGATGAACAGAAAGTCTTCATGACACAACATGAACATAAAAACATTAATGATGCAATCAATGTTGAATTTTGGGTGATGGATATACAGGAAAACAAAATCAATTTGAATGGAACAAAGATTGGAAACTTATTGATAGAGCGATGTTATCAATCATCATAGGTTCTAAATGGTTTTTATAAATAAATTAAATGAAACTAGTAAAATAGTTACATAACAAGGCTAGATTGGAAGCCACAAAGATATTGTCACGAAGATGGAATTGACTATGAGGAAACTTTTTCACTAGTAGCTAGTCTTGAATCCATTAGAATTCTATTTTCTTTTTCTGTACTTATGAATTTCAACCAATATCAAATGGATGTTAAAAGTTAATTATAAAATGAATATATAGTTGAGGATGTCATTTTTGAGAAACCCCATGGTTTTATAAATCCCCATTTTCCAAATTATGTTGTAAAATTATCAAAAGAATTATGTGTTTTAAAACAAGCTGTAATTGCTTGGTATGATAGATTGTGTACTTTTCTTATTTTCCATGTTTTTAAAAAAGAAATAGTTGATCCTACCATTTTAATAAAATACATTTTCAATAATTTTTTATTAGATCAAAATTATGTATATTATATTATCATTGGATCATCAAAAAATTATTTATGTATAGAATTTTCTAAAATGATGCAAAATTAATTTAAATGAGTCTAATGGGTGAACTAAAATTCTTTCTTGGATTTCAAATATTTCCAAATAATGATGATATTATTTTGAATCAAATTAAATATAATAGGGATTGTTTAAAACGTTTTGGATTGTATAACACTAAAATTATTGGCACTCTAATGATCTCTACTTGTATGTTGGATCTTGATGAATATGAAAAATCTATTGATCAAACCAATTACAGAGGAATGATTGGAAGAATACTCTATATAACTACTAGCTAAACTAATATTATGTTTAGTGAATTTATGTGTGTTTATTTTCAAAAAAAAATCCTTTGGAATCTCATTTATATTCTGTTATGAAAACTTTCAAATACAACAAGAATACACCAAATATAGGATTGTTCTATCTCATAGGAAAATCATTTGAGTTAGTTAATCTAATGCTGACTACGGTGGTTTTATTTTATATAGAAAAATCACCTTTGGAACATGTATTTTCTTAGGAACGTGACTAGTTTCATGTTATAGTAAAGAAACAATACGTTGTTTTATTATCTACTACTGAAGCGGAGTACATAGGAACTGGTAGTTATTTTGCAAAACTTTTGTGGATAAAACACTCATTACTAGATTATGGATATCAATTCATGCATGTAACTATAAATTGTGACAACACAAGTGATATTAAAATCTCAAGAAATCATGTTTCACACTCTTGGAAAAAACATATTGATATAAGACATCAATTTTGGAGAGACAATTATCAAAAAGGTGACATCGCTTTGGAATTCATTGGAACTGAATATCAGCTACCTGATATATTCATAAAACCATTGAATTCTGAAAGAATAGATTACATCACAAATGAATTGGGAATGAAAAGTCCTCTATAGTATGTTTACTATTCCACAACTTACTGTTTCATAGTTTATGGTTTCACAATTCTCTATATTATTATTACTATATAATTCATATAGTTCATTAGTTTACTATCTTAAAAGTTTCTGATTCATGTTTATGGTATCACAGTTACTATCTACAAGTTACAATCTATAACATACTTTTTTAAACAATATGGTCACATAGTTTTGAAGCCTCATAGTGGAGATCTGACTGTGAAAACTTGTTATGGTATCACCATGAAAATCCTTTTATGGTCTCATTGTGAATAACATTTTATAGTATCAACATGAAAACCTGTTACCGTATCATAGTTAACGTCTTTTTGAGTCTCAACATAATGACACTTCATAATTTTATATAAATATTATAAATCGTATCGTGTTAATTAATTCTTTTAATTTCCCATTCTTTTGATTTCCCGATTATTGATATCCCTAAAAAATAAAAACTAAAAAAGATTCAAACATTATTCACCCATGGTCTCTTCTCTCAAACCATAACCCCTCTTTCAGCCTTTCTCTCTCTCTCTCTCTTTTGAACCATCATTGAATGCACTAAATTGAATACCTGTCATCATCAACTATAGAGAACCGAAGATCAAATAAGAAGATGAATATAACACCATAGATAGTGCTCGAGGGTCCATTAAATCGGATCCTAGTGAAAAAAATAGTGGCTCCTGAAATAGAAATATTCCACAAGAGGCTAATGTCATGTAATACTTTAGTAATAAATGTACTAAAGGTGCATGGATGGCTAGATTGGTTCACAAAATGGGAAAGACTAATTTATCCAGATCTATTCTCTCAATTTTATAAGTTCATTCAATTCTCTTTTGATATAGTAGATGGTTTGGTTATGAGAAGCTAGATCAATAGGAAATGATGTAACTTTTCATCGACATTATGGATTTCTTACCTATGGATACCTTATGAGGGTATTTTTGAGTACTATCAATGTGGTCCTCCACCTCCAAGTGAGATCTTTGTTTTAGAAGAATCTTTGGAAATTTTGACTGGTAGTGAAACTAAGAGAAGAGTTATTTCTTCTGAGCTAGATGGGGAAACCATAATTTTGTTTATATTTTTCCATAGTCCTATAAAAGGTTATTTTTCTACACTCAAGTGTCAGGATGTATTTTTGATACATCTTATGAAGAATGGATACATGATCCTCCTAGGAAAGTATGTTATACATCATATGTGTGAGTTGATAAAGACTACCTCAATGTCAACTTCCATGTTCTACTTAAATAAAATCTCTTCTATGCATTATGCTCAAGGGTTGGTTGGACTGGGTGAAGAAGTCATTAATGACTATTAATTTCGTATCTCAATGGTTATAGTTAAAATAATGAAAAAAGATGGAATATATAGTGAAAAGCATGGGTATGGGATAATGAGAGGGTTTATAAAAATATCAACCCTGTTGAGCACTCTTCCTAACCCAAATACTTTTCTAATCATATTTTGTAGTTGTATGAGATTGTTAACTATTCCGTTGAAGAAGAATAATAAAAGGTAGTTTCTCCAATATAGAAAACATTCATAGATGTGGAATCCAGTTAAATTTTTCCTCAAGTCTTAATTGAAAAGAAACTACATAATCCTGAAGAAATTATTGATCTGGAAGAATAAACTTTTTCTAAAGATGAGTCTGCTATTAGTGTATGGGAAAAGGATGTTTTGGAAGAACATATTGAAGAAGTTATTTCTCTTGATATAGAATCTTCTTTTGAGGAACACCTATATTAACATGTTGTTACTAATATTTTACGATCTTATAAATAAATAATTGGGAAAGGCATTCAAAATTCTAGAAAAAAAAAATTGGTGAAGATATTTGGGATGAAATCTTGTAAATAGATCGATGTTGTAAATCTCTTAGACATTTATGAGATGGGAATGTTGTGGGGGAGTAACACCCCAACCTGGAAGGTGTTTATGTTCCTAATAAAAATGATCCATTCTTTGTGGATACATGATATAAATTCCCTAGATGCATTGATGTGAATGATTCCCAATAAGCATCAGTTAAAGGTATAGATATGTCCAATGGGTTTCTGGTGAAGTCGGTATCCTCTCTTGATGTTATATCTACAAAAGAAACTGACCCTGTCTCAACTTATTTTTCTGAAAATTTTCAAGAATTTTCATCCTTAGTGGGTAAGAATGATTTTAATGCCTTTGGAGCTACCTTTTTGGATGCAGTGGAAAAGATAAGGAACAATCAATCTAGTTCGGTAAAAATGATGATTGAAAGAGATGTTGGACTATTGTTAGAGAATATCATTTGGCATAATAAACAAAAAATTCTTCATGAAATTCAATAAATCAGAGGTCATAAAAAACAGTTCTGTGATAAAGTGAATTATATCATAGGTATGGTCGATGATATACAGAGACTGATGAAATCATGACCATAACAAGATGCTCATCCTATTGAGGATGTTAGTGGTTATATTCCATAGGCTGATTCCTCCCTGATTCAACCTAACATAATATCTATTGATGACTAGGTGGGTGAAAGAAACAAGAAAATAGTTCATGCGATGTGTGAGATTTATATTGGTCCTAAAAAGTTGATTGATGAGTATAAGGGTTGTCTCCATAATTTTTTTAATATATTGAAGTCCCTTATATCTGTTGTTACAACATATAGTACCTCTGCACCATCATCTCAACCCTCTATGGATAGTGATCTGCGCCAAACGTTTATTAAAGATGAACTCCAATTAGTGCTCAATGGTTTTGAATGAGTCTTTATTAATGGTTTTCAAGAATAGTGATGTAGTTATTGATATTTTAATAATACATTCCAATACATCCAATGATTCTCAAGAAGAAATTACTAAGAAGGTGGATTTATACTTCAATAGGATGTTTACTAAGCATTATATGACAACCCATTTCAAGTACATTTTAGAGAATCTGAAAATCACTTCTATCACTCAATAATTCATTACTAAATTTAAAATGATGATGGATTTACCTTATTTTTTGGACAAGTTCATGGAGAATAAAGCTTAATTTGAGAAATAAATACAGTATGGGTGTGAGATTATTGCTAAATTCATCACACTTTTGAGGCCTAATATTCATGTGCATAACACTATTATTGTGGATCTTGCAGCTACGCCCATGCGACCAGCTTGTCATACCTTCTCATACATTTCCCTTACCTCTACCTCTATGTCTATCTCACAGGTTTTGAGTTAGATCAGACATATTATCCTTGACCAAAAATTACCTCGGTCTAACACGACCCATATCTTGGCCCCATCTATTTTTGATGGTCTCCCTCTACCTTCTTTGTCATTTGGTTAACTTCCTTCTTCATTATCCACCTACGCTACTTTGGATTCTAGTGTTGTTGCTGCCAAGGGAAAAGAGAATACAGAAAGTTTTGTAGAAAAGGGAACACTATCTTTTGATAGGGATAATTTTTTGAATTTTTGTTTCTTACTGATTATAACGACCCCTTTTTCTCAATATAATGCACTGTGAACTTGGATTATCTCCTATATTAACTCACTCAAATGATTTTTGTTCTTATAAAAGGGTGATATTGTTGGATATGTCATAAAAATATTGAGTTTTCCACTGGTATTGTTTTTCTAGAAATGTACCCAAACACTATGACCAGGCACCATAGCAAGACACCATGACCCATACACTGTTTCCAGACACCGTGACCTAGACACCTTGACTAGACACCCTGACCCAAACACTATTACCAGACACCGTGACCAGACACCCTAACCCAAACAGTATGACCCATACACGGTGAGCTAGATACCTTGAACCAGACACCAGGACTAGACACCCAAACATGTTTCTGATCTGTTGATTTTTTTGGTTCTGATTCCATGTTGAGACACTGTTTGATGTTTGGAAAAGGACCCAACACCATGATCAAAAGTCCACCTTTGTGCTACCAGTTCTTGATCTATACAAAACTATTCCATAATAATTGTCTCACCACTCAAAGGAAAAGATGGAGAAACTAGATTTTGGGGACACCATTTCATGGAGACACCTCTTCATGGAGATACTGTTTCCAAATGACACTATTTCTAGATAGACTGTGAAGCCATTATTTAATCTGTTTTGTTGTTTTCGAATTAATTTATAAGAATCATATTTGAGTCTTTTAAATGAACTAAATAATTAATATTTATTTTTATCCATATCACCTGGAAGTACGAGGTATGAGATGCAGTGTACATTAATCATGTTTGATTCAAAACATTCACTCCAAGAATAAAAAAAATGTGTGGCCTAAAAACAAACATGCGAGACAGCAAAGAAGCACAATAATTAATGAAAAAAGAAATGATACATATAATAAGATACCCTTGAGGAACACATGAAGAATTCATGATTTCGAAAGCTGAGAAACCATAGATCATGGTTAAGAACTTTTTGGGAATACCCACTCTGCAATGAACATGATCAATATCTGACTAGAAAACAGATCACCCGACTGGCGGTACACTGTTTCTTGCAAGAGGACACAATTCTCACATCTGCTTCATCCTAGAATTCCAAATCTGAATATAATAACAATAATATAACATCTAACCATGTATCATCATCTTTACTATGTTGTGAATCGTTTTTATCTTTCAAGCAGTGTGTGTGTCTCAATAAAAAACACACATTTTATCCTACGTTAAACTGAAGTATACAATATATCCTTCTTATCATATATTTTTACACTTGTTTACTCCAACAAATAAGTGTGGAAGAGGACATTATGTGACCTTTTAGTTCATACTCATGCAGAACTGTGGAAGAGATCATGTGACCTGGATAGTCATGTGAACTATTGTTTAACCTGATCTAGGGTGTGGATCATGTTTATTAATATAATCTATGTGGTGGTAGGTGAGAACCATGTGGAGTGGATTAGGTCCTCGTTTGAGATTGAACCACTTGTTTTTTATTTTCGATGTTGTCTAATTTAGTGTTACTTGTTTTACTGCATTATTCAGAAATGACATGATTTTCTTTGATTGTTAATCTGGGAATTAAATTATGATTGTTTTTGCCTTATTATAATATCTTTTAAAGTAATATTAATTACTTATATTAAGATTACTGATAATTAATCAATTTTTTGAGATGTTATTTAAACAATCAAAATTTCATAACTATATTTCTTGGATTGACAAGGATGTATTTATTTTAATGGGGTAACTGTTAAAGAATACTTTTCAAAATGAAATTTTTATAGATACTCAATCCCCCTCCACTCTTTATTACTCTACTCAAATAAACATTAGGTATCAGATAATTTTTTTATTCCTATAATGATTTAGTTCATGAAATTATTGAACTATGATTATAGTTTTATATTAATATTCTATAATCATTTATTAATTATAAATTTTTATCTCATTAAATGTATTCCATTATTATAGATAATTGAATGGAATGTGATGCAGCAAAAATACCACAATTTTTAAATGGAACCAATTATTCCCAATGGAAAATCAAAATGAAAATGCATTTATAATGTATGGGTTTTGAAATTTGAAAATCACTTATAGATGAGTATAAGATTGCTTACAGTGAAATAATCCATTAGGATGTCCCAACCTATACTACCTATAATAACAATTGAAAATCCATGAATTCTCTATATTTATCTTTAGTAGATGAGGAATTTAACAAAATTTAGTTATGTAAAACTACCCATGATATTTGGGATACATTGTCTGTTTCCTATGAAATAACATCTACTATAGAAGAAATGAGACTTTGTACATATTCTATTAAATATGATAACATTAAAATGAAACCATGTGATCCAATTTATAACATGTATCTTAGGTCCAATGAAATTGACAACACAATGATTTCTCTTGGAAGAGAAGTCACTACCGAAGAATAAATCATGAGTATTTTCGCATGCCTACCTGATATATGTAGAGGAACCTCTATCTCTATTAGAGAGACATGCATCATCAACAAGATACCCATAAAAGAAGTCATTGGGAAACTAATGATGTATGAAGATGAGCTGAAATTCAATAAGAAATAAGAGTATCAACCCAAAAGAAAATATGTTTCTTTTAAGACAACCACATCTAAATAAACAGAAAAAGAGAAATTGGATATATATGTAAAAAGTACAAGTATTGAACAATCATCACCTGATAGTTATGAGGATATCTATCAATTAGCCAGAAGGATTATCAGATTTTACAAAAAGAGGAAATTTTTCATAAATCCTAACTTCAAAGGATGATATGATCAAAAAGGAAGCTATAATAAAGATTGTAAACGAAGTGACAATACTGAGGGGGTAATATGATATGAGTGTAAGAAAAAGGGACATGTAAATGTTTAATGTCCCAAGACCATGTAAAAAATAAAACATGAAGAAAAATATAGAAAGTATAATGAGGCAATGAGAGAAACATGGGGTGCTTAGGAGGGTAGTTCAAGTGACCATGAATATTTACAGGATGAAAAGGCTAACAAATCCAATATGTGTTTCATGATAAACACATCTAAGGTAACACTGGAATATATTGTATATAATTCACATTATTCTGGAGATGAAAGTGATTTTGATGATACATATAATGAATACGTGATTGAGTACTGTTATATTATTTAAGAGACATGTATTGAAATAAAATATAAATACCAATATTTAAAGAAATATCATTCTCTTACCGTAAATTTTAATACTAATAGTACTGTAGAAAGGGATAGAAATGTTCAATTACTCAAGGAAAACAATGCACTAAATCTATCTAATGAGAAATTTAAAAAGGAACTTGAAAGGTTTATAAGGGTAATGATACATTGGTACAAAATCTAGGTAAATAGATTGCTCTAAAATATACATCTAGTATTTTATATCAACCGGGAAAAGAAATTTTGGAGGAACTAATATTGTTTATATGTCTAGAACACACAATATTAATCTTTTTCTAGAAAACATTCTTCTAGTTCATTTTATGATACACTATCAACTATTTAAAATATATATGGACCAAACAATGTTTATTTTTAGGCACTTTATGAAATTCTTATAGGAAACCTATGAGATAGATATGGGTTCCTAAAGCACTAGTCACTAATATTATTGGACCCAAAAAAATATGGATACCAAAATTAGTTTTTATTTGATTATTTTTGTACGAATTTTTCTAAAAGAGATCATGTAAAATCATATGTTACATGGATAGTGGGTATTCAAGACACATGATAAGGGACTATTATTGCTTTAAGGAAATAATAAAAATTGATTATAGAAATGTTAGCATTGGTGAAAATTCTAATGAAAAAATCATTGGTTTTATCCAAATTTGTTACTCCAACTTATTTTTAATTTTCAAAGTACTTTTTTATGGATTGAAAAATATTCTTCTAATTATTTAAAAAAATGTGATGATATTTTCATGTTAAATTAGAAAATGATACCTACAATTTTTTAATTATAAAAATGAATTAGTGTTTTCTACATTGAGAAACCAAAATGTATACTCTGTTAACATATCTTCTTTAGTCTCTCAAATTTTTACATGATTAAGTGTATTTCACAAACAGTAATGGGATTGGCATAGGAGACTAGGACATTCTAATATTTTCTCTCATATAAAACTATATAGAAAAAGATTAGTCAAAAATAATGTGGATACATGGTATAAATTACCTACATACATTGATATGAATGAATCCAAAAAAGCATCAGTTAAAGGAATAGATCTATCTACTCTAACACAATTAAATCTGGTATATTCTCAAGAAGTTATATCTGCAAAGAAACCTAATCCTATATCAATGTCTATTATTGAATAATCACAAGAACATTCCATATTAGTGGGTAAGAATGATTTGAAAGCCTTTGGATGTAGCTTATTTGATGAAGTTGAAACGATCATGAAAACTCAACCTTCTCCTATGACAAAAATAAGAGTAAGAGATGCATCCTTGTTGTTAGAGAAGATAATTTGGAAGATTCCACCCAAAATGGATAATGAAATTAATGAAGTCAGAGTTGAGAACAAACTATTAAGATATTAAGTGAAGTCTCTCGAAGATATAGTTGAAGATATGTAGAGAGTATTGAAATCAATACTTGAACATATTACTCATCATCTTGAGGATTTTTGTGGTCAGGTTCCATAGGAAGTGTCCTCCCCGATTCAACCAAAATTAACTTCCCTATATGAAAAGGTGGATGAAAGGACAAGTAAATAGTTCAAGAGATGTGTGAGCTTGTTATTGGTCTTAATAATTTGACTGATGAGTATATGGGTTGTTTCTAGACTGTTATAAATCAACTGAAGTCCGTTACATCAGTTGTTACAGCTTCTTGTACCTCTAGATAATCATCTAAACCCTCTTTCAATAGTGCTCTGCTTTGAATAGTTGTTAAAGAAGTAATCCAATAAATGATCTATGGATTGAAAAAATAGTCTCTATTTATGTTTGTCATGAATAGTGACAGAGTTCTTAATCTGGAAAGAATACATTCCCTGATTTCCAATGATTCTTAAGAAGAATTACTAAGAAGGTGGATTTCTACATCAATATGTTTTTCTCTATGCATGATTTGACAACCATTTCACGTACATTACAGAGAATATAAAAATACATCCTATCAGTCAAGCATTCAACAGTCATGTTTTAAAGCTGGATGATTTCACTCTTTTGAGGGAAATGTTCATGGAGAATAATGATGAATTTGGGAAAGCAATGCAGTATAGTGGTGATATTATTTCTAACTGCATCATGATTTTGGGGCCTTATCTTCATGTATAGAGCACTGTTATTGTGGCTTCTGCAGATACACCTTTGTGACCTGGTTTTCCCACCTTCTCATCCAATTCCTGTGCCTCTACCTCAATGTGTGTCTCTTAGGATCCGATTAAGAACAGACTTGTTATCCTTTATCAACAATTTCCTCAGTCTTCCACTTCACCTACCTCATCCCCTTCTGTTTTTGAATGTCTCCCTCTACCATATTTTTAATTTGGTTCACTCCCTTCTTCAACATCAACTTATACTCATGTAACTTCTAGTTAAGTTTCTTCCACGGGAAAAGAGAAGACAACTGGTGAAATAGAAAAGTGAACACTATCTTTGGATAGGGATATTTTTTGTATTTTTACTTCTTACTGATTTAAAAGATGCATATTTCTCAACATAATGCTCTGTGAACGTTGATTTTCTCATCTCTTATTTAAATGTTTACTCTAATTGATATTCTCAAAATAGGGAGATAAATGCACAAATGCACTCTAAATTAACAGTAAAATTATATATCTCACTCACATGATCTTGGATCCTAAAAAATGGGTATATTATTGGAATCCTCCTATATTAATCATGTTTTAATGATCATAAATCCTATATATTATTTAAGCCTTGTAAAACACGTGTAAAGATGGTTGGTTTTAATATTGTTTACATAAATTTTATCATGATCTTAATTTCTATAAATCATGTTTGGTTATTTTAAAAATTATTTAACATTGGTAAATAATGATTTATTTTATGAATGATTAATTCTAATTCACTCAATCAATATTACTGCTCATGTTTTTATAAAAATATTATGTTAAGTCTGAGAAACCATGAGTCTGCCACCGGTTCTGTTTTTCTAGAAAAGGACTCAGACATCGTGACTAGACACGGTGATAAGACATAGTGACCCAGACAACGTGACCAGACACCGGGACCCAGACACCGTGACCAAACACTGTGACCCAGAGACCGTGACCATACCCCTTGACTATACACAGTGACCCAAAAACCGTGACCCAGTCAACGTGACCCAGAAATCATGATCCAGACACCATGACCTAACACCAAAACATATTTCTGATCTATTGATGTATGTGACACTAGTTTCTTACTAAGACACCATTTGTAGTTTGGAAATGTACAAGACATCATTATCCAAACACTGCATATGTATTACTGGTTCATGATCACTCTACAAATATGCCCTAATAACTGTCTCACCGCTCAAAGGAAAATAAGGAGACATTGTTTCATATAGACACCATTTCATAGAGACACCATTTCATGGATACACTGTTTCAAGGAGACCATGTTTCCAGATAGACAGTGGCACCATTATTGAGTTTATTTAGTCATTTTTGATTTGATGTATAATGTCATATTTTAGTATTTTAAATTCACTAACATAATTAACATTTTTTTGTATACATATCACATAACAGTATGAGGTACGAGTTGTAGAATACATGCATCTAATCAGCTTCAATACATGCACTACCAGAATAAAAAGTGTGGCATGCTAACTAACATGTGAGATAATGAAAAAGCACCAGTATTATTGAAGAAACGAACTGAAACATTAAATAAGATACATATGAATAACAAATTAAGAATTCACGAATCCAAAAGCCAAGAGACCATATATCAGATTAAAGAACATTTTTTCAATAACAACTCTACAATGAACATGAGCCAGTTCTAACTAGAAACCAAAGCACCTGACTTACAATACTCAAATTCTTGATAGAGGACCCAATTCTCACATCTTCTTCATCCTAGAAGTCCACAGATGCATAGAGTAATAATCATATCACTTTTATCCATATATAATCATCATTGATTTGTTGTGTATTGATTTTAGCTTTTGAGTAGTTTGTGTGTGTTTGTATAAATAAACACGCACTATCTCTAGTACTAAACTGAATGACACAACATATCCATACTCCCATATATTTTTAGAATTGTTTACATCCATAGATAAGTGTGGAATAGGTCCTCGTGTGACCTGGTAGTTCATACCCACCAAGATATATAGAAGTGGTTGTGTGACCTGGACTATCATGTGCACTGTTGTTTACCCCTATCCGGGGTGTGGATCAAGTTTATTAATAAAAAATTCTTGGGGTAAATTGATCACCAAGTAGAGTGGATTAGGTTTTTTATTGTGACTGAATTACTTGGTTTATATCCATTGTGTTGTTTAACTTAGAGTTCTCTATTTTAATAGATAATTCATAAACCACGTGATTTACTTTGATTGTTAATCATGTAATGATGTTATAATTGTTTTAAATTATTAAAATAAAATCAAAAGTAATATAATTAACTAGTATTAATATTACTGAGAATTACACTATCTAAGGAGAATCTATTTAAAAATTCAAACATTCATTACCGTATTACATTGAATGACTGGGCTGTATTTATTTTTTGGGGGGTTCCTTTTAAGAATACTTTTCTAATAGAAATTTTTATAGATACTCAATTCACCCCCTCTTGATTACTCTACTCAAACTAACTAGTTTTATTCATGAAATTGTATTTTATAATTATATATGACTAGTGGGTAAGAACGATATATTGTATATGATGGGTTATCCCGATTCAAAATAAATGATGGGGATCCTAATGTAGATAATTTTATGGGTGAGCCCAATACAACATATATGATTGGTTGTCCTGATACATCTTATACGATCAGTGAGTGCGATATAGATTATATGGTCAGTGAACCGAATAAATATTATACTATTGATGAGCCGCATTATATATCTCCAATGAATTGGGTAAATATTTATTATTAAAATTTGGAAAAATATTACAATTTGGGAATATTTATTTATTCATATTCATAACCATGGGACAAAAAATAGATTTTCAGATTAATGTTTTTTGAAGAAGAAGAAACTGATTAAGTAATTATATTATAAGAGGATGAGTATTTTTGGAAACCTTATATGATTAAGCCAAATGGAATTTTTTTATGAGAATTGACTTTAATTGTGAAATAAAAGTTTAAATATCTTCATGAAGATTATACTACTTAAATATGGATTTATTGTGATTCAAGAAAAATATTGATATGATAATCACATCTAGAAGAATATATAATTTAAAAATATACATTTTCAGTATTAGACATTATTAGTATTTAAGTTTTTGGTTAAAAATTATTATTAGATGAATTTATAATGAATTAATTAAATTTTTTCAATATTATTAATAATAAAATTTAACAGTTTTTTGTTTTTTATTAAATGTTAAATGTTAAAACATATATGATATTATAGAATTTTGGAGAAAATTGAATTATTTCTTCATATGAAGTTATATTCCCATTGGAAATTATCTTTTCTTGTGATAAACAAATGGTTTTTTTCAATGTATAAATATAGGTGGGATATATTAAAAATGTGCGATCTTTTAAAATTTTATTTTAGATTTTCAGTAATGAAAAATTATTCTTTAATGATATATGTTTCAAAAAATAGATGAGTTCATGGTGGGAATTGATTACTAGATAAAATAATATGTCTCAAGTAATTATATATAGTTATATTCTTAGCCCATATGGTAATGAAATCTAAAAACTATAGGAGAAGGATATTGAAACAAAAAATCTATTCAATTAAGTTGATTTCTAATGATTCCATGGTCTTTTAAAACCTCTATTTTTTGTGGTCTTCATATTGTTAATGTTCATCCCCAATATAACACTATGTCACATAGCTATAATGAGTTGGTAATGACACATCATGTGCGCGTACCCATATACCAGAGGCATCCGTCTTGTAGTGGGGATGTGAGATGATTATTGGGAAGTTTATACCCACCAGTTTGAAGTGTTAAATATGTAGACAATAAACAAAACATGTAAAAGAACATAATTGAAGAAAAAAATAATATCCAATTGAATAGTCCAATAAATAATAAAGGAATAATTTAATGATGTGTTGAAATGTAACTAAATAAAACACTAGAAATAATAAAAGTAATATAGTATCATAATTAAATAAGACTCAAAATTACTTGGGCCTGATCCCCACATCATTACCAACTCAAAAAATATACCCCATATGGAAAAATTTAAATAAACAACAAGGTCATTTACCCTTTCCCAATCCTATATCCACATAATCGTATAGGTTTCCAAATGAATTCTTAATTATGGTGTGAATATAATTCAATATGTAGACACTACTATGTCTAAACTAACATGTATGACAATAAGTTTATGGAATAAAGAACTTAATAAGTGTATTTATTAATTCCAAAATTAATAAATAAAATAATAACCTACATTGGATCCATTACAGATTATCTCCAAGAATTTATTATGACCATGAAAACCACAACCATAGAACGAAGGTAAAATAATGTACTTTTTCACCACTCCAGAATATCTCATAGTAAGACTTACAACCATGCCAACCAAAACCATATAACTATTGTAAATGGCCTACATCAGTGTCAGGAAAGA
Organism: Viscum album; assembly: GCA_963277665.1. Classification (NCBI taxonomy): domain Eukaryota; kingdom Viridiplantae; phylum Streptophyta; class Magnoliopsida; order Santalales; family Viscaceae; genus Viscum; species Viscum album. The sequence goes on from OY728147.1 coordinate 2,115,853,742, forward strand.
ATATTTCTAAGCAAGTCTTATGACCATGAAAACAAAAACCATAAAACTATGGTAGAGTCACAATAATCTAGCTTAAATACACATAAGCATTACAACATCTGGATCAAACCCCTATAATTATTACAACATTTCACAGGCCATAGGCCACTCTCAATAAGAATTATAGCATGGGATTTTGTAAATACTGCCTAATATAAACATTGCAATATATAAGTATAAACATTAAAGGGCTGAGAATGAAATATAAGCATTTCATCCTAGTATAAAAGACCTATATAATATAATGGATATGATAATATCACATCCTATAACTTATTTGTTAAATATGTGAATTACCATTAATATTTCAAATACCACTTAAATATTTATAATAATTTATTAATAGTTATATCCGTAAGAGTATGATCCATAAATTATAGATTATATAAAAATAAATTACCTAAGGTCACATATCTTGCTAAAAAAACATTAAAACATTATGAAATTAAGTTATAATTATGGTTTTCTAACCCAATAGATTAGTATAAGCCATGTAAAGGACAATTGAAAATAAATAATTTCAAAGAATAATAACATTAATTATTCAATTTTATTAGGTGTGTATTATGGTAGAACAATAACAATATTTCACAAACTTTTCAATTATCAAACCATTTGTTCAATATTTAGATGACCTACCATAAACTAATGAAGAACTCAACCCTTCTAATGAAAAACACTCAAGATAAGGTTGGTAAAACTGAGAAAAATTTGGGGCATAGATCAAAAATAAGAAGATTAAATGAAACAAAATTATTTGTAAAGTAATTTCACCCCAATTAGTGGAATATTAAGGGAGAGAAGGAAAAATTGGTCCAAACCACATACCAAGGATTGAAGGCATTACTTAGAAGTTTTGGGAGAGGGTTGCACTCCAAAATCACCTAGAGAATGACCTAGGGTTAAGAGAAAAAGGATTTAACTAAATAGAATGAAAATTCATCTCCACATCATGTTTAAATAAACAGGTTAGGGAATTACATAGAGTGTAATGTACTTACACATCATGTAAATAACTTTAAAGGGATATTTTGAAAAACCCATCCAATCAAGTTTATTTTATTAAAAACTAAAAACAATTACATGACATGTAATCCATTTACATGAAATGTTAATGTTCTAAAAATGTTTTATCATCCCATTTTCCCATTAAAAAACTTCACCACCTTTAAATATTCTCAACATACCAATAACCTTTGTTAAAAATTAACCCATTTGTACATGGACTCCATTAATTGAAACAAGCACACATCCTTGAACATTAGGATATTTTCTCAAACAGAGGATCTCCATATCAGAATAAAACTCAACCACTAAGGCTTAGTTGAAAAAATCAAGGAGATACATACCTAAAAAATGAGATATTATAAACTCCTAACATTTAATAGCTCATCCACAATATACTCCATGTGTCACTATGAGGTATCAGTGAACATGTTTGGACCTTATATTCACGTATTAGAATCCCTCTCTCAAGTCTCTTCTTGAATATTCCCAAACTGTTAATGCACGTGAACCAATAGTAATTTTTTTACTGAGAATGTATTTCTCATTGTGATCCACAACACGTATCAGATGCTCCTCATAGGATACATCAGTACAAATCACGTCTTCTACTATGTCTGTCACATGGGAAGGGTCGGGATGATTTCTCTATAGCGGCGACTCATGGTATATGTTATGCAAGGAAGTGTAGCACTATGTAAGGTAAAAATGGTTTGTCACTAGACTAACCATTTCCACTACCTCAAATGGCCAAAAAAACATAGGCACTAGCTTTCCCTAATTTTGGATATAGTGTTTCCCCATCCTAGGTGAAGCTCGAATGAATACATAATACCCAACCATGAATTAAAGAGGTTATATCTGATGGTCTAAATATGATTTCTACCATCTATTTGTGGTCACCAATTACTACCTAATCAGCTAAACCCGATCATTTTTCTCAAACATGAGACTATCCCCAATAAGTGATGACACGTGTACATCCATCTAAAAAATACACAAACAAAATGGATTTGTATAAAATTCATCAAAATATACCATTTGGATAAATACCGGGAAGCTATTATTATATGAAATCTAAATAATATTCATCTATTTCTCCCCTAAATGAAAAAATCGATAACATATTACTATAAGATATATTTTAAAACAAGAATAGTCTACTCATATTGCCCAATAGTATGTAGATGATAAACTATGCTTAAAAGAACCCATGATCCTAGAGCCTTCTGAAGACCCTTCAAGAAACAAAAATTTAAATGAGGATCTTTATCTCAAACAACACTTCTTGGAACACCATGCAATCAAACCACCTCACACATGAAATCAATTCAAAGATCATAAACTGTAATGGTTTTCCTTATAGGTATTAAGTTGTCTACCATAATCAGTAAACCCACACAAACCCATGAAATGTTATTCTTATGGGGTTTCATATATAATACTAAAACAAATTCTATTGTGACATCATCCCATTTCCTCTCCAAAATGTGCAAAGTTTGAAAAGTCCTAGCTAGCCTATGATGCTTGACATTCATCTACTGACAAGTGAATCATCTATCCATAAAGCTTTCCACCTCTTTTTTCATTCATGAAAAAATATATTGTCTATAGATATCATGATACATATTTGTTAAACTAGTATTCACATGCCATATAGAAGCATGAAACATCCTCATTAGTACATTACATAATCCTGTAGGGACCCATACTTTAACATACAATAGAATAGAATTTATACTAAAATTGACTATCCTAATGTCGTATCCCCAAGAAATAATTTTTCCCTTGAAAATAATCCCTACTAATTAGAAACCTTCATATTCTTAATTCAGTCCAAAAGAATAGGTATAATAGATGTTGATGTCAGATCTAGCTGACATAAAACTCTTGAGAATCCCAATGCATTTCTACAAAGAGTGTCATTATCCACCACACATCATAAGACACTCATACATTCAATATATGTGTATTCTTTATAAGAGTTTCCACACAAATGATTCCCTTTCATGGTGTATAAACCAACTCAATGTCTAAATACTCACGATACTAAATCCATATCATCTTCTAAAATATTAAGTCTCACTGAGAAAATATGTACTAGACGCTCTTATGTACATGTATACCACAAAACTCTCACCCATGAGATAGTATATCCCATATATTTGGTATTGTACAATTTCTGATAACTCTAGATCAGCAGAATGGTAATTCCTCTCTTGAGGTATTAGCTACCTAGACCCATAAAAAACTACTTGATCCTCTTACATTCAAACTGATCCAAGACTAGATTTGAATTTTTCATAGTACAAAATATATATCGTTCTCTTCATTGGTAAATTTTGGATAGGTGCTAAGGTAAACCATCCTTTCATCTCTCAAAATCACTCTCAAAATCCTCAGAAAAAATAAACTTCACCACTTTATTGGTCAGTCTAGACATTAGTGATTCAAAACATGATAAATCATGGATATAACACCGATAATAACCATCCAAACCCAGAAATATCTATATGTCAATGAATTTATTGGGATGTTCCCATGAAACTATGGAAATAACTTTCTCAGGGTCCACTCTTAGTTCTTCCCCTGAGATATCATGGTCTATGAAGTGTATTTATTATCCCTGAAATTTCATTTTGATAGCTTAACATATCTATAATGCCCTCTCAATGTACTCGGGATTAGTTCAAGATGCTTTTAATGATCACATACTAAATGGGATTACTCTAACATATCATAGGGAAAACCCACCACATACAAGTCTAGAAAAGGATGAATTGTCAAATTAATTAAGGCTCTAAATACCACATGTGTATTATTCAACCCAAATGACATAACTATGAATTCATACAATACATACATGCTCATATGAGAATTATAAGGTATGGATGATGGTCTCAACCATAAATTATGGTATCATGATCTCAAATCTATATTTGATAATATTTTATCAACTATTACCTAATAAAAATTGACATCAATTCATGTATATGGATATCAATTCTTGAGCACCATTTATTTTAACCTCTGATAATCCACATTTGTGCAATGATCCATCAAAATTCGTGGTAAAAAGAAATGGAGATCCGTAAGGATATTTGCAAGGCAATATGGATCCTTGAGATTCTAGATCTTGAAATGAACATTTAAATCGTGAATATTTTCTAAATCCTTTCTATAAGGTGGGATTGAAATTGGTTCTACAATTTATAGATAATCAACCATGAACAAGATCTCTCACTCATGAGGTGGTCCATATAAATCATCAAGAAAGACATCATAAAAATAGTACTCCACTGGAGTAAAAGAATCATATTGAATTCCACCATCACCCATAGTAAGACCCGATATCTAATCTAAGAGAAAATTGAAACTGCACTATATTATCTCGCATGACCATCTTAGAGATCCCACTCAACTTGGTGAAAACAACTAACTCCTAATAGAGATTGGAAGTTTACTCTCCTCCTATAACTATCAATAAGATCATGGTCTAGTGCTAAACAATACATACCATGAATCAATTCAAATCCTATCGTTTTGATCAAAAATTGTTTCCAAAAGAAATGGTACAACCAATATCTAGAGAACATGCCTAGGATGATTTGGCATTCTTTGAACACTCTCCCAACAGTGTGTTGATGGATAAAACACCATCTAATATTTCCATATCCAATCCCAAATGATTTTCCGAAAGAGTATATAGAAAACAATTAGATGCTCTTATATCGAACAGGTTACAAGATAGGGTTGATGAAGTAATATTCATACCGATGTTGATAGACAGTCATGTATTCATGATATCTAGAGATGTTTATATAACACACAATTTACTTGTCCATATTCTATAGGACCTAGTATAACTACCCTAACAAATTTCCATTGCATTGTATTACTACCCAAGCAATGGGTTTCCACATCCCCAACCCTGGCTTGAACGGCAAGGGGATCTCTAAATACCAGTCTATTGAGGGATAGTTTAGACCCTTCCTGAATTAGTTGTCTATTTGGGTAAAAAAACACTTTGTTTCATGGGATTTATCATACATAACCTATAACAATGACCTAGTATGACATTGATATGTCACACAGCTATGGGTTAATGACATTATGGATCATGTGACCAACATTTTTACATAGACAACACTTGAACAGAACATTGTTTTGATATGGCTACCCACTGCCCTATCTTATATTCCCACTACATCCATGGTGGAAACTATCATTGTGAAAAAAATATCAACTCAAATAAGAGATCCTATATCACTATCTTGAAACATCATGGCTAATACTTGGGGCCTCTCTCATATTCCCTTCCATGATTATTTCCTAGTTCATCGCATCCTAACATAATATAAATAGAAACAAAATTACTTGCAACTTAATATTATAATTAAGACCTTCCTGAAAACATCGCGACCTAAATATATCATTAGTTGGAAAAGATGGTGCAAAGTAGTGTAGGTCAATGAAAAATCTAGAATAGTTTAACACTGAAATTCCCTTTTACCTCTTATTTATAAACTCATGATATTTTCATCCCTTAAATTATCTAGATAGAATCGGCTTAGGAACTACATATAGAATACTATATAAGATGGCTCATCTTGCCGTCCATATCCCTATATATTATCCATCCAACATCTGTAAGTACCATAAAATATATATTTAGGAAGCATCACCCATCTATCCACATGTGTCTTGTGGTAACTGAAGATTGTCTAGAGTGACTTGATCGAGAAATCAGTCCCTTATGGTCCCCCTTCCCCAGTAAATATTGGTCGAAACTACAATTTTTTCTCTGTCTCAAACTCTAATTAGGATCATGATGATTCCCACTCTACTGACCCTCAATTAGAATAAAATGTAAAGACATTTTCTCTAAAAGTAAAACACACACCATAAAGAATTGGATATCAAAAAACCCAACCTCAATAGGTCACTACAAGAGAGAAACACTGACTACCGGTCCCCCTAAACATTCCTTTAATATGTTTTAGCATGGAAAGTCATTTAATTACATTTATCTGGTGAAAAATATTTCTCAAATTATAGGTCCAAATGCATGTATATTTATCATGCGAGAACAAATATACCCCTATCCTAAAAAATAAATGTTGATTTATACCTATGTGCTTATTATTATGCATGTATTCTCATATCACACCATACCAAGTAATGAGTAAAATTTCAGGAAACATTCACATAATAAAAAAATAATCTCACACTGAAACTATGACGATTACACAATATTGCATAGATATGACACTCGATTGTGGGGTAAGGACACTATGGGATCATGGGAAAAAAATTCAACATGTATTTATCTAGAAAATAACATGTTCTTGATATGGTTACCCACTTCCCTTACATATCTTTTCATTACATCCATGGTATAAAATATCACGGTGACAAATATTTCATCACAAAGAAGACATCCTAGATCACCATAATGAAACAACATTGTTGATTCTAAGGGCCTCTTTTATATTCCCTTATAGGATGAGTACACAATTCATCACATCTCAAAATTGCCTCAGGAGAAAAAAAATTACTTGTGATGAGATATTACATTAAAGAACATCTTCAAAATGTCTTGACCTAAAGATATAATTAGCTGGAAAGGATGGCGCAAAGTAGTGTAGCTTAGTGAAACATATTATATTGTTGAACAATGACATGGCCTCCTGAGTTAGATGCATGAAATCATTATCAATTTCATCACTCAAATTATTAGAATATATGTGTCTTAGTAACATCTTCTCAAAGTCCATTTATGATAGCTCATATGGTTGCCCATATACCTCTAGAATAACCCTCCCAAACCAGACAAGACTATATAGAATATATGTATAAAGAATTTTACATCTATCTATAGCTGCCTCAAGGTACACAAATATTTTATTGACTGACATGATCCCAAACATAGATGGGTTAGGATCATAGTGATTTACACTATCTTGACCTTCAAGACAAAGATATAGAGGATAAATTTTATCTAAAAGTCAAAAACACACCTTAGATAATTAGATAACAAAAAATACAACCTCAATAGGTGACTACAATAGGGAACCGTAGACTACTGGTCTCCCTAAACATGTCTTGAAAGTGTTTTAACATGACATGTCAACTAGTTTCATTTATCAAGTTAAAAAAATATATCATATCATATATCAAAATACTTGTATATATCTCATGAAAGGATATATATGCTCATATCATGAACAATACATGTTAATATAACCCTGTATGCTTTTTATGATTCATGTATTCTCATATCACACCATACCAAACCATGAGTGGAATTTTAGCAAACAATAACACCATAAAACACTAATATCACAGAAAATGTGAATAAACCAAGGTGAAATAACATAAACTATAAAAATAACACAAAGAAAACAATAATCCCATCCTTGGGTAATTGGTTTTTCTCTAATAAATGGGAAAACTATAATATTCACAAGTGCATTACCAGGTCTTGACACTTCCCAATATCCTTTATACCTTTCCAAAATAGTAGAGAAGAAGAAAATAATATTTCATCCTCTGATGCCACTTTGTAACATCCCCAAATCTAGAACTCTATTACATAGCCTAAAAGGGTTGGTTACAAGACCTCATTCATGCCTCCATATATGCCAGTGGATACTAACAAACAATGGGGGTGTGAAAGGTACAGTGAGGATACAATAACCCCTGGTACGAGATGTTATATGAGAAGAAAATAAACAACCTAATAAAAATAAAATAATGTATAATCATATTGTAAATATAATAATAGAATACAACTGAATAATATATTAAATAAAAAATGAATAATGTAATGACGTACAGAAATGTAACTAGATTTCATGCAAGATAAAATACCAGTAAAAGAATATCAGACTAAAAATAGATTACATATTCCAAATTCATGAATGCCACATAGGTCCCAACTCCAAACACAAACCCATCCAGTAAAAAAGAAATCAACAATAAGGTTATGTTTACCTATCCACACATGCATCCACATAATTTTATTAGGCACCAAACAAAAATCTGAATAGTAACTCATTAGGTCTACACCACCATGTAAAAACTAAAAATTCTGTGAAAATGTGTGTTCAATAAAGTGACAAACATATAAATTTAGTTATTAAAAATTTATTAAAATAAAATAGAAACAGGCTTCAAAATCTATCTAGAATATCTCTGATCAAGTCTAATGACCATGCCATCCAAAACTATATAACCTTTGTAAAATAACAAAATTTGATGTCATGCTATAATATATCTGAGCATGTATTATTACCATACCAACTAAAACCATATAACTGGGGTATAATAAAAATATTTAGTACCATGCTAGAAAGTCTCTGAAAATTTATTTGACCATGAAAACAAAAACCATATAAGCATGGAATCATCCTAATTATCCAGTACAGTGACCTATATGTATTACAACATGAGACTAGGAATATCCCACTCTCTATGGGTATTATAGCAAGGTTCTGGGCTGAGACCATTCAATAACATCATTACAGTAAATAAGTGCGAAAGGGCTATGAATGATCCTGATATATAAGCATTTCATCATGGAACAAAAGTTTTATCAAACATCATGGATATCATGTTATCAGTTCATATATCTCAATGTGTAATTATATGAATCACCATTATATTTTAAATACCACATTCATCTATATCACAATTTATTAATAGTTATATCAATAAGAAAATATACCTCAAATTAGGTATTTCATAATACGGTGTCACGTAAGTCCACATGTCATTCTAAACATAGTTTATTAAATTAGCCAATTTAGTTATATTCCTAGTTTAGTCACCCCATGGGTAACCATAATCTAGGTTATATTCCAATTTAACCAACTAACATAAAAGAATAATCCAATTCATTATTAAATTTAATTGGGCTCACGTTATGTCATAATAATCACAATAACACATAAACATGACAATTATAAAACCAAAGGGTTATGATATCAACCACTACCTTAAACCGATGAAGAGGACATAACTTCCAATATCAACATACCACAATAAAGATGGTGTGGATGAGTGAAAAGAGGTTCTTAGGAAAACAATTATAGCGATCAAAACCAACAACACCATCAATCACTGAATTTCACCGCAATGGGTAGAGAAATTAGGGAGAGAATGAAAAATAGGTCCAAACCATATAACATGGATTGAATGAATTGATGGTACATTCCAAGTTGGTTTTGGGAATCCAAAATATTATGGATAATTATTTAGGTCTAAGAGTACACCATTATAGCTGAATACAATAAAAATTCATACAAAAACATGTTTATAACAATAATCATGGTAATTATACATTATGTAATGCAGTTACACATCATGTACATATTTATAATAGGATACGCTAAAAACCCCCTCACCTCAGATTTCTTTTATTAAAATACATTACAATTATATGATATACAATCCATTTGCAAAACGTGTAAATTATTTAAATATGGGTTTTCAACCGATTTACATTTAAGTAACCCCAACCTAATATAAATATCATAAACATAGCTATAAAATCTATGAATAAATAATCCATTTGTAAATAGACACCATTAATTCAAAAGAGTACACATCCCTGATCAATATGTTATTTTCTCAAAAAAGTCTCTCTGTCTCAAAATAAGAGTCATCCACTAAAGCTCAAACGAAAAACAAAGAGAGAGACATGCATTGAAAAGGAAATATTGTATAATTAAAGTTCACATGAGCATTCACTTCAAATAAATGTAATCCTACATTCAAAACCAGTATTTTTTATTCTAGTTAAACTTTTTATTTTCATTTTCCTCTATTATATATGATGTTTTACTAACACTTTTTATGATATTGTAATTCAAATACTATATTTTTAAATCTAAAACCATTTTTTTAATCATTTTATGTTTTATCTTCAAGGAAAAAATTTATTAATAGGTTCAGGGAAAAATTTAATATCTTGTTATTTTAAAATAATATATATGTTTGATGAGGTAAAAGATACATAACATCGAGCATAAACAAAAAAAATATAATGATTGTAATATGAATGTTATAACCAAGGAATTTAATTAACGGATTTGAATAACATAAATTACGTTATAAATATATTAAATGATATTATTAAATACAAACTTAGTTATTAATACATATGAAACAATCAATAATTTTTTATCGAATGGAATTTTTTTATACAAATATTTTTTTTCTTAAAAATTGGTTTTTATTTATGTGGGAATATATTATAATTATTTTTTGTATCTTTTATATTTATTATTTGATAAAAAGTCTAACATTTTTTAAATTAAAAATTAAAAATTATCTTAGGGTTATTTTTTATTTTTTAAAAAAAAATTAATTTCCTAGTTAAAATTGAAAAATATTGATTCTCATTTAGAAATTTATATTTTATTCAATAATTTATATAGTTCCATTTTGTTTTAAAATTGTTCTAAAAATGTAATAGCTCTATTAATTTATTAAAAATCCCATTATGTTCATTGGAATCAATTTTATGGTTGAATTTGGATAAAAATATTTACAATTTAAAGTGATTTTTCTAAAAAATAGTTTTCATTAGGTTTTTCATGTTAATTAAAATTAAATTTATACAATTTAATTAAATATAATAATTAAAAATGAGTCCATATATATAATCATGATGTTCAAATTTTTTCAAATTTTTCCTTTTATTTTTGGTTAATATAAATAGTAATGATATTACATAATTTTCATGAATGTAAGGTCAAATTCATTCTTTTAATATCTATTATATTTCTGGTCGGGATAAAAAATATAATGTTCAATTTTAAATGGATATGTGAATGATAAATTGGTTTTATGTCATGGTAATTTATTTATAGTTTCTAGTGATGAAATAATTAACTCAAATTTTGGTGCAACGCCGACACAAAACTTATTTAATTATTAGAAAAATAAAATAAAAAACATTAAAAATATTAAAGGTGGTATAAATATAATAAATATTGTTTTAAATGAATTCTTTATATAATTTTAATATTTTAGGGATGTGTAAAAGGGATAGACTCAAAATCCACTGCTTTCATGCTCTTGTCAAAGTGAAATTAACGTGATTGTTTTAAAAATGAAATTAATGATATTTTTTTCAAATAATATTTTTATAAATTATTTATAAGACATAAAAATATTATAAAAGGACTAAAGGATGAGAAATGTTTGAAAGTTTCATCCCTATCCCATTTATGATCCAATTGTATCGTTATATGTAAAATTATGACCCTTTAATATTGAAAAAATAATTATCGAAGTTGTGGATAAAATTGGTTAACTGAGGGGTTAAGTAAAATGATAAGGTTTAAAATGATATAAAACCCAAAAAAAATTATTGGATTATTATATTAATTTGATAAATTATATATCCTTTAATACATGTCATTTTTGAACTATTAAGAATGAGTTAGACATATACTATATTATTTTTTTATCCATTTCTAAATAATGGAAATGATATTTTATAATGAATAATATTTAATTAAATGATTAAAAATTAATATAAATCCTATATTATAAATATAAAATTCAGGATTCATTATTCATTAAAATTGATTTTATATAAATTTAATACTATAAAATATTAAATAATACAGCTCCCATAATTATAAATGGGTAACCCTATCCTCTTCTCTACACACTTTAAGAGCCATTTTGTTCAGAAAAGTCCATCCGAAATCAATTCCATAAATAATTAATGACATTCTAAAGGTTTTATATTTGATATAATACTAACATTATAGAGGTTAAGGTGTTTTGATATGGTGGTTTTCTGATGAAGCAGTACATCGTTTAACCGAATGATTTAGTTTAATTTCTACTTTCATAATCTACCAAATCCACATAAAAAATGATAAAATAATCACAGATGTATATTCTATAAGATGATATTATTATTTACATTCATAACCTATATCATTCCCTTCTTCCATAAAATAGTAATTGAAACAATCATTTGCGTGTATGGAGGAAAACCGCATTACAAACTGATGAAATATGTTTTCCATCACCGCCCCTCACGACTAGTTATAATGATGGCTTTAATTTATATTTATATATATGATATTAATGAAATAATAATAAATATTTAAATTATATATATCAAACATTTCATTACATAAACATGAATTTAAACTAGATTAAACCATTCCTACGTACATGTGGACTTCAACCTCTACGAAGTGATGCGATTCATTTATCATCACTAAATCAAATGGAGTGTATATATAAGTGTATTCAAAGATAATAATTTTGGTTTTTTGATATAATTATCATTATGTATTGTTAAAATAATACTTATCTTATTTTCATCATGATCATTGAAAAATGGATACATTACTCATGCATATGTATGACCTATCATCTCTATGATTAAACCATAGTTCATTTTTCATAATTATATTTCATGATTAGTTTTAAAAATATAATTGATATATAAATAAAATAATTATTTCATTATTATAACTCTATAAATGAGAGTATAATTAACTATTTTACCATTACTATCATACTAAAATCATATTGGACATAACAGATGAGTATCATCAAAAAGACTTAAGTGGGGTTAATTGATTTAGATATTGATTATATCTTGGATATAAAATTAATAATATAAATGAAGAGGTTACCTAAAAAAAAATATTATTAACATTTTTATATCATTGATGATAATAAAAAATTAATGTGATGATTTAAACTCAAGGTAATGGATAATTTTATTTAAAAAATTAATTTTAAATACATTAATGATTAATTTATTAAATAATTTAATTTAATGTCCATATTGATAAAATTATTTTTTAATTTATTTTAATAGACAAGAAATTATAATAAATGAAATTTTATGACTCCTTTTAATTTCATTCAAATGTTTTCAAATAGAATATTTTTAATTCTTTTATACTGAATATTTTTACATTCTTCACAAAAGGAAAAATGAATGATCAATTTTAATGTATAAGAAATAAATGTTATTTCACACCACAAGAATCATTATTTGATATTTGGATTCCTCAAAAACATTTCATGATTTATTCTGATAAAAACATTATTTCCCATTTTTATTAGTTTTTTGATTTGGAAAATGGAGTGTTATAAATAATAGGGTATTCATTATCTTTATGTTCTACGTATAAGAGATTAAAAGAATTTTCAACAGTTTTATTATCCAAAGTTGATGTAATATACTTTCATATTAATTTATTTTAAATTAATCATTATTAATGATTAATGGGTGATATTGATATTGCTTACATGATGTACAATACCGATACAACTTATATGAGGAGTGGGGTCGATACTACTTAGACGCTGGGTGATCCTGATATATCTTATATGACGGTTGAGCTTGGTAGAGTTTATATGAAATGTGAAACTAATATAGAATAAAAGATGTGTGATCTCTATATAGATTATTTTATGTGTGATACTCATTATATCAATCTAATTTATTGGGTAATGTTTATTATCTTCAAAAGTTAGGAGGGTGTTAACCGGTATAGATTCCCCTATACATTTAATAGTTATCTTGTAATTTATGATTGATGTTATGAATATGATTATGTAATAAAAAATATGTTGTCTATGTTTTTCTATTATTATTTACATTTTTCATTGAGAATTTGTTATGATGTGTAAATTATTTATTCCATATATTCCAAACATAATGTTATAAATGTAATGATTTTAGGGGTTTTCATTTTATTCATTGAACTAACATAATTATTTCTTTATGTCAAATACTAAGATTTTATTTAATATCCCAAATTTTTATAATTTTTCACAGTTCTTATGTCTGTTAGAGAACAAATAAGAAGTCATGTTAAAATCCATGGATTTTTTTGGAAAAATTAAAAATGTTTTAATTGTAATGTTTTTTATTTTGGAAAAATATGTATCAAGAGTATGTATCAAAAATTAAATGTTTTAATATATTATTTTTTATTTATGAACTAACTCTCTAAAAATATAAATAAAATAGAATTAAATCTTTAATTAAAAATCATGATTGTGTAATGTTTAAGGGAATATTTTTACCTTGAAGTGCATAGTTAGAGGCAGAACTTCTTACCATATATTATTAAAAAACAAAAGTTCCAAAGTTATGAAAAAACCCAACATAACAACTACAAATCATCAAATCCTTACCCATCACTACCTCCATGGTAAAAAAGAATCCTCTACTGCCACTGATTATCATTCTATACTTTCAAAATGCTTCAAAACATTAGCATATTTCCTTCTAAGATTCAACCGATTCAGTAAAATAATTTCATTAGTACTGTGTATACCTTTAATGAGTCCAGTGGAAACCCCATCATCTTTTCTAATAGAGGCTCTAGTGAACATTATCTTTGGTAGATAGTAATAATCCATACTCAACATTTTCTATAGACAAGCAGTCATAACCTCTTTGTTTTCAGAAAACTTCTTCCCTACATGGAATATGTCACAATATGGGGGGATAACCATGCATCCATATTTTTCATTATCACTATCAATATTATCCCCCATTTTCTATGGATCTTCATTTCTTGGTACATTGATAACCAGTTCTGTAGAAGTTGATAGTTAGTATTTATCATAGATATACAATGTGGGCGTTCCACTAATTCTTGAATTCACATGTCCCATTTTTCAAAACATCATTCACTATATCATCCTACTGAGAGGAAATACAGTCTGCATGTTGTCACCATCATGAATTAGAATACCATCCTCCACACCCTCATTCTCCAACCCTTGAAAATAATTCTCCATGGAATATTTGATCAGCACGCCTCCATCATCACCTGCCCGACCACTAAATCCATCAACATGGACATATCGAGCCCCTACAATTAGACAAGTATCACTCACATCTCCAATACTACTCCCCATCCTCTGACCATCCACTCGGACCACCTCCTACTAGAACAACCCAACATCCTTCCACACCCCAAAATTGGAATTACCTCACTAAATAGTGACAAGAGATTGAAAATATTCCTCCAAAAAACTATCTAGGTCTACCTGTTGTAGACGTCCTCAACCTATGACTGATTTGGTGTTTTTATCAACGACCAGTCTACAAGGGCTCTCACCACTGGTCTGCCCCTCCCTTGTGGGAACATTATCACACTCCTTCTCATTTGTCCCAACATAATCTCCCATGAGCCGTCCACACTCTTTTCAGATGGTATCAATGAGAATAAGGAGATATTGATCGGGCTGAACATAGACCTTTTACTCCTGCTGATTAACCCAGACAACAACTAGACTGCCCAAGGGATGTTCCAAACCACCAATATCAAAAGCACCCTTGACAATACTTTTCTTTGAACTGTCTCCCATGTTCAGATCGTGTAAAAGTCTATTCAAATCTATAGATACCAATGTGTTAGAACCTGTGGGGGCTTTCCGAGCTAGTGCATCCTGTGGTTCTAGGACAGGTGCACTGTGGGGCTGATCATCCACAGAAGGCGTCTTCCTCTTGTCAAAGACATTACCAGGCCTCTTCTTCGAACCTGGTGACCGTCTTCTCCTGACTCCACTATGAAACCTAGAATCTAAGTGCCCCAATCAGTTGATTCATAAGCAGTAGTCAGTCCAAGATTCATAAACAATAGCCTACTTCCATCTAAATTCTTCACCCACTGAAATACAAATCCATATTACTTGAGGTATTGAGATATCCACCACAACACAAAAATGATGATTGATTCAATGACTCTTGGTAAAAGTGGGAACATCATAACCCAATAAACATTGTACCAGGTTTCCAAGAATACGATCAATTTTTGGGTTCTGAATGGTTAATGGTAGTTGTGGAATACTTACCCAAATTGGAATGGATGTTGGACTGTGATTCATATAAAGATTAAATGTCCACCATAGGTGAAAAAACATGAAACTATTACTTCACCGTGGGGTGACAGAAAATGCATGAACCAGATCTTCATCCAAAGAATATCAGATCATTAAGTGGTGGTTTTCTAGAAGACCGATGACCACAATATATTACAAATACCATTTACCAAACACAAACCCATAAATATCATCAACTGAAGGCCTTCAAAAGTTTAAACAATTCACAAGAGTCCGATCTAAGTAATTCGTCGCTTTAGATAACTCTGACAC
This sequence comes from Viscum album, assembly GCA_963277665.1. NCBI lineage: Eukaryota > Viridiplantae > Streptophyta > Magnoliopsida > Santalales > Viscaceae > Viscum > Viscum album. Next base: position 2,115,869,951 of record OY728147.1, read on the forward strand.
CAAGATCAAGAGGTGAGGATTACCAAGGTTATGATCATGAACCATTAGGCTTAAATCAATCATCTGGAACTCATGAAGATAATTTATGTTGTATTATGGTACAAATGGGATATGTGGCACAAAGGTGGAAAAATCAGACCATCCCCCCTTCCCACCTCCAAGAGGGGGGAATAATTTTCGGGCATCCCATAGGGTTCCATCATCTAGAGCTTCTCCATCACCATGCCCCCCTCAAGAAAATATTGTGTTACTGATATTCAACCATTAATATTATAACAAATTAGTTTTTGAATAAAGAGTTTAACTGCCACAAAATGACAAACACAATTAAAATTAATCTAATAAATGACTTATAAATTATTACACATTTATTAATAGTAATAATAAAATATAAATAAAAATGGATTATTGATGCACGCCTGTCGTAGGTATTGTAAGAACAAATATTTCATAAGTTGAAAATGAGTTAATGTGGTTGACCTAGGATGTATCTCGAAAAAGAAGTGCACACAAAATAGTATATGAATTTCAAACGAGAGTAAAAAAGAGGTGTTTTTGAAAGGAAATTTGAAATTAAAATTATTGAAAAACAAAGATATTAAAAAAAATTATTAGTTCCTGGTCGGTTTTCTAATTTTAATTTTATCCTTGTTTAATTTAACTCAAACATCTTCTTCTTAGTGTATTAACGTGAGTTCCCACAATCGTTTCCTCTCACTTCCTTTGTGAAATTATGATTGTGAGAGAAAACCTTACCAAGATCCTGGTTTGGTCAAATCTCATTCCATGTGAAAAATAGTTGTATTAAATATCCTTAATTGAAATAGGAAATACCAATAGGGTCTTGTTTATCCAATCAAATCATGAACATTCACTACACCTTTTACACGTACTGACGATCATCGAGTACTTCACCCCTAATCCCTGGTTTATTCAATTGTATATGAACCAGAAATTAGGGTAGGGATATAATTATTTTTTTACCATGGAAAAATCTATAATGTAATTAATATTCAAGAACATTCACACATGATAATAAAATCTGCTATGTGAAATTGATAACAAATTTGAAGAAGAAAGAAATTTAATTCAATTACATCCAAAAACTAAAGCATTACAAAATAGAAAAACAACCCTTCCTCAATCACTCTAAATGTTTACCCCACCATGGTAAGGGTAATGGAGATGAATAGGGAAGAATAAGGTATTATGAAAATATGAAAAATAAATTATATAAATGATAAATACACAATGTTCTCCTCCTTTGATTCCTAGAAGGAATGGGATTAATGAGAGATGCTTTGAGAGGGAGGAGCTCTCCTCCTTTTATAACCTGATTTTTTCCCTAGAATGATGACACATTTTATCCACATCAAATCACTTTTGAATGAGATTCACCATTATTTAATGTTTTTCATCATTATATTGGGCATTTCCCCTCAAACTCTTCGCGGATTTGGTCAATTATTAAGAGAGTTATGGTCATTTTATTATGACTATTTAATCTATCCAGTCAAACTCTCGAAAACGCGAACCCCAAAATTAGTAAGATTTAATGGCCCCATAAATTGTTAATTCACAGGGACATTCCTTCATGAAAGTTATTCCCCAACTCCTTTCGCGTCCATCAACTTAATTTTACAACATTTGGGCCTACCAAGAATGAGTTATGGACCCAAAACGAGAAATAAAAAAACTATAATTAGTTTTCTTGAGCCACATTGTGAGATTCTTTTGAGCTTCCATATACTCTATGAATATTTTGGTTCAAAAAGATTAAATTAATTCATTGATGTGTAGAATTTGGAAAATAAGGAATTTTGATATTTGGATTTCTGTGGAAGATGTTATGTCCTAACAACAGAAATAATTTAAAAGAGTTAAAAATCCAAAATGGACCATTTTACTATTCCGATCAAAATTACACCAATATCATAAAAATGAAGCAATTCATATTAGGGTAACATTTTTGTGGGTTTTAAAAAATAAAAATCAATGTAATTTTATTTGAAATTTTTTTCTAAATAAATTCCCCCACACTTTGCACTTTGACTCTTGGGAAAGTAAAAATCAATTCAAATCAAATCCAAAACACATTCCAACAAGATCTACCAAATCCATAATATGATACAAAGAGATATCATGACTCATTAAAAATAATTATTTTAAGTTCTCCATTTCATAATATTTAATATATTTCCACATGATCTCTTATCCCATGCACACAAAACACCTACCTCACTTGAATTTTATATCATCTCACAAATGTAAATACTGATCGAGGCTTTTCTCATATAAAATCACACACAAGTCTACATAGGTTTGATAAATTCCTACTTCACCACCTGATGTGAGTCAACGACATTTGTTTCTCATTAGAAGTTTTAGGGTTGTTCTGTCGCTTTCGGTTGGTAGGATTTAGCTGCTAAAAATTCTGAGGCCGAAAATTGAGGGCTTTGTACTTTATAAAGTGAAATAGAAAGATTCTAATTTTCACACAACAATGGTCTCCTTATCTTCCTCTTTGTAAAAAATAGGCTCTACCATCACTCAATAAGCTCAGGATTTTATCAGAAAAAATTCAATCTTTTCAAACATGATTTTTCTTGAAAGCTCTAAATACGCAAAAATTTCTATTTACATCGGAAGCTTCAGAAATGCACAACTTCTCTTATCATGGAAGCTCCCGAAAAGGCACTGCTTTCAACAGAATAATTTTTCATCAGCACACACATTTCATCAATAATTTATTTCCCCCCAACTATTCACCAAATGAGGTTTCACTACACAAGATATCTTCCCCCACACTTAATTTCAACTATATCATGCAATTTCAGTTCAAGAGCAGGTTGGATATGGAAAATTGGCTTGTAATGTGGCTATCCTAACAGGATGTTCATGGATTCTAAAGGCTACCAAGATTAATGTAAGGTATTATATAATGAAATAGATTATTTTGAAAAGGGTTATTAAAACCAAATAAATTCCACAATCATTTTAAACACATTTCCCCCAAACCCTCATGTTTTAAATGGAATAAATCAAATTTTGGTTAAAGAAATCATGGTATGGATCTCTCCAAAAATAAGGTAAATGAAAATAATATGGAAAAATGGTTTATAAGCCTCACAAGTAAGTTATTTTAATGATATAGGAAGTGAAATAAGGCATATGATTCAAAAATAAGTGTATTTTCAAGATATTCCAATAGATTTGAACATGAAAAAAAGTCATTTTAGTATTCATTTATGCTCAGTTTCATGGAATAGATTGGTTAACTCATAGATATGGGTTTTTAAAATGGTAATTATAATCATTTTAGCTCAAATGTTTCCAAAACACACCAAAAATTGAAAAAGAAACACACAGAAATATGAAAAAACACAATTTTATAAATAAACAAACGCAAAATGAAAATACTAAACTACAAAGGTTCCATCCCCTATACATAGATGATATAGTGTCCTCAATGTGTTTAAGAGGATATAACACGTAAATCAATTTTAAAATGAATCACAACATCAAGAAAGTGTGAAGGATAGGTTCAAACTGATTGATCTTATTGATATACAGGTTGGTGGAGCGTGATCTCTTCCGCTGTCTCTGATGACAGGGTCCTATGTAATTTCTTCATCCAATGCCTATTCATATTGAATGGATTCTTTTTGTCAACCTTCATAATCAACACAGCACCAACAAGATATACATGAGTAACAATAAAAGTAACGTCCCATATAGAATGATGTTTACATGGCATCCACTTGAGTCTTGAGTTGAATAACAACACTTTGTCTCCAGGATAGAATTTTTTTGGTTGTATCTTCTTGTCATGGTCCACTCTTGTTCTTTCTTTTTATATCATGGAAATTTTAAATTATTCCTTTTTTATTTCCACTAGATCTTTCAACATCAATATTATTTCCTTCGCAGCACTTTCTCGATCCAAATTCATTTTCCTCATACCCCAATAGTCCTTATGCTCCAATTTCATAAGTATGTGGAATCTTTTCCCATAGATCAGCATTTATGTAGTCATTCCAATCGGGGATTTTTAGGCTGTCCTATAATCCCATAAGGTATCATCCAACCTTTGGCTCCAATCTTTCATGTTTGGATTAACATTCTTTTCAAAAATTATGTTGATTTCCCTATTAGAAACTTCAGCTTTCCCATTATTCATTAGATGATCGAGAGTTGATGTTTTATGATGCACCCTATACTTTTTCAGAAAATTCTCCATTATAAAATTACAGATGTGAGTCGCTTGATCTATGATGATTGCTCTGGGCACTCCAAACCGACATAATATATCAGACCTGGAAAAATCAAAAACAACAATATCATTATCAGTCATTGTGGATTTTGCCTCTACCCATTTGGAAAAATAATCAACTGTAGGAAATATATAAGAATTTCAAAATGAAATCAAGAAAGGTCCCATAAAATCTATCCCCCAAACTTAAAAATTGTCAAAAAAAATTAATGTATTTTTGGGAATTTTGTGTCTCTTTTAAATATTTCCTGTAAACTGACATTTTTTACATATTTTATAAAATTCACGAGAATCTATAAAAATGAAGGGCCAATAAATTCAAGATTCTAAAACCATTTTTTCTATCCATTGAGGCCTATAGCATCCTCCAAAAGCTAAAGTATGACAAAAATAAAAGACAGATTTAACTTCACTATCAGGTAATCATTTTTTTATTACATGATCATTTAAAATCATCCAAAGGAATGGATCATCCCAAATGTAATACATAGAATCAACACTCAGTTTTTGAATTTGGTGATAATTGAAATGATATGGTATGTGAGATGTTACTAGAAAAGTAACCATGTCTACATACCAATGCACTTCTCCATCATTCAAGTATAACTACTCTCTTGGAATTTGATTATTCAGTGGGTCTCTTTCTAGAATTTCAATTTCAGCGATGTTTGGAAATCTACATAAGTTTTCCGCCACACGGTTATAAGATCCCTTCTTTTCCTTGATTTCTATATTTAACTTTTTCAGTAGTATCGTCCATCTCACTAACCTTGGTTTAGCATCAGCGTTCTTCTTCAAGTACCTCAAAGTTGTAGGATTATTAAACATAGGGATTTTATTTCCAAGAAGATATGATCTAAATATTTCTTAAGAAAACAAAACTTCTAGGAACTGTCTTTTCGTGTTTCTGTAATTGAATTGGTCCACATCTATGGTTCCAAATCAAAATTAAATGACTAGTGGTCTACCCTCAATTTTCTGAGAAAGGAATGATCCAACTTCTTGGTTGGAGGAATCACAGATTAGCTCAAATGGTTCTTCAAAATTTAGCGAATGCATCACGGGTGGTGAATTCAATATCTTCTTCAACTCATCAATGGATTCCCTATATAAATCATTCAAATAAAAATCAGCTTCTTAAAAAAATAATCTAGGTAGAGGGAGAGAAATATTATTTAAATCTTCTATAAACCTCTTGTAGAATCTTGCATGTCATAAAAATGATCTATCATGTTTCACAAAAGAAGGGTAAGGCAATCTATTTATCACCTCAATTTTTGATTTATCCACTTCAATTCCATTTTGGGAAATTACATGACCAACTATTATTCTTATTTTAACCATTAAATGACATATCTCGAAATTTAAAACCTGATTATATACAATGTATTTTTTCAAAAAAATTCCATATTTTTCAATCAATGATCAACAGAATCTCCAAAAACTGTGAAATAATCTAAGAAAACATCCAAAAAATTTCGATGTGATTGGAAAATATACTTACCACACGCCTATGAAATGTACCTGGAGCATTACATTTCTAAAATGATATTATTTTATATAAAAAAGTAACAAATGGACTTGTAAATGGTATCTTATCTTGATCCTCATGAGAAATGGGTACATATAATAACCTAGAAATACATCCAAAAAGCCATAATGAGTTCTCTCTGCCAATCTCTCCAACATCTGGTCAATTGAGGGGATATGGAAATTATCATTTCGAGTGACCTGGTTCAATTTCATACAATCTATGCATAATCTCCAGCTGTTATGAATTCTCATAGAGATTAACTCATTATTTTCATTCCCCACACCGGTTAGACCAGTTTTTTTCGGATTGCATTAATTGGGCTGACCCACTGTGATTCTGAAATGGGATAGATGATCCCAACTTCTAAGATATTTTCAATCTCCTTCTTCACAACCTCCATCAAGGTGGGATTCAGTCTCTTTTGGGGCTGTCTGATAGGTTTGTAAAATCCCTCAATAAAAATTCTATGTGAGCATATTTTTGGGTTTTTTTCCTGGGATATCACCTAAGCTCCACCATATTGCATAGAAATTCTCTCTCAAAATATCAATAAAATATTTTTCATGGGTTTTAGACAGATTATTGGTAGTTATCACAGGTAATTTCTCACCTTCTATAAGGTACTCATATTTTAAATCATTAGGGAGTGGTTTTAATTCAAGTTTAGGGGGGATTCTCAAGGATTGAAACAAAATTGTCATTACCCACATTTAAATGGTAATCCTCCTACACATAAGAAACAATATCATATTCCTCATCAATAAAAAATCATCATTGAAATCATATTTTACCTCTTATTCCAACATTAAATCAGAATCTTCAGTGTTTTGGGAATTCACATGTTCATTAATGGAAAAATTATCTCTTAAGAATAATTGTAATAACCCTGATCTTCATTCAGGTATGTTTTTCCTTTTTTCTGGAGTTTTTATGAAAAATGTTTTTTCTGAAAATTTTAAAATTACACGCCGTGTACTCTAATCTGGCTCGATGTCGTTTGATGGTCGTGCCCGAGACACACACATGGTGTGTAGGGGTGGCATGGAGGCAGATTTTGGCGGAGTATGGAAAGGACCCAGTACATGTTGTGTACTCTAAAAGTACACGTCGTGTAATTTTTTTTCACTAAACAGACCAGGGTCATGCCTAACCCTAATTTTCATCTTCTTCTCGAGCTTCCATCCTCCTGAGAGTGACCGTACGGCCGGATCTTCGACAAGCTCTTGACTCTTCGTCTTTTCTCTAATTCGAGCACAATCGATTGAGTTGGAATCAGAGCGGTGAGGTCTCCCTTCATCTTGAGTCTGGTTTCATGATTCCTCCTAGTTTCCAATTTATAGTAGATTGAGAGTTTTGGGCATTTTCTCATATCTAGATCATTACAAAGGGAATCTGTCATCGTGGTTCACTTATATAAATCACCTAGGATCAAGGTAAGTTGTGTGTGCCTTTCTATAGAATGTTGATGAATATTTTGTGCAAATTCCACCAATACCCTTGAACGTGGTATTGCGTGTTCCTATTTTTCCATTGTTTTATTTCATGCATTTCTTTATTGCTAGAGTAGATGTATTTCCTGTGATTATGGTAGCTTTACTGTACCTTGAATGTTTTCTATGCTTGTTCTTCTTGTTTTTCATTCTGCCAGTTGCCGTGCTTAGTTGTAGGAAAGTGGAACTACTACCTTGTTTTTTTTCTGAGCCTTAGTTGATATCAAAGTAGTTCATGTGGTTTACATGGAAGATGCACGCACGATGATCATGTTTAGTTTCACTCAGGACTCTGAGAACCTAGAGTAGTTGTCCAAAGGGATAATTGACGGAAGGTATTCTCCAGAGTGTCATTTAATTATGATATGAGACCACAGGGGGAATTGATGTTGATTGATTCCTAAGAGAGTCTGTAGTTCCTCGACACGGGCCACATGGGGACTAGATGTTGAGTTCATCCCCATATATCTGTTAGCACGATACGAGACTATAGGGGGAATTGACGATGAGTGCTTCCCTAGAAAGTCTCTTAATTTCAAAGCTGAACCAGAGGGGTGAGACTGTGATTGCCTCCTAGAGGGTTTCTGGTACATATAGGTTGAACCATAGGGGTTAGGCTGTGAGAGCTACCCAGAGGGTTACCTGTTTCTTTCTTTTTATTGGCTACATACTTGTGTACTTTATTTGTTAGTACTATGGATTGTAGCTGCTTGTGATTTCCTGTTTACTGCTTCCTGTTTTATTTCATACCATGTATTCATTGACTATTAGGCACATATCATTGGGTGATTTCATACTAGGATTGCATCTCACACCCTATTTGACCCATTATTTTGAGCCCAAGAAGACTATGTTGTTGCATGTATAGATAAGGGCAAGCACCCTTCTACATTAGGATCTTGATTGTGCTACAGCTGGGGAGCATGGGACCAAGCCGGAGGTCGTGATGCTTAGGAGTTTATTTTTTTTATTTTTCACTTATTTTCAGTTTTATTCCATCAAGTTGTTGTGTTTTATTCTTTCCATAGATACTTGTACCTGCTTCATCATTGTCATCATTGCTATATATATTTATTGCTTCCGCTGTTTGGTTCCTATTCTTTTGCATGTTGTTACTGCTTCCACTGTTATCTATTGTTTTTCAAATGTATACCTTACCAAATGAGGGAATAGTTTCCCCACCGACTCACCATGGCCCTTGCTGCTAGTCGATAGCCTCTGGAGTTCGCGGAAACGCGCTTGAGGTGATGTAGCGAACCGGGTACGGGGCACTAGGGAGGGGCTCCAGATTTGAGTCATTACAAAGTGGTATCATAAGAGTTATTTTATCTTGCATTAAGGTTTGGATACATTAGCCAGGGATAGGATGGATTTGCTTCTTGGTTTTATGCTATGCTCTGGAGTAGCTAACCCATGTACAGGGAAAGGCCATACTACCACGTTAATTGCAGTTTTCTAGTTTTGAGTTTTTATGGTTGATATGTTTTCACCAAAAATGATTTGCATGACTTGTGCGGTTATTGTTTTCATATTTTGGTTCTATTTCTATTGTATCCCAATAAGATGAGGGTATGCCATCTCATGCATCATATATGCACTTTATAAATCACATGCCATGCATTCTTGTCATGTCATCTAGTGTGCATTAGTGATTGCATGCTGTTGTGATAGACTTTGTATAGATTATGCATGTTTTTGTGATAGATTCATGATAGAATCCATGTTTTTATGTTTGAGAGCTATTATTTCCCCTTGTATGTGACTACAGGAGATTCCAATATTTGATTTTCGGGGATTATAGGCCCTCACGAATCGAAATTTGGAACCTCTTTCCCTTGTTTTTAGTGGTTTTGGGATTCTGAGCAGTTTCTAAACTACTACATAGAAAAACCCATGAATGTAGGGTGTGTACATTTTGGATACATGCCGTGTATTTTTCAGGTCATGTCACTGATCGTGTGAGCAGAACACAGTTTCGTGTGGGTATCTTCGGGAACACACTGTGTACGATTGGTACACATCGTGTAAGTTAGGAGTTGTGTACCTAGTTGTATCACTAACAACATCGGTCGTGGAAGCTTGGGTAGAACATGTTGTGTCCTTATTGAACACGCTGTGTAGTCCTGTCCATGTACCCTGTCGTGTCACGAACAACACGGGCCGATGTTACCTTCTTTTCCTCACGTCTTGTTTGTTCGGAACACACCGTGTAGTCTTGTATAGGTACCCGGTCGTGTCACAAACAACACAGGATGGGGTCACCTTGCCTATGCATGTTGTGTTTGTTTAGAGCACACCGTAAAAGGTTCATCCATGTATACTTCCATGTGTTTCACAAAAATGTACCACCGAATACTTGTCTAGTACAAGCCATGTGAGTTGTGAACACGCCGTGTAGTCTCGATTTATGTCAGACCATGTGGGTTAGCCATGTAAGGAGACTCGGTCAGGGGAACAGTTTTTAAGTACACATTGTGTGTGGGTGCAACACACCGCGTAGTTTTAAGTTTACACGACTTGTAGGCTAGGAGTACACGCCCATGTTAGTGGGTTAAGAAGAAACTCCATGTAGTTCTATACACGCCATGTAGTCATGTTTTGTAAATCTGTGTTTTCTCTTCCCATGTATTTGTTTTGTACTCTTGTGTTCTCTGTCTTTGTTTTCCTGGTCTAAGATGTGCTTTTTATCTTTCAGGGCTATGCCTCCGAGACGTCCTCCGTTCGTACGTTTGTCGTCAGTCCGAGATCAGACACCAGATAGGGCTGATCAGCGATGTCCTGCTAATCCTCCAGTCGGGCCAGCCTTGGCACCAGCTATTATACCAGTTGTAGTTACTGATGCGCAGTTTAGGGAAGGTTTCATGAGGATGAAGTAGGCCTTCCAAGGAGCACCGCCCCTGCCATGTGGATGGCAGATTTGACGTGGGTTTTTTAGTAGAATCATCCTCCCCTGTTCATTGGGGAAGGAGGAACTCAGGCTGTAGAGTCATGACTGGAAGCTATGTTGTCTTTATTAGTGCATCTAGATATGCCTCTAGAGAGGCAGGTCATGGTCGCCACCTACATTCTCCGAGACTCCGCCATGAGGTGGTGGTATGTGATCTCATAGGTAGGTAATCAACAGGCTATTGGTTGGGAGGAGTTCTAGCACGTGTCTATGACTACTTCTACCCAGAGGCCCTGAGGGCCGACTGAGCCCAAGAGTTCATGATCTTAGAGAAGGGTACTCGTTCTGTTATGGATTATTCAGCTCGTTTCACTAAGCTACAGTGCTTCACACCCCTCTAGAATGGGGGTGGGCTGTTCTTAGCAAGGTAGTTAGAGGATGGTCTCAGGAGGGATATCCACTCACAAGTGAACTTCTACCAGGTGACTTACATTACTTACATTGTTGACCAGGCACTGATTGTGGAGCGCAATATGAGAGACATTGGAGCTTCGATCCAGGGTGATCTTGCTTCCAGAGCTAGTATTCCTCTAGATTATAGCAAGAAGCGCCGTAGAGAGCCTGCACGCGGTGATCTAAGGAAGCGAGATGCATCATTAGGCAGTAAGGTGACATGTTACCAGTGTGGTCAGTCAGGGCACACGAGGTCGCAGTGCCAGAGGAACCCCATGGAGTGCTGATCGTGCGGCAACAGGGGTCACCTCCAGTGTTTCTGTCAGGTTTTCTCACCATCAGATAGTGACCGGGGTTCTTCCATGACTCCTCATTCAGGAGTAGCACAACCAGTTTCTCACCAGTCGGGGAACTTGATTTCTTCCATCCATTCGGGCCGAGGTGGAGTTCAAGGCTGTGGTGGTAAGCCACCAGTTCCTCAGCCCCAGCAGGAAGGTTCAGCTAAGAGTGGTCAACCATGGACGCAGGGCCACGGTACAGGTCTGTCTTTTTCCATGGAGTAGACTTATCAAGAGCAGTATCACGACCCTTCTACTGTTCGAGGTACGATTTTAGTAGCTTCAGTTTTATCTTCATCCCTTTTAGATACAAGTTCTACGCATAGCTTTATCGTTGTTACTGTTGTGGAAAGCCTTGTACTCTGTATCTTTTCTTTTTCTGACTCAATGACATAAGACACACCTTTGGGGACGAGGAAATCTAGTGTATGCCAGTGTAGAGAGTGCCCTCTCGAGGTTGCAGCATATCGCTTCTTATGGTATCTCTATGTCCGAGAGATGACAGGCTATGATGTCATCTTTGGCATGGACTGGTTGATTCCCTTCTATGCAGTCATCGACTGCTATCACCGTAGAGTGAGTTTTGTCTCGCCAGAGGGTGAATCTTATCTATATAGAGGCGAATGGGATGTTCGGGCGAGTCGGGCAGGACTCGAGCATCTTGAGCTAGGAGGGTGATGGCCCAGATTTATAGTCTTTATCTGGATGATCAGGGGACTCCACTGTTGGATTTTCCTCTAGTGGTGGATCACTTTAAGGATTTCTTTATAAAGGACATTTCATGTCTGCCTCCAGAGCGTGAGGTATACTTCTCTATTGTTCTCATGCTAGGAGTTGCACCGGTGTCCATTCCTCCCTATAGGATGGCTACACCTGAGTTGAAGGAGATCCATAAGCAGTTGGAGAAGCTACAGGCTAAGGGTTTCATCTGACCCAGTACTTCTCCTTGGGGTTCGCCTTTCCTGTTCGCAAAGATGGAAGAATGTACCCTTCAGATTTTCGTGGATTATTGGATGATGAACCAGTTGAAAGTCAAGAACCGATGTCATTTTCCGAGAATTGAAGATCTTTTATATGCTTCGAAGAGACTGGGTGTTCTCAAAGATCTACATGAGGTCTGGTTATAATCATTTGCGCGTTAGACCATTAGATTTACCTCTGCCAGCCTTCAGAAGCAGGTATGGTCTATACGATTATACATTCATTCCATTCAGTCTCATGAAAGCGCGTGCAGTTTTCATGGAACTGATGAACCGAGTGTTCCATCCTTATGTGGACTCATTTGTCATCGTCTTCATGGACAATATCTTGGTGTACTCTCACACTCGAGATGACCATGCCACATATCTTGAGATCATTCTGAGTACACTGAGAGAGCATCATCTTTATGATAAACTCATGAAGTTACACTTTTGGATAGATGAAATTCACTGCATGGGTCACGTTATCTCGAAGGCAGGAGTATCTGTGGACCCAGAGAAAGTGAGTGTTGTAGTTTCTTGGGAGCAACAAAAGTACGTCTTTGAGGTACGGAGATTCCTAAGGCTGGCTGGATACTACAGACGCTTCATTCGGGACATTTCTCATCTAGTAGCACCTCTTACAGGTTTGACCAAGAAGGGGACGAAGTTCTTATGGTCAGATTCTTGTGAGTCAGCCATCCAGGAGCTGAAAGGGAGGTTAACGTTAGCACCAATACAAGTCTTGCCAGAGCCAGGAAAAAACTAAAATGTTTAATGTGATGCTACGAGTATCGGGCTAGGAGCTGTTCTTGTTTCGGGGGATGGAGTCATTGCGTACGGGTCTCAGAAGTTGAGGCCACATGAGAGGAACTACCCTACACACGATCTGGAGTTGGTAGCTGTTGTTCATTACTTATGCTGTTGGAGACCCTATCTGCTGGGAGAGTACTTTGTGGTCTTCACACACCACAATAGTCTCATGTATATCTTCACTCAGCGTGATCTGAATCTGAGGCAGCACAGGTGGGCCTAGTATCTTCAGTCGTTTGATTTCGAGCTTGCCTATACACCGGGGAAAGGCAACATAGTGGAAGATGTGTTGATCAAGAGAACTAAGATTCAGGCAGTTCAGGAAGCCAGCAGTGAGTGGCAGCTGATGGCTCTGTTCTCTGATATACATCTGTAGGTGCACGATAGACAGGGACAGACTTACCATTCTTCTATAGTTGTTACCTCTACACATCTTGATCGGGTACAGATGAGGAAGCTATCAGACTCTGAAGTCTTAGTCCTACGGGAGAGTGTGTCAGAAGAGGACCCTCTTCCCAAATGGGCAGTGGGAGAGGATGAGATCTTGCATTTCCAGGGACGTGTATGTGTGCCAGCAGACATAATCGAAGAGCTGATGCAGGATTTTCATACCTCAGTTTGGGTAGTTCATCCTTGAATCACCAAGATATATCAGGATCATCATCGCCAGTACTAGTGGCCAGGTATGAAGAAGGATGTTGCTGGTTTCGTCATGAGATGTTCTACTTGTCATCAGGTGAAGGCAGAGCATCAATGACTAGCATGCCTTTTATAGAAGATACCCATTCTGGAGTAGAAGTGGAATGATGTCACGATGGACTTCGTGACTGGGTAGTCGAGGTCACCTCAAGGGAACGATGATATTTGGGTTGTTGTCGATAGGTTTACGAAGGTTGCGCAATTCTTTCTAATTAAGGAGACCTTCAGTGTGGATGATCTGGGATGAATTTACAACCGAGAGATCGTTTGTCTGCATGGAGTTCCACACTCCATTGTTTCTGAGAGGGATGTGTGCTTTACCTCTCGGTTCTATAATGGATTTCAAAAGGCCTTGGGTACACATGTACTTTTGAGTACAGCATACCATCCCCAGAACAATGGCCAGTCCGAGCACATGATCCAGGTGCTTAAGGATATGCTCCAAACTTGTATCATAGACTTTGGAGGTTCTTGTGAAAAGCATATACCTATGATGGAGTTCTCCTACAACAACAGTTTCCAGGAGACCATTCAGATTACACAATACGATGCTTTGTACGATAGGCCATTTAGATCACCCTGATGCTGGTTGGAGGTAGGAGAGGCAGCTTTAATGGGACCTCGTCTCGTTCAGGAGACCTCAGAATAGATAGAGATGATTCAGAAGAGGATGGCTATGGCACAGCCTCGACAGAAGTCTTATGTTTATCAGCGGAGATGACCTATAGAGTTCGAGGTTGGGGATCAGGTTTTCTTACGTGCCACACCGAGGATGGGAAACAAGAGGATTCAGAAGCAGGGTAAGCTTTCACCGTGGTACGTCAGACTATTTGGGGTCATGGAGAGAGTGGTACCAGTCACTTATCGGTTGCAGCTACCTTAGAGGTATCGGGCCATGCACAACGTCTTCCACGTCTCTCAGCTCCGACGTTACTTTTCAGCCCCGTCTCACACCTTTCGGCCCGAGGAAGTCGAGCTTTAGGTAGATGCGTAGTTCGAGGAGCATCCAATCCAGATTTTTGATCGTAGTACGAAGGATCTTTGTGGGCAGTATATTACTCTAGTACGAGTGCAATGGCAGCAAAGGGGTGTACAGGACAAGACCTGGGTGAGGGAGGCCGATGTACAATGGTAGTGGCCGGAACTATTCAGGGATTCTTCTTCTACGCCCCATTAGGGAAATTTGGGGATAAATTTGTTTAAGGGGGGAAGTTTGTAAGAACCCGGATCTTCGTTGAGGTAGGTTTTTCCTTTTTTCTGGAGTTTTTATGAAAAAAAAATTTCTGGAAATTTTTAAAGTACACACTGCGTACTTTCTGAATACAAGCCGTGTACTCTGATCTGGCTCGAAGCATTGTGCTGACCATGCCCGGGCCACACACACGGTGTGTAGTGGTGACGTGGAGGCCGATTTTGGCGCAGTACAGAAAGGACCAAATACACGTTGTGTACTATAAAAGTACACACCGTGTACGTTTTTTCAAGAAACGGACCGGGGTCGCGCCTAACCCCAATTTTCATCTTCATCTCCAGTTTTCTTCTACCCGAGAGCAACCGTATGATCATATCTTCGATGATCTCCTGCCACTTCGTCCATTCTCCGATTCGAGCACAATAGATTATGTTGGAATCTTAGTGGTGAGCTCTCCCTTCTTCTTGAGTCTTGTTTCTTGATTCCTCCTGGCTTCCATGTTGTCTTAAGTTGAGCGTTTTGTGCATTTTCTCAGATCTATGTCGTTCCATGGGGAATCTGTCGTTTTGTTTCACTTATATCAATCACCTAGGATCAAGGTAGGTGGTTTGTTCCTTTCTGTATAATGTTGATGAATATTTTTTGAAAATTCCACCAATAGCCTTGAACGGGGTATTGCGTGTTTTTGTTTTGCTCTTGTTGTATTAACTGCTTTGCTTTATTCCTAGAGTAGATGTTTTCCTGTGATTATCGTAGCTTTACTATACCTTGAATGTTTTCTATTCTTGTTCTGCTTGTTTGGCATTCTTCCAGTTTCCATTCTTAATCGTATGACAGTGGAACAGCTACCTGGTTTTTCTGCTAAGCCTTATATGAGAGCCAAGTAGTTCTTGAGGATTACTTGGACAATTCACGTGTGCTAAGCATCTTATGTTTTACTCATTACTGTGTGTGTAGAGACCCGAAGCTTGACTTACATGAACATTACATTACTTTTGTGGAATACTTAATACATAACAAAAATAGAAACACAAGTACCGTTATAGTTTGGTGTCTTTGGAAACTCGGGAAAATAATCTTCTAATCATGGTGAATGATCTTCAACATCTCCCAAAAAGATCTTCACCTTTTTTTTTCATACCTAATACCATACATTATATCATGGAGAAATGAAAACATATAAATGGTGACATCAAATGGTTAGTAAGGGTAATCATGGATAAAATTAAACAAATCATATACATTTGAACATAAAAACATGAACATGATGTTTAAACATCAAAACCTTGAGCAATGAAATAAAACATGGAATTACATAAGGAATTTATCATAATGGAACAGAAATCATGATAATATAACATGGGAATAAAACATGTAATTATGGAAACCATTCAGCACTTGTTATGATTTCCATAGTAGACAAGGCATTGCTGCCAGGACCATCTTAGTGGGCAATGTCCCATTCTGAATCGAGTTCAAACCTTGTTCCAATCCTGTATTACTGAACCGATTTAACTTTCCATTCCATCAAAGTCTATATCATGAGATATAAATCATTACGCAATGCATTATAGGGAGATATAGGTACCACCCATCTCATAATGAAATCATTCTTATTTGTGCCACAATATGTACATAAATCATTCATCATTTTCCCATTTTATAAAATGGGTTTCATAAACATCATCCCATCATAACATAATACATACCAAAAAATTGATATCAATTCACCATAAGAAAATTGAAACCATGTATATCATAGATACATTAAACTTGAAACATACACTTACTAAATAATGTCATCCAAGATGGAAAATTGTTTTGATAAAACATTTGAAATGAATTCTTGAGGAAAATATCCATTCTTCTTGATAATCATTCTGTTTCCACAAAATGTCATGAAATTTTAAAAGAAAAGGAGTTTATTGAAAATAGTCATGAAATGATTTGGAGGAAAATTCATTAAAATAAGGCCTTATAAAATAGTAAAAATCTGTTCATGCTGTATATGTTAAAAAACATTCTTCTCGTACATTTGCCGTAAAAGTCAAAAAGTACCTCATAAAAGAAAGATTCCATACATACCATGTATAAAAAGTAAAAATGGGTAAAAGTGACAGTAAAAATACATGATTTGTTTTAGGAAACATGGACATGGATGAGAACAATAACCCCAGTAAATACATAAGAATAAACAATATCGGATAAGAACGAGATTGGAAAAGTTAACCCTTACCTTAGGTCTGATATGATTCGTATGGATATGATCCTCCTATATAATGATTTAAATAATTTCATTGAATTATTACATATTCATATTCATTGTTATGATATCATATATGTTTCACTTATGACTTTATATTACCCATTCATTTGTAAATTTCATGTTAATGTAGTGTTTTGGGTAAAATCATTTCATTTATCGTATGTGTTTCGACTTGTCGTTCTTGATATTATTACTTATATCCCGATTTACATAATTCCAGAATGTAAAAAATGATTTATATATAATATATATTCATCATATACATATATATTATAGATCTATAAAAGTAATGAACTACATCGTTTATGGAGACGGTAGGCCGTACATACGCATGAACGCGGTTTTCGTTTCCTTATTGAATTGAATGAAACTAAATAAATGACATAAATATATATACATAAATCCATTAGAATTATTTTTAATATATTTCATTATTATTCATTATATAAAATTTATGATCATTCATGTATGGTTAACATGGAGAATGAATCTCATCGTGTTGTGAAGACGGTAGTCCGTACGTACGCACGAGCGATGATATCGTTCCCATAATTATTCAATAGAATAAGAGTGGATGGTATAATATATCAGAATCAATATAATGTTATAATAACCATATATAGTTATTCATTACACCATTATACCCATCCATTTATGGTGTTGGTGGAAAAATAGATTACAGCACGGCGTGGAGACTGTATACCGTACGTACGCACGCACGGTGATTTTGTTTTCTGTAGGATGTATAGAAAGTGAAATAGGGTTGTTTCATTTTTATAATAACATATAATTATATGAAGGATACTGATGTTATTACTTCATAATGAAACAACTATATAAGAAGGAGTATATGAAGAAATAAAGCAGAAAGAATCGGTAATGAACATTACCTCTTCTTTGAAGCGCCTCTTTGAGACCTCCTCTTAGGGCACTAAACATTTTCTTTAAAAAAGACGAGGACTTCTAGAATGTTTCTAGGGAAGTGCTGAAGTAAAATTCCCAGGGGTTGGCTGAGATTTAAGCTTCAATGTGGTGTGAGGAGGAGAGGGAGGAGGTGCCCATTTATAAGGGAGGAGAGTGGCACCTTTTGAATCCTCCAAAATATTAGTTTAATATAAATTCAAACCCCACATAAAAACCACCAAAAATGACTCAATTCAAATATTACATGAGGTAGGGTTGTAATATCATTAACCAATCAAATTTAGACATGTTTTGATCTTATTTTAAACCTTATTATTTTGATTTATCCTTATTAAATCTATTTAAGTTTATTTGTGGTAATAAAATTCTAAATTTCAAATGGTTATAAATAATCACTTATGTGTTGTTAATTTTCCAGAATTGGATACTTTATGACATTTTACACTATATAAATTTCAATTTATAATTTTTAAATATTTTTTTAGATTTTTAAATAATTTAATAATATTTTATTTTTATAAAATAACAATACTGTCAATTTTGACACTATTTATTTATTTGAATTTAAATAAAATATACACAGAAGATATATTCGAAGTAAATTTTTAATAGATTACTATCATGTCATATTTATCTATAAAAAATATGGAGAACATTAAATAGTTCATATAATATTTATTTTAATATTTTTAAAACCATTTATTTGATATTTCTCATAATAAAATAATTTCAACTTCACTATTATATCACCTTTACTGATAATTATTTAATCCCTAAAAATTATAAATAAATTCACATGATGTATATAATTTTGTTATATCTCTAGAGACTATTCATTTTCGATGTTTCATGAAGTTTATCACTAAATTAAAATTAATATACTTATAATATTTAAGAGAGTGACATGTTGTCACTTTCTTTGGTTTTAATAACAATTAATTTATTTTCAAGGGAAAAAGTCATTAAAATGAATCTATTCCGACCCTTAGGTGATATGGTTCAACTTTTAGTCATCCAATATAATTATTTCAGGTGTTAGGGTAATTTTATAATATTATATTTACCCTTAATTACCAGATTTACCTTTAACTATGTTAAATAAAATTTACCGTAGTTACTATTCATAATGCCCAGAACTAAAAGTAGCTTATTAATATAATTTGGACCCACTGATTTCAAGTAATGAATCCATTTTTTCAATTTCAATACTCAAATTTTGTAGAATCTAAATTAAAATTAATCTCATTGTCGAAAGAAAACGGGTTTTTAATTAAAACATTGCAAAACATTGAATTTATTTAACCTACGAATTCAAGGTAAAATCAATGATAACGACATAAATTATATTAAGTGATAAAAATATATTTTATATATACATTAAAACACTTCAATATTATAATAATACCATATAAATTGATATGATGAAAAATGTTGTTTTTAATTAAAATATAGCGTGTTTTTACAATTCATTAAAATATGAAAGTTATCAGAAAAATATCAAAACTTTATCTAATGTAAATTTTTATATCCTGATTAAAAATAAGAAGATTATTTTGTAAAATTTAACTTATAAATATGTAAAAAACTATATTTAATGTGGGTACACAATTAAAAGGGGGAAAAACTGCATTTGTTTTAAAATACTTATTTTACCCAAAAAAAATTTATTTTGTTCTGATACCAGGTTATAGAAATTTTTTAATATGAATAATAATTTTATAAAATTCAATATGTAGTTACTAATATTCATAGAGAATAGTTTATAACAATATTATAACCATATATTGTTGTTTATTGAAACCCAGTATTGCGTACAACAGACGCTATCGAAGAAGGTCGTGATTGTGTGTAATGAAAGCCATGTCAGGGTTACGTGTTGTGAAAGACTCCATTATTGTTTCGTTAAAACAGAATCCATCCATTTTCCTTTTATACATTGAATATATATATATATATAGACTCAATGTTGCTAGAATGACTATTATCAACCGAACTTGAAATTGGGTGTAACACAATCTATGAATATTGTTGTGTATACTGCAAGCTAATACAGTGTTTCGTATAACACAAGATAGTCTTGTTGTCACATAAAACACATGACATAAAATAAATTAAAAATAATACTTATCATAAAATATCGAGTTTTTACACTTTACCCCCCTTAAAATGAATTTCGCCCTCAAAATTCGTCGGGGTTATACATGGTTTTCTACTTGAAAGTTTTCTTTAATTGAAACCCACATCATAAATGAAATACCAAAACATAACATTAAAAACTAATGTATGAAATGTAACGGTTACCCAAATTAACTAATCACTGGGTTTCCACATAGGAGAACATCAGTGAAAATATGGATATGGAAGAGAAATCTAACCATCATGTTCTGATGGAGAGTGGAAGTGAACATGGCTATGAAAAATACAACAATCACAAAGCCATATATTTTTTATGATCTAGGGTACCATCAGATTCATTGAATATAAGGTCACTAGGACAACATTTTTTGTTTTCAATATCATTTCCCTAAAGTTGAAAATTTTGAATTAGAAGAAATACGTGATTTATTTTGGTACAATATCATTGTTGTTCATGCTTTGAACAATTTCCACTTCATCTCTTAATTAAATGAATATGAATTTGTTATTCGTGAAGTGTTAACAGATCATGTGATAGAATGATGGGTCATTCCATCTGTTTGAAACAAAAGGTTAGAAAATGTTATCAAACATACATAAGTCCATCTATGGTGAGGTTAATCATATACGATTCCAAAAATGAACTAATACTACATATATCATACCGCTTAATAAAATAAAACTAGTTTTTTCAAACCAGAGACTTCCTGTAGGCCATTGGTATGTGATAAAGGCCAGTCGAACTTCATTTGTGGGTTTGATTCCCACAACCTTGTCAGATGTGTTGGGTTGTCGTCAGCCCTACAGGTTATCATTTTTCTAAAACTACATTACTATAACATCCCATCAATAATATCGAAAAAAGTTCTATCCTTAAACAATAATAACTTATTTCCAACATAATCCATTCCAATCTTTATGCTTATCTAAAATACTTCAGTTCAACCTCATAGTATAATGAAAACAATTACTAGAAAGGTTATCTACCAAGAATGTGAACTCAATCATTTATCCCATATATATCATAAGATATATCTTGTTGGATGAATTCCAAACACATGAATACCTTAGTCATATATTCTCTTGAGACATAAATTACCATAGAACCTTAGTGAAAACATGGATACTGTCAAAAGGTATCTCTTTCCACATACTAAAACCCCAAATATTCTAAATACGCAAACCATAATATCACTTAGTCCTTATATCAGTCATGAGCTCATGATTACTAACATATTATTTTCTCCTTATCCCTTCATTATGAACATTTCATCTACTTTCCAAAAATATTTCAATCGCTTTTTCATGGTTACCAGTACCATATAATTATTGAAAACCAATACATAGATATTCCAAAATTCCACAATACCATAAATGAGATTCCATGATACTATTTGGAAATCCCATTACGTAAACACTTAATCATTACAAAACATCATTTTCATACTCAACATCACAAATAGTGATCGCATGAGACTTCCCTTTATCCTTTCCCTTAAGAGGTTTCTCACATTGATCATCATTAACCCGTGGATTAGTGCATTTATTAGCATAATGCCCCATTTCCTTGCACTTGAAGCATTGAAGTGTTGGTGGAGTGTTCTCTGTAGTCTTTTCTCTATTCACATCATTAGCAACCTTTTTCACATTACTTCGACAATGAACTACTCGATGACCATATTTTCCACACATAAAACTTTTTCGAGTACCTTTTAGGCAATCTCCACCATGCATCTTTCCACACTTTGAGAATAACGAAACATTTATCTTATTTTACCATTGTTCTGAGATTTCTCCTTGAACTCCATCTTTCGTTTCTTGTCAAAACCATGAGATGGATATGTTACACCAACTTCCAGTTCTACCTTGATTGCACAACGCACAATTGTTTCCTATCTATTAAAGACTCTTATAACTAATGCCCTTCGAAGACTTGGTTTTAAGCCACTAAAAAATCGATCAAATTTACATTTAGGTTCTATGATAATGCCAGATGCATACCATGACAGTCTTGTAAAATTTGCTTCATATCTACCAATAGATTCATCATCCTTTTGCTTAATCTCAAGAAACTCATTTTCCATCTTTTTTCTAAGAATAAGAGGGAAGTACTTACTAAAAAACAAGTTCTTTAACTCTTCCCATTCCATGGACTCTATTTCACCTCTTTGCCTCGTATTCTTGATAGGATTCCACCATTGATCAGCATCACCTTCCAAACGATATACTGCTGAGATGACTTTATCATGCTAAGAACATTGTAGAACTGAAAATATCTTTTCAGTAGTACTGATCCATTGTTCAGCCACTAAGGGATCAGAAGACCCGCTGAATGAAGGTGGACGCTGCCTCATGACAGATTCAACCGAATGTTGCTCCATTCTCTGGTCATTTTTAATTATAGAATGATTCATAGCTTGTGTATTTATATAAATAAGATTGTGCACTCCATCTCCCGTGACATTGGTTTGGTCAAGAGGAATATCATTTCATTTTCAATTACATTGATCAACAAGGTTCTTTCAGGTTCCAGCCATCGTCTAAAACCCAAAAATAAAAGTGTAAGAATCAAATACCATGCGAGGGAATACAACATAATAAAGGGGGAGTAACTTCAATATCAAACTTCTTAGGTTTAATTCTATGACTGTTAGCGCAATTCTAGGACTATAACATATACGTATACTTAACCGTAGGGAAATCTCTATACATAACTTAGAAATATATCTAGTTATCTCACTAATGATTTCACATCCTACTTTCCAAAGGTTGACTAAACATTTCCTCTGACACCAACTGTAGAGACCCGAAGCTTGAAATACATGGACATTACATTACTTTTTCGGAATACTTAATACATAACAAAAATAGAAAAACATGGTCCTTAATAGTTTAGTGTCTTTGGAAACTCAGAAAAATAATCTTCTAATCATGGTGAAAGATCTTCAATATCTCTCATAAAGATCTTCCCATTTTGTTTTCTTACCTAAAACCTTTCTTTATATCCTCGGGAAAAGGAAACATATAAAGGGTGAGCTCAAATTCTCAGTAAGGGTAATCATGGATAAAATAAAACAAATCATATACATTTGAACTTAAAAACATGAAAATGATGTTAAAAATCAGAATCTTGAATAATGACATAAAACATGGAAGTACATAAGGCATAGATCATAATGGAACATAAATCATAAAAAAATATCATTGGAATAAAACATGTAATTGTGTCAACCATTCATCACTTGTTATTATTTCTATAGTATCCAAGGCATTACTGCCAAGACCATATTAGGGGACAATTTCCCTTTCTGAATCGAGTTCACTCCTCGTTCCAGTCCTGTATTACTGAACCGGTTTAACTTGTCGTTCAAGCAATGTCTATCTCATGAGATATAAATCATTACACAACGCATTGGAGGTAGATATAGTTCCCCCCATCTCATAATGAAATTATTCTTACTTATGCCACAACATGAACATATATCATTCATCATTACCCAAATTATAAAATGGTTTTCATAAACATCACCCAATCATAACATAATACATACCAAAAAAATTGATATCAATTCATCATAAGAAAACTGAAACCATGTAAATCATGGAGACATTAAACATGAAACATACACTTATGAAATAATGTCATCCTAGATGTAAAATGGTTTTGATGAAACATTTGAAATGAATTTTTGAGAAAAATATCCTTTCTTCTTCAAAATAATTCTCCTTCCACAAAATGTCATGCAATTTTAAAAGAAAAGGATTTTATTTAATATAGTTATGAAATATTTTGGAGGAATCTTCATTAAAATAATGCTATATAATTCCGTAAAAATCTGTTCATGCCGTGTAAGTTAATAAAACATTCTTCTCGTACTATTACCAGAAAATTCAAAAAGTACGTCGTATAAGAATGATTCCATACATACCATATATTAAAATTCAAAAATTGCTAAAAGGGACTTTAAAAATACATGAAACCATTTTTAGGATACATGGACATGGATGAGAACAATAACCCCAGTAAATACTTACAAATAATCAATCTCGGATAAGAATGAGATTGGAAAAGCTATCCCTTACCTTAGGTCCGATATGATTCGTATGGATCAGAACCTCCTATATAATTATTTAAAAAATGTCACTTACTTATTAAATAATCATATTCATTGTTATGATATCATATATATTTCACTTATGACTTTATATTACCTGTTCATTTGTAAATTCCATGTTAAGGCAGCGTTTTGGGTAAAATCATTTCATTTATCGTATGTGTTTCGACTTGTCGTTCTTGATATTATTACTTATATCCTGATTTACATAATTCCAGAATGTAAAACATGATTTATATATAATATATATTCATCATATACATATATATTATAGATTGATAAAATGAATAAAATACACCGTTCATGGAGACGGTAGGCCGTACGTACGCATGAACGTTGTTTTCGTTTCCTTATTGAATTGAATGAAACTAAATATATGACATACATATATATATATAAATAAATCTAGTAGAATTATTATTTCATATATTTAATTATTATTAATTATATAAACTTTATGATCATTCATATATGGTTAACATGGAGAATGTATCTCATCGCGTCGTGGAGACGGTAGTCCGTACGTACGCATGAGCGATGATATCATTCACATAATTAATGAATAAAATGGAGTGGGTGGTATAATATATCAGATTCAGTATGATGTTATAATAACCATATATAGTTATTCTTTACAACATTATACCCATCCATGTAAGGTGTTGGTGGAAAAACCGATTACACCACGGCTTAGAGACGGTATTCTGTACGTACACACGCGCGATGATTTTGTTTTCCGTAGGATGGATAGAAGGTAAAATATGGTTGTTTCATTTTTATAATAACATATCATTATATTAGGGATACTGATGTCATTACTTAATAATGAAACAACTAATGAAGAAGGATTAGAAGAATAAATAAAGTTGAAAGAATCGGTAACGAACATTACCTATTCTTTGAAGTTCCTCTTTGAGACCTCCTCTTAGGGCACTAAAATTGGACTTTGAAGAATACCATGACCTCTAGAATGTTTCTAGGGAAGTGGGGAAGTTAAATTTTCATGGTATGGCCGATATTTATTCCTGAAAGTGGTGTGAGGAGGAGAGGGAGGAGGTTCCCTTTTATAAGGGAGGAGAAGGGCACCTTTGGAATCCTCAAAAATATTAGTTTAATATAAAATCAAAACCCACATAAAAACCTCCAAAAATGACTCAATCAGAATATTAGATGAGATGGTGTTGTAATATCATCAACCAAAAAAATTTATACATGTTTTGATCTTATTTTAAAGCTTATCAATTTGACTTATCCTTATTAAATCTATTTATGATTATTAGTGGTACTAAAATTCTAAATTTTAAATGGTTATAAATAATCACACATTTTTTGTTAATTTTCCAGAATTGGATAATTTATGACATTCTAGACTATATAAATTTCAATTTATGATTTTTAAATATTTTTTGTGATTTTTAAAAAATTTAATAATCTGTTATTTTTATAAAATAACAATAGTGTCAATTTTGACACTATTCATTTATTTGAATTTAAATAAAATCTAAAAAAAGGATATATTCGAACTAAAATATTTAATAGATTCCTAGAATGTCATATTTATCTAGAAAATTTTTGGAGCACATTAAATAGTTCATATAATATTTATTTTAATATTATTAAAACCATCTATTTTATATTTCTATTAATAAAATAATTTCAACATCACTATTATGTCACCTTTAATGATAATTATTTAATACCTAAAAATAATAAATAAATTAATAAGATGTAGAAAATTTTATTATATTTCTCGATACTATTCATGTTCGATGTTTAATAAAGTATATCAATAAATTAAAATTTATATACATATAAGATTTAAGAGAGTGACATGTTGTCACTTTCTTTGGTTTTAAGAATAAATAAATTATTTTCATGGAAACAAGTCCATTAAACGAATCTATTCCGACCCTTAGATAATATGTATCATGTTTTAGTCATCCAATAGAATTTTGGTAGGTGTTAGGGTAATTTTATATTTAACCTTAATTACCAGATTTACCTTTAACTGTGGTAAATAAAATTTACCGTAGTTACTATTCATAATGCACAAAAATAAAAAGTATCTTGTTAACATAATTTGGACATACTGATTCCAAATATAGAATCCATTTTTCCAATTTAATACACAAATGTTTCAGAAATGAAATTAAAATTAATCTCATTATCGAAAGAAAACGTGTTTTTGTTTGAAACATTGCAAAATATTGAATTGATTTAACCTACGAATTCAAGGTAAAATCAATGGTAATGACATACATTATATTAAGTGGTTAAAATATATTTTATTTATACTTTGAAACCATTAAATATTATAATTTAACACATAAATTATTACGATTAAAAAAGTTGTTTTTAATTAAAATATAGCGTGTTTTTACTATTCATTAAAATATGAAAGTTATCAGAAAAATATCAAAACGTTATGCAATGTAAATTTTTATATTGTGATTCAAAATAAGAAGTTTATTTTGTGAATTTTAACTTATAAACATTTCAAAAACTAGATTCAATGTGGGTGCTCCATTAAAAGGCGGCAAAACTGTATTTTTTTAAAAATACTTATTTTACCATAAAAAAATTTATTTTGTTCTCATACTATGTTCTAGAAAATGTGTAATATAAATAATAATGTTATAAAATTCAAAATTAGTTAATTCTATTCATAACGGCTAGTTTATAATAATATTATAACCATATATCGTTGTTTAGTGAATCCCAGTATTGTGTATAACACACGCTATCAAAGAAGGTCCCGATTGCATGTAATGCAAGCCAAGTCAGGGTTGTGTGTTGTGCAAGAATACTTTTTTGTTTTGTTATAATAGAATCCATCCATTTTTCATTTATACATTTAATATATATATATATATACACACTCAATGTTGCATAGAATGACTATTATCAAACGAACTTCAAATTGTGTGTAACAAAATCTAAGAATAGTGTTGCGTATACTGAAAGCTAATTTAAAATTGTGTATAGCACAAGATAATCCTATTGTAGCCTAAAACACATGACATCAAATTAATTAAAAATAATACTTACCATAAAATATCGGGTTGTTACAATGAGAACCTAGAGTTGTAGACCAAATGAAGAATTGAAGGAAGGGATTCTCCATAGTGTCTTTAAATTACGATACGAGACCACAGTGGGAATTGACATTGAGTACTTTCTCATAGAGTTTGTATTTCCTCGACGTGGGACACAGGGGGAATAGACATTGAGTGCTTACCTAGAGAGCCTTTAGCACGATATGAGACTATAGGGGGAATTGACGGTGAGTGATTACCTAGAGAGTCTATTAATTTCAGAGCTGAACCAGAGGGGTTAGACTGTGTGTGCCTCCCAGAGGGTTACTGGTACTTATAGGTTGAACCATAGGGGTTAGGATGTGAGAGCTACCCAGAGGGTTACCTATTTCCTTTTTGTTTCTGGATGCATACTTGTGTACTTTATTTTTTAGAACTATGGAATGTAGCCGCTTGTGCTTTCTTGTTTACTGCTTCCTATTTTATTACCGTCCTTGTATTCATTCACTATTTTTCACCAATCTTTGGGTGATTTCCTATTGGGATTGTATCTCACACCATGTTTGGGCCATGCTTTTGGGCCCATGAAGACTATGTTATTGTAGGTATAGATAAGGGCAAGCGCCCTTCTACTCTAGGATGATGATTTCTCTAGAGCTGGGTATCATGGGACCGAGCTGGGGCTCGCGATGCTGAGGAGTTTATTTTGTTTTTCTTTTTCACCTTATTTCAATTGTATTGCAGCACGTTTTTGTGTTTGTTTCTTTCCATAGATACTTGTACCTGCTGCATAATTGTCATCATTGCTATATATATTTATAGCTTTCGCTGTTTGGTTCCTATTGTTATGCATGTTGTTACTGCTTCCACTGTTGACTGCTGTTTTTCTGCATTATACCTTACCACATGAGGGCATAGTTTCCCCACCGACTCACCAAGGCCCTCACTTCTAGTCGGCAGCCTTTGGTGTTCGGTGAAAAGCGATTGAGGTCATTTGGTTAATTGTGTACGGTGCACTAGTGGAGGGGCTACGGATTCTGGTCGTTACAATAGTAATTCATGGCACAAACCTGATTCTTCAATGAGTTCAGTATTAACTTCATGGGAGAGTGAAAATATGGAGTGATCATCTGATGGGTATCTCATGGATTCAAAAATGTTGAAGTGGATAGTGATATCTATAAATTACATGGTGAGTGTACCTTCATATACATTGATGACGGTTTGTGTTATCATCAAGAATGGTCTCCCCAAAATAATGGGTGAGTGTGAAGGGTTCCTATATTCTTCCATGTTTAGAACATATAAGTCAGCTGGGAATAATAGATCCTTGAATTTCACTAGGACATCCTCTAACACTCCAACTCGGAAAACTACGGATCTGTTTGCAAGCTAGACCACCACTCTTGTGGGCTTTAAGTATCCCATCTACAAAGAAGTGTATACAGAGTGGGTAAATACATTAATTGGAACACCTAGATCACACAAATCATTATATAAATTTAATGAACCAATGGTTCATGGAATAGAATACGTCCCTATATCATGACATTTGGTTGGAATCTACGGTGTGATAAGGGCTGAGACACTTATCCCCATGTTTATTATTTCATTTCCATGAATTCTTCTCTTTTGGTGCAATATCGTTCAAAAAAATTGCATATATTTGAATTTTTTTGACAGCTTCAAGTATAGGGATATTGATTTCCACATTTTGAAAAGTGTTTATATTTTTTTTTTAAGTGTTCTCTCATTAAATATATTTTATTCGATCATACTTGTTGGAAATGGTGTGGGTAGGTCATTCTTCTCCCTTTGTTTCCTTTTCATTGGTGAATATTGTCTCTTATTCTATGGCATATCCTTCTCCTCCACTTCATTTTCAATTTCATGGTGTATTTTCACATGATTTTTTGAATTTTCAACATCATTCTCCCTCAGAATAGGTGGTATTGTTTCAAGTTAAAGGTTGGAAGGAGGTGGGAATTGTTTTCCACCTCTTTTTAGTATTTCATTGACATTCTCTTTAATATTTGGAACTGTTTGGGATGGAAGATTCCCTGGATTCTGGTTTAGAATTTCCAAAACATTTTTTAATTAGTTGGATATGTCTTTATCGTTTTCTTTTAGCCCTTCAACATCTAACTGTAGCTGTGGGTTCTCACTTGGTAGTCATGCACTGGTGAACCAGTGCTCATATTTCATTCATTGGAATGGTGGTGGCTGAAAGGGATGTTGTTGTTGAAAGAGTTATTTATAGGAATGTTGGAATGGGGGGGGGGGATCTGGTGTTGGTGTTGAAAAGGAGGTCTATCATGGGTCTATTGGAATCCCTATCCTAGTGGGTTTTGGGGATGCCAAGGTGGATTTGGCTGGAATTGTCTTTATTGATAGGTAGCTACACAAATTCAGTTCCCTACACATCTAGACACTGGTCAGTGTAATGATAATTAGAAGAGCATAAACCACATACATGATTTGGTTCGTGTTGTTCCTTCACATATTTCACAACCATATGCCGCACTAACCTAGTGAGTTCAACTGTCTCTCTTATAATTAATTCTTTTGAATCAGATGTTGTCACCTCATGGAATCCTCTTGTTCCCGACCCTCTTATTCCAAATTGTTGTCAGTTTGGAGAAATATTTTCAATTATTACTCTAATATCTGCTGGTGACTTGTCAATAAGGGATCCCCCAGATGAGGCATCCAGCAGATTTCAATAATTATCCAAACGTCTGTGGTAAAAGAACACAAGGAATTTGTGTTCCTATATTTCATGATGTGGCAAATGGAACGTAGCTTCTTGAAACACTCCCAGTAATCATAGAGGGTTTCTCTAGATTATTATCGTATGATGTAAATCTCTTTCTAGATGGTTGTGCTCCAGGATGTGGGAAAGAATCATTACATGATATACCTTTTTATATCTTCCCAATTATTGATCTACCAAGGATCTATATTGTACAAAAATTCATTAGCAATACCTTCAAGTGACAAAGGGAATTCCCTCCACTAAAATTGGTCTTCGGGTGCTTCTCTAGGCCTGATGCTTGAGCCAGTGTATGTTAATTCTTGCATGTGCGGATTTGGATCTTCTCCTACAAGACCATGAAACTTTTGAAGAATAATAATCATATTTACATATAATTCAAAATCATTTGGTTTATTGGGTGTAATTAGTTGGTTATTTTTAATGGAAAATTGTGGTGGACATAAATCACACATGGTTTGGTTGGGATTTCAAGCCACGATATCATGTTTTGAGTGAACAGTATGTGTTTCACTTGAATCTAATAGATCTATTTTTTCAAAGATCTCTGGAAGAATTATATTTTTTTTTTGGGTTAATTTTCATTCAATTTATGGGTCAGATTCAGTTAATGGTTCTTCTTAGTTATGGGTCATTCAATTTTGAAAAACAAACTTGTCACACTAACTCCCCAGCAAAAAAACCAAGTTTGATGCACACCTATCATAGGCTGTGGAACAAAAATTATTCTCTAAGTTAAAAATGATGTAATGTGGTTTACCTAGGATTTCTATTGAAGAGGTGTGGATAAAAATAGTTTGTCACATTAAAATGAGGATAAAAATGTGGTGTTTTTCAAAGGAAATTTTAAAATAAAAT
Organism: Viscum album; assembly: GCA_963277665.1. NCBI lineage: Eukaryota > Viridiplantae > Streptophyta > Magnoliopsida > Santalales > Viscaceae > Viscum > Viscum album. Next base: position 2,115,900,696 of record OY728147.1, read on the forward strand.
GATTGAGAAACTATGACATTAAAAAGGATGATTCGGTAAGGGTCGGTTTCCTAAATGTAATGTTTGACTTGTTTAATTTAATTCAAAACTCTTCTTATTAGTTAATTAAAGTGAGTTTCCACAATTGTTTCCTCTTACATCCTTGGTGAAATTATGATGGTGAGAGAAAACCATACCAGTATCTTGGTTTGGCCAACTCATTTTCCATGTGAAAATTAGTTTTATTGAATATCATTAATTGAAATGGGTAATAACTGATCAGGTATTGTTTATCCCAAATTGTCAAGAAAATTAACTACACCTTTTACTTGTGCTGAAGATTGTCGATTACTTCACCACAAATCTATGGATTATTCAATCTTATATAAACCTGAAATTAGTGGAGGGAGATAATTATAATTTTACCAAGGCAAAAATAAATAACAGAATTATAATTCAAGAATGATCGCACTTGATAATAAAATCTACTATGTGAAATTGAAAACAACTTTGAAGATGAAAGGATTTTAATTCAATTATGTCCAAGAACTCAAGTATTACAAAATTGAAAAATAACCCTTCCCCAATCACTCCAAATATTTACCCCACCATGGTAAGTGTAATAAAGATGAATGGGGAAGAATAATGCATTACAATACTATGAAAAAAAATAAATAAAATATAAATCTGAAAAGTTCTCCTCCTTGGTGTCCCAAAAGAAATGGGATGGAATGAGATATTCTTTGAGTGGGAGGATCTCTTCTCTTTTTATAGTCAGAATTTTTCCCCCAAATGATGACATGTTTTATCCCCATTAAATAACTTTTTCATGAATTTCATCATTCTTTAATGTTGTTCATAATTCACATGGACGTTTACCCTCAATCTCTCTGTGGTTTTAGACTATTATTCTAAGAGTTATTCTCGTTTTATTCTGAACATTTATTATGTCCAGTCAGACTCTCCAAAACACCAACCCCAAGATTAGGAAGCATTAAGGGCCCATTAAAAGACCAATTCACATGGCCTTTCCTTCATTAAATATATTCCACAACTCCCTGCATGTCCATTCACCAAATTACACAACGAATGGGACCACCAAGAATGATTTGTGGACCCCAACACAAAAATCGAGAGAACATTAAACAGTTTTTTAGACACATTGTGATCTTTTTCTGAGCTTTCATATCGTCGATTCATGTTTTGGTCCAATAAAATTAAATTTAACCTTGGATGTGTAGAATCTAGAAAAGATATAAGATTGAAATTTGGATTAGTGTAGAATATGTTATGACTAAACTACAGAAATAAGATAAAATAATTAAAAATCTTAAATGGGCCATTTTTATTGTTCAACTCAAAATAACACAAAGATCATAAAAATGATGCAATTCATCTTTTAGTAACATTTTTTGGGTTTAAAAGAATTAAATTCAATGTAAATTTAATTAACAATATTTTTTCAATCAATTATTATTATATTCAATTGAATAATAAATCTAATAGTAATATTTAAAATTTTTTTGGTGATATAAATTGATCTAAGATTCATGTTCATAGATCATAAAATCCCAATTATTTTCCAATTATTATTCCTTTTACACATCTAAAAATAACAATATCACATCTAATGTCATTAATTTATACATTAATAAATTTGTTTAGTTTTTGTAAATATTGTCTTTTTTCCTCTCTTATAGATTAACTATTCATACCTTACATGTTCTTAAGGATTATTTCCCCACACATTCTATACATATAGGAATATTATATATCACTAAATATCTCCCTATATTTCTATTTGATTCTTTATAATATGATTCAATTTTTAAAAAAAATCATTATTTTTACTTTTGACATGAATGTATTTTTTAAAACATTCCATTTAATTATTTATGCCAAATCCTACGAAGACTATAAGTGAATATTTTCCAATATCTATCCTCACTTGAATGAAAAATGTTAATTAATTATATTTATTTTCAATATTTATTTATTGAATAATTTTATTTCAATAATAACAATTTTAAAACCATTGTATCGGTTTTTGAATGTAAATTTGTAATGTGATTTATTTCTCAGTTATTTGAAAAACTTATTTAAATGTTATTAATTTTTATAATATTTATTTCCAATTAAATTTATATTATTATGATGATACATTATCAATCATTTTATTTATCTCACTCCTTCTATTCATCATTATTTCTTAAAATTTAATTTTATATATTTATATCCTTCAATAAGAGGGAATAATTTTTTTAAAGTTGTGTAAAAAATAATATTTTCTTCCTTCAAACCTACTGAAAATATTATTTTCCTATAAATAATGTTCTTCCATGTCAATAATATTTCATATTACACTCATTTAAAATTTTATAGATATATTTTTCATGATTGATATCTTTTTCAAAAATGGATCATGTGTGAAAATAATACCCAAATTTATTTGCTATTATCCAAAGTATAAGTCTTGTCATGGGAATGAAAATTTTATGACTGGAATAATCCCTCACTTCCCCAATCATGGATGAAATTTAAATATTAAATAAATATGACCTTTCAACCAACTCTATTCACATCTAAATACCCTCTTCACACTTATTTTAAATGATTAGTTTTTTCATAGATACATATATATTCAATTGACTCAGATAATTATTGACTTGACCATATATCATTTTTTATATATGGTGTGAATATACTTTAATTCATTATCTTGATTAAAAGTAATTTAAATATATTTTATTGTATTTTATTGTATACATATTTTATTTCCATATTTTATTCATGATTTTATTTTTTTGGGTATTGGTTATTTTTTGTATTCATGTGGGACACAAAAAATTGGTATATCATTACGTGAGGCTTTACATCTCATAAGATAACTATGTTTATGGTAATATAGAGATAATATAATCCACTATGATTGAGAGATTATAGAGTATACCCAATCCACTATGTTATCATGTTCTTGGTAATGATCCTTGACATATATTATCATTTTCTATGCATATACACTTACCAAATTTCATTATCATGATTAAATGGTTTCTAGTTAGGTTGGTAGTAATAGTCTTATCCATGATATGTAGCTACCCTTTGAGTGCTCTAATATTAATATTCTATTCATTGAATATCATTTTATTATATATTTTATCACATGATATACAATTATTCTCATATTACTCGTCGTCTCTCCTTATGATTTCATGATCTTATTATATTAATTATTTCATTTATCCTGTGATCATGTATCTATATTATTTATGATTTATTGATAACTACTCAATGTATCATGGAATACGTTTTACCCTTTATTGGTCATTTATGCTCAATCATTTTGTAATTTTCCCAATCATATCTATATATCATAGGCGATTATGTGATTTTAATAAATTAATAAGTGTTATAAGATAACTATTTCCATTAAATATTATTTTTTAATGATTTAATATAGACCATGTTTCCAATGTTAATGAATAATTGATTCGGGGTGCTAGTTTCATATATTGATATGTGATAAAAAATAATGATCAACACTAGTTATGTTCATCAATTGATTTTAATGTTAGTGATTGCGGTTTCTTATACAAACCATTAATATGAATTTATTTGAAATTTATGATATTATATTATATCATAATTTCATATTCTCTAGGATAATTAATCTAATTATCTATATTTTGACTAATTTACTGTAATTTGAGATGATTATAAGATATTAAATATCTATAAAAATAAATATTCATTAATGAAATTTTAATGATGAATGCAATGGTTCATTATTGAAGAAATAATCAGTCATTTTATATTATGATATCAATGTTTTATGTAAATACATTATCTTGTGTTATTGAAATATGGGATATGGGTATTAATAGGTAACATGTATTAGAATTGAAAAAATAATGATTTTATGTGGGATGATAGTAGTGAAACTTCTATTTGTTATTTTAAATTATCATATACATTTTTATTATGATTTTCGGTATTCTACTTTCTATACCTGAGATATATATTTTCTAGTAATTAAATTCATTTTTTTGGGTAAGGGTTTATGGTAGCTTATTTTTTACCTAGGTAGGATGTAACTCATATTCATGTTTTGGAGTCTCAAATACAAAAAATAATATAATAGTAATTAAAAACTATAAAAAAATATAGAAAAATTATTAGATCATTTGATTGATATGGTGATGTGATGTTTCACTTTTATAAAATATTACAATGATTCAGATCTAATTCTCTTTTTAGGTATAATATGTATGTATTTTAAAAAAATATTTATCCCATAAAAGTTTTTAGTAATAAATCCTAGATGGTGTCTCATATATAACCACTTACATTACATTTATCTCCAAGATGAGCTATTTTACAGTGGAGATGTGTATTTTTTTGGGTTTTGGGACCCGGGCATGTTTCTTTTAGTTATTGTAATGAAATTTCCATTTAACTGAAAATAAAAATGATAATACTCTATTAAGAACCATAGAATAGCGTGATTTTTTTATTACGAATGAATCATAAGGTCAGAACTAAGGGGTTTAATTTGGTGGATTCACTATTTGATTTCATATTGAGAATTGGCTCAAAATCGCTGATGAATCATCTATGAAATGTGACATGATATTTACTCATCCTGAATAATTTAATAACTATATGTGATTTATAAAATATATAATTTAATTATATTTAAGATAATTTTCATAGTGATTTTTATAATCAAGGATCTAGAGAATTAACAAGTCAATGAAAAGATTTTAAATAAACGAAGATCCACTATTGAGGTAAGACTCTACATGTCCACATCATCCAGGTTATATAATTTATATTTAGATTTTTTATTAATAGATAGTGAAAAAATAAAAAAATTATTTTAATTATAATCTTGGCTAATAAGTGTTTCATTTGTTTTATAATTAACAAAAATCAATCATTTAAATTATTTAAAAATTAAAGTGTTAGAATTGTTATTGTAAACTAAATATTTATAAATTATATGTTTATATAGTTTTATATTCAATAATATAAAATAAATATTTAATTTCTTTACCTAATAATGGATTAAAATTTATTTGTTAAATATAAAATATTTTAACTATTATAGAGGTTGTTATTTTTGTTAAATTTTGTGAATATAAGATATTTAGTTATGTATGCATTTGTTATTTTGAGGCTATATTTTATAAAGAAACACTCAAAATAAAATATAAATGTGAAATGTGTTTTTTAAAATCAGTATGAGTTATTCCATTTTCGAATCAGTGACATAGTATTTCATGGGTAACATGGTAAATGTGATGGTGATCTCTAGGGGATTAGGTGATAGTTATTCACAAGAGTATATGGAATGTTTTCCTAGTTTAATGCGACTTATTTGAGATTAAGTACTTCATTATGTTTGATTAATAGGGTTGTGTTGTAATATAGAATGATCCACCACATCATTATAGGATTTATTTAAAATCTTTAATAGTTTCAGGTACCATTCTTCTCTTTTATATTTTTTCACTCTCACTGTTTGGGTATACAAATATAATAAATAAGGGGTTATGCTCTTATGGTTCAAGGAAGCATATGAAGTGAACACTAAATGTAACACTCAATTCTTTTATAAATAAATTTAATTTAATGAATTAAAATACTATTCTCTACATAATATCTCTATTTTAGTAGATAGTTATAAACAATCCATTAAACATTATTTTTCTTCTTTGTGCATTGAATTTCAAAAAATGGACATACACAGTTGCAATCATAAAGTTAATTAGTCTAATAGGACCAAAATAATTTTTGGTGAATAGTAAAATACCCTTATTAATGGTAACATACAAATATAAATAGTAATACAATCCTTATGAATTGAAAATCAGGAAAATTTATAGTAACCTCATCAAGGAATGTATAATAAAATGGCATCTTATATGTGAAAATACAATCATTATATAAGTGTTGGGAATTTGGTAAGTAAAAAATATTTAATTATAATTTTTTTATTAATTAAATTATTTAAAACAAAAATTATTTTCCGGAAAATTAATCATAAATTAATATCTTACTGTAATGTTATAATTTTTCGATACCTAAATTAAATTTTTAAAGTGTTATAAAATCAGTTATTTTTATTAAAATTACTATTTTTTAATAAATTATGATTTTAAATAAAAATTAATTTTCTCATATATAGAAAATTAATTTTTATTAAATTAAGTAAATTTTTTAATTCTACTCATCCAAAAAAGTTTGGGCTGTATTTTTGGGACCTTTCAAAAATACATGAATTTTGGGTGAATAGTGAAATTTGATAATTTATAAAGTGTTTTAAATAAATGAATTAATGCATAATTATTGTTCCATAGATGATGTAAATGGAAATTGGATAAAAATATAATGTACTTATTATTATTTTTGGTAATAATAGTCAATAATATTCGTAGTCAAGAAAAAATATAAAAAAGTAATTAAATTAATGGAAAACACCTCCTCTCATCCTCTATAAATACCACCCTCACCCCCTCTTCCTATCACACCTCTACGACATTGGTAATTGTCTATTTTATTCCCCATATTCTTCCAAATTCTCCTAAACACATTCAAGACCATCTTGAATCACCAAAAGGACATACCAATGGCCTTAAGGAGTATCATAAAAAGAAGATATCAAGGGGTAAAAATCTTCTTTTTATTTTCATTTATTTTCATTTAAATTGTTATTATTTTCTTATTTTATTATACCCTCCCATTATAAAAGTTAAATGAAATCTAAATTATTATATATATACTATTATATTATCATTTTTATGGAATATTCATCAACATACTTCTTCTCATATCTGTATTATTCTCCAAATAAAACATCGTATTTGATGTGTCAATTTAACGATATAATGGGCGATGTGTCTTAAATTTCCATTACTCCCGTATCATTTCGACATTAATCCATTAATATGGTTCAATAATATTTTATTTTACATATTATATAATAAATTATGGTCATGAACTTCTGTTTATTCATTCTATTAATTTAAAAAACAAAAGTTGTTTGCAATGATAAAAACTCCCACAAATAAACTATCAACTATCACTTATGATTTGTCTAATTATTAATCATCAAAACATAGAGAAATAATAATTTATAGAATAAATTAATATATTATAAACAAGTTAATAAAATATCATTTCACTTATGGAGTTTTATTACCATTCAAAAGGGGAATCCTTTACGAACAGACCATGGAAATCATATAAAGAACACACCTGAAAAAAAAATATTATAAATTAATGGGTGGAATGATGTTATAAAAGGATCATTTAAGGTGTTATAAAAATTATCAATCTTATTTATATTGTTAATAACAAAATTTTAACCATTATACAAGTGTTTTAATCATGTATTGAGTAAGACTAACCTAAGGTAATTGAATACGAAACCAAATTTCTATTCATTGGGTTAACATTCTACATTATTAATTTTGTTTTATTGAGATTATTTGTGTGACAATTTTTTTTTTATATTGTATCATGTGTATTAATTGTGTATAAACATATAACATCTATTTTATTAACTCTAACCCCAATTATAATTTTATGGGACCTTCCTTTTTAAATACTTTCTCAAGTCACATTAATTATATTAAAAATGATTTTTTATACATATGGCATAAGAGGATTCTCCTAATTTCATGAATCATTATTAATTTTATATGTTACATGTACATATTTTTGTATCGATTATCCCATTATATCTCAAGATATTTTGGGTTGATCCCATTATAGCTCAAGATATTTTTGGTTGAGAACATTATAGATCATGATAAGATGTGTGAGCCCAATTAAAGCTCTCTAATGAATTTGGAGAACTAGAGACAGAAGATGAATAAAACATTCTTCCATGTTTTAGGGTGATTTTAATAGTGATATAGTAAATATGTCGCAAGGAAAATAAATTATGATTAAATTCATAATAATTAATTTTTATGAAATGGGTTTTAATATGTTTTTAGGTTATCTCATGACTATCAATTTCTTTCTGTATATCCCTTACTACATTCTTTGGGATCATCCCATGTTTTTAACTATTTATCACAAGATATATGGATGGTAATGAGAAATAATTATGCCATTTTAATTGTTTTTAATTTTTTACAACGAAATCATTTTTTATTCAAAAAAGTATTTTATATTGGATGATATGGACACTGTTTTAGTGGTATCCTTTTGTATGATTCATTGATGTTATGTATGTTTTATATCATAATAATATAAAAATGTAAACCTAAAAAGATCGTCAATGTTTAATAATTTATGTTCTTTTCCAAAACTCAATAATATGTAATGTTTTATGGTTGGGTCCTTATAATTGATATTAGAGGATAGTTTAGATAAATTTTGGGGCCAAGATGATGTTAACAGAATACCATAACTAATTTTTTTAGAATATAAATGATCTGAAATTATATATAATTTAGATATTAACATGATTTTTGTCTATGATATGTCTGTTCACAATGGTTTTCTGCATATGAAATTGGGAAGCTCAAGTAGGAAGGCACTAGGAGGCTGATATCTGTCCGAATCTGCATTCTGGAATTGTGGTAATCGGAACCGAGAAGTTTGTGATAGTAATGGCTAAGTGGAATTAGGTTATAAATGGTGTTGGTATCCATGCTACATAGTAATCTAACCTACCATGATGTAACATGAATTTTGTGGAGTATTTTATTAAGAAACACTCTCCATCTTTCAGTAGAAAAAATGATCTAGTGATAGCCAAAATATTGGAGAAATCTATAGAAAAGATATTTTATGTCATGGGACGTTTCTAAAGTCAAAAGATAATACTAGAAATATATTATTTTGATTGTGAATATAATCAATGTTGGTCTCTAGATAAAAATTTTAGAGAAATATATAATATTTTCATTCTTGATTACTATGATTTTAAGAGTCTTTTCTGGAAAAATATTTCCCAATAAATTTTGACTCATATTATAAAAAATTATTGGAACTAAAGTAGAATGATAAAGATTATGTGGCAATATATGAATCCAATTTTACATTACAATCCATGTACATAATAGTTTTTACCTTAGATTTTTTTAGAACAAATAATAAATTTTACTTTACACTGAATTAATTTCAAGGAAGAGACTTGGATTTATTAGAGTTAAAAAGGTATAAAAACATGTTATTTATTATGAAAAAGTTCCAATAGAGTTTTAAAACATGTTTGTACCTTGTGATGATAAGAGTAAGAATCTATTAAGATGGAAGGAATTGGTAATGAATTCATCAAAGAAATTTTGAGGTAAGAAAATCAATTTCCCTTATGGTGGAATGTGTGGAAAAAACATCCTACTTAATGTCTTGTATATTCTAGGAAATGATACATATATGGAATGGTTGGGATCATGTCACTTCAGTGCATATAAAATTGTCGGAAAATTAATGAGAAGTCAATGGTGAGATTCTTTATCTGTACAGAATTGGGTCATTTTTCTAATGTGTGTTTGAAGCTATTCACTCAAGTAGAAAACAAAAATTATTGGAAGCATAAGGGAATGGAAAAATAATTTCAACCACTTTAGTAGATATTGAGCCATAATATGAGGTGGAATCGAGTACATTTATTTTCTTTACAAATTTTGAAATTGTGTTTCTTTATTTGGGTTCTACACATTCCTTCATTTCTATGAAATTTTCAATAAAATTGGAAATCCCACCGCATTAAATGAATCCATAAGTCATGGTAAAAGCACATGGAGGAAATATTATGAAAAAAGTGGAATTATAAGAATCTACCTTTTTTTCTGTGGATTTATTTTACCTACCAATAATTTTATATTTCCTCTTGTCGAGTTTGATGTTATTCTACATATGTAAGGGCAATAATTTTATCATTCTATGATAGATTGTCGAGAAAAAGAAATTTTTTTAGAAATTTTTTTAGTCTATGTAATAGAATGAACCCATATGATTGGTAATATATAAGGAATCTACAAAATTAAAAAAAATGGAAATGAATGTTATATTGCTCATATTATTTAAGATAATGGAAATATCCATATTAATGATGTGCTGGTTATAAATAAATACCTGGATGTTTAAACAGATGACATGACTGGTGATATTTTAAATTGAGAGGATGAGTTTAATATTTACTAAGTTCATGATGCTAATCCAATTTCAAAACTCCCTTATCTAATTGATCATATGGATGTTTTGAATATAATAAAAAGTTGACGTAATTCATAGGTAAATGCATCATTCGAACCAACACTTTTCCATGGGGTGATCTTGTATTGTTCTTAAAAAACAAAGACAGTTCAATGATACATCACATTGATTATAGATCCATGAAAAACATGACTATTAGAAATATGTATCATTTACCAAATATTAATGATTTGTTTGATCTGCTCAAGGGAGCACAGTATTTTTTGAAGGTTTTCCTGAGGTCGGGGTCTGTTAGGTGAAAGTAAAAAATATAGACTTCTCGAAAATTGGGTCTCGTACTAGATATGGTCAGTATGAATTTTTAGTTAGGCCATTCATGTTAACTAATTCACTTCCTATATTCATGTATCTTATGAATATAATATTTCATGAGTTTTGGAAACGTTTGTGGTTGTGTTTATTGATGACATTCTGTTATCTTCTCAAATTTAAGTGGAACCTAAAAATATCTAAGGGTTGTTTTGGAAACCTAAAATAAAAGTTGTCTGGGAATTTCAACTTGTGTGAATTTTCATCCAAAAAAATTCTTTCCTTGGACACTTTGTTTAAAAATATGGCTTAAATGTGTATCCTTCTAACTCAAAAGATTTTTAAGAGTAGAAAAGACCCAAAAATATAAATGAGATTTTTATATTTCATGGTTTAATAGGCTATTATCATAGGATTATTGAAAACATTGAGTGGTTAACTAGCCCATAGACAAGGATATCTTTAAAAGGAGTTAAATACTTTTGGAAAAAAAATCCGATGATTGTGTTCAAAAATTGAATAGTATATTGAATATTACTCTAGTTTTGACCCTACCTTCCATAAGTGGTGGATGTTTCATCTACAGTGATGCATATTTGAAGGGACCTGGTTGTGTTATGATGCAGAATGATGAGGTAATTTCTTATGCCTCACATCAGTTGAAACCTCATTAGTTAAATTACACTACACATTATTTGAAATTAGCTACAGTAAGATTTTTCAATAAAATTTTTGAGGCATAGTATAAATGGTGTAAATTGTGAAATATATATTAACCTTAATAGATTGATGTATATATTTACTTAGATAGAATTAATCATGATATAATGAAGTTGGTTTGAAGTAATCAAGGATAATTATTTCAGCATTCATTAATATACTGGAAAAGAAAATAGAGTGGTTGAATCATTGAGTCAGAAAATTAATGCTATATTAACTACGATACATTTAGAATGTGGCCCTTTTGTGTATGATTTGATAAATATTCCTTAATTTATTCGTGTGCAAGAAATTTCTCTGTTTTGTTTCATGTTTTAGTGTAGTATTTTCTATCCGACCAAATTAATAAAAATAATAAATAAGATGTCGAGTTACATAAAAAGGTATAATTGGTTAAAATGGTTAAGTTTCATTAATTTATCCTTAATAATAACTATGTTTTTGTGGTATGGAAATATCCATTTAACCTAAAATAGAAATGTTAATATACCTTAATAACCTTACCCATGAGTGAGTTTTTTATTATAAATAAAGCATAAGGTTAGAATTAAGGGGTGTAATTTTGTGGATTCCCTATTTGATTACAGATCGAGCATAGCCTCAAAATTTTAGATGAATCATCTTGGAAATTAGACATGATCATAACTCATCTTGAATCAATTTATAATTCTATGGGATTTATAAAATAAATTATTTCTTTATAAAGAAGATAATTATCAGAGTTCTTGTTATAATCATGGTTTTAGAGAATTAACAAGTCAAATAATTGATTTTAATGAAAAGAATATCTACTAATGATGCAAGACACTACACATAAACATTATCCTAGTAATATCATTGAAATTTATATTTTTTATGATTATATTTTGAAAAAATTAAGAAATTAGTTGGAATTATGTTCTTGGGGAGTAAACGTTAAAATAGTTTTATTATTAACAAAATTAAAGCTTCAAAAAACATTAAAAAAGAAATTGGTGGTATTTTTATTATAAAATAAATATTGACTGATAATATGTTTATACAGTTTTTTCTCCAATAATAAAAAATATATATTTTATTTCATTACCTAATAGTGGTTTAAAATGTATTGATTAAATGTATAATATATTAACTATAATAAAGGTTATTATTTTTGTTAAATTTGATAATATTTAGATATTTGGTTATGTCAAAACTTTTATTTTTAGCGATAATTTACAAAACACCATTCAAAATAATATATAAATGCCACATATTTTTTTTAACTTTAAAATGAGATATTAAAATTTGTAATAAGTTCCATACTATTGTATGGGAATCTTTGTAAATGTGATGGGGATATCTAGGGGATTATGTGATAGTTATTGAAAAGGGTCTATAAAATGTTTTCCTCGTTCAATGCCACTAGTTAGAGATTATGGACATAATGTTGTGTGATTAATAGTGTGGTGTTGTAATATATAATGTTTTACCAAATCATTATAGGTTTTGTTTCAAATTTTTAATAGGTTCATGTACCATTCTTCTCTATTATTTTTATTCATTGTCATTTTCTGGGAATATAAATCTAATAACATAGTGGTCATACTCATGTGGTTCAAGGTAGCATCTGATGTGAACCCTAAAAGTAACACTCAATGGTTTTAGGAATAATTTTAATTAAATTGAATAAACACATAGTCTCTACATAATGACACATTTTTTAGTATATAGTTATAAATTTCCCATTAATCATTATTTTCCTTCTTCAGTGCATTGAATTTAGAAACATGGATATACACAGTTACAATCAGTATGTTAATTAGTCTGATAGGACCAACATAATTTTTGGAAAATATTAACATACCCTAATGAATTGTATAATACCATTATAATGAGTAATATGTCCCTTAATAATATTAAATTATCCAAATTTATTATATCCTCATCAGTGAATATATAATAAAAGGCATATTTTATGTGAAAATATTATCATTATATAAGTGTTGGTATTTTGGTAAACAATAAATATTTAATTTAAATTTTATTATTAATGAAATGATTTGAAAAATTATTTTCATGAAATTTAATCATAAATTATTATATAATGGGAATAATATAGTTTTATGATACCAATATTAATTTTTTAAGGTGTTATAAAATCAGTTATAGTTATTAAAATTGATGTTTTCTGAATAATTTATTATTTTAATTAAAAAATAAATTTCTCATATTTTTAAAATAATTTTTTTAACATTTTAGATAGTTATTTATTTCTACACATCAAACAAAATTTGGGGTGAGTTTTTTGGAATTTTCAGATATACATGAAATTTGGGTGAATAATGAAATTTGATAATTTATGTTGTGTTCTAAATAAATGAAATTATATATCATTACAGAATCATAGATGATGTAAATAGAAATTGGTTCAAACTCACATGTACATATTACGATTTTTTTGTTACAATAATCAATAATATTTATAGTCTTTAGAAAAAAATATTAAACTAATGATTAAAATAATAGAAAACCCCTACTCTCATCCACTATAAATACCACCCTCACCCTCTTTTCTTCTCACACCTCTCAGGCTTAGGTAATTGTCTATATTACATAAAATATTCTTTCAATGTATCCTCATAATATTCAAGACCTTCTTGTATCACCAAAATTATATACCAATGTCATTAATGTGGACCATAAGAAGAAGAGGACAATAGTTAATAATTCCATTTTATTTTATTTTATTTTCATTTCAATTGTTTTTATTTACTTATGCTACCATACCATCCAATTATCCATGTCACATGAAATCTAAATTATCATATATATAGTGTAATATTATCCTTTTTATGTAAAATTCCTCAACTTGCTTCTTCTTTTCTACCTATTATACTTAAAATAAAAACACCGTATGTGATGTGCCAATTTATCGATATCGTGACCGATGTGTCTTAAAATTTAATTTCCCCATTAAAATATGGTAATTAATCCATTAATATGGGTAAATAATATTTTATTATACATATTATTTTATATACTATGGTCATGAAATTTTATTTATTCGTTGAATTAATTAATAAAACCAAAACAGTTTTTAATGATCAAAATTATCCAAAATAAACTAATGATTATCATTAATGATTTATCTAATTTTTAATCCTCATAACATTTAAAAATAAGATTTATGGAAAAAATTAATATACTTAAAACATGTTAACAATATCTTATTTCTAATCTGGAGTTTCTTTTCTATTCAATAGGGAAATCCTTTACGAATAGATCATGAAAATCATGTAAAGAACACACATGAAACAATGGAAAAAACAATATTTTATAAATTAATTGGTGGAATTATGTTATATAAGAAACATGTAAGGTGTTATAAAAATTATTATTCTTATATAAATTATGAAGAACACTCTTTAACCTACTTTACAAGAGGTTTAATCATGTTTTCACTAAGAAGAAACTAATGTAAGGGAATACTTAACCAAATTTCCATTCTTTGGGATAACCTTCTACTTTATTAATTTTGTGGTATTGAGATTATTTGTGTGACACTTTTTTTATATTATGTTGTATCATGCGTTTTTATAGTTTATACACATATAAACTCCATTTTATTAGTTCTCAATCCAATTATAATTTCATGGAAATTTCCTTTTAAAATCATTTTAGAAGCCACTTTAATGAAATTATAGATGATTATTTTTTAAAACATACGGAATAAGTGGTTTATCCTAATTTTATGATTCTTTATTACTATAATATGTTACCTATAAATATTTTTGTTTGGATGATCCCATTATAACTCAAGATATGTTGTGTTGGTCCTGTTATAGCTCAATATTTGTATGGTTGTGCCCATTATTTCTCATGATATGATGGGTGAACCCATTTATATCTCTCTAATGAATTTGTAACACTATAGATGGAAGTTGAACAAAAGTTTAATCCATGTTTAAGGGTGATTTTAATAGTGATATTGTAATTATTTCACAAGGAAAATATATTTTGAATAACTATATACTAATTATTTTTTTATGAAATGGAGTTTAATATGTTGTTATGTTATCACATGAATTAACATTTATTTCGGTATATCCCTTACTATGTTTTTTGTTCTCATAAAATGTTTTTAAAGGTTTTTCATGGGTTATATGGATGTGTAAGAGAAATAATGTAGTCATGTTAATTGATTGATTTTTTTTACTATGAAATCATGTTTTATTTAAAAATGTTTTTTATTTTAGAAGATATGGACGATGTTTTAGAGGTATCCTCATGTATGATTCTAGGATGTTATATATGTTTTATATCGTAATACTCTATAACAATAATCCTTAAAATATCGTCAATGTTTAATAATTTATGTTTTTGAAAAAATTCAAGAATATATAATGTTTTATGGCTGGGTCCTTATAGTTGATATTAGAGAACAGTTTATATAACTTTTGTGGTTGAGATGATGTTTATAAAATACCATATATGATTTTTATGTTTATAGATGATTTTAAATGATATAGTATTTAGAAATTAACATGATTTTTATCTATGATATGTATGTTTAGAATAGTTTTCTATAGATTAAATAGGGAAGCTATAGTATGATGAAACCATGAGGCTGATATCTATCTGAATCTACAACCTAGAATGGTGGTAATCGGAACTGATCAATTTGTGATAGTAATGGCTAAGTTGAGTTAGGTGATAAATGGTGGCACTATCCATTCTAGGGATTAATTTTAACTACCATGAAGTAACATGTATTTTTTGGAGCATTTAAAGAGGAAACACCATCCGACATTCAGTAGAACCAAATTTCCAGTGATAGCTGAAGGATGGAACAATTCTCTAGAAAAGATATTTGTTTTCATGGGATGTTAGGAATGTAAAAATATATTACTAGACATTTATTATTTTTAAGGTTAATATGGTCAATAGTGGTATATAGTTATGAATATTAAAGAAATAGATTATATTTACATTCTTGATTGGGATGATTTTAAGAGTCTTTTCAGGAAAAAATATTTTCCAAACACTACTTGGTTCATATTTGAGAAAAAATCATGGAAATGATGTAGAAAGATGCTAATTTTGTAGTAGCATATGAATCCAATTTTACAAGATTATCCATGAACATAATATATTTTACTGAAGATTTTTTTAGTAAAATTAATAAATTTAATTTAGGTTTCAATTAATATATATGAAGATATATGGATTCATGAGAGTTCAAAAGGTAAGAGAAAGTTGTAATTTGTTATTAAAAGGTTGAGATGGAGTTTTCTAACATGTATGTACCTCGCGATGATAAGAATAAGGATTGGTTAGGTTGGAAGTCTATGGTAATGAATTCATCAAAGAAATCTGGAGTAAAGAAAATCAATTTCCCTTTTTGTGAAAAGTGTGGTAAAAAGCATCTTAGTGAATGTCTTGTAAATTCTAGGAAATGATACCAATGTGTAATGTTTTGGAACATGTTTTTTGAGTGCATGGAAAATGATCTGAAAATTAATGAGAAGATAATAGTGAGATTATTTAACAGTAAAGATTTGGGTCATTTTCCTAATGTGTATTTAAATCTAGTCCCTCGAGAAAGAAATCAAAAAAAAAATATTGGATGCATAAGGGTAAGGAAATAATAATTTCAATCACATTAGTAGATATTGATCCTTAAAATGAGGTGGAATCATGTACATTTATTTTGAATAAAAATATTGAAAATGATTTGTTGGATTCGGGGTCGACACATTCTTCCATTTCTTAGAAATTTTCAACAAAATGGGGAATTCAATATCATAAAATAAAACCAGAAGTCAAGATAAAAACACATGGGGAAAATACTGTGACAAAGAGGAATTATAAGAATCTACCTATCATTTTATGTGGAATGAGTTTTCCTACTAATAATTTTTTATTGACCTTATTGGATTCTGATGTTATTCTAGGTATTGACTAGATTTATTTCTATAATGCTATGATAGATTATATACAAAAAGAAGTTTTTTTCATAAATATTGTATGTCTATGTAAAATAATGAACCCATACAATTGATAATTTATAAGGCATATTAAAAACTATAAAATAGGGAAATAAATTTTATATTGATCATATTATTTAGAAAAGAGAACTATCCAGATTAATGATGTGTTAGTGGTAAATTAATAGATAGATGTTTTTACTAATGATTTGACTTGTGTTATTCTAAATAGAGAGGTTGAGTTTACAATTTACATAGTTTCTGATTATAATCCAATTTATAAACACCCTTATAGAATTTATCAAATGTATGTTTTCGAATTAATAATGCAGTTGATGTAATTCATAGATAATGGCTTCATTCAAACAAACACTTTTCCAGGAGGTGATCATGTGTTGTTTAAGAAAAAAAATTGTTCAATGAGACTTCAAAATCATTGTAGATCCTTAAATAACCTCACTATTAGAAACAAGTATCATTTTCCTCATCTCAATGATTTTTTAGATCATCTCTAGGTAGAACAATATTTTTTAATGTTTGACCTGTGGTCGGGGTACCATTAGTTGAAAGTAAAGGATCCAAACAACCTGAAAATTGTGTCACTTACAAGATATAGTCATTATGAATTTGTATTTATGCCATTCAATTTAACTAATTCACTTTATATATTTTTAGATCTTATGAATAGAATATTTCATTAGTTTTGGAGAAGTTTGTGGTTGTGTTTTTTGATCACATTTTGGTATATTCAAAAAGTAAAGAGGGATAGTAAAAATATATAAGGGCTGTTTTGAAAACATTAAAAGAAAAACCAATTGTATAGAAAATTCAACAAGTGTAAATTTTGGCCACAAAAAAATTTCATTCCTTGGACACATTGTTCATAAATATGTCATAACTGTTGATCCTTCTAAAACAAATGTTTTTTAGGAATAGAAGAGAACCAGAAATATAACAGAGATTTTTAGTTTTCTTGGTTTTACATGCTATTTAAAGAGGATTGTTAAAAACATTTAATGGATATCTATCCCACCGACTAGGTTAACTCGACAAGAAATTAAATAATTTTGTACAAAAGAATGTGATGATTTTTTTCGAGAATTGAAAATAAGATTAGAGATTGTTTTTTTGACCTTACCATTCAGAAGTGGCGAATGTATCATCTATAGTGATGCTTCATTGAAGGGACTTGGTTGTGTTTTGATGCAGAATGAGGAGGTAATTTTTTATACCTTGCATAAGTTGAAACCTCATCAGTAAAATTACACCACACATTATTTGGAATTAGATACTATTTTTTTCATGAAATATTTGGAGTCATAATCACGATGGATTAAATTGGAAAATATATAATAACCATAAAATATTGAAGTATATATTTACTCCGGAGGAATTCAACAATATATAGTGAAGATGATGGGATGTAATCTGGGATTATGATTACACCATTCATTACCATCCTGGAAAATAAAATAGAGAGGCTGATTCATTGAGTAGGAAAAGTAATTCTATATTAATTGTGATACATTTAGAATGTAACCCTTAGGTGAATGATTTGATAAACTTTTTCTTGGATGTTTTTGGTGCTAGAAAATTTCCTATTTTTTCATGTTTTAGTGGAGTCTTCTCTTTCAAATAAAATTACGAAAGAGAAGAAAGAAGACTTTTAGTTACAAAAAAAATATAGAATTGTTTAAAATGGGTATGTTGCATTAATTTAACCTTAATAAGGAATAGGTTTTTAGGTTTGGGAATTGATTTAGTCTTCATTGTTTTTCTCAATCGAAGAAAACAATTTTATATGAATCTCACAGTTCTCCATTTTCATCTTATCCTGGAAGCACAAATTTGTACAATGATCATTAAGAGTATTACTAGTTTGATGGAATGAAAAGATATATTCCTGGTTTTATCGTGAAATGTTTGACATGTAAAATGTTTAATGTAGAATAGATGTTACCTAATGGAATTATTCAACCCTTACATGTTCCATAGTGGGAATGAAAAAATATATCCATGGACATCATTTTGGGACTACCGAAGACATCTTCAGTTAAAAATGAAATATAGTTTATTGTTGATCATCTAACTAAATCTACACATATCCTTCATATTCGAGATACAATTTATTTGGATCATATTTCCCTACTATACCTTAAAGATATTTTTAGGTTACACGGAGTTCCTATTTCTATTATATCTGGCAGCGATCCTTGGTTCAATATTAACTTTTGAGAAGGCATATAGAAGTCAGTGGGCTCAAAATTAATTTTTATCATTTATTTTTATCCTCAATCTCAGGTAATGACAAAGAGAACAATTAATACATTAGAGGGTATGATTTGAGAATGTTCAATGGAATACTAGGGAATTTGGGATAAACATCATTATTTAGTTGAGTTTTATTATAATAAATGTTTTCATTTAAAGAATAAAAATGGAATCTTTGGAATAATTTTATGGAACGAGATGTAAAAAATCCAGAATTTTGGGATGAAGTCAGGGAAATGAAGTTGATGGTAACAGAATTAGTAGAGGAAGTGATTGAAAATGTTCAGATGATTCAAGAACACGTGAGGATAGATGTATTTCATCTCAAAGATAAACTTTCTAATGAAGAGAAACCAATTTAGATTCATGATCCTAGATAGAATTAATTGGGGAATAAATTAATCCTCTAGGTAATGGTTGTGTGGAGAGACTACATGTTTGATTAAGGAACATGAGAATATGAAATTACTATGAGGTAAAGTTACCCTCATTTGTTTTATAAGTAAATACAAATTGTGAGGACGTAATTTGAAGAAGGTGGGAAGAATGTCACACCCTAAGGTTTTAAAAATAAATTTAATTTAATACATGAAACAATGATTCTCTTAATAATGAAACATTGTATTTATGAGATATTTTAAACTAGTTTTTGATCATAATTTTAATGCTTAAGGGGTTTGACATTCAAAAAATGTACATGCATAGTGGCGATCAGTAAGGTAATTAGAGTCTGATAGGACAAACATAATTTCTTGAGAATTGTAAGATACCCATGTTCATAGTAACGTACCTTTATGAATAGTTATATGACCCATAATATAGTAAATTAGTTTAATGTATAGTAACCTCACCCATGATAGTAAAATAAAAAGTCATCATATAAGTGACTATATGATCATTATATAAGTGTTAGTATTTTTGAAAGTAATAAATATTAAATTAAATTTTTATAATTAATTAAATAATTCAAATGAAAGATTATTTTCATAAAATTTAATAATAAATTATTATATTATGGTTATGAGTTAATTTTATGATACCTAATTTAATTTTTCATCGTGTTATAGAATCATTAATAGTTTTTAAAATTGTTATTTTTCCTATAAATTATGATTTTCATTATATATTTAATTTCCCATAACTAGAAAATTATTTTGATAAAATAGAGAGAATTTTTCAATTATACATATCAAAAAATGTTTGTGGTGAATTCTTGGGATTTTTTTTTGGAAAACATGAATTTTGGGTGAATAGTTAAATTTGATAATTTAGAAAATGTGCTAAGTAAATGAATGTTTGAATCATGCTTGAGTCATGGATGATGTAAATTGAAATTGGTTCAAACTTATATGAACATATTAATATTTTTTAGTTATAATAAAAATGAATATTCATAGTCTTGAGAAAAAATGTTAAACTAGTGATTAAAATAATAGAAAACCCCTCCTCTTCCCCAATATAACACCACCCTCACACCCTTATCCTCTCACGACTCTAAAGATTTAATCGTTACTTTAATTCTATACAATATTTTCTCCAAGGATCTTTCCAATGTCCACGAAATTATGTTCTCACCAAAAGGCTAATACAAAATTCCTTAATGAGGATCTCAATGATAAAATATCAAGAGGTAAAAATCCTCTTTCATTTTCTTTTATTTTCATTTCATTTATATTTATTTTCTTATACTATTCATCCCTTATCCAAGAGAAAAAAATCGATATATTATTATATATATAATATAATTTTATAATGTTTATCAAAATTTATTTAACTTACTTATTTAACTATCCCTTTTATTATCAAAATAAAAACATTTTATGTGATCTGTCGATTTACAGACATTATGGGCGATATATATTAAATTTACTTCACCTCCTTAAAATATTTTAATAAAAGCATTAAAATTGATAAATAATATTTTATTATATATATTATATGATATATTATGTTTTTGAACAACTTTTTAGGCGTACAATAAATTAATAAAACAAAAGTGGTTCATTATGATAAAAATTCACTGAAATAAATAGACAATTATTACTAAGGATTTATAAAATGGTTCATCATCATACAATATAAAAAAAATTATTTATGGAATCATTTTATTTTTTGGGAACATATTTATAACATATCATTTATCTTCTAGATTTTCACATCCATTCGACATGGTATCCCTTTACGAACCAACCATGGGAATCAAGTAAAGAACGCACCCAAAACAATAGAAAATAACAAAATATTATAAATTAATAAGTGGAATGATGTTATTTAATGATTATATAAGGTGTTATAAAAATTTTCATTCTTCTATAATGTTTTAATTATACATTTTTTACCATTATACAAGAGGTTTAATCAGGTTTGAAGTAAGAGGAACCTTATGTAAGGTAATTATTTACCCAATTTCCATTATTTGGGTTAACATTCTAACTGAAAACTAATTTTTTTAAAGATAGACCTACATTTAATCGTTAAGGGGGAACCCAATAGACTTCAACGATTGAAATACAGTCAGGCCCCATGTTCTAATTCCCTTGGGCCAAAAAGAAACCAATTCAAAACTACAATGAATGTCACCTTCCCAATATGAAAATCATTAAGATGAGATTACACCTTCCCATTGTTGGTCGGTTAGTTTTCTCATGCAGGGATGCATGGGAATGGTAACAATGGAAAAAAACCATTCATTATCAAAAAAACATTCTAGATAGCCATGATATAAGGAAGCTCCCTTCTCTGAACAACTTCTTGGACCATCCCGTGAAGTGAAATAGATGCATGGTCCCATCAACCACGAATCGTAGCACCACGACTCAGATAGACCAACACAAAAACCATTCCAAAAAATTCACAATTTCAACCAATAGAATACAATTCCATGTTATCAACTAATCAATAATGTAGAAAATTCACAAAAATAAAATCAATCCTCCCTCATCAAGCCAAAATGAAATCACCTTAACCGATCACCAAAACTATAGCGACCCTAACTGAATCCCAACCAAGAGCCAGTGCTGCAGAACCCAAGGCCTCCAAATACTATCCAATCAAACAATCACAAAAATCACCTAACCATAAACCCAAAAAAACTCATGGAATCTATTAAACCCCAAGTCGTTACCCTCCAACAACTCCATATATTCCACCGAGCTACCATGTAAATGAGTAGAAGATATCACCCAGCAGCGCCAGACCAAACTAAAAAGGTGGATCCATTGAAAACTTTTCATTGCCAACACAGATCTGAGAGGGAATGATGAGCCAATCATCACAGAAATCACAAACTAGGATAAGATGAATAGAAAATATGGTGCCTGCTGATCGATATATTTGATGAATGATAGTGAAGGCCCATGCCAAAATATCATCGTGCCAATCTGATTCTAGGCCATGCAGACATCAAGCTAAAACAATGGTACCCACCTTCAACTCCAAGATAGGACAGAGGGGGAATGTGAGTGATACCGAAGGAAAACCCTTGGCATCTCTAGTGGGAGAGAATATTCCACTCTGAGGCCCTCATTCTTACTCCCCCCCCCCCCAAAATCACATTCTAAATAGGATTTTTCCCTCTCTAGTATTGAGATTATTTGTGTGATAATTTTATTATATTATGTTGCATTATGTGTATTTATTGTGTACACAAATATCCATTCCATTAATCTAATTCTCACTACAATTATATTTTGATGGTACTTTCCATTAAAAATCCATTTAAAAGTCTCTTTAATGAAATTAAAAAATATTGTTTTTTATATATGTTGCATGAGCAGCTTCACCATATTTAATAATGATTTATTAATATGATATGTTACTTGGACATATTTATGTTGGTTTGATCTCATTATTTCTCATTATATGTTGGGTTGAGCCAATTATTGTGCCAGAGATGACAGGTGACACCCATTATAGCTATCCAATGCATTGGTTACTCTGATGATAGAAGTTGACCAAATGGTTATTCCATGTGTATGGTGATTGTAAGGGTAATATTGTAAATATTTCCCAAGGAAACTTCAATATGTTTATATGAATACTAGTAATTTTATAGTAATTTGGTTTTATTAGGTTTTTATGTTATCAATTGACTAACTATTTCTTTCTATATAACCCTTTATGAGATTTTTGTTACCATGCCATGTTTTTAAATGTTTTTTCATAGGTTATATGCATATGGAATATAAATAAAGAAGAAATGTTAATTTTTATGAATATTTTTCATATAAAGAATGTTTTATTTAAAATGTTCTATATTTTAAAATATGTGGATATTGTTTTAGTGGTATCCTCATATATGATTCTAGGATGCTATGTATGTTTTATTTTCTTATTCTAAAAAACTATAGACCTTAAAATATCCTCTATGAGTAAGAATGATTTTTATTGTCTAAAAATAATGAATATGTATGTTTTAATTCTGGTTCCTTATAGTTGGAATAATAGGATGGTTTAGATAAATTTTGGTATTAATGATGCTAATATAATACCATAAATGATTTTTACACTATGTTTGATTTTAAATGATATAGAATTTAAATATTACCATGTTTCTTTGCCAATGAAATGATTGTTTAGAATGGTTTTGGCTGAATAAACATTGAAGATGATATTGGAAGGAACCAAGAGGCTAAAATCTATCTTAATTAATAGGTTGGAATTGTGGGAATCAGAACTAAGAAGTTTGTGAGAGAAATGTATTAGTTGACTCAAGTGATAAATGGTGATTGTATTCTTCATATTGAGGAACCTGAACTTCCACAAAGAAACATGTCTTTTGTATATAATTTTATGGGGAAATTACCTCATGAATTTAGTGGAACCGCAGATCCAATGAAAGACAACGTATGGATCAATTCTCTAGAAAATATATTAGATGTCATGGTATGTTGAGAACATCAAAAGGTAATACCATAAATTTTTCATTTTGAAGGTGAAGCTGATCAATGATGGTATTTTGTTAAAAATAAGAGATAAATATAATATCATTGAAGTCTAGAGAGGGATGAGCTTAAGAAAATATTTCAAAAAAAATATTGTTCTAAAACTGTTCGGCTTAGACTGGAGAAAGCATTCATGGAACTAAAGTAGAAATATATTAATTCTATTATAGCATATGAAGCCAATTTTAAAATATTTTTTATGTACGTATCCAATTTTACATGGGATTTTGATAATAAAATTAATATATTTTACTTTGGTCTGAAACCATTATTACGATGAAAATTGGTATCATGAACTTTTAAAGTCTATTAGAAACATATTTCTTATGATGAAAATATTGAGATGGATTTTTATGACACGTATGTCCCCTGTGATGATAATAATAAGAAGTGGTCGGGTTGGAAGGCATTGGGGATGAATTCATCAAAGAAATAGAGATAAGAAAATAAATTTCCATTCTTTTTAAAAGTGTGTAAAAAATAATCCTGGTGAATTTTGTGTATATTCTATGAAATGATAATTATGTGGAATGTTTTGGCACATTTCCCATGACTGAAAATAAAAATTAGGTATTAATTAACAAGAAATCGATGGCGAGATGCATTAACTATATGTAATTGGTTCATTTTCTAATTTGTTCTTGAATATAGTCACTTAGGTAGGAAATTAGCATGAATAGAAAACGTAGGGTGTGAAAAAATTACATACAACCTCTTCAGTTGATATTGAGTCATAAAATGAGGTGGTTTGAGATACATTTTATATTTATACAAATTTTTCAAATTTGTTGTTTGATTCAGGGTCTTCACATTCCATTATTTTTGAGAAAGTTTCTATAAAATTGGGAATTCCAGGTCATGAAATAAAACTGGACCTCATCGTAAAAAGCATGGATGAAATATTATAGAAAAAATAATTATAAGAATATACATATATTTGTTTATGGAAAGATTTTACCATTTTTGTATTGCCTCTATTGTATTTAGATGTTATTTTGGATACGGACTGTATCCCTTTTTATCATCCTAATATAAATTATAGAGAAAAAATGTTTTTTTAAGAATGACTTTTAGTTTGTGTATGATAATGAACCCATACCATTGATAGCAAATCATAATTCTAGGAAACTGATAAAATATGGAATGAAAGGTTATATTTCTCATAGTTCTAATGATATAGGAACTATATATCCATATTAATGATGTTCAAGTTTTAAATGAATACTTGAATGTTTTTCCTAATAAGATTCCTGGTGTTATTCCAAATCGATAGGTTCATATTACCATTGTCTATGTTCTTGATGCTATGCCAATTTTTAAAACCCATTATCAAATGGATAAAATGGAAGTAATATAATTATAAAAGTTGTTGTAAGAATTATTAGACAAAGGCTTCGTTTGACCCAACACATCTTCATGGGGGTTCTCCTATCATGTTTATTAATAAGAAATATGGTTGAATGAAACATTTCATTAATTATAAAACATTGAATAAACTCAATTTATAAACAGTATAATTTTCCTTATATAAAGGATTTTTTTTATCAATTATAGGGAGAAACATATTTTTTTTGAAGGTTTCCCTACGGTCGGGGTACTATCAGTTGAATGTAAAGGATGTAAAAATCATGAAAACTACATTTTGTAGTAGATATGGTCAATATGAATTTTCAGTTATTCCATTTGGGATAACTAATGAACTTGTTGTATTAATGTATCTTATTAATATAATATTTCATTAGTTCCTTAATAATTTTGTGGTTTTTTTTATTGATGAAATTATGGTATATTGTAAATGTCATGAGATTAATGAAAGAAATATAAGTTTTGTTTTAAAATCCTTATAAGAAAATAAAATATATGGGAAATTAAGAAAGTGTGAATTTTGGTTGCAAATGTTTTTTTATGTACACATTATTTATAAATATTTCATAACTATTGATCCTGCTATAACAAATGTTGTTGAATAATTTCTAATACCCACAAATATAACTGAGATTAATAAATTTCCCAGTTTCGTATGCTATTACCTGAGGTTTATTGATATTTTTCATAGATATCTATCCCACTTAATATGTTAACCTGAAAAGGAGTAATATTTATTTTAAAAAATGAATGTGAGGATTGTTTTCAAGAATTGATAAGATGATTGTTTAATGCACTAATTCTAATATTGGCTTCCAAAATTGGTAAATTTGTTATCTATAGTGATGCTCATTTGAAGGTTTATGGTTGTGTTTGGATACATAATGATCAGGTAATTGCTTATGTCTCATGTCAGTTGAAACCTCATGAGTTAAACTAAAATACACATTATTTCTAATTATCAATAGTTTTAATTTCATTAATAATTTGGAGACATAATCTTTATGGGGTAAAATGTTAAATATATATACTGACCATAAAAATTTTTTGAATATATTTTCTCAGAAAAAATTAAAACAGACAAGATGGTTGGAACGAATCAGGGATAATTACTGCATGATTCAGTGCCATCATAAAAAAATAGAGTGTTTGGTGAATTTATTAGGAAAATTAATTCAACTTTAACTGTGATATGTTTTGTAGATGGACCATTTTTCAATGATTTTATAAACATTTTCTTGGATATTTTTAGTGCATAAAATTCCAATATTTTATTTTAGGTTTTAGTGAAATAATATTTATTATTTATAATTAAGAAATATTATTATGAAGATGGAGAGTTATATAAAAATGATAAATTGGTTAAAATGGGTAAGTTTCCAGAATATAACCTTGTTAAGTATTTTTTTGAGGTTTGTGAAGAGATTATGTGTTATTTTGATTATCTAATAAAGACAGAATTGTTATGTGATGCTTGATTTTTTCTATTATTAGTTCATCTAGAAAAAACAATGATGTATAGAGATATTACTGGTTGTATGGAATGAAAAGTGATATTTCTAATTTTACAATGAAATTTTTGACATGAAAATAGTTTAAAAAAGAGTGAATTATACGGAATATAATGCTTCAACAATTACTTGTGCAAGAGTGGAAATGTGAAAATATAACCATGAACTTCATTGTGGGAATAATAAAGACATATTGAAGTAATAATGTAATCTAGGTTAATTTTTTATAATTTTACTAAATCAACACATTTCAATTCTATTCTAGATACTATGTCTTGGGATTAAATATCTCAACAGTCCTTTAATGTTTTATTATGTCTAGATAGAGTTCCTATTTCTATTGTATCTGAAAATTATCTCTGTAACGACCCAAAGTTTCATTAATGGAAAATCCCTCTTGATCCACTTAAATTTCTCTTTATATAAAATGTTTTATAAAATGTCAACTTCTTTGGTTTTATAATAAGAGTTGTGACAATTACTTTTATAGTCATTGAACAGTGATCACATGATTCGTATAAATGTCAGGCTTTAACGAACCCAATTTTTACACAGACAAAGGAAGTGATGCCCTCATCCAGTATAATTGCCCCATACGAAGCCCATTTGTCGAAGCTCGGAAAAGAGGTGGCGTCTTTGGGCTTCACCCTTGACCAATCCCAAGCTGGGCTTCATCATGTCATGCTCGAACGTGACCGTCTACAGGAAAAGTGCAAGTTGATTGAAATTACCACTTCAGTGATGCTATCCGAGCCACCCCAAGAGTCTTTCACTATCGCACACCTTACCCTTAGGTCTTATGTGGCTATTTTAAGGGGTTATGTAAAAAATAAGTAGTACTATGTTCATGTACATTATTTTTGTATATAATAATGAATATAATCTCTAGTCATTTTTGATACAATGTAAATAGTTTTTAAAGTACAAATGGTGTTTTAGTTATTATTTAATTAAGAAATCTATTTTATTAAATTAAGGGATTTTTGAATTAAATAATATTTTAGTAAAATAATAATATTATAATTAAATTATGTTTTTATTATATATAAATTATTTTATAATTTTATGAATGCAATTAAAATTTTTTATTAAGGTTTGAAAGCCATTTTTGTCAAAACACGCGAATTTTTGATAAATGTCAATTTTTATTTTAAAAGTGAAAAGTAACATGTTTAGAAATTATTTTAGATAAAATAAATTTCATTTCTAGAATTAGGACATCGAAATTATCCAACAGTGAATTTTTCATAATTTTCTGAGACAGTCAAATATTTGGGTAAAAATTAAATACCATTTAAATATATAATGTGTTTATGTCATCATAATGACACAATGGTGATGTAATAAAATACCATAATCCTTATGTTCGACCAATATATGTTTTATAATTAAAATAATGTGATTTTGGGTTTTTTTACTTATTTTTCAAAGAATTAATGGACCCCTCAAGACATATTCAACACTTTGACTTTTTAAATTAATTTCCATGGGAGTGTGACTCACCTCCAAATAAGAAACCTTATTGTTTTAAGAATTTTGGACTTGTGCCTTATAATATATTGTTTTCTTCTTCCCTTTTCCAAAAAACATGGGCAAAAACCATGGTATGGATTGTGGTTTGGATTAATTTAATGTAAGGGGACCCAAACCTAAATAATAAAGAATTCCCTCACCTTTCCTATATAAACCCACCCAAGCTCCCACTTCATCCTCACTAAAATCCCTTGTAGTTCGTCCAACCTCTACCCTACACTCTCTATAATCCTCCCAAGGTTCCCCGAGCTCCCAATAAGCCTCTCACAAGCCTCCCTCTAGCCTTTGGAAGCACACTTCCAAGTAAGGGTTTTTTCTTCCTTTCTCATTTTTGTCAATTTTCTTTAAGTTGTATTGCCCTTTTAATTTCAATTATGAAAGTTGGGGTATGGTTTCGAACCTCCCCCATACTGCCCTATTATTGTTTGAAAGATGGGAGACCCCTTTCTCTCTCATTAAATTCCTCCCATGTACACCCGTTACTATGCTGAAATTCCGAAAGGAACTTCTCTCTCTTCTTTTACATTCAAGCAATAATTTTGTATCATGAATCTAAATTCCATTACAATTGTTGGTACATGTATCTATATGACCTCCTTACTTTCCATCACATGTAAATATGATGAGGAACCCCTTTCTCTCTCATCAACCATTTTTTATGAATTCTTATGTCACGCCATTACGCTGCCGAAATCGCACTGATTTTCTAAGCCAATGCCATTGTGTAGTGGATACCATGCCCATTTCTCCATAAATGGTATCCACCTTTATGAACCTTTAATTATTGATTACAATGATTCATGTATGAATTCCCCATTCCTTTATTGTGGAATAATTGTTTATGTTTTATCAATCCATGTTTTATGATCCATGTGGCACACTTATGCATGTAATGAAATGTTTAAGAAGGATGTTCCCTTATAACGCTCCAATGCATTGGGTAAAGTATAGTATCATGATACGTCATGTGAAATGAGTGTTGAATCATGCTAATTCAAGTGCAATGAGGTTTTAGTCGTGCTTCCTGTGCAATGAGGGTTTAGTCATGCTCCATGTGCAATGAGCCTCGGCTCATGCTAATTCAATGTTAAGTGTTGTTGCCACATTTCCATGTTATGATTATCATATATTATCAGGACTTTATGTTCAGGTTTATCTTATTCTCTATTGACATGCCTATTTCCTAACATGTATTTTACTCCTCATGTTATTCCATGTGTACTCCCTTACTGTGCTTTATAGCTCACCCTTTTCTTATTCATGTCCTCATGTTATCCCTTGCAATGCTAAGTACGAGGGAATATAGTGGTAATGTAATGGATGTTTTCAATAAAGTTGTTGTATTTCATGTTTCATGTTTTTATGTAATGATCCTAAGCCCCAAAGAAACTAAAACTCTCGATCTTCTTTGTTGTATCAAGTGAAGTTTTATGTAATAAATCATGTTTAAGTTGTAATAAAAAGCAGGGTTGTCATAGTTGGTATCAGAGGTAGGTTTAGTTATTTTTGGGATTAGGAAACCCTAGTAAATCCTTAGATAAAAGACTAACTACAATAAAAAATTCCCTATGTTTTGGTGAGTATTGAGTAAGTGGGTTATCAAGAAAATACATCCATGTCCGGATACGAGCAGGTAGAGGCGGCTCTGGCACAGATATATCCTCGGGGTAAAACCCGAAAACACCGCTTTGTGCTAGACTCGAACCGGAACTGGTGCACGACAACAGGCCTTGCTGCACTCTTGGTTACAACACCCTCGGGGGATATGTTTTGATAAATTCACAATATTAGTATGAACCCTTATTAAGGGAATTAAAAAAAATCCCCTACGAATATTTGTTAGAAAGTAGATCATGAAAATTCAAGATTGAAGCCTATAGACTCATGAGTTAAGGAATGAAAGTTTATTTATAAGTCATCAAATTTTATCTTTGGATTGCCCTTTATGTGTTACCCCTAACCTTCCATTTATTACATCCAATGGCCGGTAATAGAAGGACTCGGGCTAACAACCGTTTTGAAGATCAGTGTGATGATTATACTAATGAGATGCCCAATCCAATGGGAGCGGGTATCGCGAACTTTTTCACTCTTCTCTCTCAGCTAACTCATGTTTTAAATAGAAACACGGGTCAAGAGGAACGTCCTAACCCCCTTAAGAAGGAACAAGTCACTATCGAGAGATTCATGAGGCAAAGGCCTCCTACTTTTAGGGGATCATCTGATCCCACAATCGCTGAACAATAGATCAACTCCATTGAAAAGATCTTCTCCATCCTTCAATGTTCTGAACAAGAGAAGGTTCTCCTAGCTACTTATTATATGAAGGGTGAAGCTGATTAATGGTGGATGTTGATCAAAAATACATAGCCTGAGGAGGAGATAGAGGCATTGGAATGGAAGGAATTATGGAAGATGTTTTTCGATAAATATTTTACGTGCACCCTCCGGCTTAAGATCGAAAGGGACTTCCTTTACCTCAAGCAGAAAGATGAGGAATCTACTGGAGAGTACGAGGAAAACATCACAAGGCTTGCACGATTTGATTCTGGATTTGTCTTTACCCCTGAATGCAAGGTTGATCTCTTATTTGGTGCGCTGAATCCTAGCTTGTGGAAAGCATTAGAGATCTGTGACTTCGACATCTATGAGGAAATTGTCTTATGTGCCCTCAAGGATGAAATGGAGATTGGGGAATCACAGGGGTATCATAGGGACAAGAAGCGTAAGGTGGACTTCAATGCTGGTGGTCCGATGGATAAATCCAACGGTGATAAGAAGATGCAGCACCCCACTTGCCAAAAGTGTGGGAAGAAGCACCCTGGAAATTTCCTTAAGGGGACGAGAAAATGCATCAGGTGTGGAAGAGAAGGGAACCTAGCTATTAACTGAAGACATGGAGGACGCACGGCTACGACAGAGGAGAGTAATGCTCCGTTCGAACCTCAACGCATTGTTCAATGCTACAAATTCAAAGAATCGGGTCATTTTGCAAATCAGTGCCCTAATCCAAGGGTTATCGGAGGCAACCAACAACCTCCAAGACAGCAAGGAAGAGCTTTTTCCATCACTTCTGCCGAAGTGAACCCCGAAAACGAAGTGGTAACAGGTATTCTAGTAATTCATTCATGAATAGCTAATGTACTTCTTGATTCAGGTTCTACGCATTCATTTATATCTCGAAAGTTTAGTAGAACAATCCCAGCACCACCACAAATCATGGAAGTAAAGATGTCAGTGAGTACGGAAAATGGGGCAATCATTCCATCCCATGAATATATGTCCTCCCATGTTATAATCTATGGATTTAATTTCCCGTCGAACCTCATCATACTCCTTCTGGTGGAATTTGATGCAATTCTTGGCATGGATTGGATTTCCTTATATTGAGCCAACATAAATAGTCAGGAGAGGGAAATCACACTCCATATGGAGAATCGACCCCCGATTCATTACAAGTGTCATGAGGAAGAAGAATATCCTTTATCTCCATCATTTCATGCATGGATATTACTGCCTTATGAGCACGCATATCTGGCTCAGATGATTGAGTCCAAAGAAGAAACCTTCCTTGAATAAATGCCTATTTTGAGGGAATTCGTTGAAGTGTTTCCCGAGGAACTGTCTGGTCTTCCTCCAAGAAAAGATGTTGATTTCTCAATTGAACTGATACCAGGGGTGCTACCAATATCCATGACTCCATATATAATGGTTGTTGTAGAGCATGAAGAGCTGAAGAAACATCTACAGGAGAATCTGGATAGATGGTTTATACTCACAAGTGCTTTATCAAGGGGTGCACCAGTCCTCTTCATCAAGAAGAAGGATGGGTCAATGCGGATTTGCATCGATTATCATGAAATTAACAAAATCATGATAAATAACAAGTATCCTCTCCCAAGAATCGATGACTTTTTTGATCATCTGTGTGGAGCACAATACTTCTCCAAGGTAGATTTACGGTCGGGATGTTATCAAGTAAGGGGGAAGAAGAAAGATGTCCCCAAGACTACTTTTCATTCATGGTACGAGCACTATGAATTCATTGTATTGCCTTTCGGACACACCAATGCTCCAGAAATATTCATGGACTTGATGAATAGATTCTTTAGAGATTACCATGAAAAATGTGTGGTAGTCTCTATAGATGATATTCTAATATACTCCAAAACCAAGGAGGATCATGAGGAGCATTTAAAAATTGTACTAGAGACTTTACACAAGGAGAGACTCTATGAAAAGTACAGAAAGTGTGAGTTCTTGTTGAAGGAGGTCTAATTCTTGGGCCATATCATCACAAGAAATGGGATATCTGTGGATCCCTCCAAAATAGATGAAATTGAGGGATGGAGGAGGCCAACATCTGTAACGGATATCCGTATCTTCTTGGGGTTAGCTGGATATTATCGACGATTTGTGAGGAATTTCTCACGATTGTCCAACCCTCTTACCAAGCTAACTCGAAAGGGAGTAATGTTTTCTTGGAGTGATGAATGCGAAGAAAGCTTCAAGGAGTTGAAAAGGAGGCTTTTCACTGCGCTCGTGCTCACATTACCCACAAGTGGGTAGATTTTTGTGGTATTCAGTGATGCTTCGAAGAAGGGCTTAGGAAGTGTGCTGATGAAGAATGATAATGTGATATCCTATACCTTAAGGGAGTTGAAAATCCATGTGAAAAACTATCCATCACATGATCTGGAGTTGGAGGCTGTGATCTTTGCCTTGAAAATCTGGCGGCATTATCTCTATGGAGATAAATGTGAGATATATACTGACCACAAGAGTCTTAAATATATATTCACACAGAAAGAGCTTAATATTCACCAGAGAAGATGGATAGATCTCATCAAGGATTATGACTGTTCAATACATTACCACCCAGGGAAAGCGAACATGGTGGCAGATTCCCTAAGTAGAGAGGATCCAATGATTCTATCAATGATGAGAATTGATAAGGATCCAATCCTCTTAGACTTTATGAAGATGGATTTGGGAAACATAAAGAATGGAACATCACCAATACTTTCACAAATGATTTCTCAACCATCACTTTTGGAAATGTTAAAGGATTCTCAAAAGTATGATGTGGGAATTCAAGAAAAAGTGGAAGCTATCAAAAAGGGAAAATCCCTTGAGTTTAATGTTAATGAAGAAGGAATTGTTCGGTTTGGGAAACGAGTATGTGTTCCATCAAGTCTAGAGCTGAAGAAGGAACTCTTAAATGATTCACATAGTTAAAATTTCTCTATTCACCCAGGGAGCACAAAGATGTATCGAGATCTCTGAGAAAACTTTTGGTGGGATAATATAGCGAAGGAGATCGCCGAATATACATCAATGTGCCTGGTGTTTCAGCAAGTGAAGGCAGAGAGGCAGATGTCTAAATGGATAATGCAAACATTTCCCATACCAGAATGGAAATGGGAAAACATCACCATGGACTTTGTCACCGGACTTCCAAGGACATCCAAAGGCAACAATACAATCTGGGTTGTTGTTGATTGTCTTACAAAGACTGCGCACATCATTTCTATTCAGGAGGATTTCTCATTGGATCAACTGGCACGGATATATATCAAGGAAGTGGTAAGGTTTCATGGAGTACCACTATCTATTGTGTCTGACCGAGATCCAAGATTCACCTCTATGTTTTGGAAGAGTCTTCAACATGCTCTGAATACTGAACTGAACTTCAGTAAGACCTATCATCCTCATACTGATGGCCAATTCGAGCGG
The DNA here is from genome assembly GCA_963277665.1 of Viscum album. Lineage (NCBI taxonomy): Eukaryota > Viridiplantae > Streptophyta > Magnoliopsida > Santalales > Viscaceae > Viscum > Viscum album. The sequence goes on from OY728147.1 coordinate 2,115,935,190, forward strand.
ACTATCCAAACACTTGAGGATATGTTGAGAGTGTGCTCAATGGTCTTTAAAGGAGGATGGGATCAACATCTTCCTCTTGTTGAGTTCTCTTATAATAACAGTTTCCACTCAAGCTTCCAAATGGGACCATATGTAGCCCTTTATGGGAAAAGGGGCAGAACACCGGCATGTTGAGATGAGGTCAGTGAACGTAAGCTGCTTGGACCAGAAATGGTCAAGGAAATGGTGGAGAAGATGAAAAACATTCAGTAGCATATCAAGGCAGCCCAGAGTCGACAGAAGAGTTACGCAGATAATCGTCGATGAGACCCTAAGTTTAATGTTGGATAAATGGTGTTTTTACGCATATATCCATGGAAGATGGTCATGAGGTTTGGAATGAAATGGAAGTTAAGTCCAAGGTACATTGGCCCCTTCGAGATTCTTGATTTTGTTGGGGCTGTGGCCTGTTGACTAGCACTTCCACATACGATGGCCAAGGTGCATGATTTCTTTCATGTGTCCCTCTTAAGGAAGTACATACTGGACCCTTCACATGTACTCTCTTCTGAGGTGGTACAATTAGAATATGATCTTTCTTATGAGAAGCAACCAATGATGATATGAGATTTTAGAGAAAAAGTTCTACGAAATAAGACAATGCACCTCGGCAAGGTGTTGTGGAGAAACCACATGTTTGAAGAAGAAACTTGGTAGTCGGAGGATATGATGAAGCTAAGTTACCCACGTTTGTTTTAGTGTGGGAAAAGGAAAATTTCGAGGTTGAAATTTCTTAAGGGGGGAATATTGTAACGACCCAAAGTTCCATTAATGGAAAATACATCTTGATCATTATAAATGTCTCATTATATAAAATGTTTTAAAAAATTTCAACTTCTTTGGTTTTATGATAAGAGTTGTGACCGTTACTTTTATAGCCGTTGAACAGTGATCACATGATTAGTATAAATATAAGGCTTTGACGAACCCAATTTTTACTCAGACAAAGGAAGCGATGGCCTAATCCAGTAGAATTTCCCCATACGAATACCATTTGATGGAGCACAGAAAATAGGTGGCGTCTTTAGGCTTCTCCCTTGACCATGCCCAAGATGAGCTTCATCAAGTCAAGTTCGAACATGACCATCTACGGGAAAAGTGGAAGTTGATTGAAATTACCACTCAAGCGATGCTATCTGAGCCACCCCAAGAGTCTGTCACCATCGCACACCTTACCCTTAGGTCTTATGCGGCTACTTTTAAGGGGTTATGCAACAGATATTTAGTACTATGTTCATGTACATTATTTTTGTATATAATAATTAATATAATTTCTAGTCATTTATTATACATTGTAAATAGTTTTTAAAGTACAAATGGGGTTTCTAGTTATTATTTAATTAAGAAATATATTTTATTAAATTAAGGGATTTCTGAATTAAATAATATTTTAGTAAAATAATAATATTATTATTAAATTGATTTTTTATTAAATATAAATGATCTTATAATTTCATGAATGCAATTAAAATTTTTTATTAAGGTTTGAAATCCATTTTTGTCAAAACCCTTGAATTTTCGATAAATGTCGGTTTATATTTTAAAAGTGAAAATTAACATATTTAGAAATTTTTTTAGATAAAATAAATTTCATTTATGAAATAAGGACATCGAAATAATCCAACAGTTAATTTTTCATAATTTTCTGAGATAGTCAAATTTTTGGATAAAAATTAAATACCGTTTAAATATATAATGTGTTTTATGACATCATAATGACCCAATGGTGATGTAATAAAAGACCATAATCCTTATTTTCGGCCAATATATGTTTTATCATTAAAATAATGTGTTTTTGGGTTTGTTTGACTTGCTTTCCAAAGCATTATTGGACCCCTCAAAACATATTCATCACTTTGCATTTTTAAATTAATTTCCATGGGATTGTGACTCACCTCCGCATAATCAACCTTATTATTTTAAGATATTCGGAATTGTGCCTTATAAAATATTGTTTTATTCTTCCCATTGCCAAAAACAATGGGAAAAAACCATGTGATGGTTTGTGGTTTGGATTAATTTAATGTAAGGGGACCCAAACCTAAATAATAATGAATTCCCTCACCTTTCCTATATAAATGCAACCAAGCTCCCACTTCCCCCTAACTAAAATCCATTGGAGTTCTTCCAACCTCTTCCCTACTCTCTCTATAATCCTTACAAGGTGCCCCAAGCTCCCAAGAATCCTCTCACAAGCCTCTCTCAAGCCTTTGGAATCACACTTCCAAGTAAGGGTTTTTTCTTCCATTCTCATTTTTATCAATTTTTGTTAAGTTGTATTGCCTTTTTAATATCAATTATGAATGTTGGGGTATGGTTTCACACATCCCCCATTATTCCCTCTTATTTTTGTAATGATGGGAGACCCCATTCCCTCTCATTAAATTCCTCCCATGTACACCCGTTACTATGCCAAAAGTTCCAAAGGATCTTCTCTCTCATCTTTTACATTCAAGAAATAATTTTGTATCATGAATCTAAATTCCATTAAAATTGTTGGGAAATGTATCTATATGACCTCCTTACTTTCCATTACATGTAAATATTATGTGGAATCCATTTCTCTCTCATCAACCATTTTTTATGAATTCTTATGTCACGTCGTTACGCTGCCGAAATCGCGCCGATTTTCTAAGCCAATGCCATTGTGTTGTGGATACCATGCCCATTTCTCCATAAATGGTATCCCCCTTTATGCACCTTTACTTTTTGATTACAAAGTTTCATGTATGAATTCCACATTCCTTTATCGTGGAATAATTTTTTGTGTTTTATGAATCAATGTTTTATGATCCATGTGGCACACATATGCATGAAATGAAATGTTTAAGAAGGGTGCACCCTTATTGTGCTCCAATGCATTGGGTAAAGTATAGTATCATGATACGTCATGTGAAATGAGTGTTGACTCATGATAATTCAAGGGAAACTATGGTTTACTCGTGCTTCATGTGCAATGAGGGTTTACTCATGCTCCATGTGCAATGAGCCTTGGCTCATGCTAATTCAATGTTAAGTGTTGTTGCCACATTTCCATGTTATGATTATCATGATTTATCATGCCTTTATGTTCATGTTTATCTTATGCTCTATTGACATGACTATTGCCTAACATGTATTGTAATCCTCATGTTATTCAATGTGTACTCCCTTACTGGGCTTTATAGCTCACCCTTTTCTTATGCATGTCTTCAGGTTATCCCATGCAATGCTAAGTATGAGGGAATGTAGTTGTCATGGAAAGTAATTTTTCAATAAAGATGTTGTATTTCATGTTTCAAGTTTTTATGTAATGATCCTAAGCCCCAAAGACACTAAAACTAATGATCTTCTTTGTTGTATCAAGTGACGTATTATGTAATAAATCATGTTTAAGTTGTAAAAAAAAGCAGGGTTGTCATAATCTCAGGTCCACTTACAAATTTATTAAAGGAAATCAAAAGTCATTTTTCGAGAAAATAAATTTCATCACTACTTTTGATCCCCAATATTATTGAATGACTGAGAGAATAATTCAGACATTGGAGTATATGATTCGAGTTTGTTTAATGGACTAACATTGAAGTTGGGATTAACATAATTCTTCAGTTGAGTTTTCTTATAGTAACAGTTTTCATTCCAGTAAACTAATGACACCTATTTTGGAATTGTATATAATCTAGTGTCTAACTCCAGTATTTTGAGATGATGTTGGAGAAGGGAAGTTGATGAGACCAGAATTACTTGGTGATGTGGAAAAGAATGTTCAATTGATTTAGTGACACATGAGGAAAACATAAAGTAGGAAAAAATGTTATGTAGATAACAGGAGGAAGGAAATTTTATTTTATTTAGGTGAAAATGTATTCCTTAAAATCTCTCATTGGAAAAGTGTTGTGTTTTTTGTTAAAAAAAGTAATGCTAATTATGTGGTTCATCAAAACTTATGAAATCCAAAATAATTTTGAACCAGTCTCTTACCGAGTTTCTTTTCCTCTGAGTTTATCTCAAGTACTCAATGTTTTTCATGTTTCGATATTGAGAAATTATGTGCCATATTCATCTCTCATTTTGATACCTGAAATAGTTCGACTTGAATAGAAACTTTTTTATAAAGAGATTCTCATACCTATTCTTGATCATAGAGAGAATATATTATTAAATAAGGTAATCTGTCATGTATATGTTTTATGTAGAAACCAAATTGATAAATAAGAATCATGGGAATCTAAAAATGCTATGGGGGAATAGTCCCCTCACTTATTCTAATAAATAAATAAAAATTATGAGGAAATGTTTTTAGAAGGTAGGGAGAATGTAACACCCAAATGTTTTAAAAATAAATTTATTTTAATGAGATAAAATTTTGGTATCAATATAATGACATTTTGTCTTAATAATATATTTATAAACAAGTTGTTTAACATAATTTTGTCATTTCAGTGTTCTGAATTTTAAAAAATGGACATACACAATTTTGATTAGTATGTTAATTGGATTTTGATTAGACGGTCATAATTTATTTTGAATAATAACATACTCTTAATTAATGGTAATATAACCCTTATGAAATGTAAATCAACTAAACATATAGTAACCTCACCCAAGAATGTATAATGAAAAGGCATCTTATAAGTGAAAATATGATCATTATTTAAATGTTGGTATTTTTGTAAGTCATAAATATTTAAATTTTTTTAATTAATTAAATAATTCAAATTAAAAAATATCTTTATAAAATTTATTAATAAATTATTATATTATGGTTTTAAGTAATATTATGATACATAAATTAATTTTTCAAGATGTTATAAAATCAGAAATAGTTTTTAAATTTCTTATTGTTGAATAAATTATGATTTTATATAATAATAAATTTTTTCATATTTCTAAAATTATTTTGATAAAAATGATTTAAATTTTTAATTATACATGTTAAAAAAAATTGGGTAACTTTTTGTGATATTTCAAAAAAAACATGCATTTTGGGGGAATAGTTAATTTTGAAAATTTTCAAAATGTGGTAAATAAATAAATTTATGTATCATTAATGATTTATGGATGATATAAATGGTATTTTCCTAAAACTAAAATGTACTTTTTACCAGATTTTTTCATAATAATCCATACTATTCATATACTTGAGAATGAATATTAAACCAATGATTGAAATAATGGGAAACCCCTCCTCTCCACTATAAATACCAACCTCACCTCCCTATTCCTCTCACACCTGTCAATCATTGATCATTATCAATATTCTATGCTTTATTCTTCCAAATTATCCTCCCCACTTACAAGACCGTTTTTTTCTGATCAAATGATAAATAATAAAGGCCTTATGAAGGATCTCAAGGAGAAGAGTCGAAGAAGTAAAAATCCACTATTTCATTTTTTTATTTTCAATTAAATTATTTTTCCTTTCTTATACTATATACTTATCTCCTTATCCTAGAGTAATGTGATATCCAATATCATATATTTATATAATTTTATCTTTTTTATGGAAAATTAATTAGCACACTTTTTCTTCTCCCCTTTTATTCTCAAAATAAAAATATCTTCTATGATGTATCGATTTACTGATATTGTGGGTGATGTGTCTCTAATTATCATTACTTCCATAAAATATTTATCATAAAAATATTAGTATCCTTAAATAAAAATTTACTATATAGATTATGTGATAAATTATGACCTGGAACTAGTGTTTATGCGTACAATTAATTAATAAAACACAAGTGGTTCATAACGATCAAAATTCCCCAAAATAAACTAACAATTATAACTATTGATTTATCTAATTATTCATCATCATACCAAATAAACAAATTTATTTAAAAAATAATTTAATATTTTGAATTAATTTTAATAACAAATCATTCATCTCTACAGTTTAACTTCCATTTGACAGGGAAATCCATTACGAACCGACAATGGAAATCATGTAAAGAACGCACCATAAATAACTGAATGAATAAAATAGTATGAATTAATGAGTTTAATGATGTTATAAAATGATCATATAATGTATTATAAAAACTATTTTTATTATATAATGCATTAATAACACTATTTTAACCATTATAAAATACTTTTAATCACTTTTCGAGTACGACGAACCTGAGATAAGGTAATTCTTAACCCAGTTTTCATTCTTTGGGTTAACCTTCTACTTTATTCATTATGTGGTATTTAGATTATTTGTGAGATAAATTTTTGTTTATATTAGGTTTTATTATGTGTATTTGTTTTGTTTAAACATATCCATTCAGTTCAATTGAATCTCACTCTAATTATATTTTAATGTGTTTTCCATTAAAAATTATCTTTAATAAAATTCAAGAAGATTCATTATATATATATATATATATTGAATGAGTGGTTTATCCGGATTTCAGGATTATTTATTACTATGGTACGTTACATGTTCATATTTACATTGTGTTGAGCCCATTATAGGTCAATACATGTTTGTTTGAGCCCAATAGATCTCAAGTTATGTTGGGTTGAGCGCATTACAGCTCAAGATATGATGAGTGAGCCCCAGGATAGCACTCCAATGCATTGGGTAATCCATATTTGAGAGTTGAAAATATGTTTATTCCATGTTTAAGATTGATTGTAAGAGTTATATGTTAAATATTACCCAAGGAAACTACATGATGTTTATATGCATGGTAATGTGTTTTTATGAAATGGGTTTTTTTATTTTTTTTATGTTATCAAATGACAAACGATTTCTTTCTTTATATCCATTACTATGATTTTTTTCTCATTGTTTTTTTAAATTTTTATCACATTGTATAAATATTTATAAAGGAAATAAATAATTAATGTTAATTGTTAGGAATATTTTAATGAAATCATTTTTTATTTAAAACGTTTTATATTTTGGAAGATATAGATAATGTTTTAGTGGTATCATAATGCATGATTCTGGGATGTTATGTGTGTTTTTTGTTCTAATTGTCTAAAACTATACAGCTGAAATAATACTCAATGTGTAAGAATTTATTTTCTTTAATAAAACTCAAGAATACGTACGGATTAAAGGCCAGTTATTTATAAAAAAATTTATTGGTTCCTATCATATATTGTCTCTAGGTGTAAGGAGTAGAAAAATAAATTTTCCATTATGAAAAATTTTATTTTTATAGTGAGACTTCATGGCCCACTTTATCATTGATAAATATTATAATGAATAGTTAATCATTTTGGGGATATTAGCTTCATAGATTCAATAATATGGTTCTTTTAAGTAATTTAGATAGACATGGATCTAGTACTACCCTATGTGTTATGGAATAATTATCAATCCATATGGTTTAGGTAAGCCCATGGTGAAACAATTATAGTAGGGTGTAGACCCATATATGGTAGGAAAATCTAATAAAATATTATGTGTTGAAGCATAATTCTCTATCTATTGATTAATTACCACCTCTTGTATTTGTGGTGGGGTCCTCTGATCGAGTCCTTTAATCTATTGATCAATATCAAAACCCTTTGATGAGACCCATTACATAAATAATTTCTAATATGTAGCAAATATTTTATCATATTAAGGTTGTACATGTTATTTAGGTACTACGATACCAAACATTGGAGGTTATGTTTATGTTATAGTATGAATATATTATTTCTTTTGAATTTGGATAGGTTTATTGGCTTCTACCCTATACTATAAGGGGTGAAAATCCATCATATATGGGGTTTTTAATTCCAAAAACATTCATTAATATCATGTTATTATGTTGTTCCTTAGTATGGTTTTAGTGTGGTAGTGTTAGAGATTGAGATCTATGTGATTTATATGATTCAAATGATATAAAATATTGGGAATAAATAGATTCCATATAGATGTGTGTAATAGCTTTGATATTAACTTTAGAAATTATGTAAAATTACATATGTTTTCTATATATTATCATATAAGAAAAAATCATTTGTGGTGTTATGTTGATATTGCTAATAGTTCCTTATATAACTAAGGTAATCCTCAATATTAAACATGTCTTAGTTTTCTATTCTCCTCCAAACATGTTTTAGATATTTTCCATAACTTTTTTTATTTCTATTCCATTTTGGGGAATAATAATAGGTATTTACAAATTCAAACTAGAAGGGGACTCTTTCTACCATGTTTTGTTTCAATGTATAGAACAAAATCCATGGCGATTATGTTTTATTCTATGATGATGGTGTAGCTTATAATGAGATGTTGATTGATAGAAAATTGAGGTGGTAGCTCAAGATAGTTTTTAATTGAGATTTTATGATGTGATCTTGTTTTAGGTAAATGATTTCCCAATATCATGTGTAAGTACCCATGTCATTGTGGATTTTATTAATGTTCAATTTGAGTTTAATTATGATACTTCATTGATGACTACTTATACATTTGATAAGAAAAGTGGTTACTTTTTATTTATCAATTTGTCTTTTATTTAGATGTATGTGGATGATATAATCAATGTTTCATTGTAGGTTTGATTATTTATTGAATGTAACAATATTTGGGTAGGATTATATGTGTAGTTACATGATGGATTAAAAATATAGGGGGCACCAGATAACTGATGGTGCATATTGGGTACTCTGTGAGCCTATCTAGTTAAGGGGATGGTTCTGGAGGAATATCAAAAACTAGGTGTCCCCAAATTGGGTACCCCAATGAACCATATACAGTAACAATTAAAAATAATGTTCAATTTTATAAAAGGAATTTTCAATCATTTTTCTTCTATCCATATTAATTTTTTTCCACCCCCTCCAAGCCTCATTCATCCAAGTTATCCAAAAGCCCCTCTATGACCCTATAAACATTATTAATCCATTATTATTTATTTACTCAATATATTGATTCTAAGGGTGGTTTCTCATTGTAAAACTAAGGTATTATATTATAATTATACCATATTACTTTTTTTCTACTTTTTTATTTTTATTAATGGTATTGGGCTTATTCATTTTCTTTATTTCAACAAGACCAAATGAAATAAACAATAACCATTAAAATTATTCATATACTATCAAATGGCGGTTGTAGTGATATTTTTTCCATCCATATATAAATTTTTTTATAATGTTATTGATAAATGATATTTCTTTGGTTTTTATTATTCTAGTATTTAATTTTATGCTAATCATGTTTTTTTGTAATTTGTGTTTTTATATTTTATATTGTAATTCATGAGTTGTTAACCTTTGTTTTAATCAAGGAATTGTAGTTCATTACTTGTGGTTGTTTTTGTAATTTAAATTCCTTGGAAATAGATGTATTCTTTGTTTATATTATGGTTTTTTAGATATTATTTTTATTAATAAATATTTCTATTTACCATTTTTTATGGTCTCAGCCCTTTGAGTTAATTTCATTTAATTTATAAGGATATTTTTGCCAATAACATTGAATAATCTATAATAAAGTTTGAAATTTAATTTTAACAAATAATAAATGTTGATATTTCAAAGTAATTACTATATAACATGTTAGGGGATTTGAATGTTTATTTTATGTTAACCTCTATAATAGATCATAAATTATAGTACTTGTATTTAATAACTTTTTTTCAAACCATAAAAAAATGTATTTTTGAGAATTTTTTGTTTTTCATTAAAATTTTCAACATGAATACGTTAAATTCATATTTTTAATTATTTTACTTATATTCACTATTTATCACATCATAACATGTCCTTATAAATAATTTTTGACATGATAATGTGTAATCTACCCATGATTGACATATTAGTCATATATCCATTATTTCATTGATGTGTAGATCTAGTAATTATGTAAAACCACATTAGATTCCCATGTCTCAAAGTCTCATGTGATAGTTTTTTTCACTTTCCAATGTTATATGAATTTTTTTTATAGAATTACCTATATAGAATGTTCTCAAAATATTATATGGTTTTCTGAATATATTTTTTCTTCTCAATAACATAAATTCAAATTAGAGTGAACAATAACTTCTCAACATACTATTTTGAATCTCATTGAATTATTAACAGACAAGATCGTTTCATTCTATTGAATTGAAAATGTGAAATAATTTAATGAACTAAACATTAATATTTTCAAGAGTTACATAAGTGGTGAGATAATGAGTGTATTAAATAATATGAAATTAATGACATAGTTATTATATAGGATTGGTTTCCAAAACTATATTATTTTCTTATATAAACTAAAGGGTTACATGTAATAAATTTTTCTATTATAAATATAGCTACATGATTTTATTTGTTCTCATAAACCCTATATACGTGAACTCAGATTTTCCAAATTAAATTCTCTATTGATTTTTATTACCAATAATATAATAAGGTATATGTTTCAAATTAAAATAAACCTTATTATATTTTATATATATTAAAAATTGATGTATAGATATTTATTTCAAAAATATAAAATTTTATTTAAGTGAATATTTTTGTAAAAATGATTTAATAATGAAGATCATAACTTAGTAAATATCCATAGAATTATAATTGTGTTGAATTAAATTAAACTAATGACATTTTATAGGATTGTTACTATTTTTATTGTTTAATAATTAGTTTTTACTAATATTACACACTCTATGACCTTCTAAATTTACACTGATAAATATTTGTTATTTTTTATTGGACTAATAAAAAAATTTAGGATAAATGTTTAATAAATTGAATTTTTTTAACCACAAATCATTATTGAATGATAATATATTACATTGATATAAACAATATTTACATCCATTATGTGTTCAACGTTTGAGATTATATTTAAATATTTGGTTATTATAGGTGATTGCGTCATACATGCAATGGTTTATTAATCATATCATGTAAATATTTAACATTTAAGGGAAACAATATTGAATAAATAATGGTGTTTCATATTTGAATATACCATCAGATTGTAAAACTAAGAATTCAATTTTCATTGTTAGTTGCACATGTAAAATTTTAACTACTTTTTTTATGTAATAATGTAATTATTTTATCGGATAATAATGCTGTTAATGATAAATTGATATTTAATTAGAATTGAAATTATGATAAAATTATCAATTGGATTAATAATGGGATTGGATTACAATATCGGAAATCATTTATACTGAATTGTATGGTTGAGAATATATCCATGAATCCATTAATACCCACTACCCAATCATAGTGATATGAGTTAAAATACTACCTTGGTTGTGTTTCCACATTTAATTTCCCATTGTGATATGTCAGTAGGTTACTGATATGGTTAAAAAATACCAATATATATGTATGAGAATAGGTATATACATGGGAATCCTTCACCTCATGTTGAGTATGAAAAAATAATATATTATACACACAATACTGAGTTTCAAAATAGGTATATATTGTAATAGACCCTCCTGATGTATGAATTGTTTTCTATAGCCTTTAATTGGTATTTTATATGCTTGTTATATTGACGTTACCATGTTATGTTCATGGAATATTTGGAAAACCATTTAACCTAATATGTAAAAAAATAATTATAAATTTTTATCTATACATTTGTTTATTCACTATTGAGTTGAGCAACATTAGTTCTTCCCTACCATGTATGTATACGATTAAACCCATATAGACAATGTGATGGAAAAAAATCATAACATATTTATGATTTAATAAGTCAGTGGAAATATATTTGATGATAAAATACAGTGGAGGGAATTGATTGAGGGTTGTGCATTTATTTTCCACATGTTGTTTTAGTGGGCTTCAATATTTGGATGGATTAATTTTGGAAATACACAAATTTTAATAACTTATGTCAATTTTGACTAGTTTTATATAACATTATAATCATGTTTCTTTTATAATTATTTTATCATTATGATATAATTCTTATAAAGTTTCATTGCACTTTATTTTTTCCCATATAGTTGTTATTGGACGATTATTTTTATGACTAGGGAATATCCCTCATTGGATGTGTTATATTGTTTCCCTAGGAGTATCATGGAATTTTTTATTTTTTTTATCAATGTGACTAATTTGTTCCTATAAATAATTTTATCACCAACAATTTTTTATTTGAATCCCTTGTGATGATGTAATTCTATTAGGATCATTAATAATACAGAAATTTGTATCATTATTGTATTAATGATGAGTTTTTTCCATAATTCATGTGACATTGTCAATGGTTCTTCCTTCTATATAAGTTATCATTTAGGTTTTTCCTATAAAACATTTTTTTTATATCTATTGCCTCATACATGGATTTTTTTAAATAGTTGAAGTATATATATATTTGTATTTTTTTTATATGTAGTATTTATTTTCATTTTATATCTGAGTCATTATATTCCATGTTCTCCCATGTATGTTGTTACTTCCTAGTTCTTGTTCTTGTAATTTCTCATAATTAATCTGATATTATGGTGAAGTACATGGAATAACAATAAACAAGGAGTAGTCCTGGATTGTTGGCCAATGTCAAAATGGTAAAATTTTATTGATTCTAAAGGGGATAAAATTACTTTCAGTAATCATGGTAGTTTTAGCTTTCAAAATTTTGGACAATAAGGTTAGGGTATATTTATTTTAGTTACCATAGCTAGGAACCTTGAAGAGGTTTGGTGAACCATTTATAATTTCATTACGACATTGATAACATTTTTTTGATCACAAACTCTAAATAATTGTTTTCAAAGAACCTGTATGTTCGTACATGCATCATTAAATAGTATATTATGACTTTTCATATAAATAATTTGTTATTATAACTAAATATTAATTAATAATTATGGGTTTTTCCTATGAAAGAGTGCTTGTCACTCATTAATAAGGATCTTAGATTCAGAGGCATGGTCATGATGAGCCAGTTCTACTATATGAGTCTGACACATCTAAATAATTTATTTGGGTGGAATATATTTAGGGATCCAATTTATATGTATCATTACTTCATGTTCAGTGTAAATATTCCCTTAAATTTATGTTTAGAGTATATCATTATATAGAAAATGTGTATTTTTTCACAATCCTTCATGTGAATGACCCTTAAAATAAATAATTTATATTCATTCCATTAAATGGGGCCTTGAATGTTTCTAGGGGAAATTATGAGAGGGATGGGTTGGGATATGAATCATAATGGGTGGGGTGTTTTAGTGTTATAATTAATAATACAATTTCTAATTTTCAATTCAACTATATTTAACTCTATTTCATGTTAAGGTGGATGGTTATTTCATTATCACTTCTCACATTCTTACATATATGAAACACAACCAAAAACATGAACAGAAGGGGAAAATAGATTTAAAATCTTCACCATACAAAATTAAAGGCCAATCCGTTATTTTATCGAGGATTAATTTATATCACCCAACCCACTAGAACTAAATTGTTAGATTTACATTATAGTATCTTAATAGTTGATGAGTGTGAATCCTGGTAAATTAGTTTGGTGCATCTTATACAAAAGTGTACCAAAAAACTTACCATGATAGTAGGAATTACAACCTAATAATCCATAAAATATTTGAAAATGCAATAATTTTTTTGAGGCATTTACTTCTCTTCCTCTCTCAATTATACAAAAACAAGAAAAAAATACTCTTCTTCTTCTTTTGATTGCATGAAATAAAAAAATACACAAATTCTTCATATTCATAACATATTGTATAGGTGATTCTTTAATTGATGAAAAAGAAGACATATTAATGAAAAATATATATCCGCACTCCCTTCAGCTTATTTCATCTGCACCATCTTCATATTAGATGCATATTAGACTATAATAATTATCTTCTTCATTATTCAGGATTTCAAAAAAAATCTTTAGGTGACTAACGATGTCAAATGTCCTACTATTCATGATTTTAAAGTATTTCGTCAGTTTTATACTATATCATTTCTATATTAATACCATTCCAAAAAAAATTGAACATAAACAGATTCAGCATATATATTAGAATCATCTAATATCTAATTCAAATTTGAATATCAAATTAAAATTTAAAAAATAATAATTATACACCATATTTTAAATCTATATCTTTTTTGTTTCTGACTCTAGATTAGTCGAGAACTCTTAGTCATAATTAATGAAGATCAATGATATTTTATATGTAGTATTAGTGTATCTTTGGTGCACAATTTAATGATCCATCAAATACACATAAAATAGTTATTATCTCATTGAACATGGATTATACCATAGTGTATTGGGTACTTTTTTGTCCAACTATACTGAAATGGTTAGAAAAAACTCAATAAAATTAATATGGAATGTAATACTCAAAGAGTTTTTAATAAATATATCTTATTGACACCATTATATTGTATATAAAATTTATCACCCTTTTGGGAAATTATAATTGTTTTCATATTATATCAATGAAAGCCTTGATGTTTAAATTTCATCTCAAAATGGACACCGTATATACAAAATAGTGTGGTGAACATTATTTTGATTTTTAATTCTCTTACTCTTCATCGTTCCACCAAATCAATATATATATCATTTCAATTCAAAACAATTTCTATAGGTGAATATACCAATCAATACACATATTAAAATTCATTCATTGATTGTACTCTCCCCATATTAATTTGATTCTAAGAACTATCGGGAACTATTGTATAGTATACATATAACTATTATGTAGGTATTATATATTCTGACCACATATTAAAAAACACCGAATTTTAGTATAGATTCTCTATTTTGACCATCCAGATGATCTCTATAGCATTTTTCACATGCCTACATAATGTAGTGTTATCAAAACTACATAAAATATCATTATATTACAGTCATCATGATTAAATATTCTTCAACGAACCTTTAATCACTATAAAACATTGAAATTAAAATTACCTCAATAAAATTATTATATCACATGGGGTTGAACCTGATTAATGAGTTTATAACAAATGATAATAGGAAAATCATACACAAAATATCTACTCTTCATTTGTTATTCAACCATGGACCAAAATATCTACTTAAAATTTATTGACCTCAATAATATTCTGGTTTGGATTATTTTTTTGAAACAATGTTTCATAAATAACTGTGAAATTCATCAAACTAATTAATGAATCATTTTTTAATAATTCCAATCTTCTATGTGTTAATCGTGAGTATGAAATATGAAAAATTAACAATAAAATAATTATTTATATAAGTTAAATAAAATTAATATTGAAAATCCATAAAACCACTTGATACCAAATGAATAATTCAATCTTGATACTAATTGAGTAATTAAATTATATTTCATTTCATATCCCTTAATCAAATAAATTGATAATCAATTAGAAACCAATTTATTATCTACTACAACTCTTATTCCATTTCACAAAATTGAAATTTATTATATTTATTAAAAGTTCCAACATTCATTCTATTAAAACATGTTATTGAAATCCACATAATGACTTTATAACTTCCCCCATTTAAAAACACTATCGCAATACATACTATCTCTAAATAAGAAATATATACCCATTTGGTTAATAACACAATAGTGGATTATGTTCCCCAAATATTTTTCTTCAACATTGGGAATATATAAAGTGATATACCCAAAAATAGATTTATATTTTCTAGACTCCAATTTGAAAAAAAAATATATAGAAAAATATTAGTCAAGGGACATAAATTTTCCTCCCTTTTCCACTGATTAATAAAGGTTGAGAATTATTCTTCAACATAGAGAGCTTATTGTACAACCTCCTTGAGTTAAAACCAGATAGGTGAGGCAAATTATTATTTAAAACCCATTAAATATTTTTTTTATCAAATAATATTCATAATTTCAACAAAACACCATGCTAAAATATTTTTCTTCTCATTTCTCTTGATTTAATCATATTCAGAACATTGAAACTATTTTCCATAAATATTATCATTTTATTCTTATATATCATGTTAATATATTGTTATTCAAGTAATTCTTCTATACCTATTCATAATTTGGACATATTTTCCACTTCGTTGTGATCCAAGAATCACCAAAAACATCTCATTATCTTTGTTGTTTTTCTTACAATTCACCATTTTCTTCAGTATTTGATTTCTATTATCACTGGTATAATATAGGATCAAATTATTTAAATTTTTGAAACAAAAATGCCATGAGAAACACATTAAAAATTTTACCACTATTGTCACTTATCAAACACACTTCATTTAAAAAAAATTAACATCTCACTTTATAAATGAATTTCATCTTTCTTGAATTTTGGAAATGCATGGTCTATCTCTCCCAACATGGGTGCCTAATATAACTCTTTTGGGCCTACAATTTACTACCTATGAACTTGAAAGACCTTATAATATAGTCATATACTCTATAGTTCTATCAATAACAATAAAAATCCAATATTCATCCAAAAATACTATATTTCCAGAAGTAGTACCTCTCTGAAAATTATCCATTTGAAGATCTTCATAACCTCATTGGATGAATTAAAAATCAATGATACTCTATACATTCTACACATTCAAATTGAAATACATATACAATTGTAATATTTACACAAAATAAAGTATATTATTTTAATTTTAGTCTTTATATAATTAAAAGATTCTATGTGATCTTTTCTTGTGTATTTCACTCTAGTTTTCTCATATCCTATTAGGGTTTCAACTTTTGTTTAGTGATTTCATAATCATAATACATCATTGATTGAGGTACATCAAGTAAATACATCCTCTAAAAATTTTATTTTCCTCATTTTGATGAAATAAATCTCACGGATAATATAAAAATGATTTTATTTCTCAAATATATTACTATATAATTTTTATATTTACACATAATTGATGATAGCATTTTCAATTAAGGATTTATAAGATAAAATACACCCTGAATGATCATTTCATATATATATTTCTTCAAAAAATCATCATCTTATATTGGGATTTATTCTTTTATCAAATAATTTATTAATCCTCATGCATAATTGTTTGAGATCCATATAGATTTGAAAATCTATAGATCCAACTTCATCTAAAAAAATGACTCTTTTCTTGAAAAATATTCCACATTGTACATATTATTAGAAAAATAACATATAATTTTTTTACATAATATTTTTACTCTATCAAATTCAAATTGAGATTTTTTATCTGTTTACTATATGAAAGAATCTTATTATTTAACAATTTATCCTTTTTTCATTCCATTTGGGATTATGTATCTTTATTCATCAACAACAAGGGGAAACAATGCTTTCATCATTCCAAACCCTATATTATACAATTTTATCTCATTTGATGCATTAATAGAATTATTATTCTATTTTTCTAAATTAATAACCATATATAATTATTTTTTAATTCCATATTCAATATAAAATTGCATTTTAGATTAGTTTTATTCTTCTTAAATACTTAAAAAACCCCTTTATTCTATGAATCTTCTTCACTTATTGATTTAATAATGTTAATGGAATCATTAAATGTCATTTATACACAAAAACATGATGAACTACAAGTCTCACTTCTACAACATGTTAATCAATTCTTTGTGGATATATATAAATACATTGTAAAAACAATTGAAATTATTGAAATTATATTTTATCACATGGATGAAAATGAGATAGTGGGAAATATTTTACAGACAATGTAAAAAGAGAAATGAATAAGGGAAGGCATGACACAACCCTCCAAAGGTCATTCAACCAATTACCCCAAATCATTATCGATGCTCAGGGTACCTTCGTGTCCACCAACATGACTGGTCTGAGTGAGATTATGTGTGAGATACCTATGTGACACCACTAAGAGATATCCACTTCACATAGTGTATTGTATTTTCATATAAATGGGACCTTTTGGTATTAATTTTCTTGGAATGAAATTATCAATGACCACTCTACACTCTTATCTCCCTGGTCCTTCACCCAGTAGGAACTCCTTTTAACCAAAAGAAAGGTAAATTAATGGGGATATTGAATCTAAATTCCTTCTCGGGAATAAAATAAACAACACCAAATTGAAGAACTCACTCTCTTTTCATTTAATAAAACTAGAATGAGGAACCATAACATAACTAGGTACCTGCACGATCCACTTCTAAGATCACATGTGGAGACTCCTGGAGGCTTGAGAAAATCCTCACCCATGTTTAGTTTCCTAGGTTGTTTATTGACCGTTGTACCATCATGTCACTATTGGTTCACCATAGCCTACCGACACAAACCCCTGGATTTTCCATACCCTGCATGCATGATCTAACTTAGGTTTATATTATTCACTACCCTATGAAAGCCTCTGATAAGAACCTCTTATAAACAATCTAAGGTTCTAAAATCACCTCATATGGTTCCCTGGTCTGAATAATAACAAACTAAAAATTTGAAAAAAACATTTATACATTGACAACCATGTAAATGGGAGCAGTAGCGTGTCTCGCATTAGTAGTTTTATTCCATTGATCATAGGTTTCCTGCATTTGTTTTACCATATGGTTATCTTCTTAAGGTTTCATGTGGATTTGTATCCCTTTTCCCATGAGGAACCCTTCCCTAAAGAATTTTTATGGGAGTTCTCAGCCTTAGATACATGGGATGTGACAATGTGTTTCCATATTCACCTCTAAGATGCAGAGCCTCCGATTCCCAACATGATGGTTTGGGATTGATGTTTATTTTATATTCTACATTGAATGAGCTCTTCATCCATTGTTGTGGAACCAATTTTAAGGAATCCCAAAAAGAGTAATCCCTTATATATTCTTGAAGAATCTTTTATTTCACCTCTTCCTTTCACCCTTAAAAAACGCATTAGGGAGGGGATGGGAACATTTGCCATCACCCCTCGTCCCTTGAATCATTCCTTCCTCATTCTCGATACCCAATATCGAGTACATGTTAATGTAATTGGATGGTAGTGTTGTAGCCCCAGTGTCTTGTACTACAGGAATAGGATAATTTAGTGGTTATTTAGATATTTGATGTCCTATTGTCCACCACATTCATTAATGACTTATCTTGACTTGTAGGATTATCCGATAACTATGATAACCAAACACAAATAATCGATTGCATGATTTGGTAGATAATCATCATTTAAATATTCATCTCACATTCCCTCAGATTTCTTCCTCAGAATGAGTCCCCAAGGCCATGTATCAAACCTCATGAAAAACCAAATTGTTTGGTTTTCTAGATCATCTATTTCTTCGAATTTCTCACACTGAGAAAAAAATCATGTGGGATTATAGGTAGATGCTGGTCAAGGAATCCACATTATACCAATCCACTCATATGTATCCTCAATAGAAGTAATCCCGAGTCACACAAAACCCATGGGCCTATAACCAGGTATAAGCCCCAAAATAGAATCAAGGGAATCCTTCTCAGGACTAAGACCCATACCAAACCATTCAATGGAATCATCCTCATGAGTATGTCCCGAATTAGACACCCAAGTATCCATCAATCAATCCATTTCATGTTTCCCCAAATTCATTCAATCGACAATCCACATTATGGGTAAGCACCAAATTTTTTTATTGATGATCTTTACTCCCCTATGATAAAAATACAAGTGCCTCTATTGATTTAGTTCCTTATACCTGAGCTGCATGGGATTTGATTGAAATCCAAGTAGAATACATGGAAATCCTCCTTGATGTCCAAACCCAACACCCAATATGAACCTTATTTTTTTGGGCCACATTCTTATTAGGGTTTAATTCATCCTAGAAATCCATATACCACAAGGTTACCTAGGAAACATCAAGATATTTCTAACAATAATAATTTACTATGAACCTTCCACCTAGATATCCTTTAAACATGATGTTCAACTATACGATTAGGTACTTATTAGATGACCATAAAAGGTATTATGTGACCCATTATGTATAATAGAACTGTGTGTGTTCTTATTTATTTCACAAGGATATGTAGGAAGCCCATCACATGTGTTTGATCCCATCATCAAAACAATTTCCATCTCCCCGGATGACAACTTACTCTAGAGTGACCAAATGTGTGGTTACAAAATCAAAATCATCATAATAAAAACCAAGGAATATCTAATTATTATTGAAGGGAATACCACCAATGAAAGACATTAGACACATACCAATATATCCATTGACAAAGAACCTGAGATACAGACAGATGGTTCAAAATTTTATACCATATAAAAATTGATTTTTAATTCAATTGTGATCCATTTCATATTTGGGAATAAATTAAGGATTCATGAACATATCGTAAATATGTAAGAGAGGCACAAAGTAGGAAATAATTCCCCCCCCTCCCCCCCAAAAGGGTGTTACAAGCCCGACCACCCATTCTCTTGACAAATGCGTACTCTTAATCATTGTTTCCCAAAAAATCAAATAAATTTCTAGGTTTGAAATATTTCACTACATGGATACCAAACCATTCTGTGTTTCCTATTATATGAAAAAACATAATGAAAACCATTCAGAAATAGTCAACTTGATGTAAACGATTGCACATAACTCAACCCCCTGAAATCGACTGTTAGGTGAACTAATTATCCTTGGAGAATATAATGATGAACCATATTTGAATGACTTGAATATGAATTATCCTTTACAAGATAAAAAGGACATACTGTTTTTTCCTCATTAGGCTATTTTATTCTTGACCCCCCAAAATATTTTTGATGGAAACAAAAAATGGTAATCTCGATGTGAATTTTCAACCAAGATTATATTATCACACATATGTTTAGACCCTTTAACTATCAAAATGAAAAAAGGTTAGACAAAGAAATAAATTAGGATTATTTTCATTAAAATGAGATGCTATGTTGGAGGGTTTTTTTTTGTGACATTCATATACTTAGGAACTTTCATACAGAACTCCACTTAATATGATGGCTTCATTCCATCTATCACGGATGTATGCCCCATATGCTACTCACATTGGATCTCCATCTAAGAAAAGGATCCCATCACCCACATAATATTGTCAATGATGGGTCTTTATAGTTATTGTCCAAGATTATCATAAATATTGTATCATCCTGAACCTGGAGGCTACCCGATAGGTCCTACACCTCACCATGCCCCACCGATCATTGGAAAAGTGATGACCAGTTCTCCAGAAGTAGATGTCATCGACTGTCCTCTTCAATATTTTCCAGATCTAATCCATTGAACATGACAACTTATCCATCCTATATACTAGAGAGGTGGATTATGTGGCAGCATATAGCCTAGTCTAGAAATCATTAGGGTCCCTCTCAAGGGATCCTGCCTGTAATCACCACCACCAATGCCATATGGAAGTAATCCCTCAACATGATGAGGTTTCCTTACATGGAAGACCACCCAATGTGATGTAGTCCTGGGATTGACATACATCACTATCGGGGTAGGGAACATTTCCTAGAGAGCATAGCTACACCCCACTCCCCTATTGAGAATCTCGTCAATCCAATTAGTTTCCCAACTGTGTGTGGGAACATACAAAAACCCGCCTTAATTTATCCACCTAACAGAATCACCTAATAGATTACAATGAACACCACAAAGAAAGAGTGGTGGCTAGCTACAAACATGAATATACACAATCCTATATCTACCAATACTACCATTAGACACATCTAGTAGTACCCAAATAATCCCACCGTCTATGTGTGCTGACTAAGAATAAATAAAAACATACACTTGTGTGAATTTACCTAGAATACCAACAGAATAATACTGAATCAATCGAAAATGGAATCTATAATGTGTGAAAGAAATCCAAAATAAAGAAAAACACATTCTTACATTCATCGTTTATTCTGGAATTTTCATCTCCAGATAGTATCTGGAGAAATATGTCAGAAAGTATGAATGTTAAGCATGGGGAAGACCCAAATATCTTCCCCCACACATGAGTATCCCCAGTATCCACTAGTTGGAAAGGGAGGATAGGATCAGCCACACACACCTACTCCACGTTAGGAATGAGAATATATCTTTTTTTTGAATTCCAATGTAACCAAGCATATCATGAAAATAATGAAGGTGCTGATAAAAATCCCTTCTCATATCCTCAAAACAATTTAGGAAATCATAATAGTGATGGAAATAGTTCATTAGGGAATGACACAGAACTATGTCCCCATAATCAGGGTGGATCATTATCTTGTTACCCTAGAATAAAAACACACATATTATCCTTTCCAAGAGGTTCATGGGGAATCTTCTTCCATATTATACATACAACCGGATCAGGAACATACATATATTCTAATTGGAATCTATAATACCATCCTAATTTCCACTTGAAGGTAGGCACTAAGACCTATCCATGAATACCATATCCCCTAGAAAGTGGCCCTGGTCTCTTCTAAGAAAGAATCCTAGAATAGGATTCATAAAACATAATGGAAAATAATTTTCAGATCTATGATCTCGATTTACATAATGATGCAGTTCATGAATCTCTAAGACACATATTTATGGAAGCATAAAAACTAAATTGTCTCATTTCTTAATTATAAGAGTTGTAGAAGTAATTATAAAGGTCCCTTGTAGACACTTCACAATGAAGTCTTTCTTCATGACTATAAACTTATGTATCTCATGTTCCAATCTCTTGATAAGAGTCACAATAGCCCTCCACATGGCCACGATATTAAGGAGAAATAGGTTCTTCCCCTTATTGTAATCCACATTGGGGGACCTCCCTATGAAGTAATTCTCTTTGATATTTTTCCCTCTTGATGTAATTATTTTTTGAAAATATAATTATTCAATTGAAAAGATAGTGACGAGAAATCCTTCCCATCATGATGCACTTGTGAAAACAAGGCAAATAAGTTCTGATGCCTTATCTGTGGCAGGTGACATTCTTTCTCAATTAGAAGACCAACTATAATGACCATCTCTCTATAGACCACCATTAGGTCACCACCCATCCTATGTAACAAAAAAAGTACCAACAAATCATGCATCTTATGATAAAGCGACATGAAAATGTCGACAATTATCAGACATAGTGGAGGTACCTCTAATGAAATATGAATAAGACATGATAAAAATGAGTAAGAAATTGGTAAAATATGACATTTCAGTCACATTATGGTATTTATCCTCTATTCTATAAAGCATTATAGAGGAATTTTTATATGATTTTTTGTATGAAATTCACCATAATATATGGAAATATATTCATCACTTGAATGAAAATGTATTATAATATTATGATTATTAAAGATACATTAAGGTAATAGAAGGGTTGAATGACCAAATAAGCTAGGAAGATCCCCATGATTCTAGAAATCCCATGATAAAGAAATCTAAATGATCCATTCAACATATAAGAGTCAATGAATTTATGATAATGCCAAAACCGATCATTGATACCCCATCGAATGATCATGTCAGAGGATGGAGAAAACATGGAGCATTAATATTAAAAACTCTCACTAACTATCAATGTCCATAGAATACTGTAACATGAAATGCTATATCATTATGTAGGCTTAAAAATGGAATATATTCATAAGCAAATATAAGATAAAAAACAAGCCTTGATTGACTCTCACCAATGTTGGGAATAAGAGAGAATGGTATTGAGGGAATTTTTTATTAGGTATATGAGAATATCAAGAAAGCATTCCGTTTAGGATAAATATATAATAAGAAATTGAAAAAGGTTGAAATAGGTCTACATTATTTGAGAGAGGGTGATTTAATTGTGTTATGAATTATTCACCCAGACTACATTCGAAAAAAAACTCTATTGAATCATATGGGAAATCACAATTGTATAATCCAGTGAAATTAATGAGAAACACCAGTTGACAAAGTTGGGGGAAATTTTAATACATCATTCATTTTTAACAAAGTAGACCCTCAGGGTTATTAATGTAGAATGGGAATATCGAGATCCATCATGGATGGTAGATTTTTCACCTCAATAGCCTCATCCTTAGTGAATATAAATATTTTATAGATTAGGGAAAAAGAAGTTTAATAGATCCTCCTAGTTCATCCCATTATATGATCCAATAAATTTACAAGGGACACGCATGAATAAATTTTATAGAGGTTTTCTTATGATTAATATCATCTGAGAACCTATTAGAGAAATGAAAAAGTGGAGGGAAAAGCCTCGTGGTGGGTGTATAAGAAGACAGTCTCAATAAAGAACTGATATAATGTAAACACTTCATTTTTCATGAGATAAATTCATCAATGTCACACTCAATGTTTCTAGAAAACATGAGGCTAATTATGATGAATCATAATAGGATGTTTTGGATCATAATTTTGTCCACAAAAAATAAATTTAAAGAGGTTTTATTACCTAGAACCAGGGGATTACACTAGATATCAATATTCTCTTAGGCAATCCATCATTTCTAAATAAAATGGAAACAAAAAGGGAAACAGGTAATGTTCATATTGTACCTCACAAATCTCTTAGAAATATTTATCCCATTTATATGGAAGAAATATTTTTTCAACAGGAGGTAGAGATGAAATAATTTAGGAGAATCAATGTAGAACTACTCTGAGGTACCCTTCTTACTTGATATGTTCTTCAAGATGATCCTCATCTTGAACTTCTATCTGGTTCACCTAAACAAAGAGGATCCTCAGCTTTAACTTCAATTGTGTATTTAAGTCTTCCAATATAGCCAAAAAATAAGACCTACCCCAAATGGGTAGATCTTACTACTCCCACACAAAGCATTGAGAATCCAACGCTTTGGATTTTCAATTCCTTGAGAGACCCATATTTTCACTTGATAAATTTCATCATTCATTTGGATATCATGATAGGTTCCCCAATATTATATGAGGTGGTGAAACATAGCTACTAAGTGAAAAAAAATTAAGGGGAAAACCATTGTGTTTTACATAAGTTTACAGGCTTGGTCAATCATAGGGTGGGAAGACCTACACAAGATATTTTTTTCATGTTCAAATTGATGGTTCATAAAACAATAGTCTTCTACCTCAAAAAAAAATTTAGTGAGAGAATAAAAGAGTCTAAAATTTCATTGCTTTGGGTAAATATAGACATACTCCTTGAACCTATAACTTCCTCAAGATGGTGTTTTCCCATTTATATAGAGAAATTACCTGATAATTAGCAACAAAAAACATATAACTATGAAAAATATAGTAAAGATTGGGGACCGTACTAAAATTTTTGAAATAGTGGAGGACCCCATCATAGAAACCAAATCCAAGGCTTGAGTTATTCGATCAACTCCAGGAAAGGGAGAAGATAAATTAGAGCCCTCTACAATTATACTTAAGAAAAGCCTCTTTACCCACTCCCACTTCAAATCCTACACCATATCATAAAGCTCCACCTCTCATGCATCAGGAACAACATCCACCTCATTGGGATGAGCTATGAGAATAAGGAAAAATACAATTTGAGGAGATGAAAAATAAGTTCTATCCTTTTGAAAACAACCAAGTCCCTATAAAAATGATTTAATCAATCGATAAAATTGGTCATGTTACAAAGCCCATGAATCCGAACAATGAAGGTGACAAATTCTTGCCAAATTATTTCCCCTTCAATCATATATCGTGGCACACATCCAGAACTATTTTTTGATTCAAATATCTCCTTTAAAAGATGATTGAATCAAGGAATGTGATGTTCAAAAATTATCCTTCTTAGGTTTTGTATGTTTTTACTACTAATTAAAAGGATGAAAATGAAGGAAAATAAGTTAATTAAAATTGTATGTAGAAGTTATGTTACTAGAAGGTCAGAAAAACAATCAACTAAACTCATGATATCCTCTAGGAAAAGTTATAGTATCCAAATATTTCTTTTTCTGCTTCCACTATAACACTACCAACTTCTTTAATAGTTTATTCTAAAAAAATAGTCCTTTAGAAAGAAACATGAACATAAGGGTAAGAAGAAATCATAGTAATATTTTGACCTTTTCAAGGAAAAAATTATCCTTTACCTTATACAAATTCATTTTGAGGGTCTCAATGTCAGGGGAATCGACCCAAAAAATGGAAAAAAGTGTCTACTCAACATATGGAGTCTTCAGCAGATAAGGAGCTGATGTTCGGTTCCATTATCATCATTTACATAATGGATTTATTCATATATGATTAACAAAATTATGTACCCAACTTACAAAATCATGATCTGGGAACTAGGGGTGGAGGCTACACACGTTGAGGATACATAAGAAGACGTAGTTGTACCATAATACATGACTTTAACTACTCCCTTAATAGAACTATTTATGTATAAATTTTTTTTTGAGAGATCTCCAACATGCCCATCATAAGCTAGGAGGTCTCCCTCAACAAGATAGTTTTTACCATGACATGATCTTCCTTGAAGATCGATTATATGAAATTCCACAGCCTAGTCAACCACAACACATAGGTAGACTAAGATAGCCCAATCTACCAAAAGAAGAATCACCTCTAACTCTTAGTTGAAGGATTGATCCATATACATTAGGTACATTATCTATCAAAAAAGATGAAAATGAACACCCCGTGATAGGAGTAAAAGAACTTTGGACCCAAAATACAATGTTTTGATGAAATTATCCTTTGTATCATCTATGTTTTTCATACTGAATTATTTGAGTCTGTCATGAAATCTCTGATATGAACTTATAATGGTTTTGTTAATCCTGATGGAGTATGAAGATGAGGTTTATGCTACTAAAGTATATCATGATGTTAATTATCCTGGACATTTCTATACAATCATCTCTTCTACATAACATAATGAGGACTCAATCATACCTGGAAATTTCAGGCCATTTTCTATATTTCATAGTATAAGTTTCATTGATATTTGATGAGACTTCATAAACAATGGCTTGGGAGTCAATATCATTCAGGCTCGGTACTTCACCAACTAGGTTTCAATGAATCTCACTTTTCCACCCCTATCGCATTATTATATTTATTTGAAAAGTATGGACAAAAGACTCTTGGTAAAATAAAACTCAAAATTCAGTTTGGGGATCCCGTGTATGACTCATAATTTATGGTCACTGTAATAGATTTAGATAAAAACACTTTGTAGGGAATAACATTAATAAATGAACATGAATCCATTCCTTCTTCAAATAACCAAATACAAAAAAAATTATGATCAAATTGTGACATCTCATGGTGAAAAATTCTAATTCGAATTTGTTGAGTCATAGTATATTAATGCACGACTCTACCATAATGTGGAAAAATAATGCATGGAAAAAACTATCATCCAGATCAATGAACCAAATAGAATAGGTATGAGTCAATAAAACCAATTCAAGAATTTGAATGCATAGTATATTCATCCCATAAATAAAATTGAAGGATTTGTGTTAGATTAAATAATTCATTCAATGAATTCTGTAATGTTAGATGTGACAATTGAACCCAAAAGTGCAGGGGACGTTATCAACTCTCTCTGTAGAAAAGAAATCTTATTTAGTAATGTCTTCATTCCATCCCAAAAGATTAAAAACGATATATTTCATCATCAATTCTATAAGATGTCTTTTTTTAATGAGAGAAGATATAGATGATCATTCTTAGTGCCTTGTCTTCCCTTCAGATTTCCAAAAAATTCATTGTGGCATTTATTGAGCCAGAAATGATTGATTTATCCTCCCAATGTCCAAATGACGACCCCCCCTAAATCTATAAATATTGATTCATAAATTACATCCCAGGAAGAGGAAATGAACTAAATAATAAAGAAGTTAAAATATATAATTTCCTCATGGATTTCACTACATCATTTTAGGAAGTCATATCCACTATTATGAATGAAAATAGATAAATAAATATGGGTACGGATGATGATCCATGACCCCATCTAGTAAGTGAAACCATGAATTCCAAAGAACATGAGGTATATAACTTTTTCCTAAAGCAGGACCAAGACAACATTACCTATAATTATATTTATATTCTAGGACCAAACCCCAAGGTGGCCACCCATCACATAGGTTTTCATGAAGATCACTAGAGATACAAAAAAATCCAGAAATACACAAATGACTAACACTTACATCATTTTTGTTAAAGAGGATAATATGAGAAAGCATAAATTCATCTAATAATTATAGTATCCTGAATTTATATCCAAAAAAAGTTATGATAATGAGGAAATATTTGTAAATCAAAGTCTCCATCAAATTCAAAGATCTCAACTAACACTATTTGAAGTAAGACATTCATGTTCCAATCATAGAACTCTTAATTGATGTTGTAGATGGTGATCAATCCCTCTAATTCATGGATTGATATTCATGGTACCAAAAAATTTATATGGACCAAGAAGATGAATAATCCATAGAATTTAAATCCCCCTAGGGAGTATTTTTCTATCGTGTAATTCCTTTTTTCATAAAGAAAACATGTTCTGCATTCAATTCTGTTA
This sequence comes from Viscum album, assembly GCA_963277665.1. Taxonomy (NCBI): domain Eukaryota; kingdom Viridiplantae; phylum Streptophyta; class Magnoliopsida; order Santalales; family Viscaceae; genus Viscum; species Viscum album. Next base: position 2,115,963,567 of record OY728147.1, read on the forward strand.
TTCACCACATCATCTAACCCTTTCTATGGAAGCTTGTTAAATGATACATTAATGATGCATTGTAAAATTATTGACAATATTCCATTCACATGGATGACCCGAGACTACAGTCAACAAGAATAGATAACATAGACAAAAGTTAATGCCTTAAAATGTTTTTTGGTATTACCATGGGGTAGTTCATCAGCTTTGTTTATTGACATCAAAACATTGATGTTGACATTGAAAAAAACAATATCCTTATCATTTCACTACTGTGAAACCTTAATTATTTGAGAGGACATGAATGACACATTTCCTAAATCCAGTAATTCATATCTATCTTTTATGAAAAGTGTTTTTCATTCAAAAATCTAATGATGAATGGGGTCACATATCATTGGATCATTGACAGCCTTGAGGTGTTTGAAAACATCAATACAAACCTCATGATTCCACCTGTAATAATTATATATTTTGATGGAAATCTACTCATCCTATATGTGACATCCCTAGTGATATCTCTTGCTGCCTCCCTAGTGAAAAATTATGATATTGGGATTGGAAACAGCCTCTATTACTTCATTCTCACCACTTTCGATGGTGAGACTCATTATTTAGATAATGATAATAGTTTTCAATAATTAATCATTGTAGTTCAGAAATCAAGGCACTTACCACAGCTCTGTGAAGTCTAACTAGTCTCCTATAACAACCCTCTCTAGTATATCTTCATCTTCTCAATAATAATAGGGTGTATGAAACAATGGGTTGAAATTCTATAGTAGTTTGATATAAATTTCATGCCTAAGAATATAGTGAAATACCATTTTGTTTTAGATTTTCATGAAGAAGACCCATCTATAAGAAAAATTTCATTAAATATAGAATTGTGTGAGGAAGTGATATTTTATATTTAGGATGACCCCAAACATGGTAAATGTTTTTTGAAAGAACATACAAGAGCCCAATGGGGACGTGAATGAAAGAACCTAAACTCAATAATGTTGGGTTAGGGATTATGGTCGTCTCCCCATCAAAGGAAGTCTTATATTACACCATATTATCATATGGTTGTACCAATATCGAGGAAGAATATTAGGCCCATATTGTTGACTGACACATTGCACTCAAAATAGTGGTGGACAACCTAGAGGTGAAAAGCGGTTCATATTTGGACATCAAACATATCAAAAGTGATTACACAATTAGAAAAGAAGAGTTAATCCACCTACTTGACAACGTATGTCGGTTAATGACAGAGTTCCCTTTTCAATAAATATTAAGTAAAGTATCACGATTATATAATTACCATGAATATTAATTTAAAAATGTTTCTAAAACTATGTATGATACAATTTGGTATGAAATGGTTATCAGCATTTCCCATCACATAATTGTCTCACCATATATTCAAGTAAGAATAAGAAAGATTAATGAAGTCATCTCTATCCCTAAACCTTATAGTCATATCACATGGTGGATGATTCAAGTCAATGATTAACCACACAAAGTATTAAAATTTTAGGATAGAGCTGGTAAAGAACAAATATGATGGCGAGTAGCTAACTTCATCCTTTTTGATGGTCTAAATCACCATAAATTTCAATGAAAATGTGGCTTAAATAGACTTATTCTCAGATTTATCCACGTAGAATATACATCTGCTATTATAGAAAAATTACACGATGGATCCTATGGTGCCCAATAGTCATGTATCATATATTCCTGTTAAAAAAAGGTTGGATACTACTATCACACATTCACCATGATTTTATGAAATTTTCAAAGAAACTTAATTCATATCAAGTACATAGAAACATCATCCATCAACCCATAGAGTTTTACAGAAAACCAAATACTCATTAACATCTTCCAAATGGTGAATGGATGTTTTGGGGTAGTACCCACTATCTACAACCAAGTAGTTCATATACATCCTGACAACTACCAATGTATTCTCCAAATGGGATGATGAAATAATCCCCAAAGAAGTTAGTGCCAAAATGATCATTGGATTTTTGAAATCCATAATCTATAAAAATAATTGTGAACCTTACATTATACTAATTGAAAATATCCCCATATTGTGTTCTAATTAGGCGAACAACTATATTAGGGGTATAATATCAAATACATCAATTCATCCCACTATCATATAACAACTAATTGATAGATATATGATTTCAAAAAGTCAATTTCAAACATACTCTATAAGTTAGGGGACAATGATAATAAGTCTTGGCCTAAAAGCTATTTCCTGACTTAAAGGATTACTGATCTACAACTTGTATTGCTACAAGAGAAACTCCATACTCAATAGTATACAAAACAAAAGTATTCCTTCCCATTGAGGAAAAATTTCCATCACTCCATATTTCCAAATGCGGCAAACTATCTAAAAATGAGAAATACCATAAATTAATGGAAGAATTAGTGTTAATTGATGAAAAACATTTCATACCATTCATCACTTATTGATCTATTAGAATTGGATAGGATGATTTGAGAACAAGAAGGATTGCCTCCACTCCTTCCTCTATGGAGAACTTGTTTTGGACATCATAACTCTAATGATTCTAGGAAATAACCCTAAAAAGATTACACCAATTTTGGAGGACCTTAATTCATACACAAGGTCTTCTCTAAGAGATCATATTCCATGATCTCAATTTATGGAAAAATTATTATGACTCCATCTAAGGCAAATATTTCATAATATGTATTTAGTTTATTCACATGACATTTATCCTAGATGTAATACAATAAAAATTTTAGTTGTTCATTGTCATTTGACCTTAAAAAGCATGACATAAAGTTTGTGTTGCATGATGTTAAAATTTATAAAATCATTTTCCTTATTTCATAATGACATACTACACGAAGCAAGGTCCTTGTCGGGTGACATAAAACTGCAAGACATCATTCGTTCTTACCACATGAAATTAAATAGTCTTGTTCTCTCCCCTCTAATTTTATGTTAAGAAATCCCCAATGTATCATGAGGTTATATACTCTTCTTGGTCAATTAAAAATGGGAATATTTCTCAGGTGTAGGTCCCAAACATATTCTTCTAACAACTCGGTAGGTTGATATGCCCTCTTTGCTAAATATGGGGATGAAATAATTGGAAGCTACAATGTATAAGTTACACTAAATTAATCTCTACCCAATAATGGAATTGGTCACTATTTATAAGTATAAGTACCAAAATTACCATTTCCTTAACACAAAATGATAAACTTTACATCCAACTTCCTCTTTTCATGATCCTAAACATATTAATATATTCAAGAATTATAGGTGGAATGGTTATCATTTCAATGGAATAAATATTGACACTCAAATATTTGATATCGGGTCTAACCACAACAAATATATATATATAGCCCATTTTTCATATTTATAAATTATAATGATATAGGGAACATTTGTAATAATTACATGTGTCTTGTCTCTTACTCTAAAAAGATACTTAGTGAAACATGGGTCATATCACTTGGTCTAGTAGAAATATTTATTTCATGTCATGTGACCCATGTCTTTACCACAAGATCATAAATAGCATAATCAACTTCCTTTTCACATGAAAATACACATCATGATTCTTCAAGAACTACGTGTTGCATTATTATCATTCAAATGTGATATATAGTGATGTAAATATCTCTAATATTTGGTCCAGCCATGACCATAATGAAAATTCCCAATTTCTGTGGGTACAAACCAGTTCTGAAAAAGGAACTTTTACAAAGTATATTGCTTGATTCTCATTAAAATGACATACATAGTAAAACAAGGACCTTGGGTCTTGGGACAATCCATTATTATGGGAAATTTTAAATCTCCATTATTCACATCAAATCCTTATTGATTTGGGAAAAATTTCAAGTACTACATGTCCCTTCATTCATACTACAACACGACTTGTTGTAAGACCCATATAACAAATATCGAGTCCAACTGCAAAAAAAAATCCCCACTCCCAATGTAGGAATCAGATCTGCACAGGTAACCTACCAAGAAATATATGTTGCTTGATTATCATTCCTGTGATGTAGATAGTGACACCCATATTTCCATTCTCAAGCCCAACCACAACATTTCCCATATTTCGCATCATTTCATCTTCATACTTACCAAAATACATTAAACTTCATGGGATTTGGAGAACTATGTATGGATTTATTCTCATCCTAATAAGAAATGTAGTGATGTCTAGATCATATATCACAGAACATCCACTACATTATCTAAATTCACATATCATTCACTTGTGATACCATGGTTCCCTGGAAGAAAATTTCCCCACTCTTTATTTTCCACACCAATCATGGATTACAAAAGCTTAGGATATTTGGTAAGAAGATTCCCTATATAAGTAAGGAATATCAATTCACTTAAAGGTTTCCATGGTATGGGATACAATACCATAAAAGGAACACCCTATGTCCTCACTCGATGAAAATAAACTGCATGATTTTATCAAGACCGTCATTTGTCTTTATTATCATTTCAATGAGATACATATTGAATTTTAGATCATTGATCCTAGTCCCCCCACTACACATTATGGTAAATTATCCCATTCAACCATGTATGAGCTAGATCGACGGGAGGGGATCCAATACGAGCTCTCACATAATGCACGAATCTGTACCATAAAAACCCAATATCTACCACACATGAATTTATTTAGTGCAATGGATCATAATTTTTAAAACTCAGTGTGTATTTATTCTCATAGAAACTAGATACATAGTGATGTGTAGGCCTTAAGTCCATGTACCATCCATGGTGTATTGGGAAATCCCCTCTCTTCTATATTCAAACAAAAATATATGCAGAAAATTTTAATTTGCATACCCTTATCATTGTGTCCCCCAAGAAAATAGAGGTGTCCCCAATTTTACATATGCATTAGATCTATGAAAATGAAACCAAACTAATTACCAATATTGGTCTAAATGACTCCTTTATTCCTATACATATCCATTCTTCATGTCATACTCCAAATCCTGTACACTTTTAGATCCGCATAATCTTTATTCAGCTTCTGTTGGTAGAATGTATAAAACCTTAGAGCTCTTTTTCCACATTATGATATAACATGCCCTAGTTGCCTTCTCATAATGTGTAAGAACCCAATTTTTTAGAACGATTCAAAATCCAGACCTTATTTGATTTCCTGACTTGTATTTGAAAAAAATGTGAAAATATAGGAAGTTCGGAAAATTTATAGACTACACATTGTGTACCCTAATTTACACGTTGTGTCTGAATTAGGTGATTATCATCCATGTGCTCACTGGGTACAATCCATGTGATAACCATGTAGGTATATCCTACTACACATCGTGTATTCTTTCTTGACACACCGTGTATTCCCTTTTTTATACTGGCTGCATTCAATCCATGTATCAACCCATGTGGTGCATCCAAGCCATTTTTCTACCCTGCTTAAGTCGGAGTATGGAAAAGGCCACTACATGGTGTGTAGTCCTTAAATACAAGTCGTGTACTTGTTTTTTATTCTCAAAAATAATAGGGATTCATGTCTTATTTCAGAATATAGATTCTTCTTCCCCAACTTCAGAACAAGTTTGTTCTGGTGTTTGAAAGAATATTTCATACCCTAGATTCATCATCCGACCTTTTTTCTTCAATCTGTTGGTATCTATGGTATTGAAACAGTGAGGCTAAACCCACGCACCATGTTCATTTCCAGTTTCCCTACCTCACGCGTCGTAGTTTCCATCCAAGTGGAATTTTTTGGATTTGATGGAAACGTAGATCTAAAAAAATCTAATTTGAATTAAATATTGATATAAGGAGTGCCTATATCTACGAGTCTTAGGTAGGTGGTGTATACCTCTTTTTTTGTTTTCGCAGACTTAGGGGTGCTTTGAAATTTGGTGCATTTCTGGGTATTTTGAGTGTGCCCTAGTTTTACCTATTATTTCTAGTTTAACTGTTATTTTTTCAATGGGATTCCTTAGGGAATGCCTTGTTGCCTATTTTTCTTGAGCAGGGTTAGGTAAATGGTCATTTATCATCTAAACATTTTGGATGGGTAATTCGAAAATGTTTATAATTGTTTTTATTTGATTAAAATGTTGAGTTTTGTTTATTAAACCTTTATATGAATTATTATTGTCATTCAAGACCTCAATATTATTGTTTGATAACCATTGGGCATGTTCAATTAAAATATTTTGATTGTTTTTCCTATTTATGTGTTTTGTTTAAATGTGTTATATATTTAATTTCTGAATTAAATATCCTGGAACGTTTGGGTTGTGTTATGCATGGCCCGTATATTATTGATTGATGCTGATCATAGATTGGGCTTGGCTTGGGTTGCGCTGCATGGTTATGACCACGGGATTAGGCATCATGTATTTTGGCTTGAGGTAGTGAGACTCTTAGGTTGGGCATGGCCTGGTTTACTTGGATGGCAGGGCCATCTGATAATAGTGTAATGGTTTTACGGGCACATGGTGTTAGAGATGTTGTGGCTTGGGTACTATTTTGGTGATTACTGCTCACCCAAAACAATGAGTAGTGAGAACACAAAGAGAATCAATAATGAGGTGGTTTTGACAACTCTTGTGGGTAGAGGTCCCCTGTTAGTTGCGGTTTAGGTACCATTGGTTTGGAGGTTCTTTCCGTAAGAAGCCACGTGGAAGGTGAGGAGCATTTAGGGAAGATAATTGATGCTCTAATGTTGGGGGTAGAGGCTCGTCATGATTTGATGGTAGGAATCACTCTCCCTCCAGTTAAATTATTTTTAGGGTATATATCATTGTCCCTCTGGTTACTTTCTTTTTATGGAAGACATCTCTTTTCTTCTGGTTACATGTTGAGTAATGGATTTGATTTACCTCCAGGTTACTATTTCTTGTGTGTGCCTTCGGAACATCAGTACTCGAGATGCATGGTGTCAAGGGGCACATGGTTCCAGGTGACATGATAGATATTCTGGTGTTGGCTGAAGCTGGTGACACTTAATGGTGGATGTTGAGCACCAGTGCAGTTTATGTTTACTTTTGCATCATATTTTTTATTATTTTTCTTACAACTTCCTTCCCGCATAAACACTTATATCAAGGACGCACAGTTGGGTGATATCCTTATGAGATTCATCTCACACCTTGCATGAGCCCTTCTGGATGTGTGCAAACTTTAGGTTTATATGTGCATTAAAGAGGCCAGCTTCAAAAGGTGTGCTACATTTTCTATTGCATGGAGGTGGTATGGACCCTGATGGATTTCCAAGCAGTAATTTATATTGTTTTTCATAGTTTACTATTTCAGCATGCTTACTTTTTTTAGATAAATTTTGTTAGCCATTGGAGCCATTGTATATGTATATATATGAACTACCTTGGATTCATGTTTGTTGTTCAGTGGTAGTTACATGTGATAATCATGTTATTGTGTTTACTTTTCGTTGTCATTGTTTATATTTGTTGCTTCCATTGTTTATCAATATTGAATGTGCTTCCACTATGTGGGTTAGGTTTGAGTCTGCTGAGTCATTCATTCCACTTCACCTTTATTATTATTCTTGGACCAATACCATTATTATCCTCTTAGAGGGTACAACCTCCCTAGTATACCTGTAAAGACCCTAGCTGCTAGTCAGAAGCCTTTGGTGTTTGGGGAGGGGTGTCTAAGGTAGTAACACTAGACCTATTTAGCACAGTTCGAGTGGTTGTTCAGGTCAGGGTCGTTACATAATGTATCCCATAAAATATGTTTTCTTGTGAGAGGATTCCCGTGATTGAATATGAAATAATAAAACCCGTTTTTATTTACAATAAAATCCCTCAATATAAGTTTGAAAAGAATCAATAATTTTTATTTCAGGAGAATTCTCTTCCATACTCATACGCTTTGACGACATTATGGTATGGACAATTATTTTATTGGGTATATAATTATGATACACATATTTTCCCTATATCATTTCTCCTTATTTACACATTTCGAAGACCATGGTTTACAACTTATTCCTTCTTGTCTGATGTATGAATGAATGGCCTTATCCTAATAAGCTTTTTATCACCTATTGTTTCATAATATTATAGTCTTAGACATATCACCAAAAATTTTCGACACAATTTTTCCTGCATTGGGTAAGACCTATACAGGTTACAATCCCATAGATCCTTTTATAATTTCTATATGAAATTATTCTCCCATAATCTAGTATGTTCATAAACCAAACTCAATTCCTGAAGAAATATGAATCTCTACAAACATCTATTGGATTTTCTGTATTATAATGTCAAAATTCATAAGATATTTTTTTGATGAATATTCTGTAACATTCCCCAATTGTATTTGTATTAATTATCCAAAATGGGGTTTTCAGCAGAGTTTTTTAAGTATTGACTATGTTGTAATATGGCCTAGTTGGATTTCTATAATATATTCTACAAAATGGGGTTTTTTAATCAATCGATACATTATTCATCGGGGAAACCTCCTCTACCACTATGATAAAATTCCTTATACAACTCTTCATATTCATGTATCCCCAAATCAATGCTTGGAACTTTCTCCACTCCTTCTTGAATTTGATACCACATTTCTAGATAAATTTCCAGGAAAGGGAGAAACCATTAACCTTTCAGAAAAATCTAAGGACCTTAAATTATATCCCTTATAATTTCCTTGATTTATGTATTTTAACTCCATAACATAATGTGTTTGTTGTATGAATTTAATATATATAACATATTATCCTTACTATACGAAATTAAACTACATAGTGTAATATTCATACTATATGACTTCAAAACGGCATATCCTAGTGTCCTTTCTATAAAAAATTAAACTACTTATTGTAATATAATAGTAACCTGATTTTAAACTCTATGAAAAATACCTCATCATGTTTTGTTAAACTATATGGTTAATGTCCTTATTACATGAAATAAATATATACAGTACTTTATCATTTTTCATAATTGGTACTTGCCTCTTGGCATCAATCATATAACAAAATACACCCTCCTTCACTTGATCCAAAACTATGTATGAGCAGTTTCACATTCCTAGAATACTATAATGCAGGTATTCCCTTTTTTATAAGACATTTCCCCTTAGAGTAACCACCCAATGTGGTCTTAAGAAATAAAAATATTCATATATTGTGGTCATCACAAATAGAATGTTAGAAATCTTGAGAAAAACTTTTCCATACTATGCAGTAATACGCCCCAGTTGGATTTTCATAAGTTACTCATAAATTTTAAGGAATGTCATCCACAGGATGTCATTATTCAAATATGTGGTAACACACCCTAGTTGTATTTTCATTAAGAAACCCATAAAATTAATTTGTCAATCCAAGATAGCTTCCTCGTGAAGAGTAACCTCCTTTGTTCAATAATATTTTGATTTATATTTGGGAACCCAAAAATCCTAGATCGAGATTACCTACCTGATATCAGAATAATATTGGAACATTATAATATCAAAATATTTATTTGAGATCACCAACTCAAAGTTGATGGTCATAATCTAGTCCACTAAACACACAAACATAAAAATTTTAGCCTCTATAGATCTATACATCATGAAAAAGGAGACATAGTACTCGGCTGGTTGATCACACATAATGGGAAATCTTGAAAAAAATTATTCTAAACTAACAATGTGTACACTCTATATGGATTAGGAAAAAATTCACTAATGGAATGATTAAAGGGGAAATTTTTTTGGGATTAAAAACAAAAATGTACATCATAAAAATTCCAATTCTCACCCAATGTTTCTTCCCAATACTAGACTTATGAAAGAATAATGTGATGATGAAAAAATATACATATTTTTTAGGGTTTTCAATAAGACCATATAAATATTCAAACTATTCTTTCTAGGCCCATGGATTTGGAAAATGTTAGAGCCTCCTCCCATCTCAATTATTATTATCGCAAATACCAGAAATAATATATTTTTTTCTATTAAACTCAGTATCAATTAAATTTTAGGATCACATGATGCTAAGATGTATGAAGATATAGATGACTAAAAAACTATTCAATTATTTATCAATAGAAAATTGGAGAGGAATTCACAATTTGGAGTCCCTCCTTTATAATTTATAATGCACCATAAACATAACTCTATATTTGTTGAATAGACTCCAAATCCCCATAAAAATCATGATGAATCCCATCCAACCAAACTACCTTAGTCTCCTTGGCCAGAAGAAGGCATTTCACTACATATGTAAATCAATCTAACCATTTTTTCTGGGACACTACTGATGAATGGTGGATTTTTTTGAGCTCCCCCTGAGCAGCATACCATTTCATTGGAAGGCATGAAACTTGAATGGTTTTATCAATAATCCACTATATACATTCCCCCATATTATTGGTATTTCTATCCTCCACCTGGGACAATGTAGCCCAAAAAACATCTTCATTGATGAAATGCTTTTTCCATTATGTGATCATGATGAATCTCTTTCTCAAATTTTTTTAATTATTTCCATCATAGTGGAATGAATCATGAGGTAATAAAATTGATTATTTCCAAACATATGTAATATGAATGAAAGTTGGTGGATTAACAAGGGTTGGCCTTCAAGAGGATCATTTGAGATTATTTTCCATATATCCAACCAAGTCCAACAGCGGGCAATGCGAAGAGTATTATACTGCCTCAAATCGGACTCAGAACCTCTGTTATATAGAAAAATGTACTTCAAGATTAGTACACTTATTTAATCACCCTACCCCATTCCCTACTATTCAATAATGGCTTTTTTTTCTCGTGATGATGACATTATTGTATAGGTTTCACCCTCATATCTGACCACAAATCTTTATGGTGGTAGATAGTTGGAAAGACTCATTGTTTGCCTCAAAAGTATAGCAGAAAAAAGAATTCAGGGGTAGTTAAAAGAGTCTATGACACTGGCGCTGTAATGGGTCAACAACATGGGTGGATTTACCACTATCATTTTGAACCTATATAGTTTTAACGTGAACTACTTGATGAGGTAAACTGACTTAGGTCTTCTTAGGAATGGCTAAAAATGGTTTATAAAGACACCCTGTTTCAAGTTCAACCTCATCCCCCCCCCCCCACATCAATAGTGGGACTATAAGGGACATTGATGTCATGTTTGTGCACCACCACTATGATATTTTTCATGTATAAGGAATCATATTGGAACTATTCATGATCAATGAATCAGGAATAAAGATTTTAGTTGTAGAAAAAAATAATGGCTCACACCCATTCAATTCTTTATTATGTTTTCTATGTGCTTATGATTTAGTAGTGCTTTTAATATGTTTTATAATTTCATAAAATTTCATGTCTAGTTTTATCTTGTAATCTATTGAATTCCAAACTCCATGGAAATATCACCCATCGAGACACGCAATATATTTTTCTAGAGTCCCAAGACATCACACTTCTATGATGACTTGAGACCTTGAACACCATCCTCTGTAATAGTTGTAGGGTCGTCATCAGTCATCGTTGGGTCTTTTGGTACAATACAATAGCCAGATATCACATAAATATTAATTTTACTAGTTAAAATGTTTATAATTATTATATAAAATTAAAATTAATATCACCCACTCCCTCTCTATAAAGGAAAGAATAATGATAAGAGTAGATGGAATATCCTCAAACATCGACACTTCTTTTTTCAAGGGATCTTACTCACTTGTAGGGATCCACACATAGTCTATATTTCCACAAAATTTCCTAGAAGATTATTCCTAATTAACTTCATAGAAGACAGTAGAGGAGATTATATAAAATACAGAGTTTTATAAGTCTATTCTAGATAAATGATATATTAATGGTATGATGATTATTTATAACTATTTACGAGGCATTTAGCATGATATTTTATCGTCTAATGGTATTTACTTTTCAACATAGGATGGATAGAATCAACCACATCAAGGATAGTAATTGGAGGGGGAAATATAGTTTTTCTTGCTATATCAGCCTCCATTTTTTATTTTCCTAAAGAATACTCTACCTCTTCAGGAGATAATTCATCAATCCTTTATGAGGTATTAGTTTGCACACACTTCGGTAATAGAACCTCAGTTGATTCCCATTTGACAACTAAAAATAAAATTTACCCTCCCCTCAATAACAATGCTTTTTTCGAAATAAATTAAATATATAATTATATGTTTTATGATAAAAAAGGTTCTTACATCCTCTAGATTGTCATTATAAGACCATTCATCCGAATATGAGTGACTGGTCCCTTCTATAATGTACCATATCTTAATGTACTCCACCCATATCATTTAAATGATTTGGTTTTCATTTTCATAAATTATTATCTCTTGTTACCATATATAAATCCACACTTTAGTGGGGTTGTACTTAAAGAGAAGACTAGGTGGGGCTCGAGCATCTCGTATCAAAACCCATCACAAAGGAGTGCCCATGTGATTTCAATATAATAGGACATGTCCTTACAAATTTTTACATATTAATTTCACATGAATTATAATGTTTTCTCATCTTACCTTGAAAAAGATTTTACAACCCTAAATTTCACGGTCTTACCGAACCTCTACATCACATATAAAGGATAAGAAAATGGTACAAAAACCTCTTCTTGGTGGTGAACACATGACCATATGGGTGTAATCTCATTTGGAGTATCCCTCTTGATTATAGATGGTGTACTGAACCATGCATGAGGAATTTTAAGTGATCATTATAAATCATCATCAACACCATCAAAAAGGGATGATGCATCCTTCTAGGGAGAAGATGCATCTTCTATTAGAGAAGAATTCTTCTAACCCCAATTTTTATTCTGGGTTTTTTCCCACTAATTATTCAATGAACAACATTGACTAATACTCCCTTAATCTACGATGAAATCCATTCCTTGATGTACTAGAAAGTCAAGACAATGGTCGAATCCACTGGAGGTATGATGATCACCACATGAGTTATGTCAATGTATTTAGGCATCTATAGTTTTCATGCTAACATCAAATGTTTTTTTGACTAGAAATGAACATAAGGGGACATAATTATTTGTTGTAGGTTATCAAATTAGAGTTCAAACCTATATGAATCATAGGCCTCTCATATACCGTGGTCATTGATTCGGGTTTCTCGAACATAATATTTAAATTCCATAATATACCATTTTAGATCACTTATTGCTTTCCCATCAGTAGTGAATCTCTCATTTGGTGGTTCCCCCGAAAGGAATATATTGAACTCATTAAATAGTCTCAGCCTCAACAGAGTCTTTATGGGATTCATTGACAATGCAGGAATACTAGTAATGGCCAGAAAATGAGTTCAAAACATTATCTCAGGAACCTACACTCCTGTCATCATGATAGAAGTTCTGAAGTGGACTGTAACCCATCTCCAATATACAATTAAGAGACCTTCAATTCTGAATGGTGGCGTCCCAACATGGACTTATAGTAGTCTTCAATAAATCTTCACCAGGATGGGGATTTCCAAGACAATGTTCTTTTTTTCTCCATCTCATCCTCAATGATGAATGTCCTCGACCATGTTCTTCCATAGGAATCTTGAATATTAAACATATATATACTTATCCATATAGATAAAAATATTGAGAGGTGTGTCTTCACATGAGAACTATATTTGGAGTTATACCCCTATTGGTCATGCTATCTATTCCCCAAAGTCAGTCAAAATATACCAAGAGCACTCATCCTCACCATATTATGACACCCAAGTGGACATTTTTATATAGGGCCTTACCCTTATAGATCCAATAATGTTCTAATAAACACATAAGGATGGATATCCCCTTCAATAAGTGGATTTCTTTCATAATATCCTAATTTATTTTCAGTATCTCATTCTCTAGTAGTGGTGTTCTTTTAGTGCCATTTCACATTGCCTATGGAGGGATAAACTCATCATAAATATTTCCAAATATATTATCCTCAAGGACATTTTTGTAATCCCATAAGATGATATCAACATTACCATGTACCATGTTGAAATGGTTTTTTGTGGTTTCAATTGGATTAAAATCTCAGGGGTGAACATATCATTCTTATATACGTAGGTTTTCCCTGCCCGTAATACATCATAAGTTTGGAAAGCATGAATGTAATTCTAGAATTATTAACATGTTTGGCATACATAGTATGCCCAAATCCAATAGAGCTAAATATATCCTTCCGAGTAGTAGTTCCAATCATTACTCCAACCCTTTTATAGATCTGTATTGGAATTATGGAATAATGAGGGATTATAGTTCATCTTTATTTCTGGAATGTGAGGCTTCTGGTCTGATGTGAATTTTCTACGATTCATGTCATATGGTGTTTAGGACATATAGGCATCAATATATGCACCCATTATCAATACATTACCAGTAGTGATGTTTTATCAATCCTAAAACCATTCAAGTAGATTGTAATTATATTAGGTATGTATAAGGAACTCCATCAGATGACTGTGGATATATATTGGTAGATAATTACTTTCAAGAAATTTATAGTGAGATATCATCCAATGCCTCACTAGATTGGGTAGATCTTTATCACAATATTAATAATAGTTGTACCCTATAGATTTCATCATATACTCTAGGATAATTTTATCTTATTTATTGGAAACCCTTGGTTTTGTAGAAAACATTGAACTTACAAAGAACTTCCATGTTTTTTTCAGAAAAAATTTCATTTCAAAAAGTTACAAAAAAGTGAAAATTTAGAATATGAATAAATTTTCCTAGGGTGCTCACAGAATTTCCCCACGTAAGTGCCCCTCCCAGGACAATATACCTAGATCACTTTTAATGTTGGTCACCTAGGAATAGGCATCAAACAAGTAGATACACACCTTGTCTGTAATAATGATGTTTTAACAATGACTTCTAAACGGAAGGTAAGTACAAGAAGATAGCTTGATGAGACGAGAAATACAGGGTCATTTGAGCCATTAATTGTAATGAGGACCCCATATATAGTGATAAATCGCCTCAATGTGTCCCACATAATCACTCCCCCTACACGGTAGACCTTGGAGGACTACCAGGCTGGATGAACTATGCATGTTACCTCTATGAGCCTTCTAAGATTTTCATCCCTTTAACTCATTACTATACCCTCTTCATTCAATAAGATCCTATCTTTAGGGGGGATCGTTTTTTCACACTACATTTTGTAATGAAGATAACTATGATAAAAAGTGAAATAAATTAGGGATAATTTGTAAAGAGAAATAAATAATCCCAAGAATCACAAAGTCCAACAATTTCATTTTGTACCAAGTACCCTAAAGAATCATCAATGCTTAGGTTACCTGCGCATCATCCCAGGTGACTAGATTAAGTGAGAGGCTTCATGAAATACCTACATGAAATAACTGATGATATACCAATTTTTCAGGGTCCCATATTTTCCTATAAAAAACCCATGGGTCTCCATTTGAATGTATGGAAATTCCCATAGACTTCATGATTCTATGATCACCCTATTACTTTTCCCAAGTCCTCCAAAACCATCTATAAACTCTTCCAAAAACTAAAGAATTATAAATTAGTGGGGGAGTGGAACTAAATTCATCCCAGGGTTAAAAAAATAATTTTTTGAGAAACTCAGTCCCCCTTGGTTGACAAACACTAGCACGAGGTTCACTTCTTTAATGAGGGTCCAGCATGAGCCACTTCTGGGAACAATGGTAGATACCATTACGTCCTAGAGAAAATACTCTGCCATGGGTAGTTTCATTGGTGGTCCATCTCTCAAGGTTCCATCACCTCACCTAGGCCTACCTATGTAAATCTCATATTTATCCATGTCAAACATATGCAATCCTACTTATTCTCTTCTTATTAAATACCCTAGGAGAACCTCTGATCAAGCCCTATTCAAAGCCATCCAAGGTTTGGAATATCCTCTTATGGTTCTATTTTCTAAAAGGGAACATGATAAAACCTCCGATAAAACCTCTAAACAAGATAACCCATGAAAATGAGAACACCATATTGTCATCCATTTGGTTTTTTATTCATTTGGTCATTGTTTCTTGAATTTTTCCTACAAGATGGTTAGGGCCCTTTGGGTTCATATAGATTTTTATCCCTTTAGTCATGAGGACCACTACCGTATGGACTGTGTTTGGTGGTTCCTAGTCATGGATACAAGTTCTTGGACCACGTCTTACCCTTATCATCTTTAAGACTTGGAGCCACTGGTTCCTTGTAAGAACGGTGTGGATTATGATATTTTTTATAGAACAGGGAATGGGATCCTCCTCCCTCACCATTGGACAAATTTTAGGGAATATTTCATGGAGTAATGAACTAAACATTCTTATACATGGTTTTATTCCTAGACCTCACAGACATGGCTATTGGGTTAGAGAGGGAATGGTTACCAGAGTCCTCTCCACTCATCCCACACATTATTCCATCTTCATTCATTATACACTGGACGGAATCCAGGTTAAATTAGTAGGAATAGAATGGTATATCCCCAACCTATTCAACTATGGGAGGAGGATAAGTGTGTGGTTTTAAAGATCATTCACTTCCTCTTTTATATCACATTTAATAATGAATTATCAAGAATTACGGTCTTTGGGGATAACCATGATTGCAGAACCCACATAGTGGAAATTATGTTTCTGTAGAGAATTTCCCCTTGAATCGTCCTCTCGCCTTAATTTAGAGTACTCCCTTGGTGTGAGTCCCCGAGTCCATTTTTCTAAAATCATGGAAAATAATATATTTTTTATAAATATCGATTATTCCCTCTTATTTCTCAAACTAGGAATGAGTCGTATTAGATTAGGGGATGATGATTTTCATGAAATCCACTTGATCCTAATCTACTTATGGGAATCATGTATAAGAGTAAGACCCATTCACACCAAACCATGGTCAATGTATATGGTATAAGACCCCGCAACATATCAAGGTAATCCTTCCCAAGATTAATCCCCAAACAAGAATAATCACTTTCATCCTCCTCAATAATAATCTCTAATGAAAACACCCAAATATCTATGTGTCAATCCATTAATCATGGACCAAAATTCATTCATCCTGGAATCCTCTTCAAGAGTAATCCCTAACCTAATTATCTCAAAGCGAAATACTCCCCGACAATGAAAATCCAAAATCCTCCATTAGTGTAGGTCCTTAAAACTGATGTACTTATCCTTTTATTACAATATAAATGTGAAATGTAATATGAATCACAGATGTCCAATCCCAACACCCCATATCAACCCTATTCTCTCAAGGCCACATTCCTATTCGGGTCTAATTTCAACTTTGAAAACCATATCCCTTCCAGGTTCCCTGGGTTTCTTCCACATAAGTCCCACACCATGGTTTGACATTTTACATTCAATCTAGGAATCCTTGCCACATGAAATTAAATTCTATTGTTTGGTACCTATAACTTGAAATTAAAAGGTATGATATACCCCATTAAGTGGAATCAAATTATGCAGATTCTAATTCCTTTTATGTGGATATGTTGGAAGACCATCTCCTGGGTTCGATCCAAATATCAAAACAAATTCTATCTACCTAGACAATGAAATGATCATGAGAGCCCACTATGTGGCTAGAAAACTGGAATCACCATAATATCGACCAAATAATATCCAATTAGTACAGAAGGGAATACCAATAGTGAAGAACTTTAGATAAATATATATTTCTCTATTGATGTAGAACCTCTAGTATATATAAGTGATTCAAAATTCCATACATTTTATTAATTTGTTGTAAATTCATGGTCAATCCATTTCGTACTTTTTAATTAAAGAAGTATTCATGAACAACTCTAAAATATATAAGAGAGACCCATAGTATACAATAATTCCCCACAAAAAGGTGTTATGAACACTACCTCCCATTTCCACGACCAATGTGGGTTCTTAATCGTTGTTGGTCCAATATCACAAAAACAATTTTCCTTCAGAAAGTAGGTCCACATGGATATACTACCATTGGGGTTTTCTTCTTCTATAAAAAACTTCATTCAAAGATGTTTTAAAATAGTGATCCCAATGTGAACGATTGCACACAACTCAACCTCCTTGTAATTGAACATCATGTGAACCGAATATCATAGGGAATCAAAAAATGGTGAACCCAACAATAATGAATTAACTATGAAATAGTATTCATAGGATAAACATGACATACTACCCAATCCTCATCTGATCATTTGGTGACTAACCCCAAAAAAAATATTTCCATATGAAATAGTGGATTCATGAATAACATGGTGAAAATTAACTCTTATAAAATTCGTAGAATTATTACATGAAAATCCATGTGAAGTATCCTTTTCTTCTTCAATTTTATATTCTTATATATTTAGAGAAATTGAAATGATTTTTATGTTAACCCCATCACAAAAACTAATCAATGATTACATAACATGAAATTTAAATTCCCCTGTTTTGAAACTGCTTAAGATAAGGTACATGATCTTTTAAAAATTCACATATGTATGTTCATATGAATTTATACTAATAACTACATATTCATCATTTATTCCTTAATAAAATTTCTATAAGGATATTTTTTATTCATTATTTTAATGAAATTTACTTCTCATCCAAATAAATTATATCTTATTTTGTTTCCATTCACATATCATATGCAACAAAAAAATTTAAAAGTCATTTGGAGAAAGTGTGTCAATATAATATTCCACTATTGTATAGAATTTGGGATCATATATGTCTATATTTAAATAAGGACTCTATGAAATCATAATTTAATCATTATGAGTGTCAACAAATCCACAAATAGTTCTCACCAGGACAGTTACCCATTCTAAAAATTTATCTACATAGCCCCCTTTAAGAAACAAAATAACTTTATAATTTAATCTCTGAACCTATAATTTAACACTTTTGAGTTTCATGTTTCCATCCCATATATTTTAACTATTATATGATTTTTTATATTTATCCATATAAAATTTAAAAACTATATATATAAATGATTGGATAAAATTTCATTCCTTTTAAACACATTAATCTCTTTTTTAGAATCCCATATCAAAGCTCCTCTTTGACTGACATGTATAAATACACAAATTATAATTTCCAGAACATCCAATCACAAGGAAATAATGTCATTATTTCATTCTAAATATTGTAATTTTTCCCATTGAATATGTTATCTTCCTTTCTATTCGATAAATTAATACTATAAATAATAAATATATAATCTAAATAAAAGAAACTACTCCAATGAAAAAATATAAAAAATAACCTCAGTTAATTCTTAAATTTTGAAATATATTGAACCACCAAAATATAATAAATAAAATCATAGGTAAACCATGCTGTAATTACACATAAGAATACTAGTTTGGGATATGAAAAATAATGAGGGGTGTGGGGGTGAATTGGTGTTTTTAATTTCAAATCAATTCATACTTTTAAATCCCATTTGTTTTACCTCTTAAACTTGTTAGTGTGGATGGTTCTGTAGTTCGATATTATCACTATCAATGTAATGTGAAACACATCCCAAAGCACACACACATATTAAGAAATAAAATTTAAATGGTTTGAATATTAAAATGATAGGATAATCCTTAGTTTGATAAGAGATTCACTAACATCACATGAACCAATATAATTAAAATATGACCAGTACATTATAGTATCCCAATACTGTCTGAATGTGCATCCCACACAACATTATCAGTTTCATTCATTAATCAAGATCACAAAAAACTGTTCAATAATAAATTTAATAAAAATGAATGATTCCATTAACAATTTAGAGAACTATAAACTTTCTGATGTGATACCTTTATTATTATTATTCTTCTTCCTCTTTTTAATATCTGACTTTCAAAATAGTTTCAATGAAAAACATCCATACATTTTTAATTGATAAAAGTGCACAAAAACCTCCCCCCATCATAGAAGAATATATAAGTTCTCAATTTATTAATTAATAACGATAATTCTTTTTGTGTAATATTGAAATTCTTTCCCTTCCAAATTATTATTATTATTATTATTATTATTATTCTATGATAAAATTAAATTGGTTATTTTTATATTTCTTCATAGATTGAAAATATATATTTTATTTCATAGACAATTATTTTAAAATATTCTATTCACATTGATACACTTAGGATTTATTTAGTCATACAGTATATCATTTCTCTCTTACATTCATTCCAAAAAAAATTAAAGCTCATGTTTTTATAAATATTTTATAGTACCGATAACATAAAAAACGATTAAATTTTATTTTAATGTTAATTATAATGTACACAATTTCCATTAACCAATATTTAACATCTAAAACTCTTTTATAACCTTTGGATCAATATAGAAATCCCAGATAACATTAATGGAGATTAATAAAATTAGACATCATTTTTTATAAGATCTTGATTCAACAATAGATTCACATAATCTAATCCTATCAAAGAAGAAATTGTCCTCTTGATCTTGGTTGGCACCACAACATGTTTGATCTCATTTAGGTACAACTATAATGAACCACATTGAAACAACTCTCAAAATGTTTTGGGCCGTTTTTTTACTCCACAATATATTTATAGTAGATAATTGTTTTACACTGTGGAATGATACAAAACACGTTTCTCATGATTTCGTAATTCCCAATTATTTTCTACATCAATTGATCTAGGAAAAAATGTTTAATATTTTCTCAAAATTATCACCATTTCATTAAAATCCCTATTTTGATTCCCAATTATCTCATTATTCATCATATGACCATGGTGACATCTAAAACATTTCCTTTCTCAATAATTTCAACAAGTGAATATATCATTAAAAAAACTAATCGAACAACCATTTTGGTGATTATATCCTCATTTTAATGTCACACCAAGAACTCTTGGCACCCAAAACATAGCATGAAATTCAATATAATGCGTGAAATATATAATATTTGTAGAACAACTATAGAAAAAACCAATTTAATTGTATCATTTTCATTATTACATAATAAAAATTATAGACACCAATTTCAACATACCATTATGTCAAGGTGTTGTCACCAAAAATGGAAAAATATTCAAATTCCTATATCCAGATTCAAACTTCTCTAATGATCCTCCAAGTACTCCAAAAGGTCATAATGATCATCACCTTAAGTAAAAAAAAAATTAACTTCATTTTTAACTTCATTTTTTGTTTATAACCAATTAAAACACACCATTATGATCCACTTTATCTTCAATCCACTTCTTATTCATACATTGATTGATAATATCCTCCATAGAACATAGAATCAATATATTGATCGTAGGATGATATATTCCTAGTTTATGTGATAAAAAATCATCCAATTCATAAATTCAAAAAATATATGGGGTTATTACATCTATGTTCCATAATGGAATATATTTCCATTACTGTTTCTTTTTTATCATATTCAAATTGGGATTATTCCATCATTTTTACTATTTTAGAATTTATTTTAGTAGATTCCTCTTTGTTGACAAGGAATTACTTTCAAAATAATGGTTTGTAAGTAATTTTATTATGTATCATGATATTTTTGATGTATAATAAGAGGTCTACAAAATTCATAGGTTATAATATTTAGATGATTCATGATTTATTTTATAAAGATCATATGATCATAAATAACTTTAGATAAAAGTGGTTTGGGGTTATATAGTATTACAACCCCACATATCAAAGGGATTTGGATGTTTTTTTATAGTTGGTCTTTATTATCTTGATCTAAACAAGGAATAATTTTTTTCCTTCTGTTATTGGAACACATATTTTAGATATTATTTTTATCATTGTCATTATTTATTTATCATTAGATCAATAGTTTTATATTCTATTACAACCACTAGCATGATATTATCAAATATAAAAAAATATTGGTGGTGGTCAATTTTTATCACAAAAGAAAATAGTGAGATCTTATTCTTAGAGGATAGATGTAATTATTTTTATCTCTGAAACATGGGAGGATTTATGAAATCCCTTAGTGAGTTATAATAAATTACAAATCAATTCATTTCACTAGTTTTGTGTGATATGGTTTATATTGAGGATTATATTACTTCGGTGAGTGATGAATTAATTGGAATTTATATTCAAGATATTTCATCAATTTTAATTTTGCATAATTGAATTTTATATTTAATTATACTTTATTTCAATACTAATATCTCTGAAAAATTAGTATGTAGTCTGAGTGGTTCAAGTATCTACTTTCCATGTATGAATGCCCTATAGAGGGTTGTTTTTGTAATATATTTTTTTCCATTTAATTGAAAAATTGAAGGATTTGGATGACCCCAAAAATTTATTCCATAATGAGGGTATCATTATATTTAGTCCGATGATTAGAATGATTCAAATATATTATTTTGTAGCAATTAAAGGTAACATGTGTTCATAGTAGTGTTTTTGGGTGTGATTAATACCCATTATTTATTACTATGACGTATAAACTTTTTTTAATTTTAATTATTTTTTTCTCATGTAATAATTATTAATGGTTGATCATACTATGTATGTGATTATGGTTATAGCATAACATTAAGGATAATAACTCTATGATGAACCCTTGAAGTGTGAGGTATGAATTCTACATATTCAATTTTTGGATTAATTTTACTTGGAATGTTAACCAATGATTGGAATCTATGATATTTCAGATATGAAGAAATATTGGATAATAGTGGTTTAACAATACCTAATACCCATATTAGAAGATTTTATGAATAATTTATATTGGATGAAAGTAGAAAGATAATCTCACTATAATTGGTTTTGATGGGAGGGGTATAAATTTATTTGCTTTGATCATTATGTGTTCCTCACACACTCTAAATCCAGTTTGGGTTTCTCATATTGGAAATATAAACCAGATATTCTCAAGAATGGTAGTTGATGGGATTTATGATTTTATGGAGCATGTTGTTCCATCCTAGGGTTGATTAATGGTTTTTTCATGAGAACCAATTTTGTTACAATGATAAGATATGATGATCTTAGCTTATCTTAATAAATTGATGATTTTTTGGGAGTAAGGGTTGAACAAACATTCAATTATTAATTATGTGCCAATTTTCGCTACATGGTGATGGATATTGCACTATATGTTATTCTCATATAAGATCATGTTTTGAAAGGTTTTATTATTTTTATTTATCTTAAAAAGATGTGTTATATAAATATAAATATATTTATGGATTTAAATATGGAAAAATGTGTCCCTATAAAGATTATGGTTGGTTCCCATCTAGTCTAAGATGGGTAGAGACATTTTTTTCATTAATATTTATCTAAAAAATAAATTTTCTTGAAATTTAGTGGTCAATGACATTGTATATGATATTTTTATGATATGGATGTGTAGATGTGAGGTTTTTTATAATAATGGGTATAAGTTTGAGAAAAAAAAAATTTCCCTTATTCTCTGGAACAAAAATATTTGTATGTTTTCTTTATAATGAAATATCATGACATTATAAAAATCATGAGAAATAGGTATCATTGATAAAATTATTGGGTTATTGATGTTTTTTTACAAAAAATAAAATAGAAGTATAATATTGGAATGGATATATTATTTCCACATGAAAACATCTAGACCAATCTTGAAAGGTCGTGAGTATAACTCACATAAATGAGGAATCAATACTAAAAATTCATTTCTATGTGGGTATTTATGGATAGTAGTTTTTATTTCAGGAAAATAAATAAGGATGCACTTCATATGAGAAATGTTATTAGTGGAAAAACTATAGAATGATCCACTTAATGTGACCTTCCATATTCTATAGTTATGTTGTTTATTAAGCTTGATTCAAGGGATTTGGTGATTATATCAAAGGAAATTAATCATAAAAATGATATATCTTTGGAATAAAGGATGTTCTTTCCCTAAATAGTTGTGTCCCATGATCATATTTATCATTTAATGATATATGTGAGTGAAGGAATGTGAGAGGTTAGTCTATCCACATGAAATTTTTTATCAGGGTTCTTTATTTAAAGATCGTGTAATATTATTTTAAATGATGAAATTGTTTAAAAATATGTAGAATATAGTTATCTATGTTTTTAACTCGAAATTACTAATCATTATTGAGTTGAGAGTCCTGAGTACCTAAATATGATTGAATAGTAATTTCACCACTGTAAATATTTAAATTTATTGATAACCATTTTATTGATCATGGGACACATGGTATTACCTAGATATTAATTCATTTAACTTTCCATTTCTGATAAATTATAAGGGAAACTATTATTTATTTTTAAATAAATATTTAGCCCATTATAGTTTGCAATAACAACTCTATAATAGACACTTAAATTGAATTTATGATTCGAATCATAGTTTAATATATTTCATACTCTAAATCATTATTTATAATCCAAAAATATTGTTATTGACAATGTAATTATCTCATTTTTAGGTTTTAGTGGTAATTTGAGCTTAAATGGAAAAGTGGTTAAATCTGAAATTTTGAGATATTTTTATCATAGAGGTATTTTGGTCAAAAATTTTAAAAATTAATTTAAAATTGTATGGGTATTATTTTTTTCGATTACTTATTTTATTTCCTCAAGTTTTTAATTTTTGATCAGGAGCTGATTCGGCCATCTAAATGGCCTAAAAATCAATTATGTTTAATATTTTTCGGGCAGACTGTGTGGACCCCACAACTGTAATAGAACCACATATCGATCTACAAAACATTAATTGATGTTTCTTCCACCTGGGATATCACTAGGACACATTGTACAGACTATAAAAGAAATTTTGGGGTGTTTTGAAGTCATTAATGTTCCATTGGATGTTATATGTTTGAAATAAGCATCCTGAATCCTATGTCTAGAAAAATAACCCTTGAATGAGAAATTAATAACTTATTTATACAGGGTCCAAATGAGCTAATATATTAATGGTTAATGGAAAACATATTAAGGAATAACTTCTATGAAGTGGTCCATGTGTGAATCGGCCATTTATTGGGACCACAATGCATACTCTTTTGGAGTACATAATTCTGCATATAAAAGGAGGCATATACATCTTTCCCAAATCATCTCATTCTCCATACATTCCTTCATGGATCCAAGGAGGAGATAAACACCAAAGGAGTATGACCACCACTCTTCCACATTCATTTTTAATTTTTTTAATTTTCTTTATTTTTGTTTTGGTTTCAATTGTAATTTATATTTCTAATAAATTAATTCATAGTTTTTATTTCTATGTCCACCCATCCACTATGTCTTATTCTTCATCTTTTGTCCTTATTTTCTTATTTTCCACTTCTCATATTATCTACTATGACCTCTTAATATAAAAATTGAGGGGTTATCCTGATATTTTTTCTATGGGAGGTATGGGAAAATTTCATTTATTCTATGCTGAAGTTATTATGTTTTATTAAGATTGTGATGAGCAAGACTGATGTGCATAATTGTAGCAATCGTCCACCACGAAACTGATCTCAAACTCATTTATATTCGTTTATTTAATATTTTACCTCTATTATACTGAAAACAAGATATTAATATGATGGATTTGAGACATTTATTTGTTGAAATGGATTACGATGGATCCTGGCCTTGGAAGATGTCACACTCTTGATCGAGGTGTTCCATCAACATTGATTATAAAAGAAGGTGAAGTTAAAATTTATCAATTAATTCAATATTTCACACCAATAAATATAATAATTGTTATTCATGAATGTGATATCATAATTGAATTATCAAACGTAATTTAAATACCAACAAGGATAATAATGGAACCCACAAACCAACCCATAAAGGCCATGTTTTTTCAATTTATTTCATTTTGTCATTGCATGTTAGTTTTATAATTTATTTAAATAAAATTGAATTCCATTCATATATGAAATAAAAACAACCAAAAATAATTATTTTAGTTAAATTATATTAAGTGAGAGAATGAATAGAAAAGCTCCTAAAGAGATATGACCATGGTCAGTCTCTATGTTGCACTGGGAAAATTAAATTGATTGTGCCACACCCTATGACATGCGTATATCAAAACCTGCACCATTGTCGAGGATCCAATTAGTATTTTACATATCATTTTCTATTTTCACATTCTAGATATATATTAAATTTAAGAAACAATAAAATCATTAATTGAAAAAAAAATTATAATCTTTTTGTTCATGACATATTCAATTCAAATTATTATTCATTGACTGAATAATCAAAAAATGTTTGTAATGTAATTGATTCCCAGTTTCAAATGATTAGTCATAAATTGAAAATCATTGAGAAAAAAATATAATTTATTGCTAAATATGTACGTGTATCCCAATAACAACCCATACCAGTGCCAAATCTTTAAACAGAATGAGTGGTGGAAGAGATTTTACCAATCATTTTTAATGCTAAATATCTAGAGGCAGGGGAGAGAGAACATCTAAAGGGACTAATCACATCATCACACACTCATCCATTGCTCGAGGAGTTCCCATATCTACACATTTCAACATTTACACTAATGATAGATCAACATTTTTTGGAAGAATATTGATATATAAATGTTGAAGATTACACGAAACATAATCTTTCCATATATGATAATTAAACATTTGACACATTCTACCTCCCTCTTGCCTTAGACGATAAATAAGAAGACGCACCTACTGAGACTGAGTTTCCAATGGTCATGCCTGAAGAGATCAATTACTAATATGAATTACTTGAAACGAAATATTTCTTTATTAATTCATCATGTTTTAATATTATTCCTTCTAGATTGTTTTTTTGACATATCCTTCTTTGAAATTTATAATATATCACAAATAGAGCATATCGTGGATGTTAAAAACAAGACTACCTGAGTTGTGAGGTTTGGAGAAGACGACTTGGACCAACAAGGGGTGGTATGAATACTTCCTCAACAATATTTTCCATACCATATGGAGGAGCACACCCCATAAGTCAACATGGATAACTTATATATTCTATTCCATCCCACGTCAAACATCAAATTTCATCTTTATTCATTCTTGCGGCTTGGAAACTTTCATATCTACTTTCTGGTTCTCTACCTCTAGTGTTTACTCATGGACATTTGGAAAACTCACATGTAGTGGATAATCTCAGAAAATCCTCACCCACCTTATTATTGGGGATAATCCCTTAAAACTACCCAACTAGGTGCAGTAATAACCTATCACCGACTTGGGGGTCTAAACCTAGCATAACCCCTTCTCTATTAAATTTACCATTATTTTTATTTATTTTTATGATGTATTTTCATTACATTATTTTTGACATAATTTGGATGATTGTAGGAGATTAACTTAAGGAATCAACATGAAAAATAATGTCATGTTTTATCATTCCTTCTCTTGTTTTTTCTACCTTTATATTTATATTTTTATGGAATTTAAAAAATGGGTAGTAAAAGTTAAGTTTGTGGGAGTTTCAACCTACTTAGTTCTTCTTTTGTTATTTCCATTTTATTATCATATTTTTATGATTTCTGAGATTTAGTGAAAATTTTTATCACCTTTCACACATCAATTGATTTTGAAATAGTTGAATTGATTTTTGAATTAATGGATTTTAAATTATTTTTTAGGTGATTTATTTTTCCTTGAAATGGATTTTCAAAAAAAATTACGAGTTTGACTGATTTTTGAAATCTATGCCCAAGAAACACTAACACATAATAATTTTCCAATATTATGAGGTATTTGAAACAACTTTTACATATTCTTCATAATACCCACACTTTTTAGAGAGAAACATGGATATTGTGTGAGAACTATAATTTGTGAATATTCTATTTAGAAGAATTGGATCTCATAAAATGATTTTGTTATGATTGAGGCATCTCTTTGTCAAAAAACATTTTACATTGAGACCCACCTTTACATTTATCCTTCATAAGCCCTTTGGTTCCCTGAATTTCCTTATAGGTTTAATCCACATTAATAGTTCATTATTCTTACCTACATGGACTTTGAGTATTTTTTCAGGGATATTTCAAATTTTAGTGTGGGGGACAGGACTTTATTGTGCATTCATTGGGTTGTGTATCATTTATGGGTGGTGTTTGGTGTGTGTTAATGTTTTGTGCAATATATAATTAGATAATTGGGTATGTGTCATCATTTTATTTTGCTTTATTGGTTTCATCTATTTTATATTCAAATAAAATAGAAAAAAATTGGAGGTGATATTGAATTCATCATTATACATTTTTTAATGACTTATTTAGCTCTAAAAAATCAAGGGAATGAATTTTTCTTCATTCATTGTATTCAATTTTCATCTCCTTCTACATGAAAAAACTAAAGAAAATAAAGTTGGGCCTTTTAGGAGCTGAAATAAAGAAAGAGGAAATAGATTATATCATTCTTTCTAATCACATATTGGATCATGTACCATGTAATAACTTATTATGGTGTTGTTTTTTACATTTTATTGTGGGATTAAGAGAGTAATTTTCTATTTTTTCACGTGAATTAATCATGCTTTTTACATGAGAGTCTGACCTCCTCTTCCTACCCTGAATATTTTTTTCAATAATTTTCCTACCAAGCCTAATCCACAGAATTAGTTGAACCATTTATTACATTATTTAATTCATTTTCAAGATTTATGATATAGAGAAATGATAATTTTCACAAACCTATGGTGATACGTGTGATTTTCACGTATGAGAATAACTCAAGATTCAATTTTTCTTGAGTGAAGAGTGGCATTAAATTTAATGTGAGGTAGGTTGTTATTGGGACATGGATTTATTTATAGGGATGAAATAATTAGAGTTATTGAAATAAAAATGAAATGGGATTGTTTTTCATAGATTATACATGATGGAATTCCATTTTGGATAACAGTATTGATATTTTCTAATTTTTTTATTATTGTGCGGATTTTGATTTTGATTTTAGATGATTTCTTAAGAGTGAAATGTTTATGTGTGGGGGAGTGATCATGAATACAGTTTTATATAATTTTTATTATAATTGTTTTTTTAAATATCACCATTGTTTTATTTTTTGGGTAATTGTCACGTTTTTAGGTTTTAATTGTAATTTGAGCATAAATGCAAAAATTTATTAAATATGGAATTTTGACAGATTTTTTTCATAGAGGTATTTTGGTCATTACTTTTAAACTATAATTCTAAATTGAATGAATATTATTTTTTGGAACCCTTACTTTTTTTCCTCAAATTTTTTCTTCTGAACTAAGAGATTATTCGACCATCTAAAGGGCCTAAAAATCAATTAAACTAAATTGTTTTATGGGCGGACATCATGGAAAACACCTCTGTAACAGAACCATATCTAGGACTAAACACCTTAAAATGTGGTTCTACCCTAGGGATATCAGGATGACAAATATGGATGGATATAAATCAAATTTTGTGGAGATTTGAAGTCATTTTAATTTCCATTGGATGTTAAATATTTGAAGGAATCTTCCTAAAACATGAATCTAGAAAAAGAACCTCCAATTAAAATCTCATAATTCATAAATCATGTTTTCAAATGAGCGTAAATTTTGAGGGTGAATGGAAAAAATATTAAATAAAATCTATAATTAAGGGATACATTGGTGAGTAGAACATTTGTTGTAAAAACATTGCACAATATTTCGAAGTACATAATTCTATCTATAAATGGAGGCACTCGCCTCCTTCCCAAATCATTTCATTATTCATCCATTACATCAAAGAATCAATGAGGAGATATCCACCAAGGGATTTTGTCCACAAGTCTTTCCCATTTCTTTTTATTTTTTTATCTTCTATATTTTAGTTTTAGATTTCTATTGTAATTTAGATATCTAATTAATTAATGGATTGTTTTTATTTCAATGTCCAACCATTCCCCTGTTTTCTTCTTCATGTTTTCTCATTCTTTATTTATTTTATTATTCTCATATTATACACCGTGACATCTTACACTAAAAAATTATAGGTTAACCCGAGATTTGGCCTATGGGAGGTATGTGGAAATTCTATTTATTATGTGCATAAATTTGAAGGTTTTATAACGTTTTTGATGAGGAAGAGTGATGTGCACAGGTGTGTCAATCATCCACCAAAATTATGATCTCAAACTAATATATATTCTTTAATTTAACATCTTTATTCCCTTATACTAGATACAAGATCATCATATGATGGAGTTGAGACATTATGAGGTTGAAAATGGAATACGATGAAGCTAGGTCTTGGAAGATGTCACACTATCGATCGGGGTGTTCCATCAACCTCGATTATAATAGGAGATAATGTTATGACTTCTAAATTCCTTCAAGATTTCCCCACAAAACATAAATTTGTAGTAATTCATGAATGAAAACTCATAATTGAATTATAATAATTAATAAATATACCAATAGAGAGAATGATGGAACCCAGAAACTGGCCCATAAAGGTCGTGTTCTTTTCTCATTTAATTGCATATTTTCATTTCAGTTATGTTTTGTATTTTTGTTAAATTAAAATGAATTCCAATACTAGATTAAATAAAAATGACAATAATTATGTATTTCAGCTAAGTTAGACTAAGTGAGTGAATGACTCGAAAAGCTATTCAAGAGAGACGTCCTTAGTGTGCCTCTATGATGCACTAGGAAAATAAAACTTCTTTTGTCATGCCCTATGATAGGAGTGCATAAAATTATTACACTAAAAATTTCTATATGAAGTTATTTTTAAATAGATAATGTTTAATTTATATTTTTGGTTCTTGAGAAATTTACAAGTTAATTTTGGGTTTTTTAAGGAAATAGGATGGTGATATGTCATGGGGAATATATATTCTACAATATTTATATTCTCTTAGGGTGAGCCTCTTCCAATTTAAAAAAATATAATGGGAGAATTGGGGGACTATTTATTGTATGATTCCCAGTGTGATATTATATCAAGTATTTTATAGAAAGAATTAGAAAATCATATTTAACGGGGGACATTATTATTGTTCTTATCCCGTAATTTCATCACCCTATATGACTGATAAATCTATTTTTTTCATTGAATTCGTGAATATCATAAATTATAAACTATATTCACTTATTTAAAAAGTGTTTTAAAATATCAATATTTATACTAATTAAGTAGGAATCAATTATTCATTTCCTTCCTTTACATTTCTTCAAAATATAAATTTCATCATTTGTGTATTGTAGACGAATTGTAATAATAAAGGGAAATTATTATGGTGAAGAATAAATGATTCAATCAGTAAATTAATAAAAAATTATTCTTTCCTAATCTATATTAATGAAATTAGTAAAACATATAGTATAAATAAAATATTTATAGATAATTTTTTTACAAAATTATTTTCCAAATTGTAAACCCTATATATAAAGTTTATTTATATAATAGTTCATTTTTTGGATATTCAATTATTTGAATAATATTTTTTTTAATAGGTAGATTATTTTTCATATTAATATATATTAATAAATAACATTTTGTTATGTAACCATTTTATATTTATTTACCATATTTTTAAAAACTTATCAAGATAGTCGTAGAGGTGAAAACTGTATTTTTATAAACATAATAATATTCCATGAAAATATTCATTTGGATTTATTCCATTATTTATTAATTAATTTAGAAGTGATAATAAAGACTTTGGGAGAAATTGAAAATATCTCATAAATGGTCTATTTCAAATGTGCACTACATCGTATAACATTCTAGAGTTGTAAAACATTATGTCATGAGTAGACTGAGGGTGTTGAAATATACAAGACCATGATACATCAGATTTAGGGATATTCAAAATCATTCAAAGGGATAAAAAAATATTTTTTTACTATTTTCCCACTTATATATTTTGGTAATTACCTAGTGGAGAGATGAGGCACATGATTTGAATTATGAGTTATTTAGTATCATTTGTATATTTTCACTAGGATTGAGGATTAGAATTGTAAATTATAAATTATAGATATTTTTAATGTAGAGGGTGAGGGTGAAATATTATTTATTAGAAGAGAATATTATAATGGATCTTTAATTAGATCAAGGATCAGGTATTCATAGTCAATAACAATTTTCTGGGGAGGTGTTAAGGGAAAATATTGTAATACTCTCTTATGTGTTTGGTCTTATTCTCCTATAAATGGGTTTATGGTATCCTCCAAGAGGAAAAAACATATTAGTGTAGTGTCCACCAAATGGAAAATTCATTTACTACACTCTTATATATAACAAAGTCTAATCGTCATCCATGGAGTTAGTATAATTTCATGTGTCCGGGAATGAATCTATAAAGGGAATTTTTAATCCCTTAATAAATGTTCAAACTATACAACAGGAATGAACCACTAATTTTTCTGTGACATGGATGAATTTTTTTGAATAAATATAGTATGAATTCTTCTTGTTTTAGGGTATTTTTCCTTTGCTTTCTTCTTTATGGGATGATTTGTAGAAGGTCTATATTGATGGGGAATTATTTATTATTTAGTTTTTAAATCCTACATTTAGATGGGGCGAGGTTATAATATTTTCGTTTTGAGTAACATCTTGTACTTTTATTTATATCTTGACAAGATTTGAGTCCCTTACATTGATTTTAGAGAGTTGATGGGGGAGATTTAGAGAAATGTAATTTAGATATTTTACATACTATGAAATTCCAAACATAGATGGATTCATTATATATATAAAACATCTAAATTTATGAAACATTGTGTATTTTGAGATTATTTGTATTCTTAAGAGAAATTATTCTTTTTCGTGTTCTATAGAGATATTTGGGATGCCACTATATCATTCATTTGTTCTAATCATTGTAGTATATGAGTGTTTTTCTTAATTTTACAAGGTTTTAAAGAGTTTTTCCAAAATATTTTTAATATCATTTTTATTTTTTGTATAATCATTCAGTGTATGATTATACATAACCTTTCATGATCAAAATCTGAATATATATTCTGTCTATGCAGGTAATCAATGGTTTAGTTATGATCATGATGGGGATGAACCTAATGTATCTTTTTCAGAGAAAATAAAGAGTGGTGTGTAATATTCATTATTAAGGTAGTTATTTTTTGTGAGATATTACAAGGGGTTATTACAGTGAGTTGGTGTTTTCCCATGATCATCCATCCAATATTTGATGTGGAATTTCTTTTTTATATTCAATATATTAAGATTATTTTATTAAATTATACATAATAAAAAATTTCTCATGCAATAAATTTTTATACAGTTTAGTTATTTGTATAAATTAATAGAGGGTAATTGTTATATTGTGTATTTTACTATCATATCTATAATTTATTAATATTTGTTAATGAATACCATTAATTTTGTTCCTTATTCATAGAATGAACTGTAACATAATTAACCATTAATTATATGATTTGTAAAAATAGTTTCACTTTTTACATGTATACGATAGTTTCATTTTGTAGTTTTTATAATTGATTAAAACTTTACATAAAATAGGGGGTATTTTTAAACATTATTTGTTTTTTCACAAAAATTTGATTTGTGTCAACACTTTTATTTCATTAAAGACACTTTTACTTTTTTAAGATGAGTAAAATTAGAAGAATATTGAAATTCTTAAAATCCTACTTATTCTATAATCTTATGAACAACATTAAAATCCTAGGATGAGAAAAAAAAATTGTTGTAAGGGGAATATAAATAATAGAATTCTATTAGTCTAGTGAAACACATGAAAACCAAGGAAGAAGTTTATGTTTTTACAATAACAAATTGTTCACATAAATATAATATTTCTCCACGTGAAAATCAATATTTTCTATAAAAGCGCATTGAAACCAAATAAAAATCATATGAAAAACCATGAAGTCCTCATTATTTACAAGGGATCTCATGTAAATATTTCATTGAAAAACAAAACCTCTGCCATTAAAATTTTGTCAACATTACTTACCTTATAGTACCAAAATACTTCTATAAAAAATATTTTTTGAAATAATAATATTGAAATAATATAGGATCATATTCATAACTCACGTTCCCTCATTTAAAATTTCTATTAGAATAATTGAATCCCCATTAATTTCGTAGGAGTTACCAACATTGTTTTCTCCCACATTTTTTCACCTTTTATTATTCAATCTGATCCTAATTCATTATAGTGCTATATTGGGATCCCTTATTGTCATGAGCTATATAGGGAACAATGATTATCTTCTGTATTGATGAATTATAATTATTAAATAATTTTTTATATTTACTAATTCCAAATATAAAAATTGAAAAAAATCATTTGAATAGATGAAAAAACTATTTCCATTTTCTTATAATCATGTAGAGAAGTATAATTATTCATTGAAAACTCTTAAAAAAAATAAATTTATAAAAATATAAATAAATTTATCTTATTTAAGAAGTCATGTTTACATGTAGAGGAATCTTGAAAATGAATAATTCCTAGGACAATGATAAAAGTTAGTCAAGCCTCATACATTAAAAATAATAATTTACAATTTGAAAACAAATTCAATATCGTATATGGTAAATGTTTAAAAGATTCATTAAAAATAATGAAAAAATAAATTGAAAAAGAATTCAAAAAATAATCAATGTATTTTTTAGAAAATTATTTTAACATATGAAGGACTGTGGATGTGTAGGATAATTATTTTAAATAAGTATATTAAAATAAATAATTAATGTAAAAGTCCCTACCTTATGTCAATTTAACCTCACACATACATTAACTACTATATAATGAAATTTTATTATTTTCATATTTTCTTAATACAAATTTTAATATTAATTTAATTATTATTATTTATTTCATTTCATTAATTTCCATGACATTTTTAGTAACCATAATTGTAAAATTCTTATAGTTCATTTTGTGGTCATTCAGTTTATAACCTAAAAACAACACATTTTTTTGGATGTGGTCAAATGGGTTATGGTTTCATTACCTATATAATATTAAAAATGTTATAATTATAATATTAACAGATTAAATAAATATTAAAAAAACTATTTATTTTGTTTATGAAAATATAAATACATCATTTAATGTTAAAGGTAGACTATACATATAAATAAATGAAAATTTTCATTTTCTGACTAAGTGGAAAAGGAATAAATTATTTATTAATTTTAATTTATTGAATAAAAAATATTTTATGAACAAAATATTTATTAATTATTTATATCAATATTTCAATCCTTGAATGGTGGAAATGAAAAATAATCCACATCCCTTTGTGGAGGTGATATTCCACATGTTTGAATGAGTGATGTTATAAATTTTTAACATACCGAAAGTGTAATATGTTAATTAATATATTATATTTAATGAATCATAATTATTTCACAAATATCAAATATATTCATTTAGTCCATCATTTTTACCATCCATATAATTTTTTTATGAAAAAATACATCAATTCATATAGGTGGTATTCCACAAATAGGAACAAGTAATTTATTCATTTCCCAGGTTGTGGGAAATGAGATTAGAAAAGTTTGTAACATAACCTTGAAAATAATTATTTATAAATAGAATAATAATGTTATTATTTTGATTGAGTTACTGAATATTTTATAGATTTAGAAGAATAATTAAACATTAAACACATGGTTAATAATTATACATATTATTTGTAAATACACTCTTATATTAAACACTAATACTTCTTAGTTTCAACTTTAAATTACACTATTACCAATAGGATGTTAAGTGGGATGTTTTAATGAAATATTGAAAGTTATTGGTTGAGTTAAAAGGATTAGAATGTGTGAATAAATTATCGTAGGATTTCCCCATATTTATGTGAGGGTAGGGGAAAATTTGTATTTTATGAATATTTTAATGTTATAGAATGGCTTAGTTATGTAAATGTGGCTATAAAACTCTCAATTTTAATTATTTTATTTATTTTGATTTAAAAAATTTATATTTAATTTGTAGGTAATTTTGAAAACGTAATTTATAAAATGATATTGAATTTTTAAATAAAATTATCAAAATTCACATATGGTTAAATTAAGTATCTTTTAGAAAATATTGACTTTTCAATGAGTAGTGAAAAATATTGATTGCTGTAAAACAATATATTTTTCAATAAATTAAGAAATTTAAAATTTTAATTATCTTATAATGTAAAATAATTATTATTTATTAATATTTAATACATGTAATTACTTTAGAGTCAACATTATACAATATTTTTGTGTAGTTTTGTTATTATGGTTTAAAAGAGTGTTTTTCTTGAAAATATTTTAATGTCCTTAAAAAAATACACTTCTAGAACCCCCACCCCCTTCACCATGTCTATGGTTTTATTTTAAATTTAATTTATTTTAAATTTTATAAAATTAATTTACAAACTTATTTTAATTTAAAAAACATATATTCATAATTATATTAATTTTAAATTTTTATAATTTTTTAAAAATATATTTTTCAATGAATAGTAAAAAATAATGAATTTAATTGAAAATATGTACATCATTTAAATTATTAATTAAGATAAATTATAGATTTATTTTGTTAAAAAATTTGAATGATTAATATTATATATAAAATAAAAAAAATTAGATAATTTTAATAAAATTCATATTGAAATTAGACAAGAAAGCTTAGCAAAATTTTGAACATTTTATTTTTGAAATCCAGCATTCTCATATTGCTTGCGAGATTAATTTAAAATAAAAATTTTAAAATTATTCGATGCTAATTTGGAATAATTTTTTCAATATTCATATTATGAATAGATTATATTGTATAATATTTTTAACATAATGTTTTATAAAAATAAATAGTAAAATATAAAAAAAAATTAATGTGTTGAATTTGAAAATGGGTTTAACCGAGGGATAAACAAAAAAATAAGTAGAAAGATAATCAAAAAACATTTCCAAAACCCATTTTATGGGAATATTTTAACCTTATTTATTATATGGTAAATAATGGTCGATTATTGGAACCTATTTTACTTAACAAAATTTTGTAGGAATTCATTCTTACATAAAAAAGACAAGTTCACCACCCACCACACATATAAAAGGTCACACCTTCCCCTCTCATCTACAAACAATTAAAACCTTTGGGATGAGAAAATAAATTAATAAGACACATTAACACATCTATAGTCTCATAATATAATCCTTATTTTTAATATTAATTCATCCAAAGTATGATATTTGTGAAAAACTATAGAGGTTACCAAAATTATAGATAATATTCCTCAATAAGAATTTTGTTATTATTTCATTATCAATCTCCTTAAATTATTATTATAACATGATAAAACACAAATATAAGTATTTAATTTAGAGTTATATGTTTTTATTCTACTGTAATGTCATAAAACAATATCCAATTCCAAAAAATGAATTATGAAATCAGTGTTCATCTGTACGACAAAGTATTATAGCATGAACTGATTTCATTTGTTTTCTGTAATTCTATACATAGAAGATATTAAAGATATATTTTTGAGATATTAATGAAATATTATTATATACATTAAATATTTCTCAATATAAAAATAAAATACAGCATCTTATTTCTTACATTTTCAGTGCTTGAAAACTGATAATGTCTTTTGTGTACGTATGGACTGCACCTTTATTAAGAGATGTGTCATTTTTTTCATCACCAGACCACATAGATGATATGAATAATTATATTTAAATAAAATATATGTAATTTTATGATATTATAATAAATCTTGATAGATAATAAATTACTTACCTACATACCATAATGTGTTTAGAAAAATTAAAATGTTACTTGTGTATACGTACAACTTACCATCTATATGGTCAAAATGTACGTGATTTCGAAAAATAATCATTCATGATTGGTATTAATAGTATAATTAATTTATAAATATGATAATTATAAAATAATATTTATTATACTGGTGATGTAACCATGTTCACTATAATAATAATAAAAATAACAAATTAATATGTATTTGAAAAACTAAGCTGTAATTACATGAAAATTCACATTATCATGGAATTGTTAATAAATGGGTAACAAAAGAATATGAGTAAATCATATAAGTTATTATATATATATATATATATTTAAGTTTAAATAATATATTAATAATAAACTAGTATTTATTATATAAGATGATGGAATGATTGTGAAGGAAGTTCAGACACATGGTAATGAATATTTTATCTCACTTTTTGACTTCTACAATACACATTTTATATTCCCCACCTATTATTATTATGTGGGGTATATTATTCTACTAAATTTATTTGAAAATTATTATAAATAAAATTATTTTATTTAAAAATCTATTTTAGGATATATATTTTACGGGGTTTAGAGTACAAAAGATATGAAAGCAGTAGTGAATTATTTTCTTAATGTGTCTTATTTGAGACATATGATTATATAATACCTAATAAATATTATCATAGGAGCATATAAATACCTTTTTATATTTAGTATGATTAATTCATTTATCCCCCTGATATTTTATGTATCATTTAATAATAATCATTCATGGGGCATATGTTTCACAATTATCAAAATGAAGATAAATTTAGGTTACAATAAAATAGTTTATCAATATTATTAGTGAACATGTTTCTAATGATTAAATATTTTATTAAATCACTTATGAAACTCATAAATTTTGTTATCATATGGATATTTCATTTCAATACATGTTTTCGATTCACTTTTTACTCATTATTTACTCAATAAACCAGAAATACAATTTTTAATAAAACTTTATTTTTCTGTCGAAAGCCAATTTTCATCCTAAATCCTGTTTTCTAAAAACAATTTCATTTATAACATTAATAAAAATATTTATCAAAAAAAATAACTATATTTTACTTTTAAAAAAAATATTTCTAATGGAATCTTCATGTCATTTTCCAAACAATTTTTATTGGGTTATTACTGAAAATGTGAAACAAATCATTATTTCAATAAAATTTTGGTCATGAATAGTATTTACAAATTTCATGAATTCTTACTGGTTTAGATATTCCCCTAATGGGTTTAAATTGTCTTTGGAGGGAAATTGTTTTCCTTTGTATTTTATTATTTATTAGATTTTTTATAACTGGTTTCAATGTAAAAAAATTAGTTTGAATTTGTTTTAGAAAGTTTTTTTTGAATTGGAAAAGATGTATTCCTAATGAAATGTTTTAAATTAATTTTAAATAATAATTTTTCATTTTTTTATATACTTTAAATGAAATGGATTTTAAAAAAAAAAATCTATTTTTAAGTGATTTTCAATGAAAATTTATCTTCCATTCGAAAATTTCTAAGTAATCCTTCAAAATCATTCTCTATCTAAGATAAAATACTTTGATGATTCTTATTATTTTATTCAGATATGTACCAAGTATACCATTATTATTCATTATCATATTGTATTATCATGACATGACGTTTATGAAACCTGTTCCACTTCAATAGGTAATACCATTACAATATTTTTATGAAGCCTACTTATTTTTTCACAGGTTATGAGGAAATGATTAAATGATTATGAAATATATTTTTTCCCACATTCTATGTTATGATGATGCGATTATGAAAACCATTTCATTTCATATATTAAGATAAGATGAATTTTTTTTATCATGTGAATGAAATATGTATAATTTTAATTATGGGATGGTTGTTAGGTTATATCCCATAACAATGGTTATATTACAACAAAATATGAGTGAGACATATATGTACCACCAATTAATTGAGAATGTATTAACATATCATGAGATATATTTTTATGGAATAGTTAGTTAACCAAGTTCATTAAGGGATGTTTTCTGCTATCATTTTCTTGGGCGTAACCCTTGACTACAATGATGGTTTTTTGGATTGAACCCAATTAACTATGAGAAAATAGATTCAACTAAGGTTGGTGGTGTGGCCCACCTAGGATTTTTAGCCTCACATATAGTTCCTTAATATGCTATAGAAATGATCCTATTCTACTGATGAAATGATTTTCATTTATTATGTATATTTGAAAATTCTACTTCTGATGCCAATTTTAGGCACTCGTGACTCATGCTCTTCGATTTATAAATGCTTCATGTCTTATGAGCTATAAATATTTATTCAATTCCACATGATAATGATATTTTATATGTATGGTATTATTTTCAAATGATATTATTATAATATCATACCATATGTTCATTTTATACTTACATATCATCATTGTTTACCCTTACTGATCATCTTAGATCACCCTTTATTATGATTTTGTCCCATGGATTATGATAATATGATTTATGTACATTATGGTTTTACATAATAAAAAAAGCGGAAGCTCTTTATGGGTGAAATTAAATATCATTCATGAATTAAGGGGATTGGGATTCATATTTACAGAAACACTAAACTATTATGGTGCTTATGTATTTTTTTTAATTTATTGAATATTCATCTCAAAATATGTGATATCCATG
The DNA here is from genome assembly GCA_963277665.1 of Viscum album. Lineage (NCBI taxonomy): Eukaryota > Viridiplantae > Streptophyta > Magnoliopsida > Santalales > Viscaceae > Viscum > Viscum album. The sequence continues at coordinate 2,116,003,985 of OY728147.1, forward strand.
TATGATAACAATGGTTTTATATTTATGGTATCATGTAATATTTTTTATTATCCTTTGGAAACATGGTTGAGAAAAATTTAAGGGGGTCCCAAGGTATGTTTTAAAAGATATTTCTATGGATATATATAGGTATAAGTATATTTATGTCTCATTGTATAGAAAAAATTCATAGAATTTTGAAAAAGTATAGAGAAAGTGGTGTCCAATAAAATAAATCTATTTTAAAATTTTAAAATTGGATGTTTATATAGAATAGAGGTACTTAGAGGTTATAACTCTAAAAAGGGTGTATTAATCTAGACTCAATCATCATCTCATGTATGAGAACATGCCACACATCACACCTATTTTGACACTCCAGAGATATATTATTTATAAATATCTATAATCATTATAAACCATAATGAAGGATTTAAATATATGATGTCTATGAATGACCTATTATAAAGATAAGTTTTTGTTGAATAAAATATGGTTTCTTGATTTAGAAATAGAATAAGTTATTTCTCACGATTATGTGTTTTTCAGTATGATTTTTATTTTTTAGACTATGTTTTATGTTTCATTAAATGGAGGGAACCTGAAAGAACTGGGATGAAATTGAATGTGAAAGACATTTTTCGGATGACTAATCAAATGTGATAATGCATGTAGTGAAGGATATTGTTGTTATGGCTAATTAGATATTAGGAAAATTTATTACCAATGTGATCCTTAACCAACTCTTAGACTCACCAAATAATAAAGGGATAGACTTTGATTAAATTTTAGGTAGTTGAGGCCATGGAAGATTGATGATTATGTTTATTATATGTTGATATTGCTGGAACAAGCACTGAAGGGAATATATTAAAGAGATAAAAAGATATTTTGGGTGGGGAATAGAATGACGCAAATAATGTAAAGAAAAATGAGAAATTAAATGTTTGGTCAACTCAAGCGATGAAAATAATGGTATCATAAAAGTGTATTTTAGGTTTGAATGATTTAAATGTGGATAGTTTTGAAATTATGAAAATTGATTTCATAAAGGGAAATATCATAAATAAATTTTTAATCATTTTCTGAGTAAGGGCTATATGACATATTCTAAATAGTCTAATAATGACATCTGAAAGGTAAAATTGTTAAGTAATTAGATAATGAACCATGGATAATGGTGTATAAAAACAGATAAAATATTGATGTATTTATGTGTTTAGATTTAAAAAATTATATTATTATCATTGTCATTTCTGATATTAGAGTCATTTAACATTATTGGATTGTTCCAAAGTAGTTTTTCATTATAGAATTTTATAAGTATGATCAATGGAAATAATGTCATAGAAGTGTGATTCAATGAGAAGTGTATATTATAATTTGGTAAAGGTAACCCTTAATATGATCCAGAAGTATATAAAATTGTGTTCAGTTTTGATAAATATTTTATTTATGTGGATAATGTAAATCATATAGTATTTACAACCCCATAACTAATATTGGAATTTATAATAAAGTGGTTTATATAATCATTGATAGAGTTTAGATCATTATTGGATCCATGGAATATGTTTAATAATATATGGAATTAGTCATTTAATGGGAAAGAATCAATGTTTAAATTGGGGTATTATTCTAAATTTGGTTATTTCCATCCTTTAAGAGAATATATGATAAAGGTATTCACATGTTTGGTATGTGAACACTAATATCAACTTTATGATATATAAGGGATTAATGTTATGTTTTTTTAGAAATTTATTGAAATTATTTCTAATGTTTTAGATTTTAATTATTTTGGGGGGTTACAAGTTTACCTATTTATTAAATGTTTTATATTGAACTTTGGATGAGGCTTTAGATATTAATGTATGAATTCACCATATGAATATTTATCGATATTTAATAACCTATTACTTCCATTTTCTATGATGATAATTAAATATAGATGTAATTACTAATAATTATATTTAGGGAACTTATTATCCATTGGGTTTTAAGGATGCTAAAATTCATCTTTATTTCATGGATTAATTGTTGAAGTGGAAATTAATCAAGTTACAACTAGTTGATGAGATTTTGTTTTGGAAAATTAATGAAATAATGTAAGTATATTATATAATGAATATTATTCAACAACAGAAAAAGGTTCTGGAAATTAGTTTTTTCCATTTATCATATTTTTTTATGATATTAATGAAATTTTTAATGCCTATTTTGTTTATGTTTATGATGTTACTATCTTTCTACATCGGAAGTTATCAATCACTGTCTATTAATATTTTGATTTTAATTTTCCTTTATATTTTCATATTTTCACTTCCCACTAATGATCCCATATTTCATAAAGAGTATGTGTTATTCTAAATGAATTTTTATTTTTCAAATGGATGTTCTATTATATTGTTTTATGATGTGTACTAAATAATATAATTTACAAATGATAAACTTTTGATTATTAAGGTGAATTTTTGAGTGAAAATTTATTTTTATTGGGTTCAATGTGACACCTTGATATTTGATGGAAATTTTCATTTTAAAATAAATTTATTTTTTCAAATAAGCATGTTCCCATGTGTTACAGGCTCATGTTTTGGCTCCAAAAGACCCAGGATCGAATCTGGGTAGGGATGAATTTTCGAATTACTATAGAAGTAATATATTAGTACTATAGTAGTGGAGGAATCATAGTAGCAGAGACATGGTAGCAATGGAGGAACTATAGTAGTAACTGTACCGTAGGTGGAATTGTTGTAGGTATTGTAGTAGATCGGGTACAATAGAATTAATGTTCACCGAAGGGCCCTTTGGGTAAACATAAATGAGCTTTCAAGCCATGTATTCAGGCCACTTGTCATGTGGCCTTTGGACTATGTAATGGGTCTCCTTCTACCCAATCCAAAAGTGGTTTTCACATTAAAAATATAATGAGGATTCAGCCCCAATGATCAAAAAAATTAACTTATGTTTTTAAATATCATTCATTAAATGTAATAACGAGTTACATCGATACTGTGAATAACACAAGAAACCAAGCATCAGTGAACCATGAAAGAATATTATTTTAAATATTAACAATATATACTATCCATGATATATGTTGATATGAATAATATTTGATAATTTAGGAAAATATATATATAAATTTTCAACTCAATATATAATTGTTTACAAGTATTCAATAAATAGTCCTCAATTTTTTGTAGTGTAATTATATTCATCAAAAATATTTTTCCTCCAAACATAATATTAATTCTATTTTTGTGAAATTATTATAATTAAAAAATAGATATATTCAGAAATTTATTTTTTTAAAATAAATTAATTTTTGGAATCATGTTATCTAAATTATCATATGTATAAATATTGGGATCTTTTGAAAGATATTAATTTTTTTATGAATAGTGAAAAATAATTTTTTTTTGTAAAAGTATATTTTTTTGTGAATTAATTTATTTAAATAAAAATTATATTTAAAAAAATTGGTATTATTTATTATTATTTAATCCTCTTAATTACATCTGAATCAACATTATACTAGATTTTAGTATAATTTAATTTTTATGGTTTAAAAGTGGTTTTTTAAACCTGTTTTAAACTGAATAGTTTTTCCCAATTTAATTAATCCAAATAAACCCAAATTAAGAATTTTATCTAAAATTTATATATTATATATCATTAATTTTTTAAAATTTTATATAAGGATTTTTATTATCCACAAATTCAATATAAATCCATTTTGTTATTAATAAATATATCTCAAAAACTCACTTTTTCATCTCATATTTATTTTAGGTTTTTAATTTAACATTGGAATATTTTATTAAAAGTAATTTAAAAATTTAAAATAATTTTATTTAAATCCTCATTATTAAATAAATTTTTTTAATTTTTATAATTTTCTGAAATGATTAATTTTTTGAGGAATATTCAAATAATACATAATTTAAATTGAATGCTACCATTTTGTGTAAATGATTTTTAAACATTAATTATATTTTAAATTACTTATAATAGGAAATTTGTTATATAATATATCTATTATTCAAAATTAGATAATTTTAATCAATTTCATATTGAAATTAGATATAAAAACATGGTAATCCTTTGAACATTTTCCCTTTGAAAACTCGTTTTCTCATCACATCTGAGAGATTAAGATAAAATTAATTTTCCCAATTATATGAATTGAATTTAGTAAAATGGATATCGAATTTAGAATAAATATAAATTTTATTATATAATACTGACAATTTATTTTATGATCAAAATTAATATAAAAAATAAACATTTAGATGTCGTTGTTATGATAAAAATTGTTTTACCCGGGGGCTAAACTAAAATGATAATGGTAAAAAATAACAAAAATCATGTAAATACCTATTATATATAAATATATATATATTATATCATCTATTATAAATAATATTAAATTATTGTACTCATTTTTCTTGAATAAAAGGATTTGTAATTATTTCATTCAAAGAATTATAAGTGTCTCACTCACCTCTAATATAAATTTCCACTCCTTCTCGTATTCTCTTCAAATAATAAAAAAACATTTTTATCACATTCCTTTGAAAACAACATCATATCTTATGTCATATCATCTTATAATCCTTATTTTTGAAACAAATATATCCTAATAATGATTTTGTTTCAAAAAAATAGTGGATAACTAATGAGGAAATAACATTTATCACTGAGTGTTCTTATTTTATTTAATTCTCCACATACATAAATTATTATTATATCATTATGATACAAAAAAATGATATAATACATATACTGAAATGTTTTTATCTTTAGGTTTTACCTACTAGCATATCCACATCCATATTATGGGTTATTAAATGATCATTAGTGTGTATGAAAAATAACCACATAGTGAACTGATGTCATGTAACGACCCGAAATTTTGAATAAATATTATTTCCTAATTTTATGTGTTATTTTATTTTATTTTTATACTCAACAAAAATGTTTCATTGGATAACATGAGTATAATTAAAATGAGACTGTTGGGTTTTGACTATTATTTTGACCATTGGTCAATATGACCACTGGAAACTAAATTTTTTGATTACTATCTCTAAATACAAGCAATCTTGGTTAATTAATATAGAAAGAAGATTCGATGGCCTCACCCAGTAGTCTTGGACCAATCGAAGCCCATCTAACAGAACTTGGGAAGAAGGTAGCACCACTGGGATTTTCTCTGGACCAAACCCAAGCTGAACTTCATCGTGTGAAGCTAGAACGGGATCGCCTTCGCGAGAAGTTCAAACTAATAGAAATTACGACTCGTGCGATGTTGGCCGAGCCTCCCTCGGATTCTCTCACCTTAGCACACCTTACACTTAGGTCCTATGCTGGTGTGATAAGGGGATATGTAAGGAGACCGTAATTGCCTTGTGTAATCCTTTGTTTTAAATAAAAATTTGGATTTCTTCTTATGATGAAGTTTATGAATTTTCAAATGTCCAGATAAATATAGTATGCATATTTTTGATAAATTTTAGAGAAAGGATATTTTAAAAATGTTTATGTAAACCTTAGATAAATAAAAATGTGTAATGATTTTCAAAAAATGGTCTTCTACAATTATGTTCCCTACGAAATTTCGAGTCTAATAAGATCAACTTGATTTTTGATGAATAGTAAATTATGAATAGTGATTTTACACTTAGGATTAGTAATGTGACCAAATGGATTAGTAATCTCACTTAAAGAAAGTATTAATAGAATCTAGGCACTTTGATTAAGTAATGTGATTCAATAAAATGGTTAAATAACGGTTTCATAAATTATTATTCAAGTATTAGTTTTTTCGGGTGAATAGTGTTTTTTAATTGAAAATTTAATTAAAAAATTTATAGAAAATTATTTTTATAAAACGGATTTCATTTTTGAACTCAGAGCACTGATATTATGCTATGGTATTTTTTGTGGTTATTTCTGAAAAAAAATTTCGGTGAATAGTGTTTTTATTTAAAATTTAAATTAAAAATATTTATAAAATTATTTTTATAAAATTGAGTTCATATTTGTAATCAGAGCATTGATATTTGGTTAAGGTGAAATTTTGGGATTATTCTGAGAAAGTTGAATTTTCGATGAATATTGAAAATACAGTTTTTAAGTTACGGGTGTCTAATGACATCATTAAATGATGTATTAAGTATATATTCAATATGGTCGAATTGTGAATAGTAATATATGGTATGAGGTGTCCCAAGTGGCCAATACACTGGGCAAATACCATGGGAAAGCCCATGGTTTTTCCAAAACCACTAATGAGGTGTCCCTTGGCCATTAATGCCTTGTCCCCTCACTTTCCCTATAATACCCACCCATTCCTCCTTTGGATTTCACTCCCAACTCTCCCCCAACGATGTTCTGGTCTCCTTACCTCCCAAAGAGTCCTCCCAAGGTGCCCCCAAGCCCTCAAGGTCCAAAACATTGAGTTTCAAGAGTCACGTTTTAAGGTAAGGGATCCGACCCCTCTCTTTCTTTTCAAGTGATCTCTTTTGTGTCATTCCTTTTATGCTCCATGTTCTTATGTTGGAGGATGATATTTTATACTCCTCTTACTGCCCTTTTTATGTTCATATAATGATAGATCCCCTCTTACTCTCATTATTTCGTTTAATGATGTTTTAAGTGGAGCCGTTAGGGTGCCGAATTTTTAAGGGAATCTTTCACCCTTCTCTTTTTCAATGTTCTACTTTCATGTCAAGTCTTTCAAGTTCATTTTTATTATGTTGAGATATGATCTCTAAATTTATCATACTGATATTTTATGACCATATGATGAGATACCCCATTTGATCTCTTCAATTCAGTATTTTGATGTTTTAAGCGGCGTCGTTAGGCTGCCGAATTTTTAAGTGGTTCTTCACCCTTCTCGTTTTGAAGTTATACTTTCATGTCAATTCTTTCAAGTTCATTTATATTATGTTGGGGAATGATATCTATATCTATCATACTGGACTCTTATTTTCATATGATTAGATACCCTATTTTACCTTGTCAATTAAATTTTTTTGAAGTTTAAGTGACGCTGTTAGGCTGCCGAATTCTCACAAGAGAAATCTTATTTTTTTTCTTCTTTTCATGTTCTTCATTTCATATGGTATATTTTCAACATTCATTACCATGTTCTCAAATCCCTTATATTTTGTCCCTATACTGTTTTATGGGTCATTTATGAATGTTTGACCCATGTCCCCTCTCTTCTCAATGTTTTCTAAAACCCCGAAACATAGCTGTTATGCTGCAGAATTTTCGTCTCAAAGTGCCTCTCTCTCTTTTCTCAAAATTATTTTTTGTTGTAAAGTGAATACTCAAAGATCTTATTTCTACATGGTTATTCACATATATATCAAAATGTTCTATTTTAAATTCTGTGATTTACATACATGAAACCCTCTTTCCCTTTCCGTGGGTTTAAAGTGACGTAAAGATCATGTCTTTAAAGTAGTTTTTAAAACGTTATGATTATGAAATGAAACCCATTTATTTTATGCTATATAGGTTATTTATGAAATTTTTGATGATGATATATGTGGCTCACATGATAATAAAGGCAAATTTAAGGTTGTACCATGATAGCGCTCCAATGCATTGGGTAAAGACTTAATCACTAGAGATGACCATTTTTAACGACGCCTTGGTGAATAACGTTGGTAATTTTTAATGACACCATGGGGATGGACCTTGGTGAAATGAAACGATTGTCAATATTAAATTTTGCAGCAACATATTCAAGTTATGAAAAATGTTATTTTTATTATGAAATGCCTCATGATTTCTTTCTCATGCCATAAAGTTCTTTTCATGTCCTTATTGAAGTATATCAAGTTCACATGTAAAATGTTCATCTTGTTTCCCTTACAGGGCCTTTTACTCACCCTTTCTTTTGATGTATGTCCCTAGGTCATGAGATGCAGTAATGAACCTAGGATGAACATAAGGAGAAGCCTTTCAAGTGATTAAGAGGAATGTTTTATGTTTTTTTCAAGTATTATGTTCCTGGTTTCCAAGACAATAAACCTTAAAGATCCTCAGTTTTGTGTAATGTAATGAAAGTTTATGTTATAAAAAGGCGGGATGCTATAGTTGGTATCAAAGGGATGTTTAGTTATTTGTGGAAATTAGGATATGAAAACTCTAGGAAGAACCCTATAGAAAAGTTAAAAAAAATAGGAAATCATCCTGGTATTTTAGTTAGTATTGAGTAAGGGGTTGTCAGGAAAATACATCCATGTCTGGATACGAGTAGGTAGAGGTGGCCCTGGCACTGATGTACATAGGGTTAAAACCCGAAAACACCGCTTTGAGCTAGACTTGAAGGGGAACTGGTACACGACAACGGGCCTTGCGGCACTCTTGGTTACGACACTCCCGGGGGATATGCTTTGGTAAATTCATAAGCTTAGTATGAACCATTGTTAAAGGAATAAAGATAAAATAAAATAAAGATTCACATAAGAATATATGATCATGGATAACCTAGATGGGAACCTAGGGGATCACAAGTTAGGTTATACTTTTCTTCTACAAGTTATCCTTATATGCTTTCAGTTCCTTTTCATGATTATTGGCTAAGTACTTAAGCCCCTAATTATGATTTCTCTTCATAGTTAATGGTGGGAAATGGAAGAACATGTCCAAACAACAAATTTGATAGGAAATGCGACGATTGTCGTATTAATATGACAGGGATGATTAGGGGATTAAAATATGATTATTATTTTTGGAAGATTTTCACTATTTTGGGGACCCTATATGATCTAGGTAAATAGATTACTACGGTATTTTCATTGAAGAGTAGGGTTGACTTATATTTTGAAGAATCGATGAATTTAAGGTGGAATTATAGTAATTTAGGTTACTTATTCTAATTATTAACCTATCTTGGGGTAAATATGTTTAGGTTGTTTACTTTTTTTATAAGATGTTAGGAGTGGTTGATGTTGTTTGGATATGAATGATAATGTTTACCTTGGAAGACTATGTTATCAAATACTTCTTGTATTTGGGTTTCAATCTTAGTTTGGTTTATTTTGAGGATTTTTTAAGTACAGTTATTTATGGAATGGACTATCATGAACTTTGGGTAGTACCATGGAACTTTGAAGATTTAAAATTAGTTTCCATTCCTATGGGATTATTTCTTTTTGAAGAGTTGTTTTACCTTACCCTTTCTGTTTTTGGGATAATGTTTAAAGATAGAAGAAATAGATAGTTAATCTTTTGTGGATTATGAAGATGATTCTAGTGTTTTGATGAGACCAAGTAGTTTTGAATGCTCATAATTTGAAGAAAAGATTAGTTTTGGGTAGAAACTTATTAATGGTTGAAACTCTACATGAATATAGGTATATTTTCTTATGTTTTTGTTTTATTTTGTAAATGAATTCCTAAAAATTATGAAAAGGAACGTGAAACAAAATAATTGTTGGTTTACGTTTTCTACTTGGTAATCAAAGACCGTTTACACACATCATAAGTTTTGGATTTTCTTATGGTTAAAGTTCTCCTAATCATGTTCTCTGTCACTCTCCCCCAGAAATTGACCCTTTGTTTTTCTTCCATGTCCATGTTTTCCTCCATGGAATCCTATTATAAGTTAACTCAGGTAACCTTTGTACTTCCCTTTATTTCTTTTAAAGTAATAGTTTTACAGACTCCTTTTCCGATTTGGGACTTTCAATGGAATTTCAAAACCCAATTTTAAAAATTGCGAGGACGCAATTTCATAATGGGGGAAGATTGTAACGACCCGAAATTTTGAATAAATCTTATTTCCTAATTTTATGTGTTATTTTATTTTATTTTTATACTCAAAAAAAACGTTTCATTTGATAACATGAGTATAATTAAAATGAGACTGTTGGGTTTTGACTATTATTTTGACCATTGGTCAATATGACCACTAGAAACTAAATGTTTTGATTACTATCACTAAATACAAGAAATCTTGGTTAATTAATATAGAAAGAAGATTCGATGGCCTCACCCAGTAGTCTTGGACCGATCGAAGCCCATCTAACAGAACTTGGGAAGGAGGTAGCACCACTGGGCTTTGCTCTGGACCAAACCCAAGTTGAACTTCATCGTGTGAAGCTAGAACGGGATCGCCTTCGCGAGAAGTTCAAACTAATAGAAATTACGACTCGTGCGATGTTGGCCGAGCCTCCCTCAGATTCTCTCACCATAGCACACCTTACACTTAGGTCCTATGCTGGTGTGATAAGGGGCTATGTAAGGAGACCGTAATTGCCTTGTGTAATCCTTTGTTTTAAATAAAAAGATGGATTTCTTCTTATGATGAAGTTTATGAATTTTCAAATGTCCAGATAAAAATAGTATGCATATTTTTGATAAATTTTAGAGAAAGGATATTTTAAAAATGTTTATGTAAACCTTAAATAAATAAGAAAGGGTAATGATTTTCAAAAAATGGTCTTCTACAATTATGTTCACTACAAAATTTCGATTCTAATAAGATCAACTTGATTTTTGATGAATAGTAAATTATGAATAGTGATTTTACGCTTAGGATTATTAATGTGACAAAATGCATTAGTAATCTCACTTAAAGAAAGTATTAATATAATCTAGGCGCCTTGATTAAGTAATGTGATTCAATAAAATGGTTAAATAACGGTTTCATAAATTATTATTCAAGTATTAGTTTTTTCAGGTGAATAGTGTTTTTTAATTAAAAATTTAATTAAAAATATTTAGAAAATTATTTTTATAAAATGGATTTCATTTTTGAACTCAGAGCACCGATATTATGCAATGGTAATTTTTGGGGTTTTTTCTGAAAAAAATAAATTTTTGGTGAATAGTGTTTTTATTTAAAAATTAAATTAAAAATATTTAGAAAATTATTTTTATAAAATGGAGTTCATATTTGTAATCAGAGCATTTATATTTGGTTAAGGTGAAATTTTGGGATTATTCTGAGAAAGATGATTTTTCGATGAATAGTAAAAATACAGTTTTTAAGATACGGGTGTCTAATGACATCATTAAATGATGTATTAAGTATATATTCAATATGGTCGAATTTTGAATAGTAAGATAAGGTATGAGGTGTCCCAAATGGCCAATACCATGTGCAAATACCATGGTCAAGCCCATGGTATTTCCAAAATAACTAATGAGGTGTCCCTTGGCCATTAATGTCTTGTCCCCTCACTTTCCCTATAAATACCCACCCATTCCTCCTTTGGTTTTCACTCCCAACTCTCCCCAAACTAAGTTCTGGTCTCCTTACCTCCCAAGGAGTCCTCCCAAGGTGCCCCCAAGCCCTCAACGTCCAAAACTTTGAGTTTCAAAAGTCACGTTTTAAGGTAAGGGATCCGACCCCTCTTTTTCTTTTCAAGTGATCTCTTTTATGTCATTCCTTTTATGCTCCATGTTCTTATGTTGGAGGATGATATTTTATACTCATCTTACATCCCTTTTTATGTTCATATAATGAGAGATCCCATCTTACTCTCATTATTTCGTTTTATGAAGTTTTAAGTGGCACCGTTAGGCTGCCGAATTTTTAAGGGAATCTTTCACCCTTCTCTTATTCAAAGTTATACTTTCATGTCAAGTCTTTCAAGTTCCTTTTTATTATGTTGGGATATGATCTATAAATTTATCATACTGCTCTATTATTACCATATGATGAGAGACCCCATTTGATCTCTTCAATTCAGTATTTTGATGTTTTAAGCGGCGCCGTTAGGCTGCCGAATTTTTAAGTGGTTCTTCACCCTTCTAGTTTTGAAGTTCTACTTTCATGTCAATTCATTCAAGTTCCTTTCTATTATGTTGGGGCATGATATCTATATCTATCATACTGGACTCTTATTTTCATATGATTAGAGACCCAATTTGACCTTGTCAATTAAATTTTGTTGAAGTTTAAGTGACGCCGTTAGGCTGCCGAATTCTCACAAGAGAAGTCTTATTTTTTTCTTCCTTTCATGTTCTTCATTTCATATGGTATATTTTCAAATTTCATTACCATGTTCTTAAATCCCTTATATTTTGTCCCTCTACTGTTTTATGTGTCGTTTATGAATGTTTGACCCATGTCCCTTCTCTTCTCAATGTATTCTAAAACCTCGAAACATAGCCGTTATGCTGCAGAATTTTCGTCTCAATGTGCCTCTCTCTCTTTTCTCAAAATTATTTTATGTTGTAAAGTGAATACTCAAAGCTCTTATTTCTACAGGGGTATTCACATATATATATAAATGTTCTATTTTAAATTCTGGTATTTACATACATGAAACCCTCTTTCCCTTTTCGTGGGTTTAAAGTGACTTAAAGATCATGTCTTTAAAGTAGTTTTTAAAACGTTATGATTATGAAATGAAACCCATTTATTTTATGCTATATGGGTTATTTATGAAATTTTTGATGATGATATATTTGGCTCACATTATAATAAAGGCAAATTAAAGGGTGCTCCCTGATAGCGCTCCAATGCATTGGGTAAAGACTTAATCCTTAGAGATGACCATTTTTAACGACGCCTTGGTGAATAACCTTGGTAATTTTTAATGACACCTTGGGGATGGACCTTGGTGAAACGAAACGATTGTCAATATTAAATATTGTAGTCACATCTTCAAGTTATGAAAAATGTTATTTTTATTATGAAATGCCTCATGATTTCTTTCTCATGCCTTAAAGTTCTTTTCATGTCCTTATTGAAGTATCTCATGTTCACATGTAAAATGTTCATCTTGTTTCCCTTACTGGGCCTTTTGCTCACCCTTTCTTTTGATGTATGTCCCCAGGTTATGAGATGCAGTAATTAACCTAGGATGAACATAAGGAGAATCCTTTCAAGTTTTTAAGAGGAATGTTTTATGCTTTTTTCATGTATTATGTTCCTAGTTTCCAAGACACTAAACCTTAAAGATCCTCAGTTTTGTGTAATGTAATGAAAGTTTATGTTATAAAAAGGCGGGATGCTATATGTCATACATTTTTCCTTTAACACCCCCAAGATATTGTTCATTGATAAATAAAATGTATCTATATATATATGATTTTTATAACGTCATTATACATTTTAGGTCATTATACCTTGTATAAATTCTCACTTTCTATTATATAGGGGATATGATAAAGATGTTCATGTGTACGGTAGACTACTACCTTAAAAATTGTTGTGATTCATTTTGACTAATGCTTTATGTGAATGATTATATAGATAAATATATGTCATATTCATGAAATAATAATTAAATTCATTTCAAATTTATAATTCTTAGAGGATGATATTTCATTTCATTTATTACCTTTTTTACTTATTAAATGATGTCAACGTCGTTCGTGTACGTGTAGACTACTACCTATACGATGTAATCTAACTCTTTTTTCATCACCAAATAACATGGATGAAATTTTTAAGTATATTAAAATAAATAATATAATATTTAATTTTATATGATAATTATTAAAAGATATTATATTACGTATCTCATTTTCATAATGACCATAGAAAAATGGAAATGTTACTCATGCATACATTTGACGTAACGTCTCCATGATCATAACAATCTTCGTCTCTCAAAAACAACGTTCATGGATGTCCTTAGACGTGTAATTGATGTATAAATATTAAAATATTTCCTGAATACTATTTTTTATTTTATGTAATAAATATCAAAACAAAAAAAACAAAAATGAAAAATGATGACATATATGAAAATCATAGCGGTAATTACTAGAAATGTATCTTTAACATTGAACTAGTAATAAATATGTAATAAAAGGACATATGTAATAATTATATTTAATGGTATATATATAAAATTATTGTTTTCTAATATATTTATAATGAAATTTTATTTTTTATACCATATGTTCAAACGAGTTCAAATGATGTTGAGGCATACGACAAGAAATCTCTATCTCAATTTTTTCTTTTATGAGATACATTCCATATTCACCACCAAAATCTTCTATATAAAATATATACATAAAATAATTTTATTTTATTATTATTTTAATTAAAATGAATAATAATTTCATAAACTTTATTGTATATTTTTTCATGGGGTTTATGGTCGAAAAGTTACTAAATCGGTAAAGTACTTTTTGTCTCAATTTGCATTCATCAAGACAAATGATTATTGTTTACACCCATCTTCTTGTATGAAGTGAATATTAATTATAACATTCCATTCCTCTAATCCAATAAATGGTGCCCTTATCAAGATTATCACATGACATCATGCGCACCTCTGCAATGCCAGAGGTTTCCGACTAGCACCAATGGTCTAAATAGGTAACATTAGGAGACTACACCCCTTTAGTAGATTAATACCTTGAACAAATAAATATAATAATCGATACCAAATTTAATTACCAGTAACCATTCAAAAAACCATCTCTAGAAACTGGTTACAAACCACATCGAATAGTAATTATGTCATGATAAAAAATATCAAGTGAACTACACCCAAAAGAAGGGAACAAAGCAAAATCCCCAGATCAATCCTAAGTCCGATCATCGAACCTCATCCATGACCATCCTAATCCATACCCAACTCTAAATCATATGGATTTTCCCCTTTTCTTAAATTAAATTAAAATATCTTCTCAGACGCCCAACAATGGCCCCAGCATGGTGTGAGTATAACCCAGTAGGCCAACACAAACAATGACTACAAAATATCTAATCAATATATAGTTCATGCAAGTGATAAGTAATGAAAATGTAATTAAATACTAGATGTGGGTCATTAGTTATTTGGGTTTACATATGCATATTTTAAAATTATCCCGCATTATAATACTTATACCATCTTCATTACATACTTCACTTACATCACGCTATCAACGGTATAGGTATATTTATCAATCTCAATGCATTTGAGAATTAAATAAAGTTCCATATCTCACTTGCGATAATCAAATAATCACATATATAACACACTCACCTTGAAGACTCAGTCTAGGTGGTCTTATCAGATGCAATCATTAAGGACATATAACACCATCCCCTTCCCTAATATGTGTGTTGTGGGGTGGTGTTCTGATCACCATTCTGACTTGGCCTGTGGGAGAATAACCTAATGTCAATACCCCATTCTAAAAAGCCATGAGAACATGATTATTTATCAACTCAACACCCATATACTATAAAAAAACAAACCATAACCATTACCAATAGAAAAAACAATCCATAAGAATCAACATGGAAATTAACATTATGTCATAACCCATTAACACATTTACCATTTTCATTGTATATCCATTAGCCCAATTCCCAATTTCAATGCATAAATCTATAACAATATTCAAAAATTAAATTCCATTAACCATTTATCATATAAATTCATTCCCATATGTTATTACACATCACACATATTTAATTTCTCATGCATTATCATACTTGTGTATTTCTTGTACAATTCACAAATCATTTACCACGTTACTATTAATCCCATTTACCCCACCATAATGTGTAGCCAAAATAACGATTATACATTGAACACATATGGGCACAAAAACTCATATTTACTTCATAATAAATACATTAAGGAAGAATCATGTTCATCTTGGGATTTACTTGATCAAAATTCGATATCACTTTCTAACATTGCAGTTATCCAACATCAGAATTTTAGGCGCACACCATGGGTGGCCATAAATATGTCAATTAATTATCCATTCATCCCATAATGATTTTAAGGGGTGCAATTTTTAATTTTGACACCCATTATTTCAATCATCATTAATGGAACCAATAACATAATAAGGGAAAACATGAAAATAACCTTGCTTGGAAAAATGCATCTACAAACTACGGGATTTAACATGTAGAACACATAACTCAAATTCATCAATGAATACAATCTTAATAGAAGCCTAAGATACTAATTTAAACACAAAATTAAGAATAATCCAAGAATCCAACAAAAAAGTGTTTTAGATCTTTTGAAGAATGTCTCTAAAGATTCGATCCCTAATACAGAAATGATATAAATGGTGGGGATTATACTTACTCGGATCTTTGATCCACAATCTACAGTACTATAAATGTCTAATAAATTAGGGATATTGATATATTGGATGATTTGGTAGCCTTGTTTCATCCATAGGGATTTAAAGGAGGAAGTGTGAGTGAAATTTGTCTGTGGTTGCTAAAATATAGAAACACAAATTTGTTAAAATTTTCAACATTAATGGTCCGCACAACTTACTTGAACAATTTTCCAAACCATGTACAAGACACTATTCAAAAGGGGACTTGGGTAAATTTGTTACCTGGGGAGAATTGAAAAGTTTTATTACTATTTGGAAACTATTGTAATTCATATGTCTATGGTTACATAGTTTTCCTAGGAAGGACACATGATTTACTTATCCTTTCACAAATAATGTGCACTGTTTGGCCTAGTTTCCTCTAATTTCATTCCCCAAATATCCAAAGCACCATAGGTATCCTCATAATCCTAAGAAAATTTTCTCTACCCATGAAATTAAATATTGAAACCAAAATTTAAACAAAGAAATACCATCATGACATTCATGATCTTACAAATTCCACACCTTATAACGGCTCTCCCCAAACTGTGCTCCCATGATTCATTGAGTATCCAATATAAAGAGATCAGAACACTAGGATTTCACATATGACTCCCATTCCATCATTTTTTCCATAAAAACTCCATGTTTCGGAAAAACCCATGCTAAGGGAAGAGTTCTTACTCAAAATACATTCTCACTTGAATCCACAATACTAATTAGGTTCTCCTCGATGGATGAATCAGCCTCAAGCACTAAAATGTCCACAATAATCACAAGATATCGGTCAGGGTGATATTTAATAAGCTAAAAACATGAAAAACATCATGCATTCAACTATACCGTTGTGGAAGAGCCAACTGGTAAGCCACCAGTCCAATCCTACCCACAATCTCAAATGGTCCCACACACCTGGGTGCCAAGTTGCCCTATTTTCAAATTCTTTGGTGACCCAACCATGATGATATCCAAAGAAACAAATGGTCACACACTATAAACTCAAGAGTTATAAAATGATTATCTTCATTTGAATTCATTCTAATCTGATCATTTTTCATGAATTTATATACCAATTGAAGCATTTCTGACATCTCTCATCTAAGAATCAATTACAAAACCTCAGACTCTCTAGTTTCTAATAAACATAGCGAGGATCTACATGTTATCTCAAAGAGATCCTAAAATGATTCTATTTAAATTTTATCATGGAAATAATAATTTTTGGAAAATCAAAAAGAGAGAAGTGATTTTCAAAAAACTTCCAAAATGTATGAAAAAAACACTAAAAATTTCTTCCCACACATGTATTTCACAATATACTACCCATCAATTTCTGAGTAATATGAAATACCCAAAAAAACATGAGTACAAAATTAACTCAATAGTCCTTATGAGAAGCGGGTTGTGAAACATGGATCTCAGTATAAAACTATATTTCTCATTAATACATGCAAACATACTATCTATCGAACATCTAACTCACCCAATTGATATAAAATGAAAGTCTTTTGGATGGTAAATAAGTATGCCTCTTAGTCAACTGATCCATAGCCACGTAGTTGCATCATTAACTCAAGAATTCACCAGAATTGCTATTGTTAATTCCCTCATTACATCAGACCGCTTCCATTATCGAATCGGAATTGATTATAATAACCCAGTAGGGTGATAATGCTCTGTCTCCACTTACTGGCATGTTAGGAACCACCCAAAAAACTCATATCCACTTTCTTCATTCCTGACAACCAATACTACATACGATGATAATGATTAATCATGGAAAATGTGGGATGTACATCCCACTTTTATGCATGAAACTCTTGCATAAAATCTTCTCTCATACACACCAACATGACCATACTACATTAATGACTGAAAATTTCATCGTTACCAACATCCTAAGCAAAATTTAACTCCCCATCATTACGAATTTACTTCATAGTAAAAAAATCTGGAAACTCTAGTTGTCTCTCCCTGACCCGACTGAAATGAATACACTCAACTTCTATGGATCGTTTTTCATATGGCCCTTCCCATAACATAACAATAGATGAATTTAGACCAACAAATCTATTATTATGCACTCATAGATGGATTCTTGAAACACCTAATTATATGTCATCTGACATCGGGAATCCACAACACTATTCCCTTTTACCAGAGCCTAATCCAACTCGATGTTAAAATACTGTATATACTAATTTCATATATAAAATGTAATATCCCAATGACATTGAGATTAAATATACGTAATGTATTTTATGGTCATATAACGTTGTGAACCACCCTCCCAGTATGTAGTGCCTCCATAAAATTAAGGCATAAACCACAATGACTAGCTCAAGATCATGAGTAGGGTAATTTCTTTTATAATTCCTAAACTATCTTGACCCATATGCTACAACATGATCACCATATATCATCGTATCCCCATATACAACACTGGAATTATAAAAAACTAGTAGTATCTATTACATGTCTCATGAAAAATATGGATGGTTGTAGTAATTAGCTGCATCTTCAACTCTTGAAAATCATTTTCACATACCCTATACCATTTAAAAACAACTTCATTCTCGGTTCACCCTGAGAGTGGGTCTTCCCAATGGGAGAAATATTTAATGAACCCTTTGTATAATCATAAAATACCAGAAAACTCGAAATGTATGATACATTCAGGGTTTATACCAAGACACAACAGCCTAAACATTCCCCTAATCCCCTTACACACCTTACTTATAGATAATGTGACCCATGTGATGCACATTATCAATCCCGAAATTCCATTTTGATAACTTTTTCTATAACATATTCTATCCATGATTACTAAGGATGATGTGATGGTGTTGGTAATGATCTTCATGTGTTTTATAGTATACTTGATTTAGTCAATGAATAAAACTATAAACCGGTAAAGATATTGGTGAAATATTTGATTCTTTAATTCCATTAACACAGACAGTGCATTGGTCAACATTAATGTAATCACCACAAACTCATAAAACATATATGTTCTCTGAAAGGAAGTAAATGGTATATTATAAGACCTCACCCTAGGTTGGAGATATGAAATCTCAAATTTATCTCAAAAAACACTGAATCTCCTATCAGCTGGTCAAAAAGATCGTCAATTCATGGGAGTTAGTATCAGTAATTGACCATAATCTGATTCAACATTCTATAATCCACAAAAAAATTCTAATATATATCATCATTAATAGAAAATAGAACTACATATCCCCGAGGTGATGTACTAGGACATATGGAACCTCTATCCTCAAGTTCCTATAACTAAGTCTTAATTTTCTAATATTCTTCTTGTTTCATTCGATATAGGGAAATAGAAACTGGTTTTACCCCTTGTATAAAATAAATCATGAAAGCAACTTCTATATAAATTGGTATCTTTATGATGTCCTCCACAAACGCATCAAAACATTTATCCACAATGGGTGGAAATATTGGCTATTATACACCTCCATCATTGAGCACAATACAAGCCCCATGGGCTATAATATATCATAATTTTTTTGAATAATGGGCCCACATGGCCTTCTAAAATGTCCCACCCACCATAAAAGACATATAAGAACCCATCGAGAGACATCAATGATACTAGATGAAGGAAACTGTTTATATAGTCATGTTAAAATACAAACCAATCTATGCCCAATATCAAGTGAGATATTGACATCTCAAGGATAAACAAGTCCCACAAGAATTGGTACCCATAATACCCTACAACACAACCCTTATATTATCTAATATTTTATATCACATCCCAAATGGATTATAAATTGACATAACACCACACACACCTTCCACTATTAGGACCAACAAAAATAAAAATTGAGCAGAGATAAATGAGTCTGCAGTTCCTGTGAAAAATAATTCACTAGAATCCAAGGAATCTACAAGGATAGTACCACATAATGTAGATAGTCTAAGCTTTTCAACTCTAGTTATAGTATGAACTATTTTAAGATAACCTATCTATCCACCCTGGGCTCCAACCTATGTGCCCATAATGTCCCTACTCTATTAGTATAAAATATCTCACCCTAAATTCCCACATCCACCACAATGAGCAATTAAACCCTTTGGGATCCATCTTCCTACTAGATACTGGGTAAACCCCCCCCCCCCCCCCCACAAACACACACACTTATCATACTCCTTGAATCAATATCATTTCCCTACTACCGTAGGTTCTGACATAAACACTGCACATGGACAAAACATCTGCACACTCAACACTAGACTTGTGGTTGAGACATGAACCACACATGTTCCTCAACATAAAACAGTGGTAACAAAACACTTGATATCTACCCTTAGAGGATGAACATAACTTTTAACTACTCTCAGAAATAACACCCTGGTAAAAACTCCCAAAACAATTCATTCTACCCTCAAAAGCTTCTCCAATCATCTGCCAAGCTAGTACCATAATTCCACTACCTGAATCTCCTATTACGTTCCCTTATGACATAAGGTCTTGGTCCACTAACAATTAATTCCTTTTCTATCATAATATGTTCACCTAAGTCTTTTTTAAATGTCTCATCCCATCCTAGAAATATTTCTCAACAATTTAAATATCTCATACAAATGTTGAAACGAAGCATTCGAAATTGAGAAATTTACTAGAATAATTCATAAACAACATTTACCCTTGGGTATAACTCATAAAATCTAAAAAAACAACATACCTTAGGGTTTTTTGATAGAAATTATCCAAAGGAGATTTCATGAAATCATTATATAACATTATCTCATATTTTTCAGTCTACAACATGATATCTCAAAAACACTTTTCCAAACCTATCAACATATTGGCTTTCAACTTGAATCTCTTCTCAGAGTAAGTCTCCAAATGGTCCGAAATAATATGGATAGACTCTATGTAGAATTCACCTATCTTTTGTTCACCATTTCTGAAATGGTCAGAGGGTGTTGTAGCTAAAATTTACTGGTTATTTCAAATATGCTTGGAACAACCCACCCTGGGTCCCATTACATCATTTGA
This sequence comes from Viscum album, assembly GCA_963277665.1. Lineage (NCBI taxonomy): Eukaryota > Viridiplantae > Streptophyta > Magnoliopsida > Santalales > Viscaceae > Viscum > Viscum album. The sequence continues at coordinate 2,116,025,058 of OY728147.1, forward strand.
ATAATCTGAGAAATGTTCTCAAAGAACTTCTCTTCTCTATTATCCTGTATCACCACTTTTTATTTCTCCACTACTAGAGGAGAGTTTTCAGTAACACCCCTTTTTCACCCAACCATCACACATCTTGGTGGAGGCATTTATCAGGAATGAAAAACATGATCTTTAGAACACAAAACTTAAATGTCTCAAAGATTGTATAAAATAATGATATATTCAATCCTTAAACAACTCATTCACTTAAACTATCCTCAAGTTCATCAAACACATCACATACACTACCCTCAACCATCCTTGTCATGGTACATTGTTAACATGGTATAACTAACTAACACGGACACAAACAATACCTTAGACACCATTTTAGAACTATTTCCAAACATATAACATAAACCATACCTTTTATATACATTTCCCACCTTTGGAGTTATTACATACATCATTTTCTTTCACTTTCAACCCATCATTATTCCAAGTGTGTTAACCAATACTTCATTTTATTTCCCTTTTACCTATTTTCATAATTTTAAGACACAATATTTTCTTCAAGTTTACAATGATGTAAAATTAATTCTTCTGTTCCAAACTCACAGACCCATCTTATGTGTTCCTATCATGATTATTTCCCCCGATATACCTAGGTTTTCATAATGATTTATGAATGAACATCCTCATGCCAATGTGGCCATGAGAAAAATTTAGCCAAATGACCACATCATACAACTAGTTCATCTCTAAATTGTGAAATATCGTAAAATGTAATGATGCATATCAAGAACAACCATTATAACCTTGAGTGACATGGGATTTCCATAATACCTAGGTCGACTACTCCTTGGAATAATCTCATTAACAAGTCCCAAAAAAATCCTAATATTTGTTCTACAATCCCCAAATATAAATCCACATAAAATGAATTCCTTAATACCACATAATAACATCCTCATCTCTGAATCCACTAAACAGTTCCACTATCCATGTCTCCAAATGAGATCTAGAATAACTCCCCATATAATAGAGATTGTTTACTATCTTATATGGTCTAAATAAGTCACATGGGTATACTTTACCCTCTCTTATAAAGTAATAAATATATTAAAATGAATACATTAACTAAATAAAAATGTAATAATCTATAACCATACATAAACAACCGTCTCCCAAAACATGGTAATGACTATAGCCAACATTATTTCTATCAGTTCATGATAAACTATTCCATGTGAACAAAACCCAAAAGAATTACAAGTAGCATAATCCCTTAACTGGTCCCTATTCAGATCCCATAATGACATCAACATACATCCCAATCCCAACCCAACTTCTAATCACATGGATTTTTACCCTTTCTTGACTTTCACATATGACATTTTCATGGGTATCCAATAGTGTTCCAAGAAGGGTGTGAGTATAACTATGTAGGCCACCACCTATATTGTCTAAAAATAAAAAGTTAGTATATAGTTCATGAATGTTATATATAAAGTAATGGAAAATTAATACAAGTTGGGTGCCATATGTTAACATGGTTCACATAATTATTTTCTAGCATTATGCCCAATTTCAATACTTATAAAATATTCTTTTATTAGTTCCATTTCATCATGCCATAAATTTGTTGGCATATTTTTGAATATCAATTCATTGGAGAAATAAATCAAGTTGCCTATCTCGTTATGGATAATCACTTCGTCAAATATAAAATAATCATGTTGAATTCTTGGTCCATGTTGTCTCATAAAATGCAACAGTTAGGGGAAATGAACTATGTCCTCTCCCATAATCCATGCATTATGGGGGGATTTTAGATCATTATTCTAACTCAACCATGGTTATAGAAACTCATGTCAGTACCCCACTCTACCATTCCATGTGAACATTCTTATTTATAAATTCACCACCCATGTACCATATCAAAACCAAAAATAATAATTAATAATATAAAATAGGATTCATAATAGTCAATATAGTTATTTACAATATTTCATATCCCATTAATAGATTTAATATTTACATTGAATAGTCATTATCCCAATTCTCATTTCCTATGCCTAACTCACAAAACATATTCAAAAATCCCATTAACATAACAATTTAACACATCCAAAAATTAATATATTCCAATTAAGATAACACATTCATCATTTCTCATGTAATATCCCAATTATTAATTTCATGTACAACTCACAAATCATTTGGCACCTTACTATTAATCCAATTTAACCAGTCATCATGTATAGAAAAACACCCTATATACATTATCCACATATAGGAACAACTACCAATATAAAATTAATTATCAAGATATTAATCAATTAACATGATCATATTGGGCTCTACATAATCACAAATCGATTTCACTTTTTATAATTTTTCTTATCCATGACTAAGACAGTTGTCACACCCCATGGGTGGCCCTACATTTGTCAAGTAATACTACATGCATCCCATGGGGATCATGGGGTTTTAAATATTTACATTTTGACACCAATTATATCAAACCACGCTAATAGACCCACCAACACAACATGGGAATACAAGAACGTAACCTTGAATGCACAAATCAAAATAAAACTAAGTGATATAACTTTTAGACCACCTACCTAGAATGCTTCAATGAAAGCATTCTTAATTGAAGCCTTTGATATCTATTCAAACACACCATGAATAATTAACATATAATCCCCCATAAAAACTATATTTTATAAGTTTTAAAGAATTCAACCCAGCATACAATCCCTGATCCAAAAAAGATAAGAAATGAGAGGATTATGATAACCCGAAGTCTTGACCCTCAACCGCAATGCTTAAAACAACCTATAAACATGGGATATTGATCTCTTGGAATATTTAAAAGCTTTGGTTATTTAATAGTTATTCAAGGGAGGATGTGGGAGAGGCATTTGGGTGAAGTTCATAAAATTATATAAAGGTTATTTTGGAAAAAAAATTAAATTTAATGATCCTCACTATTTACAAACACTATATTCAAAACGATTTGAAAAACATGCACAATCCACATTCCAAGATTATTTGGGTTTCAAAATTATCAGGGAAGATCCAAAATGTTATAAGATCATGGGCCAACTATGTGGAATTCCTCAGATGATGGCTATATAGTTTTCCTAGGAAGGTCGCATGGTTTACATAACAATTGTCAAACTATGTGCCTTGCATAGTTTGGCATGGATTCCCCTCCATTCATTCCCCAAACAACTGGAACACCTAGTGCTTCGTCATACTCCTAGGATTCCTTTCATTAAACATAAACTAGATATTTAAACTATAATTTAAATAAGGACATATCTTTATGATTTCGGAGATGTTAAATACATCCCCATTGACACGTAATATCAAAAATATAATTATAATAATGATATTATATATTTAATTTAATTATATTCCATCATTTATCATTGGTTTCATATTTACCAATGTGGAATATATTTTATTTTATGGTGTCATAATTTTTGGGGATTGTTTATGATCATGTTTTCAGTGATAGAATTATATGTTCAAACTGTCATGAAAATCATAAATGTTTTTCTCCTTTTATAATTTTATTATAATACAGGTTTTCCAAAAAATTTCTTCTTTCTCTGTACTGAAGAGTCCAAAAATAATTTTTTAAAAAAAATTGTCTTTTAGGTAGAAAAGGTGTTTCATTCATAAAAAATGTTTTCATAAAGTTGAATTCAATTTTTATAACATTATTAAAATAATTTTTTAAATGAATTTTTACCCTTCTTTTACTTTAAAAAAATTGAATAGAATAATCATTATTTTTTAAAAATAGTGCCAATTTTTTTATTACTTAAATTGTTAAATGAAACTTTCTTTTCATAACATCTACTTCATGACCATTATTTCTCATTATCAAGACCTATTAATGGTTTCAGGATTCCCCTATAATTTTTCAAGGATATTTTCACGGAAAAATATTTCCTTAATATTTTGGGAAGTTTTTTATTTATAATAAATTAAATTAAATAAAAAAATGTATTTTGAAATGGTGTTAAATTTATTTTTCATATAAGAAATAATAATTTCCACATTAATTGTTTCAAATAATCTTTAAAGCGTCCATTAAAATATATCAATGTTATTTTTATAGAAAATTATTTTTTTACTTTTTAATTTTTTTAAATGATTTGTTCAATGAAAAGTTATATTACTTATGAAAATTTTAATGTGATAAATCAGAATCATTCCCCATATTAGTAGACATTAGAGGGGGTACTTTTGTTTTTATTAGAAAATTAACCAATGATACCATTATTATACTTTCATTGAATTTTTCATCATGACAAGATGTTTATGAAACCCATTTCTAGTCCTTATGATATACCATGATAAATTTTTTAATAATAAAACTACATTTTTTATAGATTATTATTTTATGAAATTATGAAATTTTTATAAAACTTTCTTGTTTTCCATAGGATATGTTATAGTGAAATTTTTATGAAACCCTGTGAAATTCATGGGTTATGATATGATGAATGTTTTTTTGATATTGTGGAAGACATATAGATGATTCCCATTATGTTATGGTTATTAAATTTTCACCATGTACGATGGTTATGTTATTAAAAAAATTAATTTTGGGACCAATATCTCAATAAAATGCTTTGGTTAAAGATTTATATATAATGAGATAGATTGGACCGAATCAACTATAAAACATTGTTCAGTAAGGGACTTTTTTTGATATAATGATACTGGAATTGAGCCATAATTAAAATAATGGTTTGGGAAGTGAAACCACTCCACTCTAAAGAGAGGGATCCCACTAAAAATGGTGGTGTGTTGGTCGTAGGATGTGTTCCCCTCGCGGAATTCCCAAAAATGTTTTTTATGTGATCCTTGATTATTAAGGAAATTATTTTCTATAATCTTGTGTGTGACACAATTATATTTATTATGTTAGTGATACTCATTCATGAATCATTTGTTTTATTTTATTATGATTCATTTCGTACGAAATACCAATATTTATTCCATGACTCAAAATTTTGTTCTTTGAAATGAAAGGTATGGTTTTCAAATATTATTCTCATGTTCCCATGAACAAGGATAATTTTTTTCATGTGATATATTGTATTTTAGATGTGGAGGGACTTACAGAAAAGTAGATTCCCCTTGATGCTCTGAGCATGGGAAGGAATCCAACATATCCTATTTGGATAGAAATACTAGACTTTATAGTGTATATGGATGCAGGGAAAATTGGTTCACATGATTTAATAACCCTATCCTATTAGGGGATAAATTCATCACCCTATTCCATCAAGAAAAATCCCTTGATAATGGCAGAGCAAGGCCAAAGACTCATTGGTAGGGGTTCACATGGTTCATGGGTGACATGTCGAGGGTAGTCTTCTAGAAAATACTGGAATGTATAAGGATGTATTATAAGATTTTAAAAGGATATATTTCTAAAATTTCTACTAGTTATTTATATACAATGAATAAATTTATATTGTTTTTTCAAGTGATCAAACCCAACTTTTTTGGAAGGCTTCACATGATTGGAGCTGACAAGTCTTTGGTGATTCTCATGGTGAATGTTGACATGCCTAAATAACTTCACATTATTGTAAGAAATATGTTCAGTGCTTTTCACATGGTCAAATAACAAAGGTTCATGGTTTTTTTATTGATCAATTTGAGAATGTAAGCAATGATTCCGAAAATCAAGGACAGTTTTTTCAAGCCTTTTCATATGATTAATGAATATATTTCAAGGGAATTACAAATGATCATAGACGACATATCCCGGGTGATTCACATGATTGATGCTGAAATTTTAATGGTTCATTCATGTAACCAGTGCATATATACTAGAGGGTTTTCAAATTAAAATCCTAACATGTCTATGGATTTTTATAAGATCGATGATGACCCATCCAAGGGATCCACATGATCAAAGATAACATGATAGGGAGACTTCATAGGATGGAATCATGAAAAAAATCAGATTCAACTAATTGTGTGATATTAACGAAGTCACATGATTGGGTCTCCAAAACAATTTTAAGATCTCACAATTTTAATGGTTACATATCCATGGGATTTATTTGGATGTCCAAGGCCACATATGTTTATAGAGAGACCTTTGAAGAATAATGTTATATTTTTAGTACTTTACAAGAAATTTTTTTATCGGAAAGGGTATACATTAAGTGATAGTTAATGTCTATCAATTGACATTAATTTCATTGATATATTTTATGGTTTTTTTTATGGAATGGGTGTACGCAATTGTGTGATCCAAAGAGAGTCAAATGATAGTGATGTGGGAACCAGTCCAAGGGTTCCATATCAAATATAGAAGCATGCACTGCATAATACATAGTCATATGATGTCATCACAAGTTGTCATTTTTATCATTATGCGATAATGTATGGGTATTCTTATGACAATGTGACCTTATGTCAATCTCGTGATCGGTTCTCATAGTTACATGGAAAATTCCTCAGAAGAAAGTAGCCTGCTTCTCCTACCCTGCCTTTATTCTTTATCTATATGTCACCACCTTCAATTCCTCTATCCTTATTATTTTCTAATTTTTCAATGGGTTTTAGGTATTTATATTTTTATAGGTTGCTTGATATGTAACATGATTACACAGTGAAGCCCTACGTTCACCACATTGAGATGGTGGGTGGTGTACACATGAATGTCCTCATACGACATATTAATGATCAAATGAGGGATTCACACTATTGTTCTATATTATTACATCAAACAGTATCATGGAAAATATAAATGAAATTTCATTATATCTTCACGCACTTGATTCGATGACAGCATGTGATTCATGTTATTGGTCTATGTTTTTATAGAAGAAAATTGCATTGAAATAAGAAACATTATGTAATAAAATATTTAAATGATGGATGTCTATCAGGATGGGATATAAAATATTTTTTCATAATGTCTATGATTTTATAATTTATTTATTTTACCATCACTAAATATAAATTTTCATTATTAATCCACATTAATCAGAAGTGGGAAACTATAGTTCAAAAATCATGGATAACACTATTTTCTGAAAGAACTCACAAATTGATTAAACAAAAGTCTAGGATTATTATAATCAGACTATCTATATAATTTCTAGTGCAGTGTAATTTATTGGATCTCTAGATCCTTGTTGATAAAATTTTATGATGGGTAACAATTGTGTCCATTTTCTGAATGAATTTCTACGAGTTAATTTTACATTTTTTGAGGCCTCGATCTAGGATTTGTTCTTGTTTGCCTAACCACACCTCTTTCTCTTCCATGGCATCAACATGAATCCTTCATTCATATATTCTATAGATCTCCTCTTTTGATGCATTGAACTGAACATATTTTTCAATAATTTCTTCCATGGAATAGAGGATGAGTTTCAAGCACTCCCCTTCTTCTTATTCAACTATTCTTGTATTCCCACATTATTATCCACTTTCCCCATTATTTTAGTCTTTTAATTCTTTGTTTACACCCTTCTTATATGACCTAGTTTCCATTATCTTAGGCAAGTTGGAATAGCCTTTCCATCCCTTTGATTTCCCCATGACCATAATGCATTTTCCTGAGTCTCGATTTCCATTATACCCTTACATATTTCTAGGACTATGAATACATTTTCAATGATTTTTTTCCAAGCTATCCAATGTGAATTTCATGTAACGTTAATCACTTGAATCATCCTTATATGGATCCATTGTCTGTTCTTGGACATCCAGACCATCATAGTGATTACCCAACAACACAACTAGGTTTTCATCGATGGTGCTCTTCCTACATGTAGAAATCACCATTTTTACATTGACCTCAATGTATGTCTTCTTCCCTATACTCACATCCATTTTCTAGACTGGGGGTTTTGTATTGGGGGTGGTTGGGTATAAGTGACCCAAGACATTCACCTCATTTTCCTTCAATTTCCAATCTATGATACTATAATAGACTCCTCTTGCGTATTTTTTCTAGATATCTCATCCTACACAGAGATTTCAACCCTACTGATAGAAAAACTAGAGGTCCCCATGATGATTAAGTCCTTTATATTTTCCCCAGGAGGCTCACGTTCTAGGAAAATAATGATGCAAACATGCTATCTAGGGGACTGAGACTCCAGAACACCTGCTTCCTACAATTGATTGAGGATACCCGGGTCCAGTTTGAAAGGACTAAAAACTTCATCCTCCAGCATATTTTCACTCAACCCACTGGCCTTTCACAGGATATAAGGTGATGGAGTGGTTATACCATGGTTTTCTCCAATTTAAGTTTCAATTGAATCCCTTATATGTTTCGGACCAACAATTCCTTCTCCTTTCTCTAAATGGTTAACAACTATTGCCTTGAAAACTAGGACCGTACAAACCCATATATAATGGGGAGGCTTAGTAAGGAAAAAACTATCGAAGATATTGCGGAATATTGAATCCCAATGTCATAAATTAAGACAACCATTATAGAAGGGGATCCAAAAAATCATAACATAACGTCGGATTCCCGAGGAGCTCTTCCTCGATCTCAATGGTGAGGGATTCCAGTGGGCCTTTCGATATATCATCTTCAACACAGATCCTAGGAGAAATGGGATAGAATATGACACTGGTTTGGGAGACAGAACATAGATAGAGGCCTAAAAAATTACCTTTCTACCAGAGGATTTTTAGGTTATAGAATGGAAAATGAAGTCCAGGATGGAATATTTAGAGTGATTTGGTGAAAGGGTTGTGCCTCAGGTAAAAATAAAAGGCCCACCTGAAGAGGGAGAACCTAACTTCTCCCATAAATCAGGAAAAAAGGCCCAAGTAGCAACCAGGACTTCATCATTTGAGATTCTAAGTTGAATTACTCTCACATTCAAATGGACAATGATCGCATGATCTTGAAAATTCCACTAAGAAAAGACGAACCAGTTGAACTCATCCACAGAGGGGTGATTCTTTCTAAATTGGGCTACCATGATAAGATCTAGAAAAACATATGTTTATGTGAACTCTACGGGAAATCGAAACTGAGAGAACCCCATTCGAGAGGGATTGGACCTTCGGGGTTATTTCGATTGGAGGGATCATAGGGAGGGAGGATGGGTCTATGAAACAGACAAAAGCTGGAAAATTGGAATGTAACAATCATGAAGGAGAAACTGAATCAACCCTCCCCGGACAAAGAAGGTTGAGGAGGGTAGGTGGCACCACACCCATTCTCTATTCCATCAGTGAAGAGGAAAATGATAAGGGAGCGATGGAAATTATTTTACCATCATCACTTGATCTTTGGATCCATAGATACTTACTCTATGGAATCATGCAACTCGTATGAATGGAATTAAGCATTGCATCTATTTTGGATTATATATATTTCATGCAATGGATTCATGGAAAGTCATTGATCACAAAATTAAAGCATTTATTGTGGAATCATGTGAAGAATGATATAAATGGATGAATCCTTTAATGAGGGGGTGATAATATATTTTTATTCAAATCTATGTTTTAAAAAACATGGATTTTCATGATCATCACTACTTGGTTCATGATTACTTATATTTATTGTGATGGCTTCAAAGAATTCTCATGATCCCTAATGATTTGTATGAGGGATTGGTTAATCAAAATTTAATCTATCATTAACTATGGAAGACCACTCAAGGACTTGATCTCGTACACAATAGACCCTTTTAAGATAACATCCCTCTCATAGATGTTGAGAATCAATGAATACCTGATTGAATGTTACACGATAACTAATGAAAAAAAATACATCATGTTATGGATCATACATTAAATTGAATAATTCTATTCATGTGAGGAATCATTCATGTATTTGGGTGGTCGACCATGTCTTTGATACTTAGATTGATCATCAAATATTGTTGGCATGGAAAAAATAGTGTTAGAGGTCGGATGTCTTGGTCATGTGTGGACATCATTAAATGATAAGAGGTTGAGCAAGATGGAATTTGCTTTATCATGAATTGTATTTCTAATGATGTTGTGAACACCACATGGCATCAAATGAGTGGTTTCATTCATCATGAAATATGAGTATTAGTTGAAGATGATGTGGGTTTATGATGAGATGGCATTGAATATATAATCAGAAGGTGGTGTTTTTATCAAAATTCATTATGGTGGAAAAACTAAAAAACTTACAACCATACCACATAATACATGTTCACTGTCTATATCTACTTAATAATCCTATTTTTGTCATCCAATCATTGAAAAATGGCACCAATATCAGTAGCCATACACACCTACACCCATTCCCTCACAACCATTCCACACCCTTACCAGTCTTCTTATGAACCACATTCAGATGCCATTCATGGTAATACGCTACCACTAGGATGGATGGTTAGATAGATCTTGATCATGGTTGATGAGACTTCTATAAGTTCTATTATTAAGCTAACAAGAAATCTATCTTGGCAGGACAATATTTTAAACCCATGTAAATCCAAAATTATTAGAATAAAACTCTATATGAAATTTTTTCTTTTGGAGGTTGTAAATAATCGTCTACGAATATATGAGTCAACTGATAATGAATTATATTGAATACAAATCGACCAGTATTGATGATGGAAACTATTATCACAAATATCTAGGAAAACATATCATTGATATTAGGGGGACTGTTCATCATGGTAATTTTTTTTACTAATTTCATGCTTTGGGGTATTCTGATATTCAGAAGAGAATATTAGTGGATCCCTTAACAATGAGAAATAACTCAAGTCTATGGTGTTTCATGAGAAGTGTATCAACTATAGGAATTAGTGAGTTTCATCATGGACTTCAAATATATGAAGTTGATTTTTGGGAATACATAATACCCCAGAAGGGATTGGGTGCCTTAAAATTTTCATTGATTCATAATTAAGAAATTATCAAGGTGAGGATATGTGAATTTTTTTACTAACTTCTTCCTTGAATAGTGGCGTTTAACAAGCCTGGATCTAAATCTTTAAGGGCCACAAGATAGGCCCTATGAGTTTTATTTATTTTTTATTTATGTTATATAATTTTTATAAACTCTAGATATGAAGTGTTTAGTGATCATATAGTTTACCATTAATCATTCATCCATTTGTTGGTTATCATCCTAACTTGTTTTAGGTCTCTTGTAACAGCAGTTTAGGGTTTTTAGATTTAAACAATGAAATGATATTTTTTGAGGGTGTAAAGAATTGAACAAAGAACGTGCACTTTAATTTCATTATGAATTTGGTCATAGATTCGGGGGAGTGTTTCACGCCATCAAAATTAGGACTCTCACTGTCATGAGTAATCAAACATCCTTTTGAAAATGAGGTGATAATATTGTAAATCATGGTTCATGATTCTCGAATCATGATTAATGTTACGTGATAGTCATATCAGGGATGATCAAGAATAATATTATGTTGATCAGTTCCAATTTGATGATATTAGGGATATGTAGGACTAGAAGGCCTTTATTATGAGTCCAAGAGATTTATGGATGATGATTCTAAATCATTTATGTAGATATATTTTTTACGTATTCAAAAAATCATTTCCTTTTCCAAGGACTGTTAATGCTTTGAAAAAACCCAATAAACACAATAAAATAATTGAGGTTTATGAGTTAGGGTTCTCATATAGATAATAGAATCATCTCAAACATTGTTTGAGCAAGGCCATAATTTTTTGGTCCTTTGATGAGGAGTGATTATAGAAGATGGTCTGCATAGTTTAACATCATATAGTGGTGATGAATCTATCATTATGTTTATTTATATGCATCATGAAAATATTTCTATAATTTGACATAATGTTGTAATGGTATAAGAATGAATGTGAAACTATGAATGACATCCCCAATGAACCTTCTAATTGGTTGGGGGAATTTAGATTTGTTAGTCATCTTTTACAATTTCACAAGCTTTTCAGTCAATGATCATATGATGAAACCTATCATGTGATTATACATCACATTCACTAGAATTTCATAACCAAAATTTATTCATGTGTAGGTAAAGAAAGTATGTATGATTCAAATACCCCACGGTCATGAAAGGTAGACAATAGATTAAGGTAACAAAAAATATATTTGGACGAGATTCCCTAGGTTCACATATGATTTTTATGTGATGGAATAATTACACAATCATATTTATGATATTTATATCCATTGAGAATAAAATAACATGTAGAGAGGGGAATTTTCAGTAGAATATAGAAAATATTTGTAAGGATTATATTGGTCATATTTAGCCTATTTTGGGGTAAGTATGGTTATGTCTTATCCATTTAAAGGATTTCTAGGGAGTTAAAAGGTCACAAAAAAATTTTAGATACTAATTTGAAATGGAAATTTTATTGGTACTAATTTTTGGGTTTGGTGACAAGTGGTTTCAGTGTCACAATGTATATTATAAAGAAATAAATCAATACATATGTAGTTAATGAGAATTTTTTGGTCCCCTTATTTAAAATTGATTTTTAATAAAGTGTGTGCAAAATATTTAAAATGAAATTTAATTTATCCACTATCATTCAGGATTATGATGTCATACTGATGATGATACCATTATGGTGAAGGGAACTCACATTAGGAGAGGACTTCTATAGTAGGGTCATTTCTATAGTCACATGACTTATGATGATTGATATCCTTCAATATGAATTAATAAACTTGGATATTTATGATAGTGGTAATAATATGGAAGATACTGGGATAATATACATTAGCACCACTATGTTATCAGAGAGATCATGAATCAAGCCACAAAATGTTCTTACAAAAAGAGACTCCCTACTAAGATCTGTCTCATATGATGGGAGGGGAATTTTCATATTTTATTCATATATAGAGATTCAACATTCATTTATAAAATAGATATAAAGATATAAAAAATCACTATAATAAACATTATTTTTTACGAGGTGGAACATATGGCGTGTAGATTAATATCAAGTGACTAAAATATTACCATGAATTTTAACAACTTTTGATTATGAGGTATTATTGAGATGAATGACTATATAAGGGAATTTGAGTCTTTATAAAAGATTTATACCCTAATATAAATGATTAAAAGAAGATGATATTATAATATTTATTTTAAAATTGATATGATTTACACATGTGTAACATTGATGGTTTTCGAATCAGTATACAGTTCAAACATAAATAATAGAGGAAGGGCATATTCTACATAATATTTTCAAAAAACACTAGATTTAATGGGGAACTTCCTTCTAGGTATATAACATAAAATAATAAAAATCTCTATCGAATTTTATTATTCACCATCGAATCCTTGAAGGTTACCTTTGTATTATCTAATCCATATTAGAGGTTTACTATTGAAGGGAAACCAATAGTACAAGCTCTCACGGTCCAGCAATTTCTTAAATTATGATATCAACATATAAAATTGGTTGGTATCAACTCAGATATTGAATATATGACATTGTTTTATGATTAATGTACAAGTCAATAAGGGTTTTATTTCTATCAAGGCTATATCAGTGTGTATTGAACACATATCTAAATAACGGGATAAAACATGTAATTATAAAAAAAAAATCATCAGAAGGGTTATTTTTCAAACATGAATACCTCTTATCCTATGGTTTAATTCCATGTGATAAGGAAGTGGTGACCTTTATATATATAGAATTCAATAGGATTGCATTTGTCAGAATGGATAATTAGGATCCCATGGATCAAATGAGTCTTTCTGGGTTTGATAAATAAGAGACAATCAAATAGTTCATTAATTTTTGTGGGTGTTCATGATGGGGAATATGAAGGGGTTTTAACATTTTGATATGATAAGAAACCTAACATAAAATGTTTACCCATAAAGGTAAAATGTTTATAGTGATGAGAATTTAGAGTCAGACCTATAATAGGGGATCCAAATATCATTACGTATCTCTTAGTATAGGAATAAATCAGTATGTGGTTTTTATTTAAAGAATCATTTATGTAGGTGTGGACAATACACAAGGAAAGGGAATTTTATTCCTTTTCTTCATGGATGGAACATGGATTAGATACACTGTCATCACTACATGTCTGGTATGCATAAAAAACAAGACACATTTCACTCATTGAAAGAATATCCCATACATAGATTATGATCATGTGCAGGGAAGGGGGTGACTATTAGTCTAAGGAACAATCCACTCATGTTTCAAAGGATTATATGTGGATATATAATTAGTGTAGGGAATAATTCATGTCTAATTATGAATGGGATATCCATACCTCACAATGCATTCAAGGGGATGAGAATCAATCCACACATAGATCTAAGATTGGAAATTCCCTAAGAATGTTTGACCTATATATAGTGAGGGTAATTATACCATTATATTGTGTCTAGAATATTGAATTGATATCTGATTGTTTCTATGTATCATAAGAAAATAGGAATGAATCCACATATTTTTCATACATTGGATTCCAACATATATCAAACTAAAACCTGGTAAATATTAATTTTATCATTAAGTCATGGCTGAATATAGGACTTGTGACCAGTGAATCTCTACATATCATGTGGTAATATAAATCAAGCCATTTACAGATATTATATATATGCTACATGGGATAGATAATTGTCTCCCAGATTGGGAATATTTAGATATAATACTTTGAAGAATACTTGATCCCTCTTAGACATGGGAAAAATGGGTTAAAGAAATCATAAACCTAACTTTCAATATCAAGGATGATCGTTTAAAGATTTGTGGAAAAAATACCACTATTTTAGTGAAATAGCTAATGGGATGACGGGGGACTTATTCTCTGGGACCAAAATATCCTAGAGTCACAAGATCATAGAAATACGTAACATTCAACTGTGAATCATGGTTGGGTTCCTTCTGGATTGGTCAGTACTTATTAAAAAAATCTGGGACATTAAAATAATATATTTCATCATGGAATCATGTGATTTTTATATGTAAATAGATATTTATGTTATTATGATGTAAATAGAGGTGTCTAAATGGATTTTTAATCATAATAGTGTGAAGAATTGTTAAGGGTTACATTCCCCAAAATGAATGGGTATAACAATGTGATGTCATAATATGTATTTAATAATATGTATGATGAACAGATAATTAAAATAGTGGTTATATGAAACATATTTAATTTTTGGTTTATATGAAGTGAAAGTAATAACCCTTGAATATTTATATTAGAAGAAAGTGGGGCTAGTTGGTATCGGTTAAACAAAAATAATAGGTAAGCCCCTATTCCACTCAGTTAGAAATGTAATTCCTAGATTTATGGGGTGCCTCTCTTATGGGATCGGTACACATAAAAGGGGAGATTTCTATGACATTGTAGTATTAACTAGTGACTCTTTGCGGGGTTCATTCGGATTAAAAAAATCCATGTAACATGTTTTCTATTGAGGGGGAACCAAGATCCTTAGTTATCAAGGTCCATTTTTCCCAATAAGAGGATATTAATACCTGGAATTGGTTAATATTGACTCAGATATAATTTATATAATATTGGTTCATAGAGAGAATAAAATTCAATAAGAATTTAATAACCCTAAACGCGATTACATATTGTATTTATCACTTTTATTATTAAAAAGGATAAAAAATGGAATACCTAAATTCAATGTAAATAATGTGATAATATGTTTGGAATGAAGACCACTTGTCATGTAGTTTTTCTTCATCCAATGATGACATATTCAACCATATTAACATCATTAGACTGTGATGTTTTCATTCAGTTTAACTCCATACAACTAAGATGTTTTCATGAATTTTAATATCATGAGAAAATATATAATTTCAATTGTGTTGAATATCTCAAGGAAATTAGGTCATAATAGGGGATTCATACCCCAATATGGATGGGGGCTTGTATAAGTATTATAAAATGTTTTAAAAAATTAGTATGAAGTGAAAAAATTAATATAAATGGTAAAAAAATCTACTTGAATAGTTGCATTATGAGAAGTGTAAATCATAACATCAGAATATAGAATTCAATAGGCAGTGGAGACCAATGGATATATGTCATCCATCAATAATGGTGGAAGATAATATTCAAAAAAAATTGGACAATATGTCTTATTTTTCATGTAGTCCACAAATATAGGACTAGTTCACCCACTACGTCAAAGCCCTATAGATTGTGATATTCACTAGTGAATCCATGTGGGGTACCTTTTGATTAACCAGCCCCTGTAAATAGTTTTATATGTTGGGAAAATTATAGGAATGACTTTAGGTTCATGGGTCGCAAGAGAATTATATCAACTAAGGGAATTTGTAGGTATTAAATCAGATATCTTATATATTATGTTGGTTTTTTGGAATGAAAAATTAAAGAAGGATCCAAGAACACAAAAGGATACCAAAACGTGTATTAAACACATTTTAATGTGGATTAGAGATTAAAAATAGATCATGTGACTAAAATGGTATCATGAAGTTTTACATAATACTACTATGATGTAATCCCACATCCAAAACACATATTGATCAAGTTTGTCAAATAAGGATTCCATATACCATAAGACTACATTTTTCATGCTTTCTCTAATGAAAAAGGGATAAATAGGTAGACGCTTGAGTTATAAAATATTCATTGATAGGGAATAAGTGGTAGAGTTCAAAATTTAATGTAGACTATATCATTTAGAGAGATATTATTCTCATGTATGGTTATGGTTGGGAGTGATTAAATCTAATGGATGAGCCAAAATGGATGATCCAATCTTCGTGAATTCTTTAAAGGTAATTGGAATAGAGCCACAGAAACTTATGTAGAAATAACATAGCATAGATTTACAACATATTCCAAATGGGGAAACAATTTCTTCATTATGTTTTATATTATTACATGACCCATGATTTTGAGAACATGGATTCACTACAAATTTTATGACCACCATAATAAAGTCACATATAGTTCTTTGATGTAAATTTCACTAAACTATTCAATTTCCTATGTGGGGATTGATAATTTTTATCATATTGTGGATGATACCAATATTTATATTTGTGTGTCTCAACATATCATGTGATAACAAGAATGAATCCACACATAGTTATAATAAGGAAACATTTTTATATAGGTATGACACATACCAAATGAGGAGGATTTTTTCTATTTATATTGTGGCTAAACCTAATATTTTTTATCTAAGAATCAATTCATATCATATAAAAATAGGAATGAAGGCAAACATATTCTTGATAAAATTACTTACAAAGGTATCTCCCATATACATAGCGGGGGGAGTTTTCATATATGTTATGGGTGGGCCCATGATTTGATATTCAATAATCATTACCTATTTAGTGGTAATAATTATACATCCTAGAATATTTATCATATTGAATATTCATTGCACATGTTTGATCCATAAATATGGACGGGTTATTTTTTCATTTATATAATGATTGGGCTTGTGATTTGATATTTTGGAATTAATACATATCTTATGAATACATGAATCATGAAACACAAATAATTCATTTGGAAATTTCACTTTTTTTTATCTATGTATCACATATAGATGGGATCATTTAATATTCTAGAAAAGATCTAGCTTCTGTATAGTAATTTCTAATTTCAATATGTCCATGGTTGAAAAATAAATAAATATTTAGAAGATGAGGGTTTTTAGTGCACTGATCATGGACATACTAACATTCCCTCACATGGGAAATGTGACTAAACTCAGTGTGAGATGGTAAACCCCTACATCAAAAATATTTTATTCTGATCTAGTTTACACTAAATATGGGAGACAAAATCCAAAATATAAATAAATGATGTGTAGTTTAATGCCATGTAACTAGGACATTTTTTTTCTAATGTAACATTATTTTACCAGGTTGTGGTTGGGAATAATCATACATATAATAAAACCATATAATTCACTTTTTGGGTTTCAAATAGAATATTCTTGATTCATTGATCAATGTAATTTGGTTCAAGTGTCTATTGATGGTGGTGATTTTACCTGAGATGATACACTCTTAATGAGAGAAAAGCTAGTAAATTGGGTAGGTTATTTTTCCATGTTTATGATGGGAATGATATTTTTAATGTTGTTGGTCTCATCCATACAAAGACTCATTAGGATTATAATTACTTGGTGATTTACTTTTCTGTTGGTGGTGCACTCTTGTACCCCATCCCCTAAAAATTTAATAATGATTGGCTTGTGATTCTAGGGTGCTGAGAGACTGTTATTGATGCCTAGAATTGTGTATTCCTTGGTTCCCCCATCCATGTTTTGTATATAAAATTAAATAATACCAAGATGAAGATTTTGGAATAGAGGAGTCTCACTTTATCCAAGCTTGATGATGACATTAAGTCTTCTGAATGTGTTTTAATGGACTGTGAAAATTTAAACCACCTCCACTCCATTCCATCCAATGCCGAAATTCAGGCCTTATCCAATCTGGATGACATCCACAACACCAAAGGGAATATATCCATGTATATCTATAATGATAGGTGGGTATAAAAAGTGATAAGAATTCCAGATTTTTCCATCAAAATCCTATATAATGGAAGATCAAGAGAGGAGTCACTTCTCTAAATATTAATGGGAATTTTCTCACATTAGAGAATGATATCTAAAAAGTGGTTACCAATTATTTTAATACTATATATTCTGAAATTTGGGATGATAGAACTCACATGATTATGAATAACATCACCCCCAGTATTTATGATCAATATAATTTCAAACTAGTTAAAGCATGTAGGGAGAAGAAGATTAGGACAACCCTGTTTCATATTAATATTGATAGTTTTGTAGGGATACATGGTCTCACTAAAAATTTATTCATGACTAATTAGTATATTGTTCATGATGTGGTTGTTAATGCTATGAGATAATTCTTTGTTTGTTCTTCCTTGACATATTGTGAAAGCTCCTATTTTATTTCTATCATTCCAAAAAAGGTGAATGTTGTGGTTCTTAAGGATTGTAGACTGTTTGAAACTGAAAACACAATTCTCAAGGTCATTAGTAAAATAGTTTCTATATGGAAGAGAAATCTGGTTAATGGACTCATCACATAGAATGTACTTAATTTTTTCAAAGAGTAATATATAAACATATATTTTACTACATTTGAATGCAAAAATTTTATGAGGAGGAATGTGAAACATGGGAATATTTATTTGAATATTTTCATTTCTATGGACTTAGATACTATGAAAAAGAGATTTATTTTTTCCAATCTTAGGATGCATGGGTTCTCCATCAAGTTCACTTGCTGGGATAATTCTATTCATAAGAGTTCTGGATTTCAATTCTGTTCAATGGAACTCTATGGTGTTTGATTTAATGTTCTAGGGGTTTTCAACATGGAGATCCCCTTTCTGGTCTTCTGTTCTCCGTTGCTGAATATTATTTGAGTCTTCACCTCAATATCCTTGTCCAATAAGGGTTGTATAGTAATATTAAAGTTGGAATTGATCTTTTTTCTACCACTCATATTTTTTATGTGGATTAAATTCACATTTTAGGTAGGTTGATAGATAGACTATTTGTTAGATTAAAATAATTTTTATACATTTTTAAGATGTGGATAGATTGTCCATTAGTTGGTGGATATCCTCTATGTTTTTTGGAGATAGTGTTGCCATTATGAAACATAAAAGATTTGCATGGTCCATTGGGGTTAAGAACGACTCTCTACCTTTTATATATCTTGGGGTACCTCTTTTTTGGGGTTGTGAGATAAGGTATCATCATTAGTCTTTCCTCTCGTGCATTATTTTTTTAATGGATACCAAGAAGGGGATGACTACTTCTCATGCTGGAAAAATCTATCCTTTTAATTAATTGATCACCTCTTTATTTCTTTATGTGTTCTTTATTTATATATGGCCTTTGGACCTGGTCAGGGAGCTCCAATTTCTAACCAAGAATGTCATATTGGTAGGTTCCGTAAATGAGAATAAGCTTGACAATGTGGTTTGGAAAGAGTGTGTTAAGATAACTAACATGGGAGGATTATGCCTCAATTATTTGGGTCTTTTTAATGAAGATCTATTAATCATGTTTAACTGGAATATATTTAAATACAATAACATATCAATTGAGTTTTTTCTGCTCATTTTATCCCAAAACATTCGACCAAACATTCATCACATTTTCCTTCTTTGATTTAGCCATCCCAGAGGTCTAGATTTAATATATTTATGCATTTTCATAAATGGGTTATTTGAAGGGAATCTTTGTTGAATTCATAGAGAAATCATTGGATAACTAGGATGCTTTAAGAGGTTACAGGTATTACCTTAAGTCTACTGCTTATTTCAATAGCATTTGTTATGGCTAGTGATATACATTCCTATGATTTCATTCCAACTAAATTTCCAAGTAAAATGCATGGGTATAGAATTATTGATAGTGACATGATAATATGAAACTGATCTCCAATGGTATTCTATGTTCTAGGGACTAGTATTGTGATTAGTGTGATAGGAATATTACAAAACCCTAGTCATTTTGTCTTTTCATACATTTTTTATTCCCCCAGTTGATTATCTTCTACGATGGAGGATATGGAAAAGGAGACACCTTGTTCAAAAACATCTCCAAAAAACTGGAGTTTATATTTTATTGGCCTACCCATTATGTCTAGCGGTGGAGGAAATCATTTTTCATGTTTTGTCTCTCTTTTTCCTTCACATGAATATTTATGAAGTATATTCTGGATATAATTGGCAGCTATTTTTATGTGAAAATCTAGATGAGTTAATAGAATCCGTTAATCTTGTACTGTGATGTTACCAAGTCATAAGTATATTGATGGATGCTTCATTAGACACATTCAGTTTCATTTGGAAGGCCCAGAATGACTTGGTTTTTTATGATAAAAAGAAACTTTTTAGGATGGATTCAGATATATTCACAAGAATGTTGGCAGGGCCTCAAAATTTCAGATTGGTAGCATGAAAACTTATTCTAATAACCATGTTGTATTTTGAAAAGTTTGTGTCATTGGAAGGAACAAAAATCCATTTTTGTGGAAGTCAATTAGGTGGATTCTCCCAATCCCCTCTTCGTTGAAAGTAAATGTTGAAGGGGAAACTACCAGTGAACCTAGTTTTTCAGGGTGTGGTGGTGTTTTCTGTATCTATCAGGCCATTGTTAAGGGATATTTCAACCATTATATTTTATTAGGCTCTTCCATTGATGTTGAATTATGGGTGATGATTAAATCCATCACTTATAGAGTTCATTATGGTTGGATTTTTCTAATGATGTAATCAGATTCTATAGTGGCTACTGATATTATCAATAGGCGGTTGAGGAATGTCCATTGGTTGATGTTTTCACCCTATGTTGAATGTCTTCAGCTCCGTGGTTGTATCAACCTTTATGGGATTCATGTTTATAATGAGTATAATCTGGTTGTTGTTTCCTTGTCAAAGAAGGCCATTGTAGATTCATGTATTTCATGGTCATGTATGGTCATTGATTGATGTTTGAATTTTTTCTGAAGAAAATTCATGTGGAAATTCATATATTAGGCTTGGTAAACCCCCCATGTTATGTTTTGACTGTTGTATCTTATTTTTATTAATAAACTTGGTTAAGAGTGGGGTTTCTACCCTCATGGAATTTTTGAGTATATAGTTTACCCCATTATTTCAAGAACCTCTTTATAAGAAGGTTTCATAATAAGGGGATAAATTCTTTATCTAGGTGAGACATCCACAAGGGGGGTTCCATGGAATTTTCCCACAATAAGGTTCGCATATTCCATCACTATACTAAAACTCGAGGGATTACAATGGATGTTATTTCCATTTTTGGTTAATAGGTTGACAGACCAATGAGGTGTTGTCGACATGAATTTTACATCTATAAAGATATTACATCGAATGGAATATGCATGTTTGCCTCATCTTCCATGAGGTTCAAGATATTATAACCTTCATTTTGATGTTGTGCATGAATTTAGCTTGTTGATTGGTGGTCTTCGGAGCATGTTGTGGAAAATTTATTATTGTGGGAATGTTATATGACTACTAAGAAGCTACTAGTGTACTCTAGTGAGAATCTACATTTTCATCGTGAATATAAGATTGTATGTGGTTTCTTTTCTGGTAATGTCAATTAACCTTGGTTGATGAAGGGGTATTATCCTAGTTCATATATTCCTTATCCATTGGATAATTCTAAATATCCTCTAAAATGAGAGGAGGGATATGGGTCTCATTTATTATGTCCTTAATAGGGTGTTGGAAAAGTCTTTTATTAGCGAGAACACAGATTTGGGTTAGATCATGTAATGTATTGGAATATTTCAATTAAATTGAACCGTAGGTATGTGAGATTTCACTTAGGTAATTTCTAATTGGTGCTTCTAAACCTCAATTAGAGTTGAGGTATGAGCCTAGTCCTATGCATTTGGAGAATGGAACCTACATTTTCCCACAAATATGTGCACATATAATGAGGTGATTTCCAAACTAATTTGAGTCACCTTAGTTGGATCATGTTCATTGGATTAGCCTTATGCAACATCATTTATGGGATTATGATGATAATTATCCTAGATGAGAGAAAAAAGTGTGATTTCTTCATAATAGACACATATTCATGTGGATAATCCTAATATTATTCTCTTTCCATTGAGATAGAGTTGTGTAATATTCCATATATCATCACATGAATATACAGGTGGAGATCATCTATATTGGTTGAAAGGTATTGTCACTTCAAAAAGTTATGTGTAGGGATATATGATTGCATGCTCTCAGTTACAAGGATATTCTAGCTGATGACTTTGATAATAGAAAGGATGTATTCTCACTCTTTTCCTTTTTATTCCATCTTATTTTTTTGATGTGATTTAGGCATGGTGGAATGAATAGTTTCTTGCCCTGTGATTTCATCCAAGATATGTTAACATGAATTCAATGAGAATGTAGGGTTATGGTACCTCTCACTAGTTTACACTAGAATATGTTGTGTGATTCATAAATGGAGTAATGGATATGTTCTCATTCCTTCTAGTCTATATCATTCCATATCTGGTGAGATGAACTCAGTTCCAAGATCATAGTGTCCAAAGAGGTGACCTAACAAGTAATAACCTAACCAGGTGGTTGAGGTGAATTAATAGTTTTGTGATATTATATGGATCAAGATTTTATATTAGTGGTGTTACTTTTCTGGAAACTATAAATTTCACATGATTATAAAAACATCTATTAGAGATTAAGATATTTCATATTTTATTATCCTATGATTGGTAAATGATCCATGTTGGTTCATGTCTTAATGTTTGAATGTTTGAATTAAATTTACATCAACCAAAAAGAAAATATTTTTGATGATTAAGATCAATATAATAGGATTTTTCATGAATTTTAATGTCACATGAATATGATGTTCTCTTATAGTTTTACATTATGAAACAAGGATGTATCTCACATAACAATGAACTTGTTGCATTGTTTAATATCATTTGTCTAAGATGATGTCTTGCTATTTAACTCCATATGACTATAAGATTTTCATGTAGTTTAACATCATGATACTATAAAATATTAGGATTTTAAAATCATATAAATATGATCCAAAAATTAAAATTATCATTATGTGACTTGGATTTTATCATCTATAATACCATCATGTGAAAAGGAAATTTTTGTTCCACTAGCTATTATACCTGAATGTTTTTAATATTCATAATTGAATCATATGCTTTTTGAATGAGTATAATTATCCTAAAACTGTATCAATAATTCAATTACATTCTATTTTATGAAATTCATAATGAAATATAATTCTTGAATAATTGAATTGGTAATTCATGGACACCTCATAGGGTCTATTGGCACAATAGAGCTCAATATTTCCTTGTTCTACTAAACATGTGAAGTATGAACCTATATGATTCGTCTTTAATATGTATAATTTTCATACTTTTTCACAAATATAAAGTCTTTTATAATTGGGAAATAAGTGACCAATATTCTATTACATAACATGTGTGTTCTATTTAGTGTTATCACATGACTTGAGTTGGGATACATGTGTTGGTGGTTTTACCATTCCATCAATAATCATATTCTGAATCCAGTCTATAAATATTATGAAACTATCAATTGTATACTCGAGATATTTCCATTAAAGGAAGTGAATTTTATGGTCTTTCAAACATAAAAAATTCAACTTACTCATTTTTGGGAGTTCAATCAAATAATTATCTATAGAATATTCCAAGTACATGGGTACAATACTTTATAGAGAGAATATACATCTCTCTATCAGTCGTCAATAGAAGGGAGACCATGCTACTTCCACAACGTGTTACCTATACCTCTATTAACATGGGAACATGGTAGGGTTATGATCCAAGTCTCGAAAGGATGGATCATTATTGGTTAAGGTGTATTTTTTAAAGCATTGAGGGTCTTTGATAATGTATACACTTCCCACCTATTTGAGGATCCATTATATCCCTAACATTATACGGAATCTACATAGGTTATATAGTTTATGATGTTCACTTGATTATGGGATAAAAATATATAAATTTTTTTCCATGTGGGATGGGGAACTTGATCTTATAAAAATATGTACGTCATTATAGGGTTTTGTGATGTGGAAAAATTTATAGATATCTCCTGATGATGGGGGGAATAATATTAAATTCCCCCAGACCTCTAAGCTAGAGCAATACACTACATGAAGTAATTATATAATAATGTGCTAGTACAAAATTTTGGGATCGATATCCCAAAATAATTCCCCCAACTATTCAATTAATATTCACATTATCTTATTAGAGATGAGTGACCCTCTATTATGTATAATGTATTTTTTTCCTAAGGAGTTGATTGGTAGAAGTAACAAAATAATCATTTCCATTTGTCAATGGAATTATGGGTGGATGATTACAGGAGTCACAATGTGGGCATAAGAGATGAAATATGTAATTTACTTTGAGAATATGGTCTATAGATGACTCAAAATGGAACATAAATATCGTTCATAATACCTTGTATAGAGGTATTAATGATACCATTGATCCTATAATTTTCATAAGTTAAGGGTATAAGGTGGGAGAAACTATTGATACTCACATAAATTCTGAAGGGTGAAATTATTCTCATCAATAGATTGATTATTTAGATATGATGGGAATTCCTCAGATTCTATTGTAAATGTATTAATGGAGACATAGGTGTATGGTAATACTCATTAATAGAGTATCTAATTTGATAGCCCAGTACAAAATGTGTTGTTTGTTGGAATAGTTTGCATTATAATGTTCATTGATTCATCACCAATATTTATGATTATACTAGGGTTAAAAATGAATAAAATTATCCAAGTACAATGGGATGAGTTTTTCCCTATGATTATATAGTCACCAAGTATAACTATGACGATGTTAGTTGGTCTTCTCTAGTAATGATATATGATTGATTTTTGGCCACTATCTAAATACAATGCTGGGAATCATATACATTTTCAATAATAGGGTTATAGAAATTATCAATATTTTCCTTATTACCATTCCCCAAGAAAGCTCTCTTATTATATCCCCATGTTTGGATGGTTGGGATATGCACAACTTTCATTATACTTCACCACAAGAATTATTTTTATATGAAAATAAAATTTATCATAGTTAATAGGTTTTCTCCTAGGTAGCTCTTGAATTGTTTATATAATTTATTTATTGTCTTTATCCACCTACCTGATAAATGGAAGGTTTTTGTTTCTACAATCTACAGATAATATTGAAATGTTGTTGAATGTGGCAACAAGTGCCACATACTCTTCTATGACCTACCTTCTGCTATACTTCATGTGGTTATTTTTCTAATGAAGGATTTTATAAGAAACCTCTGAAGTGGAGATGGAGGTGTGAAAATGGTAATCACAAAAAAAAAATCTCACCAAATAGAACTATAGTTGTTGAGTTGGTGAAAATTTAGGTTGTGACCTTATACACAAGGCTACCATGGTGGATGATGCACATTATTGGTGTGTGAGCTGGATTCTCATTAGAGGTACAGGTGTTCTATAGTTATTACCATCTTTTCTAGTTATCATGGATTATTTTGGAATTTTTGAGTTTTATATTATATTTTAAGAAATATGAAATTCCCTGGAAAATGAACATTACACCCTATAGTGTAGCATCATATATAAGAGTACATTGTTGGTCAATTACAATCAAATATAGAGGATAAATTGGTTTTATTTTTTAATAGGTGTAGAAGATTTAAAGGATTCATATTAAGTTATAATTTTTTCATGATATAGACATTGACAAAATTTAATTTTTTGATGTACATGATCCTTCATTTTATACACTTGAATTTGTGTACACAATTAAAGGATTAATTTTGGGTGCAAATTTGATGTTTCTCAAAATAACATGGAATAAATTGGCATAATAAAAACTAAGAAATCTATCATTTTTATCCCATGAATGTGATGAAATAGTTAAACGATTCATTAAATGTTTAACATTTTTTTCCTGAGAAATAGAAATTTTATATCTATTATTGGTAATTTAGATTCACGATAACTACGGTGAATTAATCGGTCCATTATCACATGGTATCACATGATAATCTCCATTTTTTTCACGATAATTTATTAACTATATACGTTTGAGATACAATATTTCTAATATATATGGCGACTCAATTTTTTGGATATCACATGATATCATATCGGGTTAACTATTTTGGATTATAGAAACTAGTATTGGCTATCTAGGTTTAGGAAATAAGTTGGATAAAATCTACAGTGACTCGGTTAGTTTGTAATCACATTCATTCATGTATGGTAAACCTTTTTGTTTCATAAAAATTATTTTTTATCTAGGTATAGGGAAAATGATTCTTGAAGCCTATATAAATTTATCTATTTCTTAATATCATTTTTTCATATTGGGTTTTCAATTTTTTCCTGAAAATTTTAGTGGGTTTACCCAATACTTGTTTATTGGTGATTGAGTGTGTTTGAAAAATAATTTTTCTCTTGTATAACATATTATCTGAAAAGAAAAATACAAATGGTTTCCAAATATATAATAATTCATGACACTTTATTCTAAAATCATGAATTTATTTTATTTTTCAAACCCTTTTACATTGAGGAACCCACATTGGATGAGGGGATGGAAGTATGGTCACATCCTACCCTTTTTAGAGAATTATTTCCATCTCTTGGACCATTAAATATATTTTCGATATGTTTATGAATCCTTTCTAGGTCTTGATACCAGACTAGTTACCTATGTTCCAATTAAATTAATAAAACCAAGTGTTGGTGATAAAAACTTCATGTTCTATAGGTTATCCATTTTTAATTTCTTAATTTATGATGATTTAGTTTCTATCCATGTTTTCAATCTCTAATGTTTATCTCCATCTAAGAAGTTGGTTACTATCCTGGATATGGAATTGAACATCCAAAATAAATATAATATATAATATGAGAATAGAAAACAAAACCCAGTAAGTTTCTCTGACATAGTTTAAGTTCATATGACAGAAATAACTCATGTAGTTTAACATAACAAAGAATGGATGTAAATATGGGAATTTGAATCTTGATATTAGAGCTCGATCCTTAGTGAGGAATCTAAAATTCCCTATAATGATAGAAATCATAACGTATTTATATTTTTATGTGAACTATAATCATAAAAGGTGTGAAAATAACTTCTTTCTATGGGGATTATGCATGATAGGCCGTCCAAAAATGCCTCATCCGTGTTATGAAAAATTGAGTAAAGATGGGATATAATCGAGATTAAATCAATAATATTGTATCTCATTTTTTTAACTTTATAATTATATTTTCATAAAAATCACTATTCTATAGGCTTAAAAGATTCATGTTCAATGTGATAAATAAGAAATAGATGATGATTGGACACATCACATGAGAGGGAATATTATTAGGACACACACAGTGAGGTTTCCTTGATTATTTATTACCAGTTATGTGGAGAATATGGTATGGATATTAGGTATTATTATGGTTTCTTATGTATCCTTATTATAATAGGAATAATATTACTTTTAGTTAACTTCTTCGATATCTAGTGATGGGTTTAATGTGGTTGAGGACATGGTTGGGGATTAAACATAAGAGGACTCATGTATATAATCCAATTTTTAATAATCTGATATAAAATGAAAGGTGATATATTCCTAAGAGAATTTGGGACTTATGCGAAGGAGAATTTTGGGTATGGAGAAAATTATTCAATGGTTATTAAGACTTGAATATTGGTCCTAAGGAATGATTCCTACATATCTTTTTTGGACATGAATCTATGTCCTCATAGTTCTGATGGATGTGGCATGAATATGATCACATGAGTGTATAACCTTATACCATTATGGAAAGAATTAATACCACCAGTAAATTATGGAATCTCTCCACATAAAGGGTATACTTGTATAAAGGAATATTTTTGTGGGATCACATGGTCTGAGGGTGAAATTTCCTCCAAACTCTAATTGATAAGGGAAAAAAATCCAAGGATTTATTCCTAGAATATCTAAGGATCACTACCTGATATGTTTGAGGGTGTCTTCTTAATAAAGATGACTTGTCTAGGGGTCTTCACATGATTGAACCCGGAATGTATAGGGGATTTATGTTATTTATGATTTCATGTCCAAGGTGCTTTACATAATCAACACTAATAAGTCATTGGATCCTCATGTTATCAAAGATGACATGTCAAAGAAAACTATGTGATCAAGAATACCATCTCTTGGGTTATTTCTGTTATTGAATATTAAAACAACACGGTTCTTAACTTTATCATATCTAACATGTCTAGGATATTTTGTAGGATTGAAGCTAACATGACCAAGGTGAATCACATGGATAAAGATAATTTGTACAAGGTGATTTCATGCGATAAAGGCTTGAATGATAGAGGGGTTTTGTATGATAATATATATATATCCAGATGTCTTCACATAATTGAAGATAAAACATTCAAGTGTTTCTTGCGATTAATTATGATTTTTCATGGGTACGTAGCATGATGGCATCGTGATACTAGTTGGTATTCATACTATCTTGTGACCTTAAAGGATTCTTGCGATGGGGTCTCATAAAAATTTATAAAATTTCACAGATTAAAAATATCACATATCCATGGGATTAATTTTCATGTCCAATGATGCATATGTTCATCACAATAACTATGACAAGTTATGAGATAACATGATATATTCACATGAATTCATCTATATTGAAATGGTTTTACCAGAAGGAGGATTGAATGTACATGGGTTAATATACAAATCAAAGACACATGTCAATGAGTGTTCACATGAATAGGGTGTATATGATCATGTGATACTATGGGAGTTTTGGAATTTAGTTTTATGAACCTATGTAGGTGTATCATATCATAGAATCATGCATGAATTTCTCAATAGAGGAACTTTTGACGATATCAAATGATTTAAATAATATCAATATTTGATCGTGTATTTAAAATATTCTAGTCATTTGGACATTACTTGGTCTTAAAATGTCATCACATAGTGACCAAGAGAGTCCTTGTGAAGGAATATTCCCTATTCTCCTATCATTCCTTTTTTTTCTCTATATGTTCCTACATATCTTTCTTCTCTCCAACTTATTATTTTTTTCAATGGGATACATAAGTTTTTTTTTTGAATTAGTAGCTAGATATGCCACTATATTTAATAGTGATGGTTTATCAGGCGCTATTGTGAGGCAGTGGGATCCCTTTTCATGATTTTCATCACATGACGCATATTTGATCACATAATGGTGTCTCATGATACATCTATCATATTCCCTTAAACATATTTTTGAAACCTATTGTGGTCATTACATGATTTCTTTAAGGTCCTTACAGTATCAATTTTAGTGATTCACATGTTAATTCTATGTTTCAGTGGAAAATAGTAGACAACCAATGAAATATTCATGTGACTAAAAGTTTTTAATGAATGAATCATATCACAAATGAATATACACTATTTTTCATAGGAGGACTATGAGGTCAGTATGGATATTTTTTGTCATCATAACAAAATAATGTGTTCTTTATAAACTCTCCCAATGGATTCATGCAGATCACATGATCATGCTTATTTTATTTAGATGATACACATTTTATATAATTTATGAAATAGTGTAGTGTAAAATTAGGGATTGATCACTCAACAACCACAAACAACACCATAAAAAGAATGATGATAAAGGTAAAATAATATAATTTAGTGAAGATAAATGTTTTTATTTGAATCCATGGTTAAATAAAAATGGATTTGTGTGATCATAACATATTGATCATGTGAATCCATATACTTGTTGTGAAGGATTCATGTTATTCATGTGATTCAGAGTGTTTCACATGAGTGATTGGTTGATCATTCTTTGTAATTTAAAATTCATCAAATAATCTCTTGATTCCTTGACCTTGCACCCAATAGTCCCTTCATAGAATGATGAATGATTACAATAATTATCTTGAACATTTTGTGCATTGGGGAATACATGATTTTGTGATTCTTATTTGCTCAAGTTATCTATGAACAAAATGTGATGTATCAACCTTTCATTTGAATATTCCCATTGATGCACAGTTTGATGCTTGTATTCTGATGACCGAGTGAATATTTTTTGTTTCAATTTCTCATCATTGATTGATAGCATGAAAAACACTAGGGTAATGGGATTATTGATCTAATATCATAGACTTCATTTAAGGACAGGGTTTAAGGATGATGGAATTCAATTGATCGAGTACAGCTGTGCCTAAGATTTTATGCATGGATTATATCATCAAACCTAAGGTGTATTCCATTAAAATAGATGAGAAGATATTGAAGATGAGATTGAGGAATTAATAGACTTCTTAAACAATCCAATTTTATTTTATATATTTTATCCATAAATTTTACATTCAAAAAGTATAGAGATCTTGGATTTCCTTACATTTTTTTAAATGATTTTAGGAATAATTATTGATCAAATATAAACCATAGATCATAAATTATAGTGTCAATTGAAGAATGCGTACATTAATATGAATACATGGAAAATGAATAAAAAATTTATATTAATAATCCATAATGAGATCTAAGATTCCTTTAAGATCATACATCTTCATTGGGTATCCTTGGGATAGATAGGAGAATTGGAAGGATATAAAATCCAATTATGGAAAATAAACAAAGGAGGAAGTCATTTCACATGGGATAGAAGGAATAACATGATGACATAAAAAGGAATGGAACATTGATAACAATATGAATGTGTCGCATATTGTAAATAACATCATGTAGTCATGGAAACATAGTAATATGGAATCAATATAAAACATGGCATTAACAGGAGTCAAGGATAACATCAATGACTATATCACTTGGTGGACAATGTCCCATAATGGATCATGTTTACTCCCTAATACCATATAAGACTTCTCCAGAGGCTAAAAATTTCCCAATGTATTACAATGCTCTCAAGGTGATCCGATCACAACATGGTAATTCATATGTGTTCCATATAGAGAATCAAACAAAAGAAATAATCATAAGGGGTACACATGAAATAAAATGGGCATCCTAATCATGTCACAATGCATAACCAATGAGTGTATCATAATGGTGCCCACAAAAAAATGTATTTAAATTAAAAATGGTCATTAATAATGTAAACTAAGAAAAAATCATGAAAATGTATGTCCAACTGAATTGAAAATGTATAATATTTTTTATTAATCCTTAGAAATGAGCCACATTAGTGAGGTATAAGGAAAAACAATAAAGATAATATAATGAAGATAGATGGATAATTTTTTAACAAAACCAAAAGTAATCTAAAATTGTTTTTCATGATGAAATGGGTTATTTTACGAAAAATTATGGCAGATTAAAACCATTTATGGAGTGCACCAGCAATATGGTATGAAATTATGTAGTTACCATTACTTGGGCTTTCTTATCATGAGGAATTGAAAAAAGAACCTTGAAAAATATGTATTTTCCACAAAAGGAATGATTAATTGATATAGATAAATTATTTTTTAACAGATAAACCGAATTTATATGGTCTGAAAAAGAATAATGATGTTTAGTGATATATAAAGCATAACCTGAAGGGAAAATGGGGGTTCAGAGAGATTTCATACCTTATCTATGAAACTATATTTCAATTGCAATTAATATACTATGTAATAAAATTATATTCATTAATTATTTATTTCATAAAATATTCTACATATATTTTATTTATTATAATTTTTTAAGTTGAATTATTGCTTCTTTAACGAGTAATAATGTTTTATTTTGTTGTTCCTAGAAAATTTAATTCATGGTTTCATGTTCGTTTTTCTTGTGTATAATTATGGAATTTCTAGTAAAATTAAAATAATTCTTCAGAAGTGAAATTATATGGGATTAATTAATTTCAAAAATGTAAATGGTCTAATATACCTTTTTTCAGCATATATATTATTCATTTGATAAAACATTACTGATAAATGTTTTGATTATTTTGGGGTTTTTTATATTTGTGATCTAGTTTTTCTTTGTTATTTAATATTTTGTCTATAAATTAGGCCTTGAAAATAAAAAAATGTTATTATATAAATATTAAAATCTTTTTTAACAATTATATTTGTCTTTTGACCTTAAAATAAGGATGTAATAAAAAAAATATTTTCATTTATGAAGGAGTCCAATCGACACATCATAGAAAAAAGTTTCATTTTTTAAGATGAAAATGGAATAGAATTGATTCGATGAAGGATATTCCAATAAAAATATAAAATTATAGTATATATATGATACCAGAGTTATCCTTTCACTTTTGAGATGGGAGTTTATGAAAGAATAATAAATTAAATGAAATCAAAAGGGAATTATGTGGATTTTTCCTCTTGAACATCATCTAAATTAGAACCTCCTTAAGGAACTCTGAATAGGACTTTTGGTGAGACTAGTTAGACTAGAATGTGGGTATAACATACTAATACTATTTTAATATACCCATATAAAAATTTTTTAATCATGCAATGTTGAAGTCCTTTTTAGGGGTGGTTCAACTAAAAAACTTGGATTTTTTTCTGAACCTTCTAGGCGGTGTATGTTTAGTACATAGTTTTCTGAAATTGTGCATCCACCTAGGGTATACCATAAAAACCCACATAGTGGGGGTTTTCATTTCTAGTTAATTATTTGATTAACCCTAAATCCACATAGTAAATATCGTGCCCCAATTATAGGGGACTATGTATGAAAAACATTGTGTCCATTTCCATATAACCATGAAATGGAGGTTTTTTAATTACGAAAATTATTTCAAAAACTTTGGAACACCCTATTTATAAACCACTAATACCTAACTCACATTAACTTAATTTCCATGGATGTGAGGTCTTATAAAGACCCATTTATGATCCCACTATACCTTTATGATGAAAATCGAAGTAATGATAACATTGTTCATTATGTCCCTTGTATGAGTTCATCAAAAATCCTTCTGTCCCGCTCTCTCCTTTTATCCTCAATGGGTTTGTTACATATTCATTTTAATGAGGGATCTAAATACCATTGTTTTAGATATTGATTCTAGTATTAATTCTTATAACTCAATTTTCAATGCTCTTCATTGGTGTTTCTCATTTCATGTGTTGTGTTATGTGATCATGTGGTCTAAGATAGGTGGTTCTGGAAAAGTTTGACCAATTAATTTAATCTTAGATTTCTAAATTTCTGTATTGATTTATATTTTTTTTAAAACCTAATTTGTTGTTAATGTGGATTTAACTTGAAATTCTATGGATTTTGAGTAAAATAACCAATTATAAGGAATCAGGGTGTGAATTTTATTGGACTGAAATTGATTTTAGTAATTTAATTTAAATAAATTTATTATTATTATTTGATAATAATCCATTTGGTTTTATTTTTTAGAAAGTCATGAATTTATTAAAAACCATGTTTTTGTTTTTAAAGATATATTGGCATATTTAAATGGAAAATGAGAAAAATTTATTTTGATTAGGTTTGAATTATATTAGATATTTTTAAAAGTTGTATCATGACATGAAATCCTATATAGTTAGTGAGTTATTTGAGAAACAATTCCAGGTTTGAATAGCCCTAGAATTGGATTATCTTATAACAACTCTAACATAAAACAATTGGCATATATTTTCCCTAGTAACATGTTGATTAGTCCTCTTTGTCTAGTGTTAGAGGAGCATGTGTACACATTATTGTTATCACTATATGTGTGCTTGTGGTTCACATAAAATCAAAATAACATACTTCTTGGATTATTAGAATTTTTTTTCTTTTTAATAACTGTTATATACAAATTTTACATTGTTATTATTACTATTTTACACATGCCTTATTATTTTATATAACCTTTTTTATATTAATTTTCCATTAAGACGTTGTTTTTAATGTATCTATAAATTTAATTGAAATTAATATTTTGTTTTTAATATGATCTTATATGTCCATGGATATTTTATTTAAAATTTAATTCATTATTTGTATAATTATGAATTCATTTTATTATGGAAAATTTGGTGAGACCCTACTAGGATTTTATTGCACACCCTACCTTTTCTTTTGATTGTCTTTATATTTACTTCTTCCAGGTTCAATTAAGGGGAATGTACAATTGGAATGTGGTGGTTGATGGTTCTTTGGGATATGAGTTATTTCTCTATTGGGACTTAGGCTGTATAATTTTTTTCATGTCTTTTTATTATTATTTTAATGTGAATTGGGTTTTATTTTACCTATTCAAATTGTCATACTATATTATTTTGGATTTCTATTTTTTCATGATGATATAAATTTTCTTATTTTACCATGTTTATGTGGTAAAATTATTTCCACTTCATCTTGTATGATTCTAGGTGCTATTTTCCATCTTATGTGGATTCGTAATTTCCTTCAGGAAATGATAAGATCAACATGTTTATCATTGTACCAGGGTATCTTGGTTGGTTCGGGAAATATTGGATCAGAGGTATAATAAGAATAATTCTTAATGTCATCATGATGTTGTGTAATATGTTATGGGAATATGAGGTAGTTTTGAGTGAATTCCTATCTATATATCATCAAAATGATCCTTAAGCCACCATGGGTAGTTTGGGAATGACAAATTAAATATTTTTTATAGTATTTTCACTGTTTAAATTAGGATATTTTGAAACTTAAATATTTTTTATCGATATAATTAGATTATTTTACCTATTTCTATTGGTAAGTGTTGATCTGATTATCCTTTATTTTTTCTTAAATTTTTTATGCTATTATTGTGTGGAATCATGCCTCCAAGAAGATGTGTGTATATAATATTGGAAAAGAGTCTAATGAAACACATTGTGCAAATCCTCCCATGAACTGTAATATTTTTGAGGTTGTTATTTGTGTTTTCTAATATCTAGGATAAGAACCTACAAAAATTACCATTAAACATCTATTTTTGGAACATTTTTTGATGAATTCATGATTCTTTCTAAATAATCCATTCAAAAGAATCCACCAATATACCATGAATCAAAAAAATATTCAAGAGGCTGCATATAAGATAATAGGGATGATAATTTATTTGATTTCATGTAAACTATTAATTCCGTAAATGTGAAATGTTTCACCTTCCAGATATAAGGAACTAGAAGGATATTATAAAACATGATGGTTATGAAAAAGAATAATGAAGTCTTTGGGTTGAATGAATTTAAATATATTTTCGACAAAAAGTACAATTCAAATTTGATACATTTGGCCAAAGCTATTTGGTTTTCCAAACTCAAGAAGGCTAAAAAGACTGTGAAAAAATATAGAAATTACTTTATGGAGATTGTGTAGTTTTCACCTATGATAGTATCGAATGATAACCTTAAGAGTCAAATGTTAATTATGTTAGTTTGGTTTAATGTTTATTTTACATATTTTTTTATTAAATATCCATTCTTATGATGATGTGATGTATAAATAATTGATGGTCGACCATCACCTGGCAAGTAGTTTAGGGCTGATAGAAGTTCCTTTTTATTATAGTGTAACTTATTTGATTTCAAATAATAGAAATAGAAAGTGTGATAAATCTCATGTTGGTTCTGAAAAATAGGGTTCCTCTAGACCAACGGAAGTTACTAGCAAAGGAACGTTCATTTTATACCAGTGTGGAAATCCTATAAACTCACAAAAAAATTCATTGATGAATAAAAGATATTTGGTTCATGCGGATGCTTTGGTAACATGTATAAGTTATTTCATCTCTATTTTTCTCTATATAGGGGAAAAATATCATCAACACCTAAATGTACCACGGTTAAATCTTATAAATCAAGAACTAATGGGTTCCAAAAACATTCATTGGTAGTTAAGATTTTTGAGATAGTGGAAGAGACTATAGAGGAAGTAGATATGATCCCAATGATCGTGATTGGTTCCATAAACTTAGATTCATCTTCAGTGACATATTTATTTTATATTGGTTTATATCATTCATTCTTTTCAAATTGTATTTGGATTTTTTAAAATCATCCTATGGAAATTTTATATTTATTCTTAATATTAATAAACCCATAGGACTGAAGAGAGAACATGGTCTCTCTTGTCATACTTGTGGTTTCTTTTTATTAGTTAATTATCTTTCATATTATTTTCTAGTTATCTAAATGAATAATTTTTATGTCATATTCATCATGGATAGGCTTTTTTATAATAATTCCAATATTGATTTATATCTTCAGTGAGTCTCCTTTACTGTACATGATAGAGTTTCCCATATATTTGTGGGACAATGATACCAAATTTAAAGTAGGTTTAATCTTATTTTCCAAGGTTTGTGATGTCATATTTGTAATTTATTTAGATGTATGAAAACAATCATTTTGTCCAGATATCCATCTAGTTTTCTTTGAGTTTAAAAAAAATTATGTCCTATCCAATTTTCCATTGGTAATATATGTGGATTAATCTATTTATTTAGTGCATGGTACTAAACTAGTATATATTCTCACTTATAGTATTGAACCAGATGAAATGAAAGATTTGAAGACTTGTCTAGATGATTTATTTGATAAAGGCTTTATATAGTCAATAGTGTCACCTTGGGCTGTTCACATTAACATTTTAATGAATCGTGATGGTTCACTTCAACATTATGTTAGTTAGAAAAACTCAATTGAGTTATGATAAAGAAAAATAGTTTTTTGCTAAATATTGATGATTTATTTGACCATTTGAAATATTGAACATGGTTTTTTGAGATTGATCTTAGATCTGGATATGATAAGTTTATAATAATAGAATATGACATTCAGAAAAGTACCATCTAGAGTAGGTTTAGATATTATTAGTACCTTTTCATTCCATTTGGTCTATCCAATTCTCTTGAAGTTTTTATGGATTTATTTAATAATATTTTTCATGATTTATTGATACCTTTGTGTTATCCTTTTTGGATGACATACTTTTTTACTCTATGTTAGATGATGATAATATATTTCATTTGAGGCTAGTTTTTGAATTTTTGAGAAAACAATGGATTTATATCTTGCTATCAAAATTTGATATATATATTATGTATGTGGTGTTCGTGGGTATGTTGTTTTGGAACATGGTATCATAGTTGATCCCAGGATGGTGGATGTTGTCGTGAAATTAGAACAACCATGAAATGATTTTAAGATAAATGGATTCATGGTCTTAGCTAGGTATTATAATTAGTTAATAAAATAATTATCATCAATTTAATCCATGAGGAATTTATTAAATTTTAAGAGATTAAAATTTTCCTGGGATGAGAAAATTCAGAGATCACTTTTTGAGTTGAAATTTCTTTTGAAAAATCTTCTTCTGTTTAATCTTCAAGAGGATGGGCAAGGCTAGTTGGTATTCAGTGAAAAATCATGTTTATGTTTTATAAGTGTTCTAATATTGGGTGATCATTTTTTTCTTATGGATCTTGGTAGATTAGGCCACCTGAAAATAATTTTTCATAAAATGACCTTGACCACATATCTATGAAGCATTCACTTAAGAGTTTATTAAATTATCTTTTCATAGAATAGTTTACCAAGTATTCTGAACATACGATCATGAATTCTATATTATCATAAAAATAACTTAATGTTCAATAGAGGAATTGGGTGGAGTACCTTCAATCCTTTTATTTCAACATCACCTATACCATCGGGGAATGGAATGTTTTTTTACATTCATATAGTAGTAACCTTTTAACTTGGGTTGTGAAAGAATCATCAGAATAGTGTAAAATGATATCTATTTTTTCACAGTTTTGTATAGGATTTTGGAAAATATTGTATGAGCTTGTTTAATCTAGTTTCCAGTTTCCTCCACACTTCATGAGATGATTCTTAATGATCAATATATTGATGATGAGTTTAATAGGATATGGAACTCTCTTTATGGTGGGTATATCATTTTTGAGTTGTCATTCTTTCTAGAGTGTATCCAATCTTTCTAGAAATAGTATATTTTAGCTTGCCTATAAAGAAATCTATGTTGGTGGAATTCCACAATTCCTAGTGTGAAGTGAACCCATGAACCATGAATATGTTCTATGAAGCACAAACAAATTTCTATTGTCCTTGTATGAGATGTGGAATATTTGTTTTTATCTCATTGTTATACTTTAGAATAGTTAAAAAGTTAGAAATATAGATATTTGGGGTTTCTTCATCCACTTAATGTGCCAAATTTGATGCGGAATGATATCTCTATGGACTATGTAATCGATATTCCCCTTAGCAAGAAAAATAATATTGTGATATGGGTTGATATCGATAGGCTGTCTGAGTATGCTATCAATGATCTCCTTCAGGATACAAAAAAAGTAGTGGAGTTATTAAATATCTATATGAAATGGATTATTAATTTTCATTGACTTCCATATTCTGTAGAATCTGATATGAATTCCTAATTTACTTATCTCATTTGGAAAGGGCTTTAAGAGGCACTAGGATCTCAGTCTTATTTTTGTAAGATATACCTTTCATAATAAAATGGCTAGAAAGAGAGGCCAATTAAAATTCCTGAGTATATGATTCATGCAAGAATCCTCAATTTTGGGGGATCTTGGGATGACTAATTATGGCTGGATGAATTTTTATATATCATTATTTTCATTTCTAAGATCCAAATGGGTATTTTTCATGACATAAATTGATGAACTAATAAATATATGATTTTTTGTCTAGATTGGTGAAAGTACATTTGTTGGAAGGATATTTGTTTAAGAGACAACAATAATTATTCTATGGATTAATGAGAGATTGTTGACAGTGCATTGTAGGTATAATTCTTATGTTGATCATTTCATTAAACAATAAGAATTATCAGTTGGTTACTAGATGATCTTGAATGTTTCGCCCTATTTGGATCATCGTCAACTTGGGAGGATATGGATTGTTGATCCTCTTTTTGTGGGATTGTTTTGAAATACTAAGAAGATGGGGAATATGTCTCGTCATTAATCATTTTTTCCAAATTTTATGCCGATACGTAATGGGATTTATGTATCACTACTAGTAATTTCTATTTTAGATTCATCTAATTTTGTGATATAGACTGATCTAGAGGTCGATCATTATTTAGCAATGACTGAGAATCTAGTTAGGCTAGTTGATTTTGAAACCAAGGTACATTATGGGATGATGATACCTTTTGTTCATGTGCTATGGAAGCATGATTCTGATACTCAAGAGACTTAGGAATGAGGGGAAATGATGAGAGAGTAGGGGACACTTTATTTGGAGTGAAGAATTATTGAAAGAATTTATGGGGACATAAAGAATCTATTAAATAGTGGATGAAAAATCATGTTACTATTTTTAGGTACTACTTGACCCCCTTTTCAATAATTCTTTGGTTGGGTCTCATTTAGGGGTGTGTCTGATGAAAATTTGGAAATTTATTAATGATTATCGGTTATGTGTGGTTGGGGAATGGTTTTTGAAAATCATGCAACAAACTAGTGTAAACAATGAAAACCCACATGGTGTGAGTTTTCAACACTAGTGCACAGTTTAAAAAATCAGACCCCCATTAAAGGGGTGTATTAATAGGGTTCACATTTTGGAAAACTGTGTGTGAATTCATACCTAATGGAAGAAGAAGATATTTATAATTCCAAAAATTTATTAAAAACATCCCAAACCATCTTATTATCTCTCAATTAGCCCAAACACGCCATATCTTGATTTCCAAGGATGAGAGGGATCTCATGGATGCATTTTGGATATTCTAGACCATTTTATATCAAATATAACCAAGGAAAACATCATTCAATCTCTCCCCAATATGTTATCACCCCCCTTAACATATCCCCCACTCACTCCCTCTCTCCTTCATAGGTTTTGTTATATATTAATTCTATTATAGGATAAAAAATCTATTGATATAGATCTTAAATTTAGGTTTGATTATTGGAACTCTATTTTTGAATTTTTTTTATTTTATTTTTCCATTGTGGATGTTTTGTTATGTTATTGAATAATATAGGGCTAGTAGTTCCATATATGTTTTCCCAATTAATTTAACCTCAAATTATATTATTTTTTAATTTCATTTTATTATATTGTAAAAACACAATTTCATGGGATTGAAAATATAAATTTAAATAGTATAGATTTTAAAAACCCCCCAGTTCAAATAAATAGTGGTTTAAATAGAATTTAATGAAAAATAATTGATATTGGCGAATTTATATGACTAATTGGTTTTGAGAAAATGGATGATATTATTTTGAAAATATACCATTTTGTTTTATCATTGAAAAAGGCATAAATCTATTAAATCCACGTTTTCCTTATTAAAGAAAAACTGGCATACTGAAATGAGAAATGGAGAATTTTGTTTTTAATAGTTTTGAAATAAAATTCATGTTATTTATTTTTGTTATCAATCATGAAATCCATGGTTGTAATTGTGTTATTTGGGGAAAACATGCTAGGTTTTAATTACTATAGCAGAAAATTGTTGATTTACAACTCAAACCTAAAACTATCGGTATATGTTATACCAAGAGGTATGTTTTTTAGTCCTCTTTGGCTACTATCATATTGACATGTGTGCACATTTCCATCATCATAATAAGTGTGTTTGATGATCCCATAACACGGAACTAACATACCTTCATAATTACGGAAATGTTTTTTATTTGTAAATTATTGTGATATATGAATATTCCATTGTTCTCAAAACATATTTACACATTCCACATTAATTTATATAAACTATTTTATATAAAAAATTAGTTCATTCGTTTTTTTAAATGGTTCCATCAATTTAAATGAAAATATTTGTGTGTATTAAATATGCTATGGTACATCCACTAGTGTTTTATTTATATTTGGTATAATTATTTTATTAATTATTATAGCATCATACTATGAATCACTCGGTGAGACACTATTGGGATATTAGCTGACACCCTTCCTTTAATTTGTGTCTTCGTATATTTCATTATGTCAGGTTCATGAAATGGGAAAGTATAGCATGGGGGCGGCTATTGTTGATCATTTGGGATTGGAGTGTTGTGTATGTTGGTAAATGGTATATCTATTTTATCTTTTCATTCGTTTACTTTGTTGATGTAATTTGGGTTTTGGTTTATCTATTTGAATTATAATACTATATTCATTGCTAATTTTATTTTACAATTATGTTATATATTCATTTCTTCCACTATTTTTATTTTTATAAACTATTAAAATTTTATTTTTTTATGATTTTTATGGGCCAGAAGCTAACCTATGAGGATCAAGAATTCCCTTTGGGATATGTCAGGATCGACTAGGGTATCAGGGTACCAGGGTATCTAATATAATTATGGATACTGGGGAATATTTTTGGTTGTGGAATTGGAAAAAAATATTATCATGATAAAAAAAATAGAATATGCATGGAGTAGTGTTAGTATTTATTAATAGAATATAGGGGTTTTTTATTATTTTATTTATGTTTTTATAATAATTAGTAATGACTATCAATAATGATTATTCTCATGATTATATAATTTAGATAGATAAATATATTAAAAAATATGGGTTCATATATTATCCATACATCATCTATGAGTTATAAATTCTTGTATTTTTAAATATTGTAAATTACTATATTTCCATATTCAGAAAAAAATTCAACTATTTTAGAAACCTCAAAAAAATCACCATAAAAATTTCATGTTTTGTATATTTAAAAAATAAACTCTATTTTATGAAAATAATAATATATATGAGAAATTTAATTTTTATTTGAAATAACCACTTATTAAAAAAATACCGAGTTTCATATTATAACTCGTTTTATGAAACATTGAAAAATTAATTATTGTCTACTAAACAATATTATAAGAACAATAAAACAAAATATTAATTTAACAATTTTTTTATAAATATAAATTTTCCTTTCAATCATTTTATTAATTATAAAATTTTCAATAAACATTTACATTTCACAAAAATTAAAACACTTAATTTATCATTTTTTTGACAAAATCATTAACATACAAGATGATATAAATATATCATATTTTCATTTATAAGATTCCGAAATTTTATTTATACATTCATGGGTTAACTTTCTATTCAGAAAAATATGTTAATATTCCCAACGATCACAATTCTATTCCAGCAGTAAGGTTAA
Source organism: Viscum album (assembly GCA_963277665.1). NCBI lineage: Eukaryota > Viridiplantae > Streptophyta > Magnoliopsida > Santalales > Viscaceae > Viscum > Viscum album. The sequence goes on from OY728147.1 coordinate 2,116,067,770, forward strand.
TATTCCAATGGTATGATTTTTTATGGTTAAAAGTGTTTAATACATCGTATAAATACCATTTATTCCATTTATTATCCACTTGTATATTTGGTCATCGATATATATATATTCAAATTTATAATTAATATTTTATTATCAACTTTATGATTTATTTCAATACATGTTCTCACGAGTGCAGTCATTCTAATAGATTGAGAGGAAATGAATTTTCGTATTCTTATTATCTTATATTATATTTATTTTATTGTTTTAATATATATAAATAATATTATTTTTAAAGAAATTATAATTATTCATTTATGTGAAAAAATGTTTTTGTTGGTTTATCTATGTGATGGATGTGCTTTATACTAAAAGACAAAAATATAAGTAGTGATATTACATTGATAAAGGTATGGGTTGTCACAATATTTACCCTTATGAAATCTTTACATTTTAAATTTTTTTTCTACATACAAAGGTGAAAATAGATAATGGTACTTCTCTCTCATCACATATTCTGGTTCCATGTCACATCTACATACTTATGGTTTCTCTATAGTACTTTGTTAAGGTGAGTAGACCTATTGTGTATAACATTAAATATATGGTCCACGATATTCATTGACTACTCCTCATAAGAGAGGGGATTTTCCAACTATATCACAATTAAATTTAGTACATGTGAGAGATTTGGTGTATACATTATCAGGAGGGATACATGGAATATGTAATGTAGTTTATATATGGTTGGTTTTAATTCTAGTAGATAAGTCATAGCTCTAATGCGATCATAAATCTGAAAAGTGATGATGTACATGGAAATTAGCATTAATCTTTTCACAAATATTATAACCCTATTCCATGGGGATATGAGGTTGAAGAATTTGTCTCCAAACTAAATTTATAAGTCCAATATATTATTATCAACAATGATATTCTAAAGAATTTTGGATTCCTTTATGTGATGTTGAATGGTTTTCACCATGTCTATCATTTCTTGGACAATTTCAAATCCCAATAGCTTATGTTCACCGACTAAATACCAACATACAACTATTATATATCTTTTCCCATAAATGACTTTATAAGGGACCATTTGGAATCTTATGTGTAAACAATTTTTGAAATAAAAATTGACCAGAGGTAGAAGTTGGCACATCCTCCTTAGATATAAATAAATCAATATCTAAGATAGTCTTCCAATTTAAAAGTAGTATTATTATATTTTACATCATTTTGGGGATGATAAGAAATATTGATATCCAAATCAATGTTTATAGGATGTTGGAGACTTTTCCAGAACACTTTGTGAAATCTCACATCTCAATCAGATACAATCTATAGTGGTACTCCATGCGGCCTCACAACTTATTTGATATATTTTTATGCAGGTTAATCATGTGATAAGTACTCTTTATTGAAAAAATGGTTACAATCATTGTAAAATGAACCAAAATGACCCACATATCATTATTTCATCCCAATTTATATGGATGTCCTGTGAAAAAATAAACAGTAAATTCGTTCCATTATATGTTAGTATGGTTAATGGTTGCATCATCCCCTAGTAATTTTTTAGTTCAGCATTCGCTTGCTAAGATACTAATAAATTTTAGGTTAATTATTTGATCTTCATATTCATATTGTCCCACCCATAGTTCTCTAAGAGATCTCAATACATATTTGTTATCCCTGGGAGAATAAAGAAGGTTGAGATATGGGTATCATCTAGAATATCTTCTTTATATCAAGATTGGATGGTACACATTGATATGACCCAAATCATATGACTAATTCTCATTAAATTGTAACACTATGTATTTTCCAATTTTTATAGATTCCACATTTTTCTAAATTTACACACCATCCCATTGATTGTTCGTTATTTTCTCAAAAAGGGATGGTTGAATAATCACCTTAGAAAGGATTGATGATGTTGAATTATATGGATTACCATGTCCATTATTTCCAAGACTATCAATATTGGATCATTGTCAATTATCATTATTGATAATGTTGCATGGTCCTTTTATGTAGATAATATTCCTCTTTATTCAATTTATCAGGATGGTAGTATATTGAGAATTTATAATAATTTATGATATCCAACCATCTTAGATGAAAAATATTAAGCTCATTTAGTGTGAATTTATAATTGAGGATCTTGGGATCATTAAATATATTACACTTATCCCCATAGTGATAATTTTGAAAAGTATTCAATGTGAAGATAATAGCCACAATCTCCATGTCATATGTGGGATAATTTTTCTCTTGATCATTCAACAGCCTTGAGGAATAAGCTACACTTTATTGTTTTGCAATAGTATATGTACTAATACATTTTTTAAATCATTGATATATACTAAAATGAGTTCCCCAAATTCCTATAGTGTAGGTATCAGTGTGTTGATTAACCTATTTTTTTGACACTTTGAATAAAAAATTACATTCACTGGTCTAAAAATACTTTAATCCCTTCTCAGTCAACAAGGATAGTGGGTTTGAAAATTGGGGTAATTTCTTTGAAAATCATCAATAATACCTAGGTAGAACTAAGAACAAGAAATACCTATTATATATTATGGTATAAGAGATACCTAAAATTATTTTTTATTATAATGGTTCTAAAATATTCCTTTTTAGTGATAACGTGCCAAATTAATGACACTTCCTCAATCTAGATCTCACATTTACTATACATTTATTATAGTTTCACACTTCGCAAAGTTTTTTGAACATTATTCAAATACTCCGTGTGTTCTATCTTTTCTCTTTGATTATATCATAATATCATCAATAAATAAAACTAAAAATTTGATGAGGTGACATCTGAAGACTCTATTCACTAAGACCATGAATATTACTATAGAATTAGTGAGACCAAAATGAATCACTATGAACTCATAGTGTCCATTCCCCATTTGAAATGTAGTATTTGAAATATATTTCTTCCCCTCCTTTAATTGGTGATATCCCAAATAAATGTCCAACATATAGAACTATATGGAACCACATATTTGACTGACCAATTCATCTATTCGTGGAAGGTGATATTTTCTCCTAATAGTGATTCTTCAGATATCATGACAATCAAGGTAGAGGTGCATAGATATATCCTTATTAATTATGAAGTGGGCGTGTATACCCCACAGTGATGCACTTATGTGTTTGAAACCATTATCCAGATTCCCTTATAGTTTTATCTTTAGTTCTTCCAACTCAATGATTTCTTATGGATTCATTGATATATGAAGAGATCAATGAATAAGTTTAATTGAGAACTCAACCTCCCAATTTGTAGGAAGACCATACATATGTTCAGGAAACATATTGGTATTTTCTCTAACAATGGGAATGTTTTCAAGCATGATCCTCTGCTTTCTCTCAATCATTTTATCTAGATATTTTTTATCATTTAGAAATGTTATCTACAATTAAATAAGATGATTTTGAAATAGAATCATCTTCCACCTCAAACTTGTACATAATTGTAGGATTCCATAGGATAATAATAGTGATTTCCCTTTCCCGAAAATTGATGTTAAATTTATATAATGATAGACAATCTATTCCCAATATAGAATCAAAATTCATCAAAATATGTAATTAAATATTTTCATAGAGGTTCAGTACACTAACATCAAATGGGTAGGAATTTTATACTTTAGATTCAATAATTTTTCCATTAAATGATCTAATAGATAAATCAACCATCATATATTGATGTTATTCTTCAATTTCTCTCCAAAAATTCAATTTTATAAAATATTTCATAGAACCATAATAAAAACTATGTTTGCTATTAATGAATTACATACTAGCAAACCTTCCAACAGATCATTCTCGAACACCACCTCAGTAGTTCTGATGGAATATTCCCTTAATAAATTACATGGAGGTTTTTCATTTTGAATACCAATGATAATTCTTGTCTTATATTAGTTTCTTATATAATTACCATGTTCCTTGTAGTTTAAACACTGCACTATAGCTTGAGTGGTGGTCAGAACCTTCCTTTATTCTTCCATTTTTTTTATTCATAATATCCCTTCTACAAAAATTAGCCTAACTCCCCTTATTACAACATTGGAATAATATCTATGGTCCCATATGACATTTCTAGTATTCTTATTCCAACACATTTATAATGTAGGATGATGGGTTTTCTATCTATAATGGGATTTAAATGTTGATGCTCCCACATTAAAATCTATTATCTTATTTTCATCTCAGAGACCACGAGACCACTGAATGTCTCTTGTCTCATTTTCATACTTAATGGAACAACATAAAATCTCCTAATAGATATCAATGTTTCAAATCACTAGGGATTTTCAATAATTCATTTTTATTCCACGAATTAAGCAATCAAATTTTATTTTAGTGTTCATGACGATGTAAGAGCACAAGTGCCTCGTCCCTGTTAGTGAGGACATGACAAGTCCATCCAAGATACCTAAGTTCAAAACTAGTAGAAGGAATATTTCTAGGCACTATAATAGTGTTTTATCAGGCATTGTATTAGACACTCTAACTGTAGTAGCCAGATCTATTCATCTGTTTGGGCTTTTGGGCCACCGGTTTGGGCCACATGTCCTTCATGGCCTTCATTCAAACCAATTCATTCAGGTTAATAATGATTTTGGTCCCCCTCAAGGCCTTTGGAAAACCATAAAGCCTTCATTCCACCTCAAGGATTTCAAGTTACCTCAAAATTGTGCTTAATTGACCAAGGAGAATCTAGAAAGTGTAAACATGATATGGAGATTCAGAGAAAGAATATTCAGTAAAGGAGAAGCTAAATAGATGGGAAAGAATGAGAGGGTCTGGTTTATCCATCAGGATATCATGTGTGTACATGGGAAACCTATCCCAATAGCCATGAAATAGTGGAGGGCTGATATATCGATGCATATGCTGAGTAGGAGCAGTTCTATGCTGTTATACTTGAGATTTTTCCTCTAAGAACTACAGGTCATGTAATATCTCTAAGATTATGGACCTTTTAAAGGTTCTCCCTAATCCCTTTAAAAGGGGGTTATCAATAATCAATAAAAATAGAAGGCCTTTGGTCTATTCAATCAGGAATCCTGAGGTTTATTATGAATTCCATATATGGGTTTTCATATATTTCCCGATAGAATCATCTTTACCTTTCTTCTGTCAGAAGAAACCCATTTTCATATAAATAGCATCATATCAGGGAATATGGATTTTTAAACAATTTATTGAATGCTTCCAAATCCATGGAATCAATTTTCCCATTATACTTTCCTTTAGTAGTATCTGACAGTTATCAGTTTCCACTTCCAAATGATAGACTTCTAGTAAAAATTTCAGTTCTTCTGAGTACTAGCTGATATAGAATATATTATCATTGGAGATAATATATTATTATATGATGAGGGGATAAGAATATACAATAATTTTTGGAGGAATTTAAACATATATTATTCGACTAAAACATGATCTTTTATAAGAGAAGGATTGTTTTCCTCGCGATGCATGATATTAATCATAGCTTGAGACAATTGTGATAGTACTCTCATGATGTTTGGTGTTCCAATTCCCAAAAAATGGCATTTTAATAAGGAAATCCTCACATTTCCTATCACATTTATTATTTTCATGTTTTTTATTTCCATCCATTAATAATGAAAAAGAAATTAAAATTAGTGGGTTTTAATACATTTCTAATAGGAATATAAAAATGAAAAATATAAAAATTGATGGATAAACTTGTAAATGAAAAATATAACTTATATTGTGATTCTATAATTCTCATTTGTTGTTTTCTATGGTGATATAAATTTCCTTATGGTTCATAATCATAATTTATAGTCCCAATAAACAAAATAACTAGATTTTTCTCTAATACTAAATATAGGGACCCCATCCTTTAACCGATATTATTACAAGATTTTATGCATAATTATAAAATATATACAAACCATGGATCATAAAATCTAGTTTATTTGAAATATTATGTACATAAAACTGAATTCATGGAACTAGAATAAAAAATATTTTCATTAATTATCCATAATGAGGTATTGAAATCATTTTAGATTCTATATATGCATATGATAACTTGGGGAATTCATAGAAAAAAGGGATGAACTAAAAATCATAATAAGGGAATAAACATAGAAATAAAAAATGTTACATGGGTTAGAGATTATAAAATGATGAAATAAAATTTAATGAACCATGAATAAACATATTGAAGTAAATCTCATATAACATGGGATCATGCATCCCATACATGATGTCTCAGGAGAATAAACATTACCCAATGAATTAGAGGTCTATATGGGTGCCCACATCATAACAAGTTCAAATATATGTGTTCCACATGAAGAATCAAACAAGAGGAATACACATAAGGGATACCAATAGAAATAATTGGTTATTATAATCATGTCATATAGCATACCCAATAGGTGTATCATAATGATTGCAATGAGAGAGTTGATTTAAATATTACATTGATATTAATAAGTAAAAATATATATAGATAATGAAAAATTATATCCATCTAATGTGAAAAAATGTAAAAAGTGTTTTTATGAAGTTTTAGAAATGAGCCACCATTGTATGGTTTAAGGTAAAATATTAAAGATACTTTAAAGAGGATTAAAGAATATTTTTTTTAATAAAACATGAAAAGAATGATATTTTTCCATGATGAAATGGGTTATTTTTAAAAATAATAATGGATTAAAATATATTATTGAATGTATATGATATTAGGTTTGAAATTGGGATGTTCCCTTTAAGATTCATTATTTTATTTGTTCATTACCTATTCTCTATATATATATTGAGGTTTTATTATTTTCGATTCATGGTTTCAACTTCTGTTCTCTTATGTATAATTATGGATGTTCTTATCAAATTCAAATAAATCTCCACATGTTTAATTTATTGGTATTATTTCACTTCAATAAATTTTAATGGTCCCATATATAATTTTCATTTTTTAAATGATTATTATTCATTTATTAAAACAATAATGATAGACATTTAGATTTTTTTTAGAATTTTGGCAACAATCACAAACTAATTTTGTTTAATTATATAGTATTATGTATATATATATATTATTTCCAGAACATAAAACTATTTCAAATTTATATTTAAAAATATTTTTTAACCATTATAATATTTTTATGGTCACCCATTAAAGAGTTAGTCAAAAATGAAAAATTCCATTCCATGAAGGAGGTGAACTGAAAAATCACAGATGATGTTTTCATTTTTAAGATAAATAATGAAGAGAATATGTTTTCTTATTAATGTTTGATTAAAAAGAAGAAACTAAATCATATGTATGATACTGGAGTTCTCATGCATCTTTAGAAAGGGGAGGTGAGGGTTGGATAATTAAAGAAAATAAATTAAAAGAGAAATAATTAGCAATTTTCCTCTTAAATATTGTCTCCCTGAAAAAATTCTTATAGAATATGGAATTGGTTTTTCAATGTTACTAGAAAGGCCATAATGTGAGTAATATGATTGGCAGATAAATTTTTTAAAATATTTTAATTCATTATACCTTTGAATGTGTGAGGAGAAGGGGTGGTGAGGGTGGTCTTTATAGGGGTAGGAAAGGGGTGTTTCTTATTATTGTATTTATTGGATTCATATTTTCGATAAAGATTATAAATAGTTCTAATTCCCCAAAAAAATTATAGTTAATATTTTAGGATATTTTAACTACTGGGTTTTTACATCTTCCAAACATTATCCAGGAAACACAAATTTATGTCTTTGTTAAATATCGTAAATTAATGTATTTCACCATTGAAAAAAAATTCAACTATTTTTAAAATATAAAAAAATCCACTATCATTTTTTCAAAATGTATATTTAAAAAATAGAATTCATTATTCGAAAAAAAATTTCTAAATATGTGAAATTTATTTTTTAATAAAGATAATAATTATTCATAAAATATTGATTTAAATATTATAACAGATTTTATGACTTCTTGGAAAAGTAAATATGGGATCATAAAATTTCATTAGGATTATAATACTACAAAATAACTATTTATTAATAAAAATAATGAAAATTAATTTTTCATTAAATCATTATGATAGTTATTAATGTGTATATAAACATTTACATTTCACAAAATTACTGACACTAAATTTATCTTTTTTTAGTAAAATTATTTACGTATTCTATGATATAAATATATCTTATATCATTTATAAGATTCCAAAATTTTATATTTACTTACATAGGTGAGGTTACTATATTGATGGCCATATTACAATTCCTAACTGTCACATTTCTAATATAATGACTATGTTACTATTCCAATGGTCATAAGTGTTTACAAAATCCATTAAACACATATTATTACATTTATAAGTCAATTTTATTTTCTATTAAGTATATATATACTTTAATCTTCTAAATTAATTTTTTATTATTATCATTGTGATTTATTTATATATATTTGTTCATGACTTGGGAAATTCTAGTGGATCGAGCATCTCCCAACTTCTCTATTTATATTATCTTAATTTATATTTACTTTCAAACTAAAATATTTTTAATTATTATTGGTGTTCATTCTATCCAAAGTAACATTCTTAATTTATGAAAATAATGTTTTTATTAGGTTTTCTATGTGATCTGTGTTCTTTATATTATAGCTCATAATTATAAGAAGGTAAATTTCATTGATAAATTTTTTGGTTGTTAAAAATAGTGTGCATACCACATAGACATCCCATATCATACATGTATATTGTCTAGATTCAAATAATAATCCTCAACATGTCATTTGTAACATCCTTGTTCCGGGTGCCACTCAACGGGTGACCCAAATCTGGTTCTCCACATGACCTCAAACGCATTTCCCCAAATGCCATAGGCTCTCGACTAGCAGTGAGGGCCCAGGTCTGATAGTGGCGAATCTATACCCTCATTTGTCAAAGTGTAGCGCAGTGGAATACAGAGGAAACATACAACAATAGCAGAAACAGAAATAGTATATATAACTGAAATGGATAACTAATAAAAAAATGGAACCAACAGTCATATATATATATGGAGATGCAGTATGTCACTATTCTATAAAATAGCCAAAACATGTTAGATGATCAATACAACACAACTGAAGTACAGGTACGGAAAAGAAAAAATAGAATAGCTAGTGGCATCACGATCCAATGCTTTATCCCACACTCTCCTACACCCCAGCAGCAATCAAGTACCAGTATAGGGACTCTTGCCCCTATCAACACCTGTAGAAACGTAATCGGTTTGGGCTAAAAAGCATGACCCAAATACGATGTGTGAAATAAAATCCCAGTAGGCAACCACCAAAGGCTTGTGCCCAACTGTGTAAAAGAATGCAATAATAGTGTGCTGTAGTAAAATTTAATAAAGTAAGAAGCACTAAAAGTAACTAACTTAACCAGTTATATTTCCATTTTAATATCTATTTAATCATTCATTTAAAATCCGACCACAGTAAATATTCTATTTAACTAGCCAATTTCCTCAAGAACATAAACTCCTACCCTTGGGTAAAGAGAAACCAACACAATAATCTTCCCACAGGCGTACGGATATTGCTGACGGGTGTAATAAGGGTCGCCCACAGGCATAGAATTGACTACCCGTAGGCACGGAAGAAGTTGCCCACACGCTAAGTACTACAATTCCCACAGGCTAAACAAAAAAATTCCCTTGGTCTTAAAAGATAATCATGCCAAGACCAACATGTAAAAAATAATTAAACAAGCAATTCCTCTCAAGGAAATTCTAAAATCATTACATTAAAGGTATAACCTCAGGTATCCTGGCCAAACGGCTAAACAGAGTAATGTACCCCCGAGGTGGTCCTGGATCCAAGCAACGATCCCAAACAGCATTTTAATATCACATTTAATTACCAATAAAATTCTAGGTATTTAAAATTGCAACAGCCTCAGCCACACGACACCCCAAATATGGGTTCGTAGCTCAAAACACACAAAAACGAACGAAAGTTGGAAAATAAACCCCAAGACACCTACCTTATATGCCCCTGATCATTATACTCGAACGATGTTCCAAGAATCGTCCAGAACAAGGTAGATCTGAGTTGAAGGAAAACTCATTCAAACCCAAATAACATCTCTTATATAATGAATTGGTAAGAACTACACCAGGAGAATGATGCTCTTACCAGTGTGGTTCCAACGAGATCGAAGGAGGCGGAATCGGATTCCTGATGTGCACTCGGCAAATCCTCAAAGATTCAGCTATCCCTCCCGAGCCCCCATTCGGTTCTAAGCCTTCCCTATGAATATGGGAGGATACTGCCCATTTTAAGTGAATAAAACAAAGTAGATGGCGTGTACTTCCTTGTTCCTAGCGTTTACATCCCATTTTTTAATTGTTCCTCTAGCGGCTTCCTACCAGTGAGGCACTGTTCAGCTGTTGACATGACTACATGGTGTGTCTTCATGAGTACATGGCGTGTGCGGCCCCACAGCTAGCCACTGCCCCACTATTTTCTTGATGAGTGACTACACGACATGTAAAGGACCACTACACAACATGTAGTAGGTTCCTACACCCTTCATCACCAACATGTCCAAACGCCCCTTGTACTCATCCCACACGGCCAAAAGTTCACGACGTGTGGAAAAGTACACGACGTGTACCTTCAAAAAATTTGGGATTTTTCCCATATTCCCTATTTTCACAAAAAAACTTAAGTAAAATAGAAATAAAGAAACTCGTACCTCAATGATAAGAATCGGGTTCTTAAAAACATCCCCCTATAATGTTATTCGTCCCTGAATTTCCCTTCCAACGGTGGTGAAGATATAGCTGAGAATAACTCTGGCCACTGAGCATGTAAATCATTCTCCCGCTCCCAGGTTTCATCCTGCACTCTTCCATTCTTCCATATCACCTGTACGGGAGGAACTAACCGGCCTCAGAGAACCTTCGTGCTCCAATCAATGATACGAATTGGATGCTCCTCAAAGGATGCATCCATATGAAGCTCAACCTCCTCTAGCTGAAAGGTGTGAGATGGGTCTGATTGATAGCGGCCCAACTAAGATACATGGAAGGTGTCGTTCATGGCCTAGTACCTCTGAGGTAACTGGAACCGATAAGAAACAGGCCTGAATCTCTCCAAGAACGCAAATGGCTACACATACCTTGATTAAAGTTAATCATGTCTCCTGATCCACCTTTGTCCCAGCCTCGACAAAACACATTAGAAACCCTAATCCCTGACCACGAAGTCCAAGGGTCATCTACGGTGATCAGCATAAGATTTATGATGGGACTCTGCTATAGCCATCCGCTTCTGAATCAGCTGGACCTGATCAGAAGTCTCATGCACGAGATGTGGTCCCAGTAATGTTGCATCACCTGTCTCTAACTAGCACTAGGGTGATCGGCATGGCCTACCGTATAGAGCCTTGTATGGTTCCATTCCAATAGTTTCCTGGACACTATTTTTATAGCCAAACTCAAATAGGGGTATATGCTTCTCCCAATAGCCCCCAAAGTCTAGGACGCATGCACTCCGCATGTCCTCAAGCACCTATATCGTACGCTCTGACTAGACATCAGTCTGAGGGTGGTAAGCTGTGCTCAGAATCACCTGTGTACCCAGTGCCCTCTTAAAATTCTACCTGAAATGAGACGTAAAATAGGCATACCTATCAAAAACTATATAACAAGGAACCCCATGAACATGTATGATCTCTCGGATATACAACCTTCTGAGATCGTCAACACCGAAGGTCTCCTTGATCAGAAAAAAGTGAGATACCATCGTGAATCTGTCCACAACAACCCACACGACATCATTGCCTTGAGGTGTCCTTGGTAATTAAGTCACGAAATCCATCGAGACATCATACCATTTCCACTCTGGAATGGGTAGCTATTGTAACAGTCCGGCTGGCCTCTGATGCACCGCCTTCACCTGCTGACAGGTGGAACATCTCATATCAAAACCAGCTACATCTCTCTTCGTACTCGGCCACTAGTACTGACGTCTCAAGTCACGGTACATCTTGGTAATCCTAGGATGAACTTCCCAAGCTGAAGCATGAAACTCTCACATCATCTCCGCGCGTATATCCCCTAGAACCCACACTCGTTTATGGAAATTCAAAATTTTATCATCACCTACCGTCCAACCAGGAAGAGTGTCCTCACGTTCCACTGACTCCCGTAGAACTATGCATTCTGAAATAGATAGTTGCCTCATCCTCACTCTTTCAAGGAGGGTAGAAGTCACAGCTAAAGATGAAAGATAAGTTTGACCCAGACTATCATGCACCTCCAAATGCATCTTAGAGAACAAAGCCATGTGCTTCCTCTCATCATTGGCCTCCTACACAGCCTGTATCTGATTCTTCCTGCTCAGTGCATTAGCAACTACATTACATTTACCTGGTGTATAGGAAATCTCAAAATAAAAGTACTGATGGTATTCGACCCACCTTCGCTACCTCATATTCAAGTCACGCTGAGTAAAGATATACTGAAGACTTTTGCGGTCGGTGAAAACCACAAAACATTCTCCCAATAGATAATGTCTCCAACAACGCAACTCATGGACAACTGCAGCTAACTCAATATCATGTGTCAGGCAATTCCTCTCATGTGTCCTCAACTTCCAACACCCATACGCAACAACTCGATCGCCCTGCCTCAACACTGCACCAAGCCAAATACCTGATGCGTCACAATAAACTATATAGATTTTCCCCTACTCTATAAGTATCAGGATCGGTGTTGATGTCAACCTTCCTTTAAGATCCTAAAAGCCTGTCTCACAAGCTTCTGACCAAACGAACTTCACACCCTTCATAGTTAAACTCATCAATGGCGCTGCTAACAGGGAGAAGACCTGGATGAAATGTCTATAGTAACCAGTCAGCCCCAAGAAACTCTGTATCTCAAACACGTTGTTAGGATTCTCCCAGTAAACTACTGCTCTCACATTCTCTGGGTCCATGGAAACTCCTGCCTCAAAGATGATATGACCCAGGAAGTGAATCTGGTCCATGAAAAAGTGGAACATGAGAGCTTAGCATATAGCTTATTCTCTCTCAGTGTACTCAATACTATCTCAAGATTGGTGGCATGGTCAGGTCGAGTGTGAGATTACACCAAGATATCGTCCATGAATACTACCAAGAAGGTGTCCAGATAAGGATGGAACACACGATTCATAAGAACCATGAAAACTGTTGGCACATTCGTGAGTCCGAACGGCATAACTGTGTACTCGTATAAACCATACCTACCCATCAAAGATGTAAGAGGTATATCAGGTGGTCTAACACGCAGCTGGTGATATCCTGATCTCAAGTCAATCTTCCAGAACACTCGTGATCCATGATGTTGATCAAAAAGATCATCAATAACAGACAAGGGATATTGGTTCTTAACCATCAAATGGTTCATCTTTCGATAATCCTCATAGTGTCTGAGGGTATCGTCTGCTTTCTTCCCAAAGAGAACAGGCAAACCCCCAAGTAAAGTACTGGGTCAGTTAAAACCCTTTGTCTGTAACTCCTCTAACCGCCTCTTGAGCTCCTACAACTCATGCATGGCCATCCTATTAGGATTAATGGACACCGGTGCTACTCTTGGCACAAGCTCGATAGATAAATCCACCTCAAGCTCCGGAGGTAGACCAGAAAAGTCGTCCGGGAAGACATTCCTAAAACGATCAACCACTGGAGGGAAATCTGTCTAACAAGTCCCCTGGTCATCCAGATATAAACTAGAAATCTGGGGTGTGACTCCACCTCTCCCATGATTCTCTGGTCCAACTTGACTCGCCTGAACATCCCACTCACCCTTGTATATAAACACTTTTCCCTTTGGTGATGTGAAACTCACCCTGTGATGAGACCAGTCAACAAAGTCTTGAAAGGGAACCAACTAGTCCATCCCGAGAATGACTTTATAAGCTATCATCTCTAAGAGATAGAGGTCCCAATGGAAGTGACACACACCAATATCAAGGGGTAACTTGTTGCACTGACGCAGACAAGCCGTTCTAGTCCCCAACGGAGTGTCTAGCGTCATGATATTAGAAGAAGTAGAAAAACAAAGACCAAGACTCTCCACAACGGCCACAGATATAAAACTATATGTAGCACCCATATAGAAAATTACTGAAGTTAAAAGAGAAGATACTAGAATAGTATCTCTGACTATAGAATGTCCGACATTTTTCTCCTGCTGGGTCTGTTGCACTGCATATTCATGCCCAGTTCTGTGGCCCTGCGACACAACCTGGCTACCCTGAGCTGTCCCACCCCACTGCCACTGAGATCCTGGTGTCTGGCTACCATTGCCACGAACAAAATCTATGAATGTATGCCCTGACGTATTCCAGTTCCCTGACTGGTAAGAATCCACTGGTCCTACTCCTACATGCGGAATGTGTAAAGAACCCCTCTCACTAGGCACTGGTGGAAACTCCCTACAAAAGCGTTGCAGATGATCCATCCTGCTGCAATCTTGAAACTCCATTGGATCTCGTGTTCACTGTGGCCTCTTGTTCCCCTCTCTACCACATTTGTAGCACATGACCTGGACACCTGAATCATTATTCTAACTGGTACTGCCACCCTAAGAGAAGTCCATCTGTCTCATCCTCTTTCCTGCAGAAATAGTACAAGCCACTGGTGCTGAACCGCCTTGTCCCACACCACTATATTCCCGCAGGTTCCTCTATGTAATCAGTGCCTAGTTCACAATAAAATGTATTGAAGGAAACCTGAAAACATTCAACAGCGCTCAGATATCAAAACTATGACCATCCTCAAAGCGAAAGGCTCTCAATGTCTCATCACCCACTAGAACGGGTGCAAAACGCTGAAGCTCGGTGAAACGTGTAGAATAATCCATCACCGACATAACGCCCTGTTAATGATTCATGAACTCTTGAGCTCAATCTTCCCTCACCATATCTGCAAAGAAGAAGTAATAGAAGACATCCTGAAAATATTCCCATGCCATGTCTCTGTGATGCTCGGACTGGGTGGTAACATCCCACCACCTCTTGGCGGAATCACGAAGCATGTACGTCAGCAGCTTGAGCCTCTGCCTTGGAGGTGTCCCAAGATGCTCGAAAATAGTCTACATTGACCCTAGACAAGACTCCGCAGTCTGTAGTCTAGCAGCCCCCAAAGACATAGGTGGATGCTGCTGCTGGAAGATA
The DNA here is from genome assembly GCA_963277665.1 of Viscum album. Taxonomy (NCBI): domain Eukaryota; kingdom Viridiplantae; phylum Streptophyta; class Magnoliopsida; order Santalales; family Viscaceae; genus Viscum; species Viscum album. Next base: position 2,116,082,978 of record OY728147.1, read on the forward strand.
TGGGTAAGCTCAGCCATAGATGTGGCAACCGACGGTGCTCCCTGAAAGGACTGCATGAACTGCATAAATCCTTCATGGAACTGCACCTTCGTTCCTGTGTCTGGTTTAACAGCTGGTGCCGCATCTGTCTTTGCTGGATGATCCACTAGTATCTCATGGCCCACCATCTCTAGAGTATAGTCGTCACCGCTATCCTGGAGAAAAACACGTGGTCATCTCGGTGGTAAGACACTACAAGGTCAAATGCACACCTTAGAACAAAATTATTAAAGACCGAAAATGAAGAAACCCAAAAAGGGAACAGGAGGAAGAAGACATTCAAAATTTTCAAAACAAGACTACACGAGGTGTATACTGACTACATGACAAGTAATTGACTTCCTTTCCCTGCCCGGGCCCTTCAACATGTCTAAGCCACATGGCGCCTATTGAAAAAAAAACTACACGGCATGTATGGTGTTATTTCAAACTACTTGTGTCTCTTGTGACATGGATGACTACTTGGAATGACACTACATGGTATGTTACACCTGCACATGGTGTGTACTCTACCCCATTTCTCTAGCCACGCGGCTATGTCCACACATTCTGTCCTTGGACATGACTACACGGCGTGTCCCACAGGTACACGGTGTGTTCTAGACATGCTCTGCCGAACAGTGTTGTTAGTCACACGTCCGGACACATGTCTCAACCTACAAGGCATGTTCAATATACACACGGTGTGTACACAATGGGATTACACCGACCTGTGTTGTTAGTTAACGGTCAGGTCATTAAGTCAGACTACACAGCATGTTCCATAATGGACATGACATGTATGTATTAAGGTTTCCTCTGCCTGTTTCGTTAGATACACGGTGGACACCTGGTCAACACTACACGACGTGTACATCCGGTACATGGCATGTTCACCCAAAGCATGTCCCTTCCCCATGTCGCCGCCCATATGGTTTGTGGCATAGGAAGAGACTACACGGTTTGTACTCAGGGTACACGACGTGTACTCGAAAATTTTCCTTTTCTTCCCGAACAGAAGAACATACAAGGCGTGTCTAAAGTACTACACGACATGTATACTGGGTTTCCAGATAGTATGTCTCAAAAACATCCCCGGAACCCAAAAAACACTAAAACACAACACCTAAGAGCCAAATTCCGATCCCTGAGGGCCCATACTCCCCAAGAATCGACGTTTGACATCATATCTATGTTATGAAATACGGTAAACACCCAATGATCCTAAAAATTCTGGTCAATGAGGGCCCATACTCCTCAAAAACCAAAGTTTGACGTCCATTCTATAAACACGATCATACAAAAATACCATATCACCTAGCAGGTATTTATAAAGCAGTTATCACAACAACATGCTTTTCTAGAACAACAACTATCACAACAACATGCAATTTCTAATGCACCTACATGGCATGGAACTATGCATGGAATGTGATTTCTAGCATGTGCCTAAATGATGCATGAGATGCAATACCCTCATCTCATTGGGTTGCAACTAAATAGAACCCAAGGATTAAAATATAAACAGCGCAATCACAACTTTATCACCCAACGGTGAAAATCAAATCAACTGTAAATTGGAAAATCATTAAAATTGAAAAATGGGGTAAATTGGATTTTCCCTGTACACAGTTTAACTATTCCCGGGAAAAACTTATTACTAACTATGGTTCCCATCCTATGTAACACCTCGAGCTTCCACGATATGCTTCTCATTCAATAATGCAATAGCTTGCATTGTACGCAACTTCGAGTTCTAAAACACCGCGACTAATCAAAGTAGCTGTTATGAATACTAATAACCACTTTTTAAAATTATAGAAATTTTATATTTCAAAATGGACTTCATTTTTGGATTCGGAATATCTAAATTATCCTATGTTGAATTTTTGGTATTTTTCTGAGAACTTGTAATTTTTTTATGAATAGTGAAAAATACTTAAAAACAACTTTTTTAATCAAAATAATTTATAGTGATAAATTATACTATTCAGTGGTTTTAAAGTATAATTAGAATATATTTTTACCATTTTATCCAATGGTGGTCATTAAAATTAATTTAACATTGAAATTGGACTTAAACAATTGCCAATCTTTTGATATTAATTGTTTCTTAAAAACACGCTATTTGTTGTGACAGTGAGAATTAATTACAAAATTAATTAATGAAACTTATATGTTTGGAATTTTTTAAAATAGAAATCATTTTTAAATTCAGAATATAAATTATAGATTAGGGTGAAATTTTGGCATTGTTCTGAAAAACTTCAATTTTTGATGAATAGTGAAACCACTAAGTGGTAGTTAAATAACTGATTTTTCGTTTAAATGAAATATTACCACTTCTGTGATTTGATTTTCAAAAATCCGACATACATGGTTGTCATTAAGAAGTAAAATGTGGTTCAATGAGATTAAAATAATTTTTGGTGAATAGTAACTTTTAAGTTCTTAATCGCAATTAGAGGTAATTAGTGTGGTTTAAGGTAAAAATAATGTTTTAATAATATGAGATGAGCTTGACACATGTCCTACCCTCATTGGATGTTCCATGACCGACCAATACAATCCATGGGTCAACTTGGTGACCCCATGGAGCCACTTTAGTTGGAAAATGACATAAATACCTTTTATTTAATGTTAAAGTAAAAAATGACACAAACATGAAATGTTTTACTAAAACAATTTTTACATGGGGTTATACAAGTCATATTTTTCACTATAAATAGTAATTCGAAAGATAAAGAGATTTCCTACATCATAGTATTTGTTTTATAATTTTTAGACATTATATAAATTAAATTATTTATGACATCATGATGATGCAGCGATGACCTCATTATTTAACGATTTAAATAAAATGGAAAGATAATGTAATATCTAAGACCTAAACATGTCCAAAACCTATTGGATGAGTATATTTAGAACCCTTATCACCTTAGCCTCGAATTATATAATTTTGGGAGCTCTGAAATCCGAAACTCATTTTATAATAATGTGACTTTTCTTTACATTCCAAGAGTGCCCCTCCTCTCCACTTATAAAAGGCCCCCACCACTCCGGCCTTATTCAAACTTTCAAGCCATTTGGCTCGGCCAAACTCTGCCCAAATACTCTCCCAACTTCCCTCCCTTACTCCTAGAATCCTCACTTTTTGCAGAACTCTTCCCAAGGATGCCTTTGGCTCAAATCAAAAAGAGTTACCCGATTTTTAGGTAATGTCTTCTCTAATGTTGTTTTGTTTTATTTTGCTTCTCCAACCCCATAAACTCTTTTTATTCATTTCTTTTGTAACAACACCAATATCCTCAATATACTAGGATGTTGTTATAATAAGGATTCGAGTTACACTTACACACACCTACATCTAATGGTTAAAGAACATACCGTTTCTGTGGATGGCGAATTTCTGCCTCACGAAATGATGATTGTTCAACACTCATAAAACACCTTCAAAGGTGGCTATTAAGATGTCACTATATTTATATATGATATATAACATGTTTATGTTTTTCTTATGCTTCTGTATTTTTCATTTATGGCATACATTATGATTTACATTATGGGTAAATGCGATAATTTCATTTTTGGAAGTGTGGACTACTGCCCCCTCAAAGTGATATGAATCGTTAATGCCATATGTGGGATGTATAAAGGATGGAGTAAATGATATTATATATGATATTATACTGGAACTATATTATACCTTTATATAATTATGATTTCATTCCATTAAATACTAAATTGAAATGAAAGTAGCGTTCATGCGTACGTACGGCTTACCGTCTCCATGAACGGTGCATTTCATTTCTTACCTCTAAATGTTACGTAATATTATGAATGAATGTATATACTGGATATATATGATATATATTACATCTAAGTCATGAATATAATTCTGGATATAATGGATATTTCACCACATAAACAACTTCTAATTATAAGAAGTTTATTGTTGACTCAAGTACCAAAGATCGACAAAACGACCGTTATTAACTTAAATAATTACATAATGTTCATAACATTGTAATAAGTGATATAAAAGGGATAATGAAATTGAAAATGGTTCTTAATAAAGTAGATATTAACTCTAGTTTATTATTCAGGAGGTTAAAGAACGGTCGAATCAAGTCGGACACAAGGTAAGGGAACTTCTTAACCCAATTTCCATTCTGTGGGTTAATCTCCTATTTTAAAATTATGTCATGATATTATTATGTCCAATCTTGTATTTGTACTTTCATTATGTGTACTTATAGTGAATACACACAATAGATCTATTTTATTTTAAAAATAACCTTTTTAAGGACTTTGTCTCAATCTCCTTTCATTGAGGCATATTTGGTTTTATACATAACTTTCTTTTATGCGGTGTATAAACCCCTTTGACTTTTACGTTAATTCAAAATGAATTTTTTTTATACGAAGTGTTTTACTCAACGACAAAAAGGGAATGTTTTTCTTTCCGTACATATGCAGCGACAACGACTTCTCTGCCGCCGTGACCATTATTTGAGTTTCAGCTTCCTCTACAAGCCATCATTTTTTTAATGAAAAATAAATACAAAGTTTTAACATTCTTTTATTTTGGTATTGAAAATGGTTTTGAAAGCGTTTTTATTATATAAATGTTTTGTATTGATATCTTGTGATTGAAATGTGGAAATGTTATGTTTCCTTTATGTATGTTTTATGTGATACGATTTTGTTATGGTTTATGATATGTTTAAACCTATTCATATGAGGAATGAATTGGACTTAATAAGTGACGGGTGCAGCTCGCTATAGCTCCTCGATGCATCGGCAGGTCTCATGAGACAAACTAGTGTCTTGGCACAAGGCCTTGACAAAATCTTATTTGTGGTCTTGGCACGAGGCCTTGGCTACGTGGTTATGATTGTCTGGAATTATGCATTACATCATTATGAAAGTGGTTATTGATATTGCATGTGATTATTAGACCAGTAGAATATCCATGTGAAGAAGTGAATGGAATTATCTCATTTTACTTTTTCCATATTATGTTGAAGTTCAAGTTTAAGAGGCTTTTGTTTTAGTTAGACATTTCCTAAAATGTTTATGTTTATTGATGAAAGCTTCTGCTATATTGTTATCCTTACCAAGTATCTAAGCTCACCCATTTAAATGTTTTAATATTTTCTAGGATGTGAAGAAGTATTTTATGAATGACCTGAAGGGATAGTCAGAAGAGGATATGAGTGTGGACTATGAAGACTTTGTTATTAGTTTTTCACTTTATGATGTAATGTAAGACTTATGAATGCATCTAGTGTTTCCAAGGCTACTAAACTAATCGGTCTTTCGAGACATGATCTTTTGTGATCATGGCAATGTTACGAATTAATGCACCGACTCGGGGTAGCTGGGGTCGGGGCGTTACAGTTGGTATCAGAGGTAGTTTAGTACTAACCTTGGAAGCTAGATTTAGATAAACTCTCATTAGAGCACATAGCCCAAAGATAGACTTTGAGGATTAGTATAGAAGAACTTCCTAGAATTTTGTTATTGTAGAGATTTTGTGAGTTTTCTGAGCAATACATCCCTGTCTGGATACGAACAGGTAGAGGCGGCTCTGGAACAAATGTACCTAGGGGTAAAACCCGAAAACACCGCTTTGAGCTAGACTCGAACGGGAACTGGTGCACAACAACAGGCCTTGCTAAACTCTTGGTTACGACACTCCCGGGGGATATGCTTTGGATAATTCTCATTTTCTTTATAAACCACTATGAAGGGTTATGAGTATATACTTCCTCAAATAAAACATTTTTATGGATTATATCCATAAATAGTTCAATTTATGTTAAGTATCTTACAAGTATGGAATTATGTATTTTGATTCATAAACAAATATTGTTTATTCCATTGTTTAGAAATGGCGCCTAGTGGAAGGAATGGAAACCGTATCAATGCACGCACTTCGTGTAGGGACTGCCCTCCTACTCAAGATAATTATTGTGGATCTGGAGATACAACTGGTGCTGATCAACTTATTACCATACCGGGACAACTCACTCAGGTTATGAATAATAACCTTACTCGTATGGGTTACCCTGATCCACAACGTGGAGGATCAATGTTAGACCGCTTCATGAGGCAACAACCACCAACATTTAATGGGGGTAAAAATCCATTAGTAGATGAGAAAAGGATAAACACCTTAGAGAAAATATTCCACGCCTTGGGGAGTAGCGAAAGGGAGAAGGTTATCATTGCAGTTTACCGCCTCACTGGAGATGCCGATCAATGGTGGTCATTGATTCAAAATACAAAGGAATATGATGACGTATCAAATATGGAATGGAGGGAGTTCAAAGAGCTTTTATTAGAAAAATACTTTCCTCATGACCATCGAGCAGATATGGAAAGGCAATTTCTGAGTCTGAGACAAAGGAGGATGAGAATGTTGCAAAGTATGAGGCCAACTTTACAAGGTTGGCGAGGTATGTTGCAGATTATATACGTAACCCAAGAAGTAATATTGATTGTTTCTTTGATGGGTTAAAACCATTTCTCCGTCGAGAATTAGTCTCAAAAACCTTCTCGTCATACGAAGATATTGTCTCGTGTTCTATCAAGACAGAAAAAGAATTCTCTAAGTCTTATGAAAACAAAGTAATGCAAGATAAGAAGAGAATGGTGGAACAGGAGACTAATAAATGGAAAAAGGGAAATAAGGATTTTCCATTATGTGATAATCGTGGGAAGAATCACCCTGGTACATGCCTAAAAGGAATGGGATTTTGTTATAAATGTGGAGAAAAGGTCACTAGGCACGTGATTTCAAGGGAAAGAAAGAGGCTATCAATGTTTAATGCTACAATCGTAGGGAAATGGGGAATTATGAAAATGAATGTCCTAAGCGTCAAGGAAACTTACCTCAGAAAAGGACAAGGGATCAAGGACAATCTTATGATGTTACTACAGTTGAAGCAGAATAACTAATGTATTGGTGCTTTTGGACTCATGGATTATATTCTGGTTATTAGAATAATGTGATATATATATAAGGATTGTACTATAGTACTTGTTGATTTCAGTAAGGTTTTAATATGGTGAAGGTAATTATATTTTTAGTATGTGACAATAAGAGAAACTTTACTTTGTTTGGGGAATCTGATAAATTGATTTTGGAATTAAGAGACCTTTTAGAGAAAGTCTGGACAGAGGTATTTTGGATAACTATAAAGGTTGGAGTGGATTAAGTTGATATTTGGATAGTATTGTTTAAGGTTAAAAAATTTATGAAGATTATTTTTGGAATATTATAATACTATAGTTTTAGGAAAAGGACAACCTGCAGGATGGGGCATAACCCGTCGCGTCGGACAAAGCTGTAGGAATCGAACCCACAAACATAGTGCGACAGGCCTTTATTTCCTACCACTAGCCTACAGGAAGTCCATCGTTATTACAAAATAATTTTACTAATCTAAATGGTATGTGTTAACATTTGTAACCTTATACAATTAGGATAAGTATAATATTTTTAAGTTCTATTATCTTTTTGAGTGAAAGATGAGTTGAAGGTTGAAACTATAATTGTCAAGCATAAATATATATATATACCTATCTCTTATTCAATGAATAAATTAATTCTTAAACTTTAATAAAGGGATATTAAAACAAAAAATGTGTTATCCTAATACCTTATGTATTGTTGAACTGATGATATTTTAAATCAACATAGATTGAAGGCTTTGAGGCCCTCAATTTGATAGTTGATTGTGATTGATGACCTCAATCACTCCCTACAAATATTTACGTTTTTCCTCCAATTATATGTCTCTAATTTCCACCAATGTTTTCCTTATCGAGATCATAATTTGGTGGTGACATTCTTATTTCCATTTCCCTCTTATTAAGACTAAATTCTATTAACCTTATTTCCAATGTGGGTTTTCCACAAAGGTATTTTCTATTTTCGACCTTTTATTTTCCAAGAAAAATTTCAATTTGCGAAGACGCAATTTATTGAAGGAGGGGAGAATGTAACACCCCAAGCTTCCACGATACGCTTCTCATTCAATAATACAATAGCTTGCGTTGTATGCAACTTTGAGTTCTAAAACACTGCGACTAATCAAAGTAGCCGTTATGAATAGTAATAACCACTTTTTAAAATTATAGAAATTTTATATTTCAAAATGGACTTCATTTTTGGATTCGGAATATCGAAATTAGCCTATGTTGAAATTTTGGTATTTTTCTGAGAACTTCTATGTTTTTATGAATAGTGAAAAATACTTAAAAACAACTTTTTTAATAAAAATAATTTATAGTGATAAATTATACTATTTAGTGGTTTTAAATTATAATTAGAATATATTTTTACCATTTTATCCAATGGTGGTCATTAAAATTAATTTAACATTGAAATTAGACATAAACAATTGCCAATCTTTTGATATAAATTGTTTCTTAAAAACATGCTATTTGTTGTGACAGTGGAAATTAATTATAAAATTAATTAATGCAACTTATATGTTTGGAATTTTGTAAAATAGACATCATTTTTGAATTCATAATATCAATTATAGCTTAGGGTGAAATTTTGGCATTGTTCTGAAAAACTTCAATTTTTGATGAATATTGAAACCACTAACTGGTAGTTAAATAACTGATTTTTCGTTTAAATGAAATATTACCACTTCTGTGATTTTATTTTCAAAAATCCGACATACATGGTTGTCATTAAGTAGTAAAATGTGGTTCAATGAGATTAAAATAATTTTTGGTGAATAGTAACTTTTAAGTTCTTAATCGCGATTAGAGGTAATTATTGTGGTTAAAGGTAAAAATAATGTTTTAATAATATGAGATGATCTTGAAACATGTCCTACCCTCATTGGATGTGCCATGGACGACCAAGAAAATCCATGGGTCAACTTGGGGACCCCAGGGAGCCACTTTAGTTGGAAAATGACATAAATACCTTTTATTTAATGTTAAAGTAAAAAATGACACAAACCTGGAATGTTTTACTAAAACAATTTTTACATGGGGTTATACAAGTCATATTATTGACTATAAATAGTCATTGGAATGATAAAACTATTTCCTACATCATAGTATTTTTTTATAATTTTTAGATATTATATAAATTAAATTATTTATGACATCCTGATGATACAGCGATGACCTCATTATTTAACGATTTAAATAAAATTGAAAGATAATGTAATATCTAAGACCTACACATGTACAAAAACTATTGGATGAGTATCTTTCGAACCATTATCACCTTAGCCTCCAATTATATAAGTTTGGGACCTCTAAAATCCGAAACTCATTTTATAATAAAGTGACTTTTCTTTACCTTCCAAGAGTGCCCCTCCTCTCCACTTATAAAAGGCCCCCACCACTCCCACATTATTCACACTTTCAAGCCATGTGGCTCGGCCAACCTCTTCCCAAATAATCTCCCAACATCCATCACTTACTCCTAGAAGCCTCACTTTGGGCAGAACTCTTCCCAAAAAAGCCTTTGGCTCAAATCAAAAAGAGTTACCCGATTTTTAGGTAATGTCTTCTCTAATGTTGTTTTGTTTTATTTTGCTTCTCCAACCCCATAAACTCTTTTTATTCATTTCTTTTGTAACAACAACAGTATCCTCAATATACTAGGATGTTGTTATAAGAATTATTCTAGCTACACTTACACACACCTATATATAATGGTTAAAGAACATACAGTTTCTGTGGATGGTGAATTTCTGGCTCAAGAAACGATGATTGTTCAACACTCATAAAACACATTCAAAGGGGGCCATTAAGATGTCACTATATTTATATATGATATATAATATGTTTATGTTTTCATTATGATTCTTTATTTCTCATTTATGGCATACTTTTTGATTTCCACTATGGGTAAACGCAATAATTTCATTTTAGGAAGTGTGGACTACCGCCCCCTCAAAGTGATGTGAATCATTAATGCCATATGTGGGATGTATAAAGGATGGATAAAATGATATTATATATGATATTATACTGGAACTATATTATACCTTTATATAATTATGATTTCATTCCATTAAATACGAAATAGAAATGAAAGTAGTGTTCATGCGTACGTACGGCTTACCGTCTCCATGAACGGTGCATTTCATTTCTTACCTCTAAATGTTACGTAATATTATAAATGAATGTATATACTGGATATATATTATATATATTATATCTAAATCAGGAATATAATTCTGGATATAATGGATATTTCACCACATAAACAACTTGTAATTATAAGAAGTTTATTGTTGACTCAAGTACCAAAGATCGACAAAACGACCGTTATTAACTTAAATAATTACATAATGTTCATAACATTGTAATAAGTGATATAAAAGGGATAATGAAATTGAAAATGGTTCTTAATAAAGTATATCTTAACTCTAGTTTATTATTCAGGAGGTTAAAGAACGTTCGAATCAAGTCGGACACAAGGTAAGGGAACTTCTTAACCCAATTTCCATTCTGTGGGTTAATCTCCTATTTTAAAATTATGTCATGATATTATTATGTCCTATCTTGTATTTGTACTTTATTTATGTGTATTTTTAGTGAATACACATAATAGATCTATTTTATTTTTAAAATGACCTTTTTAAGGACTTCATCTCAATCTCCTTTCATTGAGGCATATTTGGTTTTATACATAACTTTCTTTTATGCGGTGTATAAACCCCTTTTACTTTTACATTTATTCAAAAGAAATTTTTATTTATACGAATCGTTTTACTAAATGACAAAAAGGGAATGTTTTTCTTTCCGTACATATGCGGCGACAATGACTTCTCCGCCGCCGTGACCATTATTTGAGTTTCATCTTCCTCTATAAGCCATCATTTTTTTTAATGAAAAATAAATACCAAGTTTTAAATTTCCATTATTTTGTTATCGAAAATGGTTTTGAAAGAGTTTTTATTATATCAATGTGTTATATTGATATCTTGTGATTGAAATGTGGAAATGTTATGTTTCATTTATGCATGTTTTATGTTATACGATTATGTTATGGTTTATGATATGTTTAAACATATTAATATGATGAATGCATTGGACTTAATAAGTGACGGGTGGAGCCCGTTATAGCTCCTCGATGCATCGGCAGGTCTCATGAGACAAACTAGTGTCTTGGCATGAGGCCTTGACAAAATCTTATTTGTGGTCTTGGCACGAGGCCTTGGCTATGTGGTTATGATAGTCTAGCATTATGCATTCCATCATTATGAAAGTGGTTATTGATATTGCATGTGATTATTCGACCAGTAGAATATCCATGTGAAGAAGTGGATGGCATTATCTCATTTTACTTTTGCCATATTATGTTGAAGTTCAAGTTTAAGACGCTTTTGTTTTAGTTAGACATTGCCTTAAATGTTTATGTTTATTGATGAAAGATTCCGTTATATTGTTATACTTACTGAGCATCTGAGCTCACCCCATTAAATGTTTTAATATTATCCAGGATGTGAAGAAGTATTTTATGAATGACCAGAGGGGATAGTCAGAAGAGGATATGAGTGTGGACTATGAAGACTTTGTTATAAGTTTTTCACTTTATGATGTAATGTAAGACTTATGAATGTATCTAGTGTTTCCAAGGCTACTGAACTAATCGGTCTTTCGAGACTTGATCTTTTGTGATCATGCCAATGTTACGAAGTAATGCACCGACTCTGGGTAGCTGGGGTCGGGGCGTTACATCCTATCCCTGACTAAGGCTTCAAATAGTTTGTCAAAGAAAACAATCCCTCTGATACCACTTTGTAACGTCCCTGTTTCGGGTTCCACTCAATGGGTGCCCCGAACTTGGTTCACCACATGACCTCAGTGAATTTCCCCAAACGCCAGAAGCTGCTGACTAGCTGCGAGGGACCAGGTCTGATAGTGTGGAAACTATTCCCTCATTTGTCAAATGTAGCGCAGCGTAATACAAAAGAAACATACAACAATAGCAGAAACATCAACAGTATATATAACTGAAATGGATAACTGATAACAAAAAGGGAACTTGCTATTATATATATATGTAGATGTGGTATGTCACTATTCTATAAATCAACCAGAACATGTTACATGAGAAATAAAATAAAATTGAAGTACATGTATGGAAAAGAAAAATAAAACATCCAGTGGAATCGCGAGCCATTGCTCGGTCCCATGCTTTCCTACACCCCTGCAGCAATCAAGTACCTGTATATGTACTCTTTCCCCTATTCACACCTGCAGAAACATATTCTGTTTGGGCCGAGAAGAATGACCCAAACAGGGTGTGAGAAATAAATTCCAAGTAGGAACCCCCCAATGGCCCGTGCCCAATAGTGTGAAATCATGCAACAACATTGTGCAGTAGTTAAATGTAATAATTTAAGCAGTACTAAAATTAATTAACACAACCAGTTATATTGCCATTTTAATATCCATTTAATCATTAATTTAAAATGTCACCACAGTGAATATTCTAAGTAAATAGACAATGTCATTAGACACATAAACTCTTACCCTAGGGTAAAGAGAAACCAACACAAGAATCTGCCCATAGGTGTGTGGATATTTCCCACGGGCATAAGAAGTGTTGCCCACAAGCACAAAATCGACTGCCCACAAGCACAGATGATATTTCCCACAGGCTAAGTAGTACAATTCCCACAGGCTAATCACAACACAACCCTCAGGCTAAACAGGTAACTGGGCCAAGCCCAACATGTAAACAAGCAGTAAACATGAAATTCCTCTCAATTCAATTCTAAAATCATTACATTTATGTTATACCATCGGGTATCCTGGCCAAACGGCTAAACCGAGAAATGCACCCCCAGGGAGGTCTAGGATCCAAGAAACGATCCCAAACAGCATTTTAATATCACATTTAATTACATATACAATTCTAGGTATTTAAAATTTCCACATCCTTAGCCACAAAACATCCCAAATATGGGTCCGTAGGTCAAAAACCCACAAAAACGCACAACAGTTGGAAAATAATCACCAAGCCACCTACCTTATATGCCCCTGATCAGTATACTCAAAAGATTTTCCACAAATCGTCCTAGAACGAGGTAGATCTAAGGTGAAGAAAACTCGTTCAAACCCAAATAACATCATTTAGATATAGAATTGGTAATAACTACATGAGGAGAAATAAGTCCTTACCCTTTCGGTTCCAACGAGATCGACGGAGGTGGAATCGGATTCTCAACGTGCACTCGGCGGATCATCAAATATTCGTTCGTCGCTCCCGAGCTCCGATTCGGTTCAAAGTCATCCCTCGGAAAAGTGGAGGATACTGACCATTTTAAGTGAAAAAAGCAATGTACATGTTGTGTACTTCTGAGTACACGGTGTGTACTTCCCATTTTCTAACTATTCCTCTACCAGCTTCCCACTTGCGCGGTACTGCTCAGCTGCTGACATGACTACATGACGTCTCTTCATGAGTACATGGCATGTGCTGCCCCACAGCTGGCCACCACCTTACTATTTTCCTGCCAACTGACTACACGGTGTGTAAAGGACCACTAAACAAAGTGTAGTTGGTTCCTACACCCTTCATCGCTGACATTTCCACCCGCCCCGTGTACTCATCCCACACGGACAAAAGTACGCGGTGTGTGTAAAAGTACACGATGTGTACTTCCAAAAAAATGGGATTTTTTCCATTTTACCTATTTTCTCAAAAACACATTGGTAAAGGAGAAAAGAAGAAACCCATACCTCAAAGATAAGAACCATGTTCTTACATCATCCATTCACCAAGGCATGATACAGACAATTGAAGTTAGGCACATAAAAACTAACTCCCTCATTGGCCACACCACACTCAAGTAATCCTCAAAGGCACCACATGCACCATCCATATGAACCCACACAATGCCACTAGGATGGTAAGTTGAATGGATCTTAGACATGGCTGTGGTGGCTCCACCTTATTCCCCAGTTTAATTGGTTGACATTCTTTCTTGGATAGCCAATTTTTTTGGCCAAAGGATACCCAAATACATAGAATAATAACCATTCTAAAAAAACAAATATGTGCATAATATACACCCTTATAAAATAAAATCTCAATGACAAGCTTTTATTCTTCAAAAATTACACTTCCATACATCCTTATATACCCTTCATGAAAAATATGAATCTTATTTCCATTGGCATCCCAATTCTCAAATCTCTAATGGAAAATAACAAGGTAAAAATTTATAGATATGAACACTAACATTATGATAACAAGGATCATATAAGGGTAAATATATCTATGTATGGATAACTAACATTTTCCATCACTTGTGCAATGGTTTTTACAAACTCATGTATGGGAAAATTTTATTAGTTAAATCATTAAGGGTGTTTTAACATCATGCCTGCTACCCCGTAGGGACGATTACATTACAATAGTCTTATAAAAATCTAAATCCCCACACTAAAACTTCTCTCTACATTGTTTATGTTTCACATTGAAATAAGGAAAGGAATTGAAGGCATGGTTGGGTATACACCATCTTGTGTGATATTTTACCGTTAAAAATAACTATGTATCTTAAGTATAGATTCCACACCGTGGATATCTTGGAAATAGTTTAAATGTTATATTGAATCATTTTTAGTATAGATACATTATAGGTGTTTAAATTATATAGGTGTAATTACATGGATTTCCTTAGGCCTTTACTATGGGAAAAAACGAGTTTACGGTGTTCTATGAGAAAATGGAAGCTCATTTCAAGAGTTTTCCAAATTTCTAGTTTATCTCAATTTTCAATCAGTGACTCAGGGTGTCAGCATCAACTTGTCAGTGATTTGTAATATTAGTGAATCTATGAGTTATGGCTATCAACATCGATGATTCATGGGTATCAGAATAAGTGATTTAGTAGTAGTTGAATTGGTGTGTCAAGAGTGTTACATCGATGAGTCAGGGGCGTTGGTGTCAGTGATTCAAGGGAATCTTCATCGGTGAGTCAGGAGAATTATTATATCAGTGTTTTATTAGGTTTTATTGTCAGAATATTAAAGGTAATAGGATCCAAATCAGTGACTCACCCATCACTAAATAACCCATCAATGAGTCACCCATTAGTGACCCATTTTCTGTTTTACCAGATTTTTTGATTTTCCAGTTTCACCCGTCTTACGTCTTATTTGATGTAAACTGAATATAAAACTATATTTGGGATTATTTAAGGGACTTTTTGATGATATTATTTATATATTTAATAACCTATCACTTCCAAGGATTTGAGATATTTATCCCATGTAATCATGACAATGATCCCAGAATTGATGGCTTTTGAAACCATTCTTCCATTAAAATTGGTTCTAGATATTCAAATCATGGAGCATCCATTTCCAGTATTTTTTTCATTCCCTATTGGGGTTATAATAGTATTATTGTATATAAAATTCAAGGTTTTGTGTTTTATCTCCTCTTTCTTAGTTTTCGTGGAGTTTTTTCCTCCAACTCATTTGATCCCCTATTCATTATGAAATGAAGAGTTTCGTTGCATGTCTCTTCTGGTAGATATTTTATTATGTCTCTATTTATTTTTGAATCATATTGGTCCGGTACAAAAATTATTCAGTTTCTAGAATGAGTGAATAATGATCTTAAATAAATATATAAATTATAAGGGAATATGTTCAAAGAATAATGGAGTTATTGAAATAATGGGATGAGAGTGGATTGATATTTGATCACCTATTTTGTATTTATTTGGTTATTTTTGTTTATTTAATGATTTATTGTGGTTGTATGACTTTTGAAAATCATGTTCATTGGTGGTCCTTTCTTGTGTACGGGTGGTGTTCTGTATTTTGTTATGGTGTATGATAATTGGTCGTGACATGAAGTCTATTTCATCACATATACTTGGATAATTATTGGATTCCCCAGGATGAAAAACCATGTTTGATCACCACTATTTATCAAGTGGATTAATTAATAGTGTTTACCAAATAGATATATATCTTGTTTGAAAGGTTTAGCTTGGTGGTGTATTCGGTTGGGTTCTGTGACTTTTTGTGAATTGTGTGGTGTTGCAGTTGGGAGCATTGTTAAGGGTATTGGGGTGGGCCATAGAGTTGGTTCTGTAACATCCCAGGTAATTAAAGAATAAATAATTTTCATATTTATTAATATTAGAGAATTAAATATGAATTTTAATTAAAAGGGGTTGCTATGTTCGATAGCGTACCTGATACGCAACGATGAGTTTCTTTGAAACTTACGTAGAACACTAGTAATATAATAATATTATGTTAGTTAACAAGTAGCCGTTGTACTGGAGGGAATGAATAAAAATAACTAAAATATGAATAGATATGTTTTTAAATGTTTTTACATTTACCCAATAAAAGATAAAGGCTTAAAATACGGAAAGAGTTCAATTTTAGGCTTTTATACTCTAATTTTCACTAAAGGTTCACTTATCACCTTTTAATGGTGAACCGTCATTAAATATAGTTTTGATCACTCTTATACATTCTTTTGGACCCAAATAAAACTCTTATTAAGAATCAGGACATCAAATTTTACTTCGTGTAATTTTTTTGGTATTTTTCCGATAAAGTTCATTTTTTAATGAATAGTGTAAAATGTTGTATTTTAATTCAAAACCACTTTTTAATCTAATTTATTTATATGATTAGATAATATTTTGAATTGGTTTTAAAGTGAAATTAGAAAATATTTTTACCATTAAATCCAATAGTGGTTATTGGAATTAATTTCACTTTGAAATCGGACTTAAACTAGTGTCAATCTTTTGATACTTATTGGTTTATAAAAACACGCTATTTGCTCTGACAGCGGGAATTAATTATTAAATTAATTAATGTGACTAATATGTTTTGAATTTTGTAAAACGGACTTCATTTTTGAATTCAGAATATCAAATATAGCTTAGGGTGAATTTTTGGGATTTTTCTGAAAAACTTCAATTTTTGATGAATAGTGAAACCACTAAGTGGTAATCAAGCAAACTGATTTTTCAGTTAAATGAAAGTTTACCACTAATGTGTATTGAATTTTGAAAATCCGACATACATGGTTGTCATTAAGAAGTAAAATGTGGTTCAATGAGATTAAAATAATTTTTTGGTGAATAGTAACTTATTAAGTTTTTAATCGCGATTAGTGGTAATTAGTGTAGTTTAAGGAATAAATAATACTTTAATAATATAAAATGACCTAGACACATGTCCCAAAATCATTGGTTGTGTCATGGCCGACCAAGACAAGACATGGCCAAACTTGGGGACCCCATGTATCCACTTTTGTTGGGAAATGACATAAATTACTTTTTATTTAATGTTAAAGTGAAAATGACACTAACATAAATTGTTTTACTAAAACAATTTTTAAGTGGGGTTATACAAGTCCAAATTTTGATTATAAATAGTCATTGGAAAGATAAAAAGATTTCCTATATCATAGTAATTGTTTTATAATTTTTAGACATTAAATAAATTAAATTATTTACGACATAATAATGGTGTAGTGATGACATCATTATTTGACGATTTAAATAAAGTGGAATGACAATATAAAATCTATGAACTACACATGGCCAAAACCAATTGGATGAGTGTATTTAGAACCCTTATCACCTTATCCACGAATTCTATCAATGTGGGACCTTTTATAACCGAAACACATTTTCAAATAATGTAATATTTCTTTACTTTCCAAAAGTGCCCCTCCTCTCCCCTTATAAAAGGCCCCCACCTCTACCTCATTTCACACACTCTTCAAGCCTTTGGCTCGGCCAACCCCTGCCCATTTGCTCTCTCCACATCCCTCTCTTCATCCTAGAGGATTCCCTTTGGGAAGAATCCTTTCAAAGGAAGCCTTTAGGCTCAAACCAAAAGGAGTTACACGTTTTAAGGTAATTCTTTCTCTAATGTTTATTTGTTTTATTTTGCTTCTCCAACCCCCTAAACTCTTTTTATTTACTTCTTTCGTAACAACACCAGTATCTTAAATATACTAGGATGTTGTTATAATATTTATTTGAGCTACACTCTCACACAACTACATCAAATGGTTAAAGAACATAAGGTTTCCGTGGATGGCGAAATTCTGCCTCCCGAAACGATGATTGTTCAACACTCATTTAACACCTTCAAAGGTGGCCATTATGATGTCACTATTTTTATATATGATATATAATATGTTTATGTTTTCCTTAAGCTTCTGTTTTTTTTCATTTTGGGCATACCTTTATGGTTTCCATTATGGGTAAAACACGATATCTTCATTTTAGGAAGTGCGGACTACCGCCTCCTGAAAGTGATTTGATTCGTTAATACCATATGTGGGATGTGTAAAGGATAAAGTTAATGATATTATATATGTTATTATACTGGAATTATAATATACTCTTATATCATTATGATTCCATTCCAGAAAATATGAAATAGAAATGGAAGTAGCGTTCATGCGTACGTACGGCTTACCGTCTCCATGAACGGTGCATTTCATTTCTTACCTCTAAATGTGATGTAATATTATAAATGAATGCAGGTACTGGATATATATGACATATATGATATCTACATCATGAATATCATTCTGGTATAATGAACCTTTGACCAAATTAACAACATGTAAGTATAAGAAGCCTATTTTTGACTTAAGAACCAAATACCGACAAAATGAACATTATTAACTTAAATGATTACATGGTATAAAAGGAATAATGAACTTGAAAAAGATTCATAAGCAAGTAGAGATTAACTCAAGTTTATTATTCAGGAGTTTAAAGAACGGTCGGGTCAAGTCGGATACGAGGTATGGGACTTCGTCTCAATCTCCTTTCATTGAGGCATATTTTATTTTATACACAACTTTCTTTCATATGGTGTATAAACCCCTTTGACTTTTACGTTTATTCAAAAGGAATCTTTTTTATACGAAGCGTTTACTAAACGACAAAAGGGAATGTTTTTGTCGTACGTATGCGGCGACAACGACTTCTCCGCCGTCGTAACCGTTATTTGAGTTTCGGCTTCCTCTACAAGCCATACCTTTTTTTAAGGAAAAATAAATACCATGTTTTACTTTTCTTTTATTTTGGTATTGAAAATGGTTTTCATAATATTTTTATATCAATGTGTGGTATTGATATCTTGTGATTGAATGGTGGAAATGTTATGTTTCCTTTATGCATGTTTTATGTGATACGTTTATGTTGAGGTTCTTGGGCATTATTATGAAGACGGGTGGTTCCGTGATAGACTAAGGGCGGGTGAGCCCGTTATAGCTCTCCAATGCATTGGGTAACGCGAAGGAGTGAAACGTTTAGGTTTCTCCGAAGAGATTTTAGGGAATATACTGTGATGGGTATTCCAAACGTAACCAAGAGGGTTACTCCCTACGTAAGAATGTTATGAATGCCTCAAGTTACCTTTATGTCTTTTGATTTTTATGATTTATTCATGATTCTATGAGGTATGTTAAAGTGCCTATGTTTTATGGGTAAAGTATGCTTTCATTCTTATGTATATATGAACTCATGTTTCCTTCCCATGTTTTTATAACCCATACTGAGTTTTTATGCTCATCCCATGTTTTTGAAATGTTTTTCACAGGTCAAGGGAAAGGTACATGATAAGATGATAGAGTCAATGATGTATCAAGAAATAATCCATGTTTTATTTTAAATGTGTTTCCATTGATGGGAATGAATAATACTATCTTTATGTAACCACTTTGTTTGTATGTGGAATGTAATGCAAGTTTTATGATCTAATTTTCTAAAACTCTAAACCGGAAAAGATCCTCAATGTGTAATCTTGTAATAACTCAAGATTAAGTAAGGTTTAAGGCTGGGGCCTTATAGTTGGTATCAGAGGTCGGTTTAGACAACTTTAGGAGTTAGAAAAGTGTCAAATTATAATATGATTTAAATGATATAGCATTTACAGATTACCATGTTGCTTCGCCTAAGATATTTCGGTGTTCAGAATGGTTTTCCGCAGAGGAAACAAAGCATCTATGTTGGGACGACATCAGGAGGAAGACAACCTTCCAAATCAGCAACCTGAGATGGTCGGAATCGGAACTGAACAGTTTTTTGCAGTAATGGCACAGTTGACTCAGGCTATAAATGGTGGTGGTCACCATGCACGAGATCAGCCAGATCAACCGCAGAGGAACATGTCAGTGGTGGAACATTTCATGAGGCAACATCCCCCATCATTCAGAGGATCATCTGACCCTGTGCAAGCTGAAGGGTGGATTAAATCACTGGGGAAGATTTTTGATGTCATGGGATGTTCAGACAATCAAAAGGTTAGTCTTGCTATTTATCGTTTGGAGGGTGAGGCAGATCAGTGGTGGTCTATGGTTAAAAATATCAGGGACGCCGATGAGATTTATGCTCTTGACTGGGATGAATTCAAAGGTATGTTTCTTGAGAAGTATTTTCCTAAGGCTGTTCGACTTAGGATGGAAAAGCAATTCTTGGAATTGAGGCAAGAGGAAGACTCAGTGGCTGCCTATGAAGAAAGGTTCACTCGATTGGCAAGGTGTGCTCCCAATTTTATCCGAGACCTTGATAGTAAAATCAATCGTTTTTACTCAGGATTAAAGCCAAAGTATTGAAGGGCATTAGCTTCTCGTGAGTTTAAAAGTTATGAAAAGCTTGTTCGATGTGCTGAGAAGGTGGAAATGGAGTTTGTCTATGACCAAGTGTTCTATAACAACCAGCAGAAGAAGAGACCGAGGTGGCAGGAGAAAGGTAAGAATTCTTCAAAAAAGTCTGATGGTAAGAGAACTAAGTTTCCAGTTTGTGATAAATGTGGCAAAAGGCATGCTGGGGAATGTCTTCTGAATTCTGGGAAGTGCTACCGATGTGGTAAGATGGGACATAAGGCTCGTGATTGCACTGAAAAGGATCAAGGTGAAGGTAAGAATAAATTTGATTTACAGTTAGTGAAATGTTATAAGTGCAATGAGATGGGTCACTATGCAAACGAGTGTCAGACAAGGAGCTTGAGTGATGGGAAGCAGTTAGACTACAAGCAGAAAGGGGTGGTGAAATCCTTTGCAACTACTTCAGCAGATGTTGGGCCATCGAATGAAGTGGTGTCAGCTCCAGGGAGCTCAGTATTTTTCGAAGATTGACTTGAGGTCGGGGTACCATCAGTTGAATGTAAAAGAAGCAGACGTTCCGAAGATTGTGTTCCATACTAGATATGTCCATTATGAATTTGTAGTTATGCCTTTGGGGTTAACCTATGCACCTGTTGTATTCATGGACCTTATGAAAAAAAAAATTCCATGAGTTCTTGGATAAGTTTCTGTTTGTGTTTTGAGGTTTGTGAAGAGGTTATGTGTGCCTTGTGATTCACAGTTAAAGAATGAGTTGTTTTTTCATCCTGGCAGTACTAAGATGTATGGAGATCTGCGGGAGTATTACTGGTGGGATGGAATGAAAAGTGATATTGCTGATTTTGCTGTGAAGTGTTTGACTTGTCAACAGGTTAAAGCAGTGCGGCAGTTACCGAAAGGGATGCTTCAGCCTTTACCAGTGCCAGAGTGGAAATGGGAGAATATATCCATGGACTTTGTTGTTGGATTACCAAAGACATCTCGAGGTAATAATGCAATCTGGGTTATTGTTGATCGCTTGACCAAATCTGCTCATTTCCTTGCTATACGAGATACTTTCTCTCTTGATCAACTTTCCCGTTTGTATCTTAAAGAGATAGTCAGGTTACATGGAGTTCCCCTCTCCATTGTATCAGATCGTGATCCCAGGTTTACTTCTAACTTTTGGAAAGGCCTTCAGAAGTCGTTGGGTACTGAATTAAATTTTAGTACAGCTTTTCATCCTCAATCAGATGGGCAGTCAGAACGAACAATTCAGACATTGGAGGATATGCTGCGAGCTTGTTCTATGGATTATCAGGGAAGTTGGGACCAACATCTTTCTTTGGTTGAGTTTTCATATAATAACAGTTTTCATTCCAGTATACAGATGGCACCATTTCAGGCATTATATGGGAAGCGGTGTCGAACTCCAGCTTTTTGGGATGAAGTGGGTGAAAGAAAGTTGATGGGACCAGAATTGGTAGAAGAGATGGCAGAAAAAGTTCAGCGGATTCAGAAACACATGAGAACAGCTCAGAGCAGGCAGAAGAGTTATGCGGATAACCGGAGGAAGGATCTATCTTTCGAGGTAGGTGATCATGTTTTTCTCAAGGTTTCTCCATGGAAAAGTGTGATGAGATTTGGTAAGAAAGGAAAGTTGAGTCCAAGGTTCATTGGACCATACGAAATTCTAGAGAGAGTTGGATCAGTTGCATACCGAGTGGCTTTACCTCCGAGTTTATCTCAGGTACAAAATGTTTTTCACGTTTCGATGTTGAGAAAGAATATGCCAGATCCATCTCATGTTTTGAGTCCAGAGGTAGTTCAGCTGGAAGAGAACCTATCTTATGAGGAACAACCGGTCCAGATTCTTGACCACATGGAGCAAGTGTTACGGAATAAGGTGATTCACCAGGTAAAGGTTTTGTGGAAAAACCATGTGATTGAAGAGGCAACATGGGAATCTGAAAATGCTATGAGGGATAAATACCCCCACTTATTTTGATAAGTGAATAAAATTGCGAGGATGCAATTCCCAAAAGGGGGGAAGGATGTAACATCCCAGGTAATTAAAGAATAAATAATTTTCATATTTATTAATATTATAGAATTAAATATGAATTTTAATTAAAAGGGGTTGCTATGTTCGATAGCGTACCCGATACGCAACGATGAGTTTCTTTGAAACTTACGTAGCACACTAGTAATATAATAATATTATGTTAGTTAAGAAGTAGCCGTTGTACTGGCGGGAATGAATAGAAATAACTAAAATATGAATAGATATGTTTTTAAATGTTTTTACATTTACCCAATAAAAGATAAAGGCTTAAAATACGGAAAGAGTTCAATTTTAGGCTTTTATACTCTAATTTTCACTAAAGGTTCACTTATCACCTTTTAATGGTGAACCATCATTAAATATAGTTTTGATCACTCTTATACATTCTTTTGGACCCAAATAAAACTCTTATTAAGAATCGGGACATCTAATTTTACTTCGTGTAATTTTTTTGGTATTTTTCCGATAAAGTTCATTTTTTAATGAATAGTGTAAAATGTTGTATTTTAATTCAAAACCACTTTTTAATCTAATTTATTTATATGATTAGATAATATTTTGAATTGGTTTTAAAGTGAAATTAGAAAATATTTTTACCATTAAATCCAATAGTGGTCATTGGAATTAATTTCACTTTGAAATCGGACTTAAACTAGTGTCAATCTTTTGATACTTATTGTTTTATAAAAACACGCTATTTGCTCTGACAGCGGGAATTAATTATTAAATTAATTAATGTGACTAATATGTTTTGAATTTTGTAAAACGGACTTCATTTTTGAATTCAGAATATCAAAGCTTAGGGTGAATTTTTGGGATTTTTCTGAAAAACTTCAATTTTTGATGAATAGTGAAACCACTAAGTGGTAATCAAGCAAACTGATTTTTCAGTTAAATGAAAGTTTACCACTAATGTGTATTGAATTTTGAAAATCCGACATACATGGTTGTCATTAAGAAGTAAAATGTGGTTCAATGAGATTAAAATAATTTTTTGGTGAATAGTAACTTATTAAGTTTTTAATCGCGATTAGTGGTAATTAGTGTAGTTTAAGGAATAAATAATACTTTAATAATATAAAATGACCTAGACACATGTCCCAACATCATTGGTTGTGTCATGGCCGACCAAGACAAGCCATGGCCAAACTTGGGGACCCCATGTATCCACTTTTGTTGGGAAATGACATAAATTACTTTTATTTAATGTTAAAGTGAAAATGACACTAACATAAATTGTTTTACTAAAACAATTTTTAAGTGGGGTTATACAAGTCCAAATTTTGATTATAAATAGTCATTGGAAAGCTAAAACGATTTCCTATATCATAGTGATTGTTTTATAATTTTTAGACATTAAATAAATTAAATTATTTACGACATAATAATGATGCAGTGATGACATCATTATTTGACGATTTAAATAAAGTGGAATGACAATATAAAATCTATGAACTACACATGGCCAAAACCAATTGGATGAGTGGATTTAGAACCCTTATCACCTTATCCACGAATTCTATCAATGTGGGACCTTTTAAAACCGAAACACATTTTCAAATAATGTAATATTTCTTTACTTTCCAAAAGTGCCCCTCCTCTCCCCTTATAAAAGGCCCCCACCTCTACCTCATTTCACACACTCTTCAAGCCTTTGGCTCGGCCAACCCCTGCCCATTTGCTCTCTCCACATCTCTCTCCTCATCCTAGAGGATTCCCTTTGGGAAGAATCCTTTCAAAGGAAGCCTTTAGGCTCAAACCAAAAAGAGTTACACTTTTTATGGTAATTCTTTCTCTAATGTTCATTTGTTTTATTTTACTTCTCCAACCCCCTAAACTCTTTTTATTTACTTCTTTCGTAACAACACCAGTATATTCAATATACTAGGATGTTGTTATAAGATTTATTTGAGCTACACTCTCACACAACTACATCAAATGGTTAAAGAACATAAGGTTTCCGTGGATGGCGAAATTCTGCCTCCCGAAACGATGATTGTTCAACACTCATTTAACACCTTCAAAGGTGGCCATTATGATGTCACTATTTTTATATATGATATATAATATGTTTATGTTTTCCTTAAGCTTCTGTTTTTTTTCATTTTGGGCATACCTTTATGGTTTCCATTATGGGTAAAACACGATATCTTCATTTTAGGAAGTGCGGACTACCGCCTCCTGAAAGTGATTTGATTCGTTAATACCATATGTGGGATGTGTAAAGGATAAAGTTAATGATATTATATATGTTATTATACTGGAATTATAATATACTCTTATATCATTATGATTCCATTCCAGAAAATATGAAATAGAAATGGAAGTAGCGTTCATGCGTACGTACGGCTTACCGTCTCCATGAACGGTGCATTTCATTTCTTACCTCTAAATGTGATGTAATATTATAAATGAATGCAGGTACTGGATATATATGACATATATGACATCTACATCATGAATATCATTCTGGTATAATGAACCTTTGACCAAATTAACAACATGTAAGTATAAGAAGCCTATTTTTGACTTAAGAACCAAATACCGACAAAATGAACATTATTAACTTAAATGATTACATGGTATAAAAGGAATAATGAACTTGAAAAAGATTCATAAGCAAGTAGAGATTAACTCAAGTTTATTATTCAGGAGTTTAAAGAACGGTCGGGTCAAGTCGGATACGAGGTATGGGACTTCGTCTCAATCTCCTTTCATTGAGGCATATTTTATTTTATACACAACTTTCTTTCATATGGTGTATAAACCCCTTTGACTTTTACGTTTATTCAAAAGGAATCTTTTTTATATGAAGCGTTTACTAAACGACAAAAGGGAATGTTTTTGTCGTACGTATGCGGCGACAACGACTTCTCCGCCGTCGTAACCGTTATTTGAGTTTCGGCTTCCTCTACAAGCCATACCTTTTTTTTAAGGAAAAATAAATACCATGTTTTACTTTTCTTTTATTTTGGTATTGAAAATGGTTTTCATAATATTTTTATATCAATGTGTGGTATTGATATCTTGTGATTGAATGGTGGAAATGTTATGTTTCCTTTATGCATGTTTTATGTGATACGTTTATGTTGAGGTTCTTGGGCATTATTATGAAGACGGGTGGTTCCGTGATAGACTAAGGGCGGGTGAGCCCGTTATAGCTCTCCAATGCATTGGGTAACGTGAAGGAGTGAAACGTTAAGGTTTCTCCGAAGAGATTTTAGGGAATATACTGTGATGGGTATTCCAAACGTAACCAAGAGGGTTACTCCCTACGTAATAATGTTATGAATGCCTCAAGTTACCTTTATGTCTTATGATTTTTATGATTTATTCATGATTTTATGAGGTATGTTAAAGTGCCTATGTTTTATGGGTAAAGTATGCTTTCATTCTTATGTATATATGAACTCATGTTTCCTTCCCATGTTTTTATAACCCATACTGAGTTTTTATGCTCATCCCAAGTTTTTGAAATTTTTTTCACAGGTCAAGGGAAAGTTACATGATAAGATGATAGAGTCAATGATGTATCAAGAAATAATCCATGTTTTATTTTAAATGTGTTTCCATTGATGGGAATGAATAATACTATCTTTATGTAACCACTTTGTTTGTATGTGGAATGTAATGAAAGTTTTATGATCTAATTCTCTAAAACTCTAAACCGGAAAAGATCCTCAATGTGTAATCTTGTAATAACTCAAGATTAAGTAAGGTTTAAGGATGGGGCCTTATAGGTTCTCTAATAAAAGAGTGGTATGTGTGTGCTATGATGTAATGGTTTAATAGTGGTTGATATGGGATTTGTGTGTGTGGGTTCGTACATGTTGTCTGTTGGTATCCCAGTTTTAGAGACTAATTGATTGTAGAATGGATGGACTTGTAGGCAGTGGAACTACCATTGTTAGTGTTGTGGTTGTTGAGAAATGTTGGGAAATGGGACTGTGAGGTGGTTATGGACTTTTTATTCTATGGGAATAAATATTTAAATATTAGGATAGTGTGGTATAACTTTGAAAATGATAGTTGGTCGTGGTCAAGCAGGGGTGTGCAATGGGACTGGAAATATGGTTTTGTTTGTTGTTTTGATACTTTTGTGTTTTATAGTCACTCGGTAGTGCTGGAATAAATTAAAGTGAATCCCAAAATAAATAAATAAAGTGGATAACTAGAAAATGGGTTTGGTTATGCTTTTTTAGTGGTTGTTGGGTGGTTTCTCATATAGGGGTAGTTGTAAATGTGGTTTTGTATAAGTTGTTTGTTTGTTTTGGGACCCATAAGATGGGATGAGCATTTGATTACTATATATATTTATGTTCCTTGTGATTTCTATATGAATCCAAACCTTGTTGAGAACTATGTTCCAAAAACCACCATCTCAAGGGGGAGGGTGTCTTTCCCAATATCTTAGTGGGAGGATGGATGGCTGGTTACTATAATTGTTCCTCACACCTTATTATGATTCTCACCAATTGACCATATATAGAAAAGGTGAATAGGTGATGTCTTCACACTCTTCGGGTCCTCTTGGCACTCCTGTCTCTCCTGTGATTCTCCTTCCCCTTTATTCTAGGGTTTTGCAGTTCTGTTCAGTGGCGATGGTGATTCCTGCTTCGATCAGATGTCTCTACCTTCACCCATTTCTCCAGGCTCTCCTAGATCTCCTGATGATTCTCCTTTTTCATCATTGTAGGGTTTCGCATTTCTGCTCAGTGGTGATAATGATTCTTTCTTCGATCATGTTTCACAGTGGTGATGATGGGGTTCTTATCAGGGACGAATGTGGTTTCTAATGATCGGATCCCATGGGCATAGGTGCCTTTAGTGATGGTGGTATAGAGCTACAGTGGGTGAATAATTATGGTCATGTTCCAGCGATGTGGTGGGAATATGTTGTACTCAAATGTTAGGGGGTGCGGCACAAGATAGCTTGCTGCTCAAGGTTTCGTAACTCGGGATGCTTGAATTTCAAATTTGGTGGTGTTTTCATCTTTTGTTATTGAATTTTGAATTATGGTTGTTTGGTTTGTATTTGGTTGTTGTGAGGATACCACTTTTCCATAAATTGCTTTTTATAAAATACAAAACAATGATTTAGAGACCATATCTAGGAAGGATTTTATCGATTGAGGATTACCATAGACCCAAATCCTACAGGTGGATTTATTGTGGATGATATTTCTTGGTATATGCAAGATGTTATTGTATACCCAAGTGTCTTCGGGATGATTCCCAAGGGTCTTCGAGTGAGAGGTTTGGTTGTTGTGGCCCAGGTTTCTATTGGTAGGATTGTTTGTGTTTTGAGGCCTAGGAGTGTGTGAGAAGTTTGTGGTAGTGGGACTGTATATTGGACGTGTGGTAGCATCATGATGTAATCTGTTATGAATGAGCAGTTAACCAATGGGAATGTGGTATGGTGTACCGAAATTTGGATGTGCCTATACTATTTCCTTACTTAAATTTTTTTATTTAGTGATCATGACTTAGTGTGGCTGCGCTGGTTGGTTATTCATGGTAGGTTCTTTGATATTATACTGTTTTACGTAAGGACAAAAGTATATTCCCCCCACTTGTGCATGGGAAGATTTAGATTCCCTTATAAGTATAATTTTATTCTCACCCTACGTATATAAATTGATTTCATGTTTTTTGGTGGACATTGAGGACCGTGATAGACATTACTAGTACAAGAATTGGAATTAGTTTATATTGCATCTTAGTATCCATTTATTTTGGTACTTTTTGGGTACTTTTGATGTACATTGATTCAAATTTACTGTTTAACATCCATGTGGGAATGTATTTTGGTTCTACATATAATTTTATTATTTATAGTTGAATGTGATTTACTATCTTATCTCCCGATCATGTTCTATAAAAATAGTAATGCATTCTATATTATGTGAGATTATATAAATGTGGTTCTAGTTTCCACTCTGGGACCAACTAAAGGTGGGACTCAAAGGTCATTATCCCTCATTAATCTAATTTAATGAAGGGTGGGGATCTTTTCCATTCCTTCCCTAATCCGGAAGAAGGAAGGTAGTTACAAAATGGTGTGAAAGGGAGGATGGTTTTTGGGGGTGAGGTACTTGATGGAGTTCAATGTTAGGCTCTAGGGTAATTTCATTTTATGGTTGGTAATGTTTGTTATGTATTCTTTGTTAGTGAATATACCTAGGAGTACTATGTAGAACATTGGATTTCAGGGCCTCTATGATCCGATGCAAGATCTATGGACTTACAGAATGACCAAGGGAGTGTACAATAATAGTAGGGTAGAGACCCTATAAATGTTACATGGATCATAATTACTTGTGTTCTTGTTTGTCTTGGGTGTTATGGGAATTTGAAATAATTAATTAATTATAACATATATGAATGAAAATTTCCACACAACTCGGGCATTGTAGTTCCTTATTTACCCTTTTCAGCTATGGCACCAAGACATCACCAAAATTTGGTATGAGAAGTTGGGGCACAATAAGTTGACATGGTTGATTAGTTTTGGAAAATCGAAAGGAAGAAGATGCCTAGTGGTAGATGCTGCTTTATTCCTTACATCGCCAGACTCTAGAAAAGTATGAGGGTAGTGTCTCGAACATGGAGACAAAGAGTTGGCTTGTGGAAGTAGTGGTCGATTTCATCTTGATTCTAGATCCAAGAGAGTATTGGGTTCCTCTAGTGGTGAGTTAGCTGAGGAGATCAGCGTGTTAGTGGTGGAAACATTACCTTAGGGAGAGGGAAAACCTGAGTTTTTGTTCGATGACATTGAGAAGGAATTTTAGGTAGAATTCCTTTCTTTTATAGTAAATTCCAATAACATATAAGAGATAATCCCCCTCTAGTAGGGGAGTATGTAGATTAATGAACATGTGATAAATTTCAAGGATCTCCAATACTTCACACTTGTTCTATTTATAGACGATGATACCCAAGAGATATGCATAAAGGATGCAATATAACCTTGTATTTACTATTTCATCACTCCATTTATCCTACCGACATATATAGAGGATCAGATGAACGATGAGATAGTGTAAAGGATACAATCACAGGGAGGTGTGTTGAGAGAGGGGATTCAGAAAATTTAATCAAAGGGGATTTCTGTTAGTAGTAGGTATCTGGCATCATGGCCATCCAGGTTTCAACCAATGGGAACTAGGCCTCAACACTTCCAATTCCAATCTTGTAGTCCTTGCCCTTTCCCTATGGGCATGGGACTGACGTGATTTCCTTGTGGAGGCCATGAAAATCTTTAGAATCATTTCGTAGTTCATGCACAATACATTGGGGGTGGGAATGCTTAGGACCCACCTTAGTAGTGGTAGTTTCCAGTTATTCCTTTCTAGCAGTAGAGGATGCAAGCTCCAGCTCCATTATTGTAGACGGTGTCAGAGGATGCTGACCTCATGATGCTCCTCAGGGACCTCAACTATGGCATTGTTGAGGAGGTGGTAGACCGATGAGAGGTAGAAAATCTAGGTTTCGCTAGTTTCACATTGTATTAGTAGCAGTTTGAGTAGGTCAATAGGTTGTTCGAGGTACGATCAATCTATTTAGTATAATTGTGTGTGGTTTTTTTGAATCAGGAGCTTCACACTATTTTGTTACATGAGGTATTTCCCATTCTCTAGGACTAGACAAAGTGATATTTCTGATTCCACTAGTTTTGAGAAATCAGGTTATTGGTCAGCCCATTTTCTGATTTTTTTCGGGGATGTAGATTACATTTTAGAACACATCAGTCCAGTGGGGGAACTTCTTCTGCTACAGATTCAGCCATAAGATGTCATCCTACTGATCAACTAGTTGTTTTTTGTGCATGCAGTTTTAAAATGCATTTGTATACGGGTTATGTTTTCAGATATGGACAGTCATCAAATATATTTCATTGAAAATTAGAATTGTAAGGAGGGAAACGGGCTTGTGACGACTATTCTTTCTTTATTAGTTGAGAATTCAGTGAAATCAACAAACATTGAGATGGTGTAACTTTCTGGGGTTGTTAGTGAGTTCTTGGTTGTCTTCTCTGAAGAGCTTGTGACTTAAAACCCCATGATGTGACATTGTGTTTGGAATAGACTTAGAAAACGGTTCCTATCTGATTTTAATTGCTCTGTATCAGATGGTACCGTCTGGGTTGTGAGAGTTGTGGATTCATGTGGAAGACCTAATGAAGAATGTTTTTATCCAGCCAAGTGTGTTTCTATGGTGTGATCTCATCTTGTTTTAGAGGAAGGAAGATAGTGGCTATGAATATGCATAGACTACCAGAAACTAAACCAGGTTATGATCAAGAACCACTACCCCCTTCCAGGAATCGATGGTCTTTTTGACTATTAAAATAGAGGAGGTTAGTTCTCTATGATCGACCTTTAGTTGGGATATCACCAGTTTAGGGTAAATAAGTTTGACACCATGAAGACAACTTCTAGGTGCAGGTATGGGCATATCGAGTTTGTGGTCATACCCTTCAGTGTCATGAATTCGCTAGTCGTGTTCATTGTGCTCATGAACTCTACTTTCCATGAGAACCTGGAAATATTCTCCATATTTTTCTTCAATGATATATTAATTTACTCAAGGATATATGAGGAGCATGCCGAGCATCTATGAACTATATTGGTGGTCCTCCAACACCACCATATCAAAATAATGTTTTCCAGGTGCATGTTCTAGACATGAGAAGTGTACATACATGGACACATGGTGTCTCAGCAAGGGATTGAAATAGACCAGTCCAATGTTAAAGAGGTTGTTTCTTGGGAAGCACCCAAGAATGTGCCGGAGGTTTATAGTTTCTTTAGTTTTTCGAAATAATATCGGAGGATTGTACCTAAATTATCTCTAGTCATATCATCATTTACAGCGTTGACCAGAAATTACTAGGTCTCCATATAGAATGGGATGTTTCGGGATGCTTTCAGCAACATGAAGAGGATGCTAGTCTTTTCCCATGTGATTATGTTTCTAGGGGAAGGGGTGATTGAAGTGTTGTATACAGAATTTGGACCAGGCTTGGGATGTCTGGTGATGCAGTAGTGAGGATTAATATCTTATGGGTCTAATAAGTGATGTCCACAAGAATGTTACTATACCAACCATTATTTTAAGCATACATGGTCGTGTTTGGGATGATTTTGTGGAAACATTACCTCATTGGGGAGTCATTTTTGTTCTTCACATATCAAAATAGCTTCAGTTATATCATAATCAACTAGACAAGAATTTGGGAAAGTGAAGGTGGGTGGATTTCCACTAGGATTAAAAATTCTAAACTTATTACACCCCAAGGAAGGGGAATGAGGTGGATGATTCCTTGAATAGAAATTCATATAATGAGGTTGGTCTGTAAACCGCTGATTCTTGGAAGATAATAGAGAATTTTGTTGCCATGAACCTTGATGCTCAAGAGGATAATGGTAGAGGATATCTATTTCAGACGTCCTAATAGTGTTTTTGGTGTTATTGGTAAATTAGTCTCGGTGGTGAGACAAAGAGACTGATGTGATGCGTAATTGCATTGCCCATGGTGATGCTCTCTAAGTATGGTCAGAGGATATCCAGAATCATATATTGATTCAAGGGAAACTCTTTTTCCTAGTACCAATTTGTGGGGGAGTTATTCTTGAGTTCAATATATCACCCATGTTAGTGTATCCATGAGTCTCAAAGCTGTACCAAGGATTGAAGGAACAATTTTAGTGGCCCGAAAAGAATCAGGAAGTCATGGAGTTTGTGTTAATGTGTCTACTGTGTTAATAGGTGAATGATAAGAACCATGTTCTTGGAGGTCCGTTTCACCCCTTAGATGTTCTCGAGTGGAAGTGGGATGACATCTCGATGTATTTTTTCATAGGATTACAATGGAATCAGGGATTATTTAAGGATATTTGGGTATT
The DNA here is from genome assembly GCA_963277665.1 of Viscum album. Classification (NCBI taxonomy): domain Eukaryota; kingdom Viridiplantae; phylum Streptophyta; class Magnoliopsida; order Santalales; family Viscaceae; genus Viscum; species Viscum album. The sequence goes on from OY728147.1 coordinate 2,116,115,589, forward strand.
AGTGGATCAATTGACCAAATCAGATCACTTCTTCTTGAAGATGGAGTCAGGCACTGTGGATGCCTTTTTTTGGTGGTACATGGATGAGGTGGAACGACTGTATTGTGATCCATGATCAATTGTATCATATAAGGATACACATTTTAGGTTGTGAGTAAGGATGGGATTGCAGCATACCTTTGGCACCCATTTATACCTTAGAACTACCTTCCACTATCATATGGATGGGAAGATATAGTGGTCCATCCATAAATTGGAGGATATGTAATGAGCGTGTGTTATGGTCATCGGTGGATTTTGGGTATGACATTTGACTCTGGTATAGTTTTCATACAATAATACATATCACTCTTCCATTAGCATGGAACCATTCTAGGCCTTGTAAGGAAGACAGTGTCATTCATCAATATGGGGGAAATGGTTGGGTAAGTATCCTTTCTTTGACAAGAGGTAGTGCATAGCATGATGGAGAATGTTATTCTTATGCGTGAGAGGATGAATTCATCACATGACTGAAATAATTCATTTGATGATCATAGGAAGAGTCCTTCGGTGTTTTGAGGTTAAGGACCATGTTTTCTTAAAGTCTTTCCCTCAACGTAGGCATCAGATGATTGGAAGAAGACGAAAGTGTTCTCCCAGGATCATCAGACCTTTGGATGTGTTGGGACGGGTTGGCAGTGTAGAATATTAGCTGGAATTTCCATCACGATTGGAGGAAATCCATGATGTATTCCTTGTCTCCCAACTCTATCGGTATATGCACTATGACTCCCTTGTCCATGACTTGGTAAAATTGGATATCAAGGACGATGTGACATTCATGGAACGACCGATAAGAATCGAGGACAATAGGGTGAAGGTGAATCATAGATGATCCATTCCTTTGGCTCGTGTGTTAGGGAGGATTCCTGGCCTCCAGGAGATTACATGGGATCGAGGAGCATAGATGTGTTCCTAGTACCCAGATTTGTTCTCTGTTTTATCTATGTTTAATATTTTTTCTTCATTTTAAAATTTAATTATACACCTTGTTCGTTATTAAATAAATTATTTCCCTATTATCTACATGTATGTGAAAGAGACATGACCATGGGGAGGGGGAACTAAACCCAAATCAAGACACATTAATGCATATGTCATTAACCCCATGAGGTAAAGATAGTTCCACCGAAAGTAGATAGTATCATGACATGGAGGAAGGAGGTCTTTAATCCAAGTGTCTGGATGATGTCAAATTGATGGTTGTTTGGTTGTCTGATTTTTTTGGGCCTTACTATTTCTATATATGTTCATGATATATATGTAAAAGAGTTTTTCCTTAGATTTCAAGGTTTCCATTCCATCTTTCGAGTAACTCTGGTGGTTTTCTCTTGAGAGGCATTTTAAGGGATGGTTGTTTAGACCCCTTTTCATTGGGCTAGTTATGAATTCTCGAGGATGATAATAGTTTGAGTGGTATATGATATAATAACATGGACTTCTCGATGCCTTTACATTGTGAAACCTAGTGTTAAAGGTGTTTTGGAAGTCATCGTTACCTCATTTTATGATTTTGTTTAAATTTCTAGTTTTCCCATTTTTATGTCAGTAACATAGGGCATTGGATTTTTCATTTAAGTGAATTGGATTTTTAATGCATTAGTGAGTCATGGAAATCATCGTCAGTGAGTATCAGGCATCAACATCCGTGTGTTAGAAGCATTGACATCAGTGAGTCCAATGTGTCTGCAGCAATGAGTTATGAGAATCAGTGTCAGTGAGTTATGGGAATTGAATTTGGTGGGTTATAATTGTTAGCATGTCAGTGAGTTAGTACGTTGGGTAATCGGTAGGTCGTCTCATCATTATCTCAGACATCATTTTCTCTTTTTCAGTGACTCACCCATCGGTATCTCATTTCTAGCTTTTCCATATTTTCCTATTTTTCAATTTTCACACCTCTTATGTCTTATTTGATGTAAAATGAATTTAAATCCATGTTTGAGAATTTATAATAGAATTTTTAAGGATAATAATTATATCATTAATATCCTAACACTTTAAGGGTTTGATATATTCAAACCGGGTAATCTTTAACACAATCCAATGATTAATGGATTTTTGAAACTTTTCTTCCTTTAATATTGGAAATAGATCATCAATGTCGGGATCTTCCCTTTATAGTATGTTTTTTATTCCCACATGGTGTTCTAAGATTATTCTTCCCTAGACGAGTCATGTGTATGTACTAGAGCACATCCTACTCAGTGGCCTTGTATTTCTTTTCTACTACTCATGTTATCTCCTGTTCTTGATGAAAGTAATATTTTTATCACTTGAAGCGTTTTGTATGAATTTTCTTCTATCACTTTATATTTTCATCATGCGGGGTGTGTGTACAAATGATCTAATGTGATTAATGGGTAAATATTTTTTGTAAAACATGAAATAAATAAGAATATAATATCATTAAAATATATCAGATTCAATGAAATAATGAGACAAGAGTGGGTTGATGATTGATCACCTATTTTTTCCTTAACATTGTTACATTGTAGATTGATTGTAGAAGTTTTACTTATAAAATTCATGGATGTTGTTGGTCCTTGATTGCAAACATGTGGTGTTCTATTTGTTTTTTTATGATGTTCAAGAATTGATCATAACATGAAATCTTTTTAATCGTGTATACTTGATCAATTAAATGGATTCACTTAGATGATAAACATTGGGTGATCACCAATATTTATCTTGTGGGTTAATGAATAGTGGTTAGAAAAACTGAATAAAACATTTTTTATATATGTGTCTTTGGGATGTGTTCTCTTGGGTTATTTGACTTTGACTAAGTTGTGTGGTGATGCCCTAGTGAGTAAATTTATGTGTATGTGGGTGGGTAGTGGAGTTATTTCTATGAGAAGGGAGTGGTATGTTTGTGTAGTGGGTCAGTGGTTTAACAGTGGTTGTTGTGGGATATGTGTGTGTTGGATGGTGTGGTGGTGTGTTGGTATCCCACTTTGAGATTATGATTTATTTCAGAATGGATGGACTTATAGGCAGAAAAACTATCATTTTTTGTGATGTGGTCATTGAAAAATGATTAGAAATGGGTCCTTGTGGTGTATATAGACTTTTTATGAAGTGGGACTGAATCAAGAAATATTAATATTGTGTGTTATAACTTTAAATAATTATAGTTGGCATTGGTAGAGTAAGGGTGTGTAGTGGGACTGCAAATCAGGTTTTGTTTGTTGTTTGGGTATGGTTGGGGTTAGTAGTTTCCCAGTTGCGATTGAATAAATTAAATTGAATCCCTAAATAAATAATCGACACGTGGTTAAATGGTAACGGGGGTGGGTTTATTTTTGGAAGTGTCCGTTGTTTTGTTTTTTCATATAGGGGTTTCTACATGTTTGGTTTTTTATTAGTTGTTTTTTCATTTTGGTCCCATAGGATGGGCTAAGTGTTTGATTAAATAAATATTTTTTTGTTACTTTTGATTTCTATATACACTCCACCCTTTTTGAGAACAGTGTTCCGAACACACCCATCTTTTTGGGGAGGGTGTCTTTCCCAACAACCTGATGGGAGGATGGATGGATGTTTACGAGATTTCATCCTCGCACCCACTTCTAGTTCTTACTAATCGATTGTATTAGGGAAGGATTTAATGGCTAGAGGATTACCATAGTCCCAGGTCCTTTTGGTAAGTTTTTTGTGGATAAGGCTCATAGGGTTATATGGGATAGGATGGTTTTCCCATGAGTCTTCAGGATGTTTCTCAAGTGTCTTCTAGTGAGATGGGATGTTGGTGTGGCCTAGGTGTCCATGGGTGGGATTGTGTGGGGTTTGAGGCCCAGGTGAGTGTGGGTAAGATAAGGAATGTAGAATATATATGGGAAGAGTGGTAGGGTTAAGATGATAGCTATAAGGAATGAGTATTTAACTGGTTGGAAAGTAGTGTTGGTACCCAAATAAAGTTTAGATTATATTATTAACTTACATGAATCGTGTTATTTTGTGAGCATTACTTTGTGAGACTGGTCTTGTTATTACTCTTTGGTAGGTTATTTGAGGTTCTACTACTATACACAGGGACATTAGTGTGTTTCCCCCACCTATGCATGTGTATCTATAGTTTTTCTATAGAGTATACTCATATGATCACCGTATGTATATAAAATATTTTCATGTTACTATGATTACATTGAGGGCCATACTATACATTACTAGCTTGGGTTTTGGGATTAGTTCATTTATCTACATAGTCTCCTTTTATTTTGATTCTTTTTTGGAACTTTTTTTGTAATTTTTATCATTTCTATTTTTGAAAATGCATGTGGGCATGGATTCTAGATTTAAATATACATTTTATATTTGGTGTTTCTTGGGATTTACAATCTTACCTCATGATCATGTTCTATAAAAATGGCAAGTCCTATCCTGTTAAGTGAGATTCTATATCGTTGGTTCTAATTGCCACTTTGGGGCCTACTGAAGGCAGGACATATGGGGGTCATTATCTCTCCTTCATCTTGAGGAAGGAAGGTTGGGTAACTTAACTGTCCCTTCCATCATCTTGAAGAAGGTGGGTCATGACAATAGGGAAGTGGTTGAACCATAAGGATATGGAAGTCCTAAATATATAGAGAGTGATACATAGTTTTTTTAATGGTTACATTGTAATATCCATTAATGAATAATGTAGTTATATTTTAGGATATTTTCAAGATGGAATATATTTATATATTTCATAAAATATAGGATGAATCATGAGTTCCAAGGATATGTAATTAAATTTTGGGCTTGTTTTTTAATGATTCTCAACCCTTCAAAAATAATAATTATATATGGAAAATATAAAGAGTAATTCCATAAAAATCATGAATGGAGAAGGATTTGAATATTTCTTGATCTTGATAATGAAGAAGGATGATTTTGGTAACCTCTATATAAAAAATATTTGTGAGTCTACTAACACGCATTGTTCTAAGAATAAAAATATAGTGGTGAGGATCATGGGAGGTAGAATCTGTGAAGATATAATTGGATTTTTTATAGTGGATCACACATTCAATGGATATTAATCATCATTTATTCTAGGTTCTAATTTTGTAAACCATACCTTATAATGGGACCTAAGATAATATATTTCATATGATCGTCATGATAATAATTGGGGAAAAATTTGGGGATAAAAAAAATAAAACACGGAGAATGTAGTCATCCCTAATGAAGATAAATCCCATTGAAAAATTTTATATGTACATTTGTTTATATTCATCAGTCAGTATCTTGAGAAAATATGGGTTTAAAAATTATGAGAGTTAATGGGTTTAGTGAAAAACAATAAACACTAACTAACCCTACCTTTTTGTGTTCATCAATCATAATGTGACCCTTTAAATTTGTATTAATGCCCAGTTCTACTCTTTTGGGTTTCTATCATGTAGCTCATATAGATTGGCATAATTTTCTAAGAAACATGGGTATTTCAAATATTTTATATAAATGGATTACACCCATATAAATTTATATTGAAATGATATCACATATATATTGGTCATGATGAACATGATTCTTCTCAATCTGGTTATAGAGTTCCATGTGAGGCATAACATGGTATTTTTGAATCAGTTAAAATATTTAAAGTGTGATAAAATCTAGAAAATCATTATTTTATTATTTTTCTAAAATACATTTATCAAAAATTTTGTGATTTGCTGGCATCGATGATATTTGGATAAAAATCATATTATTTATGTAGGATATAGAAAGTGAATCAATCCATGAATAAGATCAATAGATACTAGTTTGAAGATATCATAATGATTGAAGATGAGTTAGTAGATGATTTATAGAAAAAGGTTTCTATGATTTATATCTCTATCAATGTATTTTATCAAACTATTTATTACTTCAGTAATTAATGGAATCAAACTATAATTTTCTTGATAAATTTGATGCAATAATATAAACTCTTAAAGAAGGTTTTCATAATTAAAAAAAATTTATTAACATCACAACAAACTAATAAACTATGACATGACAAAAAACGTATCAATAAAAATAAAATTTCAAAAGGAAATAGATAATTCCTTCAAATATTTATAAAATGTGAAAATAATTTTGGTGTATATATTTCCTAAGCAGTATATTGGTTTGGAAGATTATCATGAAGTACTTTCCATAATGAAAAGAGATCTCACACATGGGTGAGGTATGTATAAATTAAAAATTATATTCAAATTATTTATTGTTGGAAATATTATCCATTTTATATAAATTTTCCCATTAGATTCATCAAAGAAGTTGAAAATGATGGAATTTCTACAATGGTGACTAATAAGAGAGATTTCATAAAAAAAATCAATCATAGTGAGCGAATAAAATCCCACCCTTAAAAAATGGGGGTATATTTCTATCAGTTTAATATGTTGTTTATGATATTGAAAAAAGAGGATATGATGATAATAAAATAATAGCTCCCTCAAATAAAGTTCTTATAGAGCAAGAATAATTAAATAACTCATCAGATTACAATCTATAGTAGAATAATGGTTATGATGTAAGAGGATGTGAGACAACAAAAGAATACATTATGATAATGGAAGTGAAAATATCCCCAAACTATATTATTAAGAATATAAAATATAGTACTCATATAATAGAAATAACATACATGAAAGGATCACATTATGTTGATAAGGAATTTTTTTTTTAAATTGAGAAGCCGCATCATTAAATTGAAAATATATGAAACTTTGTTTCCAATATTCCTTCTAAAAGTGTTCTAGGATATGAGGAAACTAACCAATTATGGAAAATAATAGATGTAACTGAGAAACTAAATGAAACATGTGGTCTTACTTGAATTATAATTTGAAGAATAATGAGAATGATCCCAAGCTACAAGTTTTATAAACCAATATATTTTTAAATAAGGAAGTGGTAAAGAAAGGTTTTTTTAATAAACCTGAAAATAAATCCATGGTTGTAAAGAATATAAGTAAAAGTGAAAATTATTAGACAATAATAAATTATGACACAAATCAATGAATAAATAAAAGTTAGAAGAAAAAGGATTTAACTGATCCTTCAATGTCAGTCACTAATGTTCAAAGATGGTATTCATAAGAAAAATTATTTCGACACACAAAAAATAGAGATGATAATAATGAACATTAATAATAATTATTTCAATGAAAAGGGAATAAATGTTACTTTTGGTGTTGTGGAATATATTTATGTAAATAATTAATTTATTGGTATAAAATTTCCTTAACGAGATTGAGAAAGTGGAATTAACCAAGGGGAGACAATAAATTAAAATAAAACACAATAGATGTGTAAAAAACTAAGAATAATGTCGAAGACAGAAAAACATTTGAAATTTATTTAGGTGGTTATTCAAATATGTGATCAAAAAGTACATACATATAATAATTTTTTATTCCATCTTATTTTATTTTTTGTAAAATAATATGGAATTTTTAAAATAATAATCATGTAAAAATAAATAAAATGTTATGGATGTGGTATTTAATGTTTAAAAATATATTAATCATTGTAACATAGATAGTGTTTTTTTATCATTCATGATATAAGGTACAAGAAAAATGAAAAAATATATGATGTATGCATGTGTATAAATTTACTTTGGTTAAGAAATATCACTATAAATCAAAGGATAGGGAACAAAAAATATTAACAATATTCAAATTAATCTGAATAATGACATGGTTTTTGATAGGAAAATGAAAATTTATTAAGTATATAAAAATGATAAGATACATGAAATGAAGTTATCTTAAAGGAAAATGTTATTATTGTATTGATACATAATGATGTGGATGTTATAAATAATGTTTTGAGAAGCCCAAGTATTTTTTTAATGTTAGGGAAGCCATGAAAAGTTTTTATTTAAGCTAAATAGTTGAAACTAATTTTTGGTACAGAGGACTTGGTAATATTGGATAGGAGATCATAGTGAAACTTCTAATGGAGGAAGATACAATTAACCTTATTAGCTCAAAATAATATACTTTTACAGTCAATAAAACATTTAAAATTGAAAAAATGTTAATGAAACTCACAAAGGGTTGGAAATTCAAACATCAAGACCAATGTATATCATCTAATTAGATGTTTTCCTACCTATTAAAAATGTTTAAAAGTGGATATAATTATTTTATTTCATTTATATATTATTTAATAATTATTATAAGCACCATGTACATATCATACAAGTCATATGCCTTGAATATGTTTAAGATATTCATAGAAGATATATAGAATAAAACAATATTATCCATGAAGAAAAAAAAGATCAGATAATGACATTGAGAATAAATCTAAACAGTTCCCTAAATATATTTATCATCATGGTATCATAAATTTGTATATTTTTTTAAAAACACAACTTCCTGAATGGTGGGGAAAAACAGAGGAACATGATCCTAGTTGATATGGAATAAATTATACTGTTTGAGAATGGAAACTCAATATATTATTCATTGTAGTCTATTATAGTAGCTGGAATAACATAGAGAAAATTTTATTAAGCAATAATTAATATATGACTTCTTAGGAAATTTATTTCAAGAAAATGAAAAATTTTAAACACCACATAGTGTTTGGGAGTGCATTATTTAATGTAGAAAAACAATAAAAGTAGAAAATTAATGTATAGGATTAAGAGTTAGTGTTCTTTAGTTATATTCCAAATAGATGTTTGTAAAAGTGTTACCAAAATAAATTTAAGTTATTTATTGATATTTATTTATTAATATTTATTAAAAATGAATAATAAATAAGTAATTGAATCATTGTTGAAGACGATAATGTTGTTATCATCTCAATAATAGTAAATGAAATTGGTGAAATCAAATAAATTCAAATAGATTATGTCGATACAACCTAATCTAGTCATAATGATAATAATACAGGATTAAATGTTGCAAACACAAAATTGATAAAAAAAATTCATATCGAGATTATTATTTGTGATGAATATAATGGAGTATAGACAAGGATATTAAATTTGGAAACGATCCACGAAAGTTTTTTTCAAATCTCGACCTCAAACACTTGTGGAATATTTTCAGTACAAGAAGTTGGATTGGGATATGAATGAATAACTAGACTATATTGAAAATTATGAAACCTATATACGTCTTTCAAGACATATAAAAATGAATTTATTAGTAAAAATTGGATTTTCATTAAAAACGTTTTATGAAAAGATTAAATTTTATGGAAACATATAAAAATTGGTTTGAAAAGGATACTGAAAAATTGAATCAATTGATTTTGTTAAATCCTTTTCACTATTTCTATACATTAATCTATTTAGTATTTTTTTTCTATATCATATAAATGAATATAAAAAGTGTTTCAAATTTAGTTTTCAATATCTTTTTTGAATGGTGATATTAATCGTGAATTATATGATTAAAATCCATAGGGATTCTACTATATTTTGATTGAACTTGTTCATATTAAATGATGAAATCTATTTAAATTTTTCAGAATGCTTCATGTTCTTGGAAATTTAAGATTAATGAATACATGAGAATCATGGAATTTTAGAAGGGGAATGTTGACATCAATTTTTATGTCCGGATGACCAAATCTAAATCAATTTTTTTTATTTTGTAAATTTTTCACCTGATTTTTTTAATAAATAAATAACATTTATGAATATATTTGAATATATATGAATGGTAGATTTGAAATTACATTTCTTGGGGAGAATAAATATTTCATATGATTATAAATTACTAAACAGGATAATTAAATTTTTATATCACAAGAGATGTATGAAAAGGAGTTGTTGAAGAACTATGACACATCAGAATATAAATGTGTTTACACTCATATTATAGGAAGGGATCATGTAGGGAATGTATGATGAGTGATAATTTATTAATTCAAAGGAATTTATATGTATTATTAGGAGTATAAAGTACTTAAAATTGACCAGGATTGAAATTGAATATTTTATCACTCACTATATCAAATATTTATCTAATACAAAAGAATCATATATATTGGCAGGAAATATAATTTTGTGATATACCTCAAATTAAAACAATAATAGATTACAATATATTATGAATTAAGAGATATCTATAAAAAGGTTTATAGATTTTGAATGGGTTTGAGCAATTATTGATTTAAAATTCACAATTGGTGGGGCATTCATCATTAGAAGTTATTTTTTATTTTAAAACATAATAAAAAAACTTCCAATTAAATTGAGTTCAACTGATGTAGAATACATATATAATTCATAGACAACTACTCAGATTATGTGGCTGAAGACACAACATAAATATTTGAATATGTGATTTAAATATAATATACTCATATAATATGACAATTCGAGTGCCATTAATCTTTTAAATAATACTTTTCAACATTTTAGTACCAAAAACATTGATATATATATATATATTATTGGTGGATACAGGTACCCTAAAAAAAAAAAAATTTGATAATAAGGATAATATTTTTGAAATCATCATCATGAAAGTAACATTATATCACTTTAATAATTTATGGAAAAAATGTGAGTGCATTACACTTCGCATAACTAAGGTATGGTATTCTTGAGTTCATTCCTTTGTAATTTAAGGTTGAAATTCATGAGTATATTTCATATGAAGGTGGAGAAAGTTTCTCCTATTCACTTATAATCTATAATATTTTGTGTATTAACTGTTTTTGGATAGAATTATACAATATAAATTATTTGTTACTCATTTGTTTAGGAATTATGAAAAACTTTTTTGAGTTGTTTTTTAGGGATTTCATTTCTTTATATGTTGATCATAAATTTTTTCTACACTAATATTTCTCCCATATACATAAGGAGGATCTATTAATGGCTTATTTATTTTGATTATTTTTTTATTTAATTCTTTAAATTTTTTTATCAAAAAATGGGGAAATGGGTGGTGGATTTATTGATAATAGATCGAAGAGATATTTTTGATAATTTTTTAAGAAGATGATTCATTAGTTTCCAATAAAGGAATAATTTTTTGATTGTTAAACTATTTATTAATTAAGTGTACTATCTTTAATGATGAAGTGAATTGTAGAACATATTGACAAAGAAGATAAAGAAGGGGATATTAATAATTCCATGAAAAATTTTATTTTTGGATGAGGATTTTTACATGTAAAGTCCATGAAAAACATATTTCAATTTTTCATTATGAATTTTTCATGATAATGTGATGATCTTCAAGGGAAAAACGACAATTGTAATTAGATATTGGTATACTTTCTAAAATTATTTATTAAAGATCAATGACTACAATATTGATTATTAATGCTTAAGAATATTACATGTTAAATTGGATTGTTGCGAAAGGGTAAGACTAACTTTTTATAGAATGTGTAAATTTCATGACAAAAAATTCATAAGGGTAACTTCATCTATGTAAAGGAAAGAAAATTCTAACATAAAGGAAATAGGGTGGTCATGTAATGGTAAATCCCATGTGTATAGGTAACTATGTAAGACTTCCTAATTTTGAAAGAGTATGTGGAAGTTAGAAAAAGGGTATGGAATCATTTGTAAGGGTATATGTCACTCATACATAAAGGTATCCATGAATAAATGATGTTCTGTAGAGTTAAAAATTCCCATAATAATATATATAATTATATAAAGGAAAATTTCAAAATTGTATGGGTATAATGAAGATTCATAATGTTAATGACAAAGTCTTGAGGCTATATAAGGGTACCAATATATGGTTAACTAGGATTATGCAAGGATAACCTAGACAATGTATGGTTAACCAACATTTTTCTTCCCCAAACAAAATGGTAGTTCTTTATCTCACATTACGTTAATCAATATAAATTTTTTATTTGAGGGGGGTTTTAACTCCACACTAACTAGTCCATAGAGATTATTTTCTCACCCTACTCCCATTAAAATGAGGGTTTCTACTCTGTATCTTGGCTTGGTGTTCTGGAATGTTCAAATTCAAAAAAGAGATGAAATTTGGGGTACAATATGAGAATTATTCTAGTCTATAAAATTTAACTGTATAGAAACAACTTTATCTCATGAGTATATATGTTTTAGTGTGGATATCCTAGATATGAAGAAAATGTTAGTTTGACATATATTTAATGTACAACTATTTTAGTATTTTCCAGTATATTTGGATTGAGTTATGATGTTTACATCATACGATCAGGAATATTTATAGATTTTTACACTATATGGGTAACAAAAATGTTGTGAGAGCCGAGAATAAATAATATAGAGTGATTTGAGGAAGTTGGTATGATTAAATATATATAAATATCATAGGAAGTATTGGATGAACCCTACGTATCTATGATATTGCAAGTATTTTTTTATGTGTGTTTTTAATGATCTTCAATGTTGAAGGTAAAATAGAAAAGACATGATAAATAAAAATATAGGTTCTGTGAACAAGTAATTTGAGGAGAATGTGTCAAATTCAACTCTGTGTATAATAAGAAAATGATATATTTTGATATCCTCTATATGAAAAATATTTTTGAACCCATAGATACATATTTTCTACTGAAGAGTTATATAGAAACAAGGATCGTGTTGGGTTCGAAGGAAAGAATTAATAAATTGAGATATTTTTAGGCTCATGCATTTGATGTATATTAAGCATCATTTATGATAAGTTGTAATTTTTTGAACATTAACTTTTAATTGGTCTAAGGAAATTACCATTCCTTTGTTACTCATGATATTAAATTTAATGAAATGTGCACTGGATAAAATCCATGAAACAATAGGGGAGTAGTTATCCTTATAGGATATGAACCACATTAGTAAATGTTTTCTCATTTATTTGTCTTTATTAGTCAGTATCCTGGTAGAATAATAGTTGAATAATGAATACCCTTATATGGTTTTATGAACAAAATTAAACAGAGGCTGCCCATTATGAGTGTTTATTTACCGTTATATTATCCTTTCAAGGTTATAACACATCACAGTAATGATGTGATATCCCTTGATAATTTAATAAAATAGAATTACGTCATGTACATCAAGATTATACATTATAAGAAAAAATAGTGAATATATTCCCTAATTACCATCTCAAACTTCATTATCACTCATGGTCATCAGTCACCCAGCTAATGGATATATTGTGGTCCACATTGGCTAACCAATCCTAACTCATCACCTGCCTTTACATAGAAGGTGAAATGACACATACAATAAGGAAATTAAATTACAGATCATTTGTTTTTTTTTACTTTAACCCATGCATGGTTGTCAAAAAATGATTCCTTTTCCATCGACAATTGAGTAATAAAACATGTGAAAGGGATCATTGTTGTTATGGATGTTTGTTCTATTTCTGGTTAACAAACTGGATTATATTATTAATAAAACATTGAAAAGTTAAAACAAAAATGGAAAAACAACTTTATTGAAAGACCAAATTATACTTTTATGAAAAAGTGAATAAAATACTTAGGCTAGTATGATGTCCCCTTACAGTAGTGATCATTTACCTTTTTATGTGCAGCCCAACAATTCTCACTCAGGGTCATTATTTTCCAATGGGTTCCACTATCCATTGGTATGCCCTAACTAAAAAATCATAAAAATTAATCATTTATAATAAATATTTAATTAATAAATATATTTAAATAATAAATAATTAATTTTATTTAATTAGTTATAAAGCCTATATTCTCATCAAGCCATATAATCTCCCAAAAACTACCAGAAATGAGGTGTGGTCTACAATCCATGAACCATCATGCCTAATAAAAAATAATGCATAATTAAATTTAATAATTAAATGAAAAATATTGTATATATTGATGAAAACCCAAAATAAAATCAATATTTGATGCACCTAATCAGAAATGATGAATGGATTTGGGAAGAAAGGGTCTCTGGTTCCCCCTCCAACAATGCTGAGAAAATTCTCAATCAAAATTGGTTGATTCCAATATGAACCAATGGAATTGAAATTGTAACATAAACTTGTTCTCCCGATAATTTGTTACAATGAAAAAGAAAATTAATTAAATGGAATAAAATGAATAATATTACTTTTTTTTCGAAACACACTTGAAACCGCATAAAACTGAGGAAAAAAGTCAGAGGGGACCGGCTAAAAGCCTACATATGTGAGTAGCTCATCATATGAAAAAAGGGTGGATGATCCCAATTTTAAAATTTTATAAAACACATCATTCATGTTTCATTAACTAATTAATGGGTTCACATTGTGAAAACATCGAGCGTAGGGGCCTCGAAACACTATATTTAAAACTCATAGCATTACCACTATGGTTATATCGTAACAGTGTTGCAATAGAAAAAATGAAATATCCCAACCACTTAGACTACCTCAAATGATCTACCAAACCATCAGTACCACCATAGAAATCAAAACCTCATTTAAAAACACCTTTAAAATTTGTTCTAACAATTTACACTTCTTAATCGAGTTTCATTCAAAAAATGAATGTTTCTAAAAAATAAAAAATCAAATTCCAAATGCATTTCATGACATATCCATACATTTGGTATTATAATATCCTCATCAAAAAACATTCCTTTCATGATAATTAATACCAAACATTAAAATGTTAAACATTCCAAATTTTGTCTCTTTTTCATGCCCAATTTTCTAATATCTACTCATAAATGAAAATTGAGCTCTCGTTGCACATCTTCAAACATGAGTCCCTCTATCAATAAAAACAAGAAAAATTATTGGTAACCATTAGAAAAATACTAATATGAATCTATATGATTCTGAAATATTCTAGGACACCACCATTGTATCATTGATTCACCATTATGATCTGAGTGATCCCAAAAATAGAACGGATATCATCATATCCCATTACAACCCATGAAACCCCATATTATAATCAACAACCAAAACACATCGTTAGATACCTAGGGTGTTACTAGATGTAGTTTCCATCAAACCAGATGTAATACACATATAAAAAATCTACCAGATGTTGATACTACCTTTCATCATCAAATTTGTACTCAATATGATTAGAATCAATGTCACGACTCCCTACCTTAAAAGGAACAACTCTTGTGTTGGAAATGAAGGGAGAATGATAATGAACCCTAGAATATCGCTTCCAGTGGGCCCTAGATTGGATATTAGCACCTATGATAAACAATATTAATATAGGATGAATTATACTCAATTATATATATAGAATCTTGATAGAGGTTTTAAAAAACCATTCAACTCCATGTAAAAATATAAAAATTAAAAAAAACCAACCCACAATGATTGTATAAATAAAACAGATACAAATAATATTATATATAAAAATATTCCAAAAGAAAAAATAACCACAATAACATAGATTTTTTCCAATGGTATTAAATATTAATGTACAACACAGTCTGTATATCCCCCTTGTATACCTGAAAAGTTTTTATATATTTTTAGAGTGAGTATACATGTATTCTGAGTTGGGTGACCAAATTCTACCATGAACTTGACGAAAGAGTATAATATTTCACCCATGACAAAAACTAAAAACTAAATACACCTAAACATGTAAACTATCCAGTATAATTCTCCAAAAATCACACTTAACAAATAATTTATATAATGTAAAATAAAAAAAATAAGATTCATATTATTGGATGGTACCACACAGTGCATTACCACAAATTTTTTAATATTACACCCCATCATTGTATGTCATGGTGCACACACTTTATCTATCTAAAACATCATTCCAAGAACAAAATATCTAACAATCCATCATGTTATATATTGATTGAAGATACCTAGTTCATCACACCACATATCAAGTAAATAAACGTAGGGCATCTAACAATATCACACCTGAAGACACCAGAGCCATCACATCACAACCATAAAATCAATAGTAGTGTAACACTAACATGATGTAAATCAATCTCAACCATCCTATTACCAGTCATAACCACAACCATATGTCGTTTCCTCATCTCATCTAACATCAACACAATGTACATTTGTCTAATTTCCATCACAACCAATACATTTTAACATCCCCTGAAAGAGTGACTTGGTAAAAGGGTGTATCCAGCCATCCATTCTCATCAATAGGATATTGAGAACCCCCTAATATATGTGTGTAAAAGGAGGTTCTCTACATGGTTTGGGTGCTTATAGATATAATAGAAAACATAAAATTTATACATATAAATTCGTAGACTAGAACAACATATGTGTTAAATACATAAGCTCAAACCAGCTCACAACTTAATCCAAAAACCCCACAAAACCAAAACATTCACTTCCACTGCTAAATGCATGACACCACATAATAAACCAGATGACATGTTTCATATTTTATATTCTTTCTCAACTTTTTATTTTTTTAGATTCCACATTACCATCCAATTTCACTTATACATCCCATTTATTTCAAATTAACAATGAACCATATTTAACTACACTCCCCGTTATTATTCATTCATTTATTTTTCATTCCATCTATATAATTTCAATTTTAACACTGGAATTTAATTCCAATAATACCCAAAAAATACCCCAACACTAAACAAAAAAACAAATAAACTCACCATGATAACAAGCTTACATCATTACCACTACATAACAACAACCACATCCTCATCACAACCACTACATCACCACTATATTTCACTAACACCCCCCGTAACACCGATGATTATATTTAAATCATACATCTTAGATCATATTAACAATTTTATTCTTGTATTTAAATCATCATATGGATAAATTTTGTATATTTTATGTGTTTTACATTTTATATTATGAGGGAAATATATTTGAAAAATAATATAAAGAGGTAAAAATTTGATTTTTGAGGATGAAATGGAGCTACAAAATTAGGGGAGAAGAATTGAATTTCATATAATACATTACATAGTGTTATTTTATGTGGGGGAAGGTATTTTAGAAGAAACACGCAGAAATTTTACATTCAATTTGACACATTGAAAAAATAAAATAAAAAAATGTGTATGATTTAAATGTCATAAATCATTCAATAAAAAAATAAAAATGGGAATATTGATGGTTTAATGCACATACATATAAATATAAAAACTTGTCAAGTATTTTGAGTCATTATAGACTTAGTGGAGATGCCAAAATTTCGGAATTGAGTAGCATCTGTAGATCCTTTAATCTACCTTATTTAGTTATATTTTTATTTTTTATTTTCTATACCATCTATTGGATATCATGAGGGAGTTATTTTTTTATTCTATGGATTTCATAAAAAAATATGTATTGATTTTATTAGGTAATTGTTTTGTAATTTTTGATGGGATTTCAAATCCTATTGTTAATTTCTATCACTTTCCTGATTCTTCTTTCATGACGCTTATGAGAATCATTTGGTAATGGATTAAATTTATTTTTTTATTTGAGAATTTTTATTGTTGGGGTTGATTGAATACCTTTTTTAGTATGTGGTATATGGTTTAGACTTTCATCATAACCACTGGTTTTGTCTCTTACGTATGTTTAAATTTTCTTTTAGGTTACCAATCCATTGAAATCGAAAGTACCTAACAATGATAAAATGAGATATTTGGATGGAGATCATTTACCAAAAAACATTGGACTCTCTAGGACCTGATTCCAATGACTGCATAATTTTTAATTCATTATTTTACACCTTTTCATCCCATGAACCTAGATTCATCCTTTCCTAAAAACGTTTTTTATTTTATTCTCCAACATATATTAGAAATAAAATTTTAATTAATTAATTTTTAATCTCTAAAGAAAATATGTTAATGAATTTCTTTTAATTAGTATTTTCTCTAAACATATATAAAGTGTTTCATTTTTAGCCATTCAAATCCTATAATATACTTTGTTAATTCTTAGAGGTTTACTGAATTTAGAAATTAATAAATGTGTAAAAACCAAACCATTAATATTAATTATATTATTGTAATTTTAAATTCTAAGATCAAACCCACTAAGATAAGTTTGGATAAAATAATAATTAAATAACAATGACCTAAGATAATTTAGATTTATATTAATTAAATCTAACATACTGAACATTTGATTGTTGAATAATGTGAGAGATAAAAATTGAAAATGGGAGCTGGGTAGATATGAATCGAGGTTCAACGGTTCACATGGTATATAATAATTAATTAATAGTTATGAGGAATTAAGATTTAGGTCCTAGAAAGTATAATGATAATGGTAAATTCTCACAATCGGTATTTATCATTTTCTCATAGTTGGGTACTTAAGATGGAAAACAATGGGTAACCCGAAAAATAATTTAAATAGAGGTAAGAGTCATTCCCAATGGTTATTTATGATATATAAACCCTATACCTTATACAAAAAAAATTATTCAGTCAACCTAGCAATGGATATGATCAAATAAAAATAAATTTAAACCCATTCCCAAAACCCCACTCACAATAACCATGAATGAATAATCCAAAAAGAGATAGAAATGAAACAAATATTAAAAATACCAATGTAAATTGCAATAAAAAATATAATACCTCATAAAATCAAACATCATTCATCAATAATGACATTAAAAAAAGAAATATCCCCTTATTTCGATCCAATATATGGTAAAAATAAAAATAAAATTATATAGAAGGATGGTAATGACTGTGATCTAAAGAGGTTCCTCAATTTGGTAGGTTTCTGGACATATACCCTCTATACATAATGACTCAAAGGAGAAACTGAGGGATTATGCTTGTAAGGATTGGTTTCAAACCCTCATCGAAAATGTATTTAATGTTTTTTATTCACTGAATGTTTCACAAAATGAAAATTATACACATTCTGTAATGTTCTACTTTTTACATCATGATAATGATTCCTGAATTTAGGTGTATCTATTCATAAATATCTTCTCTCAAAAAACACATATCCTTTACATTATTAAACAACAATAAAAATTTCCTCTCCTGTTATTGATATCCACCTAATCCAATTTTTTTCATGTCATCGATGTCTTTATTCTCCAGTATTCGCCTCTTTTAATTCCCTTTTCAAACATATTTTATTCCTACCATAAAAAACCAAAATATTAAAAATATACCAAATTTTTAAAGATATTCATTTAAATACAGGAATCAATCTATTAAAATACTCTAAAATGTATGAATAAAATAAATTAATCATGCATGGCCAAAAATCTCATCATATAACCAATTAAAATAAATACTGAACTTCACCAGCCCACAACATGACCACACAAAAACACATCAACACCACATCACAACAACATTATAAAACATCATCCTCTTATAAATCAACCACACATAAAAACACCATTCACAAAACAATACATAAAATTTTACTGATTTTCAAGTTGATTTTAATATTTTCCTCTTATTTATTTTAGGTACATTATCTCAAAACCATAAATATCCTTGAGAAACCATTTTATTAAATGAAACATCTTGACCCCAGTGCCACTAAGAAGTTCCCCACGATGTTGGGTCCAATGGAATCATGTTTAAATCCCTACATGCCAGATGTAGCTAACTAACCGTATGTGCCTAGGATGTGTCTATGTGAGATTATTCCATCATTTCACAATGTAATGAAATGGAATAACCATATAAACCAATATCAGAAGCATAATTTTAAATACTAAAAAAAATTAACCCATAATATTGTAATAAATAAACAATTCCATATGATTTATCATCTTCAAAATGATTTTTCATTCCATGTGTCTACAAAGAATAAAAATAGGTATATTATCATATAGTAAAATATATGTATCAAAACTATAAAATACCAAAATATAACCATCATAGATAGAGTCAAGTGTATATATCAGTCCTATTATTCCTTACACCTAATAAATGATCCAATCAAGCATCATACAATGAGTGGTTTTAATGGTCCCTATCTATATCCTTGAAGTCTATTTGGTTACCCAATGGAGGCCTGAATAGGGTCTGAGATAACATCCAGTAGGCCACCACCAAAGGAATCTATAACATATCATGTTTTTGTAATATAAACTAAATTTATGTTCACTATATAATAGGTATAACAGTTGTAAAATTAATAATTTTATGTAATAAGTGATAAGTGAAAAGTGATAATAACCATCATATCAAAAATAATCATTTTTTCCAAAACAAGGTTCAACTGTAAATATCATTAGTCTGATAACTTCCTGGTCTAAAATCTATAAACCATTACCCATTATAACGTTATAGACAAATCATAGAAAAATTATCACAATGGACATGTTGTTTATTCAAGTGTTACATCCATAATGGCCTCATTTTTTAAGAAAAGGTGAAACCACCACATCAGTCTATGTCATGTAAAATAATGTCAGACTACAATGGGTTTGATCCATTTAATAGATGACTAAGAAATCCTCATTGGATTATTAGAGCATCTAGATGGAAACTAGATAAATACTTATAGGAGTCCAATAAAATTTCAATATTGAATGTCCAATGTGAGTTTAAGAAATCTAGATTCAAGGGAAAGTAAAGCCTATGTAATCCTATGGAATCAGGATCCTAGGATTAAACATTTCCTAGGAATCCACAATCATAAAAATGATCCATATGGGGGAAATCCAAGGAATATATGGAATAAAGATACAAGAGCCCATCCATGGAATCCACATCTATTTAAATTCATCAATTAAATCATTCTTCAATCCCAACCAAAGAGTTCCTCCAAATCATTCAACATTTTTCAAATAATCCATTCATCTATATTAATCTTATTACAATACATGACAACGATGCAACAACCATCTCATATAAATTCCACATAATTCATTCATATGATTTATAACTGATAAGATAAAAATAAGGTGCTGAAAACCTTTACTAATAATTAAATTCATTTTTAATATCCATCTATAATTTTCGATCATACATGCACCCAACATGGTGGTAAAACATAGGGCATATATAAGGGGACACCCCATGGGTGGCCTTTGGTTGATGAAACAACCTCAAACAATCTCAAAGGTACGAGTGGGAAACATAAACATGATTTATTTATTCAATATATTAATTTATTTTATATCGTGGTGATACTAAAATTTTCAATGTACGGAACAATGAAAAATATTGTTATAAAACAAAAAATATTGGGGTAAAGTTATTGATGACATACTGTATGTCCATATAAGAACACTAAAATTATGTGGACCTTTTTTTTGCTCCAAATTTAATGAATAATGATGAATGGATAAAATCCTCTATATAGGGAAAATTATCCTTTACCAAAATAAATTCATCAATATTATGTCAAACTAAGGATGAAACAAGAGGAATAGACTAGATAACATTACAGATCCAATGAGATTATCGATGTTTGAATTGGACTTTATATCAAAAATCAAAGTCGAATCCTACCTAAAAGATAGAAGTAACTATACAATGATAGATGAAATTTCCACCACTGGAGGATAATTGGGAAATAAGAGGATTGTTAAATCATTTAATCACATGAAGGAAATATGGTAACTTATTTACAAACACATTGGGTCACTAGGTTTGGCTGCACATTTTATCATACATTTCACCAACCATGCACCCTTATCTATCTCAAGGTGGAACCCCTATTGGGCATGGTAAATGGTTAGATAAATAGTGTCCTGACTATGTTCTATGAGTCTACTAAAAAATTATGATCCCCTTGAATGGTCATAAACCCCAAGATACAATGTTTCCTCAAACCAAGCAACCCCCTGCAGTCCATGTTCTATCCTAACATTGTTACTCCTAACCATGTGTCTTCGGTAACACAATTTATCATAATCATGCAAGAAAACTTATTTTCTCCAAAATTTTGGAATCATGATAAAAAAAGCCTCTAACCCCACTAAATCATTCATGACAACCTTAGGTATTTACGTTATGTCATAACCAACAATTTCAACTAAAAATTAAAATATATATACGACATTTGAAAAAATGGTAATATAAAATCTTTTCCCATTAAATATATTCATCCTTTAATTTACCTTATATGTTTGATCAATTATCTTTTGAGAATAACTCTATAAGTTGATCATGTATGTATATTTTCGTCACCCATGTTCCATCCTATAAATGAGTTTTCTACCAATGAACATGTACTAGATGAACTATCTAGCCATATAGAACCTTTGAAATCCTACCTATGATATAAGAAGAGTTCTCCTCATATTAATCATCTACATATATCTCTACCTCATCTAGTCACATAGTGTGATATGTGTCTGAATGATAATGGTGTATCTAATATACATAGAAGATGTCATGTATGTCCTTGTGCCTTTATGGTAACTAAAACCGATATATTTTCGGTCTAAATCTCTTCGGAATCATGGAAAACCAAACATATCATGTTTAAATATTAACCACATTACTAATATTATTATTTTTAAGCCTCGGTGAGATTTAAATAATACATCATCCTCAACCTTGAACTCTAGATATCATTGATAAGGAGCAAACTATGATTTTTTTGGAAATTTTGTAGTATATATCCTTTTCTAATTCAACTAGACCTGCTAAGAAGTATACTTCATGATACATGGATCGAGAAATTATTCACATCATACATATAACATGCACAAAGGTGATCGAAATTACTCCCAACCAATCATCATAAGGGGCCATTCGAATAGTCACTTGATTTCTTTTAACTAGGTAAAATCATTCAGTGGTATATGTATCTCCCAGGAACCCCCAAAGTTAAAGATGTATGCCTTCCCCATTTTCATGTTTTTTTCTCTTTTTTTTTTCTCTCAATAACTTATTATTTGAAAATATTATAACGATTATGATGATGATTTCTT
Source organism: Viscum album (assembly GCA_963277665.1). NCBI lineage: Eukaryota > Viridiplantae > Streptophyta > Magnoliopsida > Santalales > Viscaceae > Viscum > Viscum album. Next base: position 2,116,138,401 of record OY728147.1, read on the forward strand.
CATGGACCTGGATTGTGCAATCTAACTGAACATTAGTTTGAGGGTGGTATACCATGTATAGAACCACATGTTTACCCAATTCTCTCGAAATAATATAAAATAAATGAAATTTAAACCTTGCATCCCATTCTGATAGAATTTTATGATGATCATAATGAATTCACATTTTCTCACATATATATAATAACAAATGATTCTCTACTGATATTGTATACATTATTTGCAGGAATATATAGACCATCATGAGCTTGTTTACAACAACCCAAAATAAAACAAATACCATAATTTGATCTTGGAATCGTTGTTAATTAATCCATCACAACATCATACCATTTACACTCAATAATATTTTTCTAATATTAAATCTTATGAAGTCACTAAAGCTAATTTTTACCTACACAAAAGTGAAACACATCATAGTAGAAAAAGATACATCATGTTTCATACCTGGCCACCAATAACAGTTGTGTATATCACTATACATCTTGTTGACGCAAGGATGTACTACCCAAAGTGAGTCATCAAAATCCAACATCATATCCTCATTTATGATTTAAAGAAACAAAATGTGACTTTAAATATGCATAATCTCATCATCACAAAAAATCCAACCATGAGGTCATTCCTCATCCCCCACCCACTAACAGTGGACTAGTACCTTTGAATTAGGTAATTGTCTCAACCTCACATTATATAGAAGAGTCTAATTCATAAATATAGATTTATGATAATTTTGTCCATGGGAATCCAGAAATGATAATTTCATATCATGAACGAAATCCATGATATTCCACTCACTAATGGTATCCTTATATAACTATATATGATTCCTCGTGGATAGTGAATCAGCGAAAACGTTTTCATTAACAAGTGTATTTTCATGATCGAAGTCAATAGAATGTATGAATTCAACCAACATACAATATCTAAAATTCAGAATAATCTTTGTATATTTGAAGTGGAGGATTTTTTTAGTCCTTGAACACCCCAAAATGTTCTCCCATAAAAAAATTCCTTGAATTCCACATGGCCTAAAATATAAAAACTAACGATAGAATGTTCATAAGGTAGTTATTATCTTTTTTTATTGACTGAAAGGAACCAGACATGATGAATCATTCATCCTATATCATTAATTATCCAAGCCCAATACATGATGCATCTCAATACACTGTGTATCTATTTCACAACACTAAAAGAATCAATATTGATTTTGATCCCAGTCACACATTTATCTCCTGATAGGATGTCTCAAAGATATCTAACCAAACTAATTTCATACACCCTTTATTAAATCTTTTCATATGTTCTTATAAGAGTGATATTTCTTGTGTGAAATTACTATAATATTTATCTATCCACATGTAACTCAATATATCAAATACATTCTTGGGATTCTCATAGGAAACTACATCTACCACCTACTCTAGGTCAGTAGATACTCCTATCTTTGAAATAATATGACACACGAAGTGAATCTAATCCATCTATAAGTGGAAATTTATGATAAAAGAAATAATAAATTATCTCTTAGTGTTTCAAAAATTATAATTTTTTTTGGAAAGGTCATGTTGATTTTGAGAATACATAATGATGTAGTCCACAAATTCAACCACAAACGAATTTAGATAAGGATGGAAATATCATTTCACCTATTCCATGAAATAAGCTTGTAAATTCATTAGACATAATGGAATAACCATATAATAATATATATCATACATACAATGATATTTTGTGTGAGGTTTCTCTACAGGCGAGACACATATCTGGTGATAACCAGACCCAAATTAAATCTCCATGAAAACCTGAGATCATTGGATCTGGTCAAATAGATCATCTATATGGGGAACGTTTACAAGATTATAACTATCAATTTGTTCAATTTCCAATATTCTACACATATTATGATTCTATGATCATACGTTTTATCCAAATTGATAGGTAAATCACATAGATAAGTACTGGATCATATAAACACCTTTTCCACCAAGAGCTCTAGCTACCTCTTATGATCGTATATCTCAGTAGTGTCCATCCAATTAGGATTAATGGATACTAGAGTACATTTTATACGTATATAAATAGATAAATCAACTTCTCTCTCAAGAGGTAAACAAGAAAATTCATAGGGTAAAACATCCATTAAATGATCAACCGCATTTGGAAAGTCCTCTTGAATTTTTTTTATCATCCATATAAAAACATGAAATATGGACTCTCATACCAAACAACCAACAATTCTATGGTTTATCTCAGCTTATATGGACATCCCATTCACCCTTGTTAATAGAAAAATACATTCTTTGTTGATGTAATGGGGGACCTTTTGTGATAGAATTCAATAAGGGATTGATAATAAAATATTCCATTAATCACGAGTTTTATGTTTTACCCAACCATCGTAAGGGAAACATATCCCATTTGATGTGAAACCAAAAAATATTAAGGGGGAACTACCTCAACTAGCATACACCATCCATTTTAATCCCTAAATGAGAATCCAGTGTAATAACAAAAAAAGAAAACTGAACAATGATCCCAAGGATCTCTAATATAGGTAAAAATATAAAGATATTCAAATTACATGTCTTAAAAAGAAAAGATACTATAATAGAGTATATTAATATCATACCACTCAATTTAGATGTCTTGATGCTTCTATCCTTAGGTGTAGGATTTATAAAATATATCTGGCCCGAACTATGGCTTGGGGAAACAATTGAACTACTTGGAGTGGGATAACTCTATTTTCTAGATATAACTGGTGCATGGCTACCTCGACTAAGACCACCAACACATCTTGAATGACTGGCACTACTCTAACTCCCATTTTTACATGGAGATGATAATCATTCTCCTGGACCTAGACACAAATTGGATCCCCTACTACTAACTACTTAAGGGATGTTCCTATAAAATAATTGTACATGGACTATCTTACCATCATATTGTAACTAGATTGTGCCACAAACTCACTAACTATTCATATGTAGATATAGCGCACACTGATTATTAAAGATAAAAATACCTTAACAAACAACATTTCTAGTACTCCCATCATGAGAAGCCAAATAATTGAACTTAATTCTATTGGAGGATGAACCACAGGGTTGAGAGATTGAACTTCCCTAAAATTTCACCCATATTACCTCAAATGCCATTCATAAATTTGTTCATGACTCACTATCTCTATAATAGTAGTCAACTGAAACACGTTTACCTATGATCAAATAATATCTTTGAGATATTCATCAAAGCGGCTTGCCCTTGATGGATAATTATCAAGATAAATCGTTGTAAAACACTGAAACAAAACAAATAATATCGAATAATACATAATAGGAAGGGGTCCCTACTAATGATGCATACACTCGCTTTCCCATTCATCTGTCTTGATATTAGAAAACATATAATAAAAAAACATAGATTTGAAATGCCTCTAAACAATAACTCTAAGTTTATCAGTCTGGATAAAAACATCCCACCAACACAAAGATTTTTATCAAAGAATTCATTTCATGATTATCCCTCTACTATCATGAGGTGGATATTGACTACATAAATTTGAATGTATTTTCTCTTTCAATAGCTCATCAATTTTTGTCCACCATCCCACGAAATCATTGGAGGATGATGTTGTTGGAACATGTGGGCCAGCTCTTCCATAGTTGTGACAAGCTATGGTGATCCCTTTAAGGTATTCATAATGTACATAAAACTCTCAAAAACCAATTCCTCATCACTTATATCTGATACTATATCTAGATCCTCGCCTTGAAATACTATAGGATTCACTGGTAGCTCATGTCCTACCACTTTGTGAGCATGGTTTCCCCCACCATCCTAGAATAGGAATAGTGGTTGTCATGGTTTCATGTCTCAATAATTATTAACACGCATAAAAAAAGTACCATGTAGCAACCATGTTATATATATATGTGTAGGAAAAGGTTAATCCTTCCGATAAACAATCGATACTAATCCTTATTCTCCTAGATACATGATTGGGTAAAATTAAAGAGATCATAAAAATCACCAGTGACATTGGATACATCCTAATTTAATGTCAGGCCTAAAAAAGTTCCACATTTCTCAATATCAATTTCATTTAATTTAATATTTATATTTTATATATCATTGAATGGTGGAACCAAATGGTCACCACATCTGATTCCTAAGGGCCCATCCATATAATAACCATGATCCTTATTACACATTCATACTTCTTTTATTACCTATGACTACACATAATAAAACATGGATCATTGAGAAGTATATGGTCTTTCAAAATTAGGTACAAAACAGAACATCTTGAACATGGGATACACCAAAATCATTAAATTCCTCCTTAATATGATTTATCGAAAACATATTTAACATGCTCAAAATAATCATTCGAACATGAAACGACTTGTGATTTACAGGGCACATACATAACCAAGGGTTAATATATCAATCCTAGTAATAGTATAAATATGGAATAACCGATACGTGTTAGATAATAGGAATATAAAATTGTAATAAACTGAATATGAATAATAAATAATTATTTAATAAAATCGTAATAACATTGGAAATGTGAAACAACATAAAACAATGAATATTAAAAATAGGTAAAGGATAAGGTGACTAGAATTCATGGTGCCAAAAGTACTATAAAGGAATCAGGTACACCGATGTCCCATCATGATGTATCTCGGTACTGAAAATTAACCAATTCGTTGGAGTGCTATATCGGCGCATTCATCGTAATCATTTCATTATCATGTTCAAGTGCTACATATAAATCATAAAACATGGATTCAATAATTATCATAATTTATTAAAATATTAAAGAGTGTGGAATACATAACTTTAGGTTCCCAATAAAAACTAATTTGTGCATATATGTGATTACCCTTGATAGAAACAGGTATGGTATTCACAACACAATTTTTTTGGCATCGAAAATTGTCGTAAAATTTTAACAGCATAACAGTGTCACATAAAGATTCATAAAAATGGGTTGATAAGAGAGAAATAGGTCTCTCAACACATAAAATAGAATTTATAGTAAGAGGGACCTGGAAAATAATATTCCATCATTATAAATTTGGAAATATAAGGCATAAGGTTATGAAGAAATATGAGTAGAGAAAAAAATCCCAACTCTATTTTGAAATGATAATAGGTGTACATAAAAGGATCATGAGAGGATAAATGAGAGTGAATGGAAGATGTGAACATTTTTATATAAAATTTATATTATGGGGAATATTGAATATCATATCCCATCATAATTAAATTAATAGTAAAAGGTGTAACATAAAATGAGTGCTAGATAAAAGATGATGGTGGAAGATCCCTTACGGAATTTCTCTATAGTGACGAATTAGGTAAGGTTCAAAATGAGAGAGTATAAACGGTCTCCCATTAAAATAATATCAATTGGAAAGTAATGGAACCATAATAAATGTATGAAAATATATCAATTTGAAATTATAAAAACTAATTTCATGGAAGATTCTTGGATTGAAATTTGGAGAGGAATGTGAGGATCCATTAATTGAAAGTGTGAATCCAATGGATCCAGATGAGCCTCTTGAATGATTTGGGGAACCTCCAGAAGATTACAAGTAGTGGAGTGAAGTGTAAGGATGTGCTCCATGGAGTTTTATTGAAGATAAGTTGGTGTTTTGGTTTTTTTATATAGAAAAAATGATATTTATTTATTATTTTGGTTTTGGAGTCTACATAATAAAATATCCAATACCAAAAACCATGACACTAGTTATTCCGATTATTTCTTTAAAATTGGAGTTTTTATTATTATTTTATAAGTAAAAGGGGTGATCATAATAATATATTACCCTTGGTGATGTGGAGGTGAGTCACACAATTAATGAAATGATAACTGTCTTAAAATATATTATAATTCATGGATGATTTATAATAACATTCGAAAATAAATAAAATATACATGAACTAACATTATAATTATGTTAAGACATATATTTGGTCTGGTATCCTATTTATGTTACTTATTACATCGCTTTTGGTTTATTTTTATGTCTTTAAACACAAAATATATATTTACAGTGTTCAATTCATTCCGAAAAAATCAATTGTCTTAGAAAATTATGGAAAAATTACTATTGGATAATTATTACATTCTTCTACCGAAAATAACATTCATTTTATCAGATTTTTTATCTAAATATGTGAATTTTCCATTTTCTAATAAAAACGATAATTATTGAAAATGATGGGTATTTTGAATAAAACATTTTTTGAACCACTATAAAAATTACATTGTACTTAATGATCTGTAATATTTGATAAACATTACATAATATTAATAGATCATGAAAAATATTATTTCTTTCATAAATCTTTTAATTGATATATTCATCCATTGAATTTGAATATTATCAAAAAATATAATATGTTATTTATTGAATCAAAATAAAAAACAATTGCAAAGAGAGAATAATAAGATGCAAATATATTCATTATTATATAAAAAATATTGTTCATACTCGCTAATAGTAAGGTTCTTGATGCTTCTACATTAATTTGGATTTTCAGAAAACATGGTTTGGGTCATGATCTCTCTGAGGTTGAACTTATCTCTTAATCATTTTAACTCTTGATTATGTTGTTAGATCTTATCATTTTCATAGTTAAGGGAAAACCAATCAATGTTATCTCTTTTAAAAGCTGTAATAAATGGGATTTATAGTGTACAATCCTGCTATTTGAAGGCACCACTTCCTTTGTTTGTGACAATTGGATTTGTTAAAACCATATATTTATACTAATCATGTCATCATTATTCAATAGTTATAATATCATTGGTAACGATTATTAATGGTAAAATAAATATGATATGATAATTCAAAAGGAGTACATGTTTTTTCTGTAACCATCTTATATAATAATACATTTAAATAAATCTAATTTTTATGTTATTTATAAAAATTATGGTCATTACAACAAACATTGTATGCTTCATCTATATATCTCTATTAAGAATTCTTGTCACCAATACTCACATGTTAGGGTGCAATAACATTATGAGGGGATTCATACATAGAAGAAAATATTTATGATAATAAATCATCACAAAAATTATGGTATCATTTCAGGAAAAGTTTATTTATAATAGAATACACCGAATCAAATAATTTTATCAATAATTTGGTGGTTTTCATTTACATTTTTCTAAAATAAATAAAATAGATGATTAGAACAAATGTTGATTAAATATTATGTTAGAAAATATAATATTATTTATTTTGTTATGTCTATGACTATTTTTTGATGAACTAAAAATTTAACACTCCAAACTACCATGATATGTTTCCCTTTGATTAATGCAGTAGCTTGAGTTGTATGCAAATTGGATATTTAACACACCACGACCAATCAAACAAACCATTATGAATAGTAATACCAAAATTATATAATATTATAAATTTTATTTTTAAAAATTGACATCATTTTTGAATTCAGAATATTGAAATTAGCTTATGGTGAATTTTTGGTATTCTTCTGAAAACATTAAATTTTTTATGAATAGTGAAAACACTGCATTATTGGTTAAAACCTACTTTTTATTTAAATAATTATTTATTTTGTTTAAATGTATATTAGGTAAAAATAGATACATAATATATATTTATTGTCAATTTAATTCATTGGAGTCATTTTATAATAACATTATATATATATAATGTTATTGATCTTTTTACAGTCATTTACCCACCTTCTAGGTGCATTTGAAAATTTGAATAAAACATAATTTTACCACATCAGTGAATTGAATTTAAAATATATAAGTGACAATTTCGACACCAGTATGTAAAATTTCTTTCAATAAGAAGAAAATAATTTTTTTTAATCGCAACTTTTGACTTTTTTTACCATGGTCAAATGAAAATAGGGTAATTAAAGGTAACAACTGGTATTATAATTACCCTAACACATGTCCTAATTATACTAGATAAGTGTATTTTGACCAAAATCAACCTCAGAAATAAAATATTATCCTTTTTATCCACTTAGATTATATTTGGACATTTATTATTATTTTATTTAAATAAGATTTAAAAGTGTTAAATTCATGGTTTAATAACTAAACAATTTTTAATATAGGGTTATACATAAGATAAATTAGACTATATATATTAATTAAAAATCAAAAAATATTTCATACATAATTTTATTTTATTTACCATTTTTGGACATTAAATAAATAAATTTATTAATGAAACAATGGTGATGGACTAATTACCTTATTAAAGAATGATTAAAAAATTGATATTATACATATCAAAATGAATTTAAATTGATAATTTTGATGCATTCCCCAAATTTCATAGCTTAATATGACATATTAAGGTTTATTTAATTAATTTTTTTCCACGTAATCATGTTTTTAGGACATTCACAAAAACAAAATACCAAATAGTGTCAAAATTGACTTAAATGAGTATTTAAAACAAATACTCTAATATTAATTGATATAATATTCATAAAAATCTAACGTTCAAAAAAATGACTTATATAATTTTAGATATATTAATAATGAACCACTTCTGGTTCTTTTGGTATTTTATAGTATGTTTGTTAACCATTTATGATAATAATAAAAGAATAATGGTAAAAGATAAACTATTTAACTAAGAGTTAATTATAAAAGGTAAAGTTAATATGGTGAGGTAAACCTATCTAAAACCTATTGTTTGAGATTTTTTAGACCAATAACCACCTTATACTCGAAAGAAGTCATTTTGGATCCATTATAAACTTAATATTTTTGTATAATAAAATATTATCTCAATCTTTTCATAAAGTGACCCTCCCCTCTCTTATAAATGGGTACTTCCCATTCTCTGAATATCACACCTCCAAATACATTTAGGTCGGCCATAACCTGCTTAAATATCCACCCAAAAACCCCAAATTTGACCGAGAAGCCATATATTGAACATAAAGGCAACCTATGGAGCCCTTTTGATCAAATCAAAAGGAAACACCCGAATAAGAGGTAATAATTTCAACACCTTTTTCAATGTTCTTTTCTTCATAAACATACACATTCTTGGTAGTTTTGATACCAAAATAATAAATCCATAACCTTATAAATATTGTGATTTTATTATAAATATGTTAAAAATATATTCATTATTCTATCCATCCTATGAATGACATATCACCATACCTGCCTACGTACAACATACCGTCTTCGCGTCGTGGTGTAGTTTGTTATACAAATACTTCATTATTTGTATGGGCCTAATAATGTGTATAAATGATGTAAATAATATATATAACATGTTAATGATTCTGTATATATGATATGACAACCAATTATATTTGATTTCACCATTAATATAATGATATTGTCACTCATGCGTATGTACGGATTACGGTCTCCACAAATGTGATGAGTTCATTCCCCAACATAATCATTGAAGAATAATATTCATTTTGTGATTAATAATAATTTTTAAGAACTTAATATTGTTCTAGATATGAATCCAGTAAATCCAATCCATAACAATGATGGATTTTGTAACCAATCATATAACGTAAAGCGAATCAGTTAACACACAAAACTATGATACTAGTGAAATATAATAAATAAAGAAATATTATAAGATCATATATGATATCATATTTATGTATGTAGTTCTTGAATAATTTGATAATAATTATTTAACTATTATACAGGAGGTTAACGTACCGTAGATCAAGGAAAAATACAAGGTAAGGGTTAATTTTACTATCTCTTTATTATTCGAGGATGTTCATACATAAGCATCTACTGCGACCTCATTATCACTCACATCCATGTTTCTAAAAAATGTATTTCAAATCATTTGTACTATTTTAGAGACTGTGGGTTAAATTCATTTATACTATTGTTTTACATTTTATAAAATGTTTATAAAAAAATATTTCCGTCATTTTTCAAACAAGGTACTTTATGACCTTTTCCACAAATAAAGGTAAGAATGGTTTTTTTAACTTATACAGCGGTTGCATCTATTTTACTCCGTTATAACACCATATAAGCCTCCCTTACAATATTATAAGAATATTTTAAAAATAAATGTTTGAATTTATAATTATGTCACTTTTAAATTATTTTAAAGTAGAAATGGATATTTCAATGAAACAGTTTTGATTTCATCTATGTCAACATCCTATTATGTAATTTACACTTATTTGATGTTGATTTATTTAGATACAAATCATATATATTGTCTTGATAGTTTTGTTATATGTTTAATTATTGATTTTTCATTTTTATACAATTCATGGTTTATGGTTAAATTATTAACATTTCGTATGCTAGTTTTAATATGATTGTTTATGTTATGTTTCAACCTTTTCCTATGAGGAATGCCTTGGACATAGTAAGTGATGGGTGGAGCCTGCTATATCTCCTCGATGCATCGGTAGGTCTCATGAGTCAAACTTGTGTCTTGGCACAAGGCCTTGACAAAATATTATTTGTAGTCTTGTAACGCGGCCTTGACTATGTGGTTATGATGTCTGGCATTATGAATTCTATTATTATGAAATTGAATATTAATATTACGTGTGATTATTTTAAAATTAGAATATCCATGTGAATATTTCAATGGAATTATTTTATTTATCTTTTCCTTGTTATACTTAATTTCATGTTTAAAAGGATTGTTCTTTATTTTTATACATTGACATAAATGTTTATACTTATTTATGAATGTTTCCACTATATTGTTATCCTTACAGAGTATATGAGGTTACACCATTCTCTATTTTATTTTTCCCAGGATGCGAAGAGGTATATTATGACTGACTAGTAGGGAAATTATAAGGGAGACAAATTTTTTAAATGGAGACACAATGTTGTTGTTTTTATTTTCATAATTAAATGTAAAACTTACGTATGTATCTTGTACTTCCTAGGATTCTAAACTGATCAGTCTTTTGTGATTTGATCCCATGTGAACATGACAATATTATTTAATAATGCAGCGACTCTAGGTAACTAGGGTCAGGGAATTATTTTTGGTATCATAGAACATTTAGTAAAAACATTAAAAACAAGATTTAGAGTAACTCTCATTAGAGAACATCACCTTAAGATAAACTTTGAGGATTAGTAGAGAAGAACTTACTAGAAATTTGGTAATGTAGTGATTTTTCAGTTTTACATGAAATACATCCCTGTCCGAATACATGAAGGTAGAGGCGGCTCTGACACAGTTGTACATAGGAGTGAAAATTCCATCAAGTTGTTTTGGACTTGGCTCAGGGTATCCTAGTACACAACAATGGGCCCTGATGCACTCTTGGTTATGACACACCCATGAGATATGCTTAGGATAATTGAAATTTCTTTACCAACCAATATTATGGATTTATGATTATATACCTCCTCAATGAAATTTTATTTGTGATTATGTATTATATCAATAAAATTTTCAATTTATATTATGTGTTTTACAATATTGGAGTTATGTATTGTTATTTATAAACTAATATATTTTATGCCATTGTTTTGAAATAGCGCCTAGTTGAATTAATGGAAACCATAATAACAAACATAATCCATGTAGGGATTTCCCTCATACTAAAGATACTTTTAGTGGATATGTTTATGAAACTGGTGCTGATCAACATATCACCATACTAGTAAAACTCACTTAGGTTACAAATAATTACCTTACTTGAATGGAGTACTCTGATCCACAACACGGAGGATCGATGTTAGACTTATTCATGAGGCAAAAACCACCAACATTCAATGGGACTACAAATCCATTTGTAGTTGAGAAATGTATAAGTTCCTTAGAGAAAATAATATGTGATTTGGGGAGTAGAAAAATGGAAAAGGATGTCATGGAAGTTTATTGCCCCACAGAAGATTCATATCAATGGTTATCATTAATTCAAAACACCAAGGAATATTAAGATGTATCAAATATTCAATGGATGTAGTTTAAAGATATTTTCAGCGAAAAATACTATTATCGTGACCATCAAGAAGATATGGAAATACAATTCTTAAGACTGTGGAAAATGGAGGATGAGAATATCACAAAGTATGAGGCTAACTTTACAAGGTTAGAAATTCATGCATTATAGTATATAAGTAAGCAAAGGAGTAATTTTGATAGATTATTTAATGGTTTTAAACCATTTCTTCTTTGATAATTAGTGTCACAATCCTTCTCATCATACAAAGATATTGTCACATTTTCTATCATGGCCAAAAATAAATTCTATAAGTCATACGACTTTGAAGCAAAGAAAGAGGAGAAGGGATCTGATGAACACTCTAGAAATTGAAATACTGGGAAGAAGGGAAATTTTGAATTTTCATCCAATTGTAAAGGTGGAATAAAACACCTTGGTACCTACCTGAAGGGAATGAGAATCTATTACAAGTGTGGTGAAAAATGCCAGCGAGCTCGTGGTTTCAAGGGAAGGAAAGAGGCCATCAATGTTTAATGATACAATTGTTGAGAAATGGGGAATTATGAAAATGAATGTCCTATGCATCAAGGAAACATACCTCAATAAAGGCCAAGGGAGAAATGCCATGCTTATGTGATCACTACTGCTAAGGGTAAAGATCTGAAAGATGTGGCGATATTTAATTTAATGGTTTCCTCATGTTTAGAAAATGAATTATTTTATTATAGATCATCACATTATTTCATATCTTCCCAGTTTTCTATGAAAATTATATATTTATAATTTTATTTAACAAGGGAGTTGTCAGTCAAAACTCTTAAGAGATGTATCATTGGAACAATGTTTTTTGAAGCAGTCCACATTAGGGCATATAAATGTTCTTTATCCACAGATATCATCATCATAACCTTGATTTAATTAGATATAATCCTTGGTATGGATTGGATTTCGGACCATGATGTTAAAATTTATTATAATAATAAGGAGGATACAATTTTTGATGATGATAAAGAGTACCTTATCTGTAGAGTAGAAAAGTCACATCCTGACTCTTATCAAGATCCACCCCTTGTATCTCCACTTAATTCAATTATTGGGGATGAAGAGAATGAAATAACTATGGGTGAGGAAAATAATTTTCATATAGAGTATGTACCTATTGTTCTAAAATATGTTGATGTGTTTCTATAGGATTTACACGTATTTCATATAGACAGAGAAATTTTGCTTTCTACTAATTTAATTCCACATTCATGACCTATATCAAAGACCCCTTATTGAATGGCCAATGTGTAATTATTGGAACTAAATAAATTAATAGAGGAATTGATTAATAAAGTATTTATTTACACTAGTGTTTCTCCATGGAGAGACCCTATTCTTTTTGTTAAGAAGAATGAATGATATATGAGGTTGTGCATTGACTACAGAGAGATCAATTCTATAACAATAATGAAAAAGTATCCCCTAACTCAAATTGATGATTTATTTGACCAACTTCTTGGAGCTCAATATTTTTCAAAGAATGACCTTCGATCTGGATATCATTAGTTGTGTCTGAAGAAGGAATACATTCCAAAATCTGCATTTTAAACTAGGTACGAGCATTACTGGTTTACATTAATGGCTTTTGAACTAACAAATGCACCCTCTGTTTTCATGAATCTAATGAATAGAGTTTTCATGGAATATCATTATGACTTGGTAGTGTTATTTATTGATGATATACAAGTATACTCAAAAAGCTACAATGATCATTAAAATCACATTCACACTATTCAAAAAAACCTTACTATAAATGACTTCTATGGGAAGTTTATCAAATGTGAATTGTAGTTTCGGTATATTTCTTTTCTTGGCCATATTATCTCTAAGGATAGAATCTCTATTTATCCTTCAAAGACCAAGGAAATTAATGAATGTACATCACTGACTAGTATAACATAGGGACATAGTTTTATTAATTTTGTAGGATATTATCGGAGTTTCATCCAGATTTTTGACCTATTAGCTAGCCCATTAACCATGCTCACATGTAAAGTGGTTAAATTTGTTTGGACAAAAGTGTGTGAAGAATGTTTTGAATAACATGTTTCATGATCGAAAAAAAATCAGGAAAAAAATATACCCCCTCAAGATCTTGAGTTTGCAGCTGTAATCTTTTCTTTGACGATATGAAGACACTATCACTATGGTAAAAAATGTGGGATATATACCGATCAAAAGAGAATGATGTATATTTTCTCACAAAAATAACTCAATTTTAGGCAAAGGAGATGGCTCGATCTACTCATGGATTATTATTTCATTATAAACATCCACCTGTGGAAGAACAATAAGGTGGAAGATATATTGAGTGGAAAGGATCATAGAGTTTTGAACAATATGAGACTTGAAAGGGAGCTTATGTTAATGGATCTAGTGAAAATGGATATGGGAATAATCATGGAATATAAAACACCAATACTATTTCAAATGGTTTGCAAACAACATTTACTAGAATTGGTAAAAAGTTCTCAGACTAATGATGAAGATATTCAAAAGAAAATTAATGTTTTGAATGATCAGAGATTGGTTGACTTTATATATGATAATGGAATTTTAAAATTTTGGAAGAGACTTTGTGTCCCTAATATACCTGATCTAAAAATGGAATTGTTGGATGATACTCATAGATCCAATTTCTCTATACACCCTGGAAGCACTAGGATTTATAGGGATTTAAAGTAACATTTTTGGTGGAACAACATGAAGAGGGAGATAACAGATTATGTTTCACGATGTATGGTTTGTCAATAGGTGAAGGCTAGAAGACAACATCCAAGAGGAGTTATGCAACCTCTTCCCATACCTGAGTGGAAATGAGATGATATTGTGATCGAATTTTTCATATTGGGACAGAATACTCTTAGAAGAAATGATCCAATATGGGTCATTGTTAATCATCTTATGAAGTCAACACATTTTCATTCTATAAGAGAAGATTTACCACTTAATAGTTTTGAAAGACAATTTATTAATAAATTTGTACGACATCATGGAGTACCCCTATCAATTGTTTCTGATCGTGATCCCCATTTTACATTATGATTCTAGAAATGTCTTTAAAAGGACTTGGATACCGAACTTTTTTTGAGCACTACCTACCACCCTCAAACTGATGGACAATCAGAACAGACAATTCAAACCATATAAGTCACGTTGAGAGCTTTCTCACTTAACTTTCATGGTTTGTTGGATCAGTATTTACCTCTGGTATAATATTCCAATAACACTTTCTTCCATTCATGTATTCAGATAGTGCCATATGAACTATTATATTGAGAGAGATGTCGCACAACAACTTGTTGGGATGATGACGGTGAATGAAAACTCATATGTACTTAGATTGTTGAGGAAACAATGGAAAAGTTTAATATTATCCAAAACCACATGAATGTAGCTCAAAGTCATAAAAAAGCTATGCTGATAACCAAATGAAGGATTTGAAATTTAGTGAATGAGATCCGGTTTTTTTTAAGGTAACTCCATCGATGGGTGTTATATGTTTTGGTAAGAAGGGTAAATTAATTCCCATGTACATCAGACCTTTCAAAATTCTTGAACAAATTGGATTTGTAGATTATCATTTGGTAATGCCTCCAAGTCTCTCCAAAGGCCATGATGCATTCCACATATCAGTATTGAGAAAATACATGGCTGACCTAATGCGTGTACTCACTTATGATGAAGTAGAACTGGAACTTGATCTGTCTTTTTATGAGGAGCCTATCCAGATTTTTGATACCAGAGAACAAGTATTGGGAAACTGAACAACGCGTATGGTAAATGTTCTATAGAGAAACCATAATATGTAAGATGCGACATCGGAACCCGAGGAACCTATGATAAAGAACTACATGAATCATTTTATGATTTAATATTCTAGACATTTTGAGGGCTTAATTATTTTAAAGATGGCAGAATGTTACACCCCATTCTTCTAAGGTACGTTTCCCATTGATTAATGCAATAGCTTTCCTAGAACACAACATAGTGTTATAACACACCATGACTAGTCAAACTAGTTATAATAAATATTATTACCCACATTTTCAAATTTTATAAAATTTATTATTCCACATGGGCTTAATTTCTGATTTTGGAATATTGAAATTATATTAGGATGAACATTTGGTATTTTTCAAAAAAAATCAATTTATGATGAATAGTGAGAAACACTATGTTATTGTAGAAAACTGACCTTTTATTTAAATAATTAATTATTTTATTTAAATTTATATTAGGTAAAAATATATACATAATACCTAATTATGTTAAATGTAATTCATTTGAGCCATTTTATAATAATATTTAATATAGAAAATTTTAATAAATTTTGTACCATCTTTTACCCACCTTTAGATGCATTTGAAAATTCGCATAAAATATAATTTTACAACTTTTTTAAATTGAATTTCAAAAATCCAAGAGACACAGCTGAAATCAGTATGTAAAATGTGGTTTAATAAGATGAAAATAATGTATGATGGATAGTAACTTTTGACTTTAATTTACCATGATTAAAATAAATAGGGTAATTAAAGGTTAAAAATTATAATAAAATTACCCTAACACATATCCTAATTATATTGGATAAATTATTTTCAACCGAAATTAATCATAGGATTAAAATATGATCCATTTGGTCCAATTGGATTAGATTATGACATTTATTATTATTTTATTTAAAGAGGAGTTAAAAGTGTTAAATTAAATGTTTAATAAAAACCCATTTCTAATATATGGTTATACATAAGATAAATTCAACTATAAATATTCATTTGGAAGCTAAAATGATTTTCTACATAATAATTTATTATTTTTTTTATTTTAGATAATATATAATAAAATTTATTTATAACACAATGATGTTGTAGTGATTACCTTATTAATGAAATATTAAAATAATAGATATTATAAAAATCAAAATAAATATAATTTATAATTTTGATGCATTCCAATAATTTCCTAGATTAATATGACATGTTAGAGTTGAATCAATGAATTTTTTTGATGTAGTAATTCTGTTAGGACTTTCATAAGAACAAAAAACCAAATAGTTTCAAAATTGACATAAATGAGTTTTTTTAAAAAAAAATATATTAATAATTTATATAATATTCATTAAAATAAATTATTTGTCCAAAAGACTTATATAAGGTTATATATATAAATAATGAACCCCTTGGGGTACTATTGGAATTTTATTGTGTGTTTATTAACCATTTATAATAATTATACATTAATATATTGTAAAAGATAAACTATTTAACTAAGAGTTAAATCTAAATGATATGGTTTATATATTTACCCAAACTTGTCTAAAACCTATTGATTGAAAGGATTTAGAACCATACCGACCTAATCCTAGAAATAAATCATTTTTGATCCATTATAAATCTAATATGATTGTATAGTAATATAATATTTCAATCTTTTCTAAAATTGACCATCACCTATCTTATAAAAGGGTACTTCCCCTTCTCTCAAAATCACACCTCCAAAGAAATTTGACACTGTCAAACCCTACTCAAATCCTCTCCCAACTACCCTAAATTCAAACAAGAAGCCTTACAATGTCAAGAAATCCAGCCTAAGGAGCTCTTTGTATCATCTCAAAAGGGAGAACCCAAAGAAGAGATAATAATTTCACCACCCCTTTCAATGTCTGTTTCAAATTCTACTTCCACGTTCTTTGTTGTTCGCATTCCAAAATAATAAATCCAGTACCTTATACATAAATTGATGTTATAACAAATATACTACAGCCTTAATCATTATTCTATCCATCCTATGGATGACATGCCACCATACGGGCATACATATGGCTTACCGTCTCCACGTTGTGGTATAGTTTGTTATTCAAACACTTAATTATTTGGATGGGAACATTAATGAGTATTACTGATATAAATAATAAATATATCATTTAAATTATTTTTATATATGATATATCATCCAATTACATATGATTTCACCATCAATATAATGACATTTTTGCTCGTGCCTACGTATGGATTACCATCTCCACAAACGCAATGAGATTCATTCCCCATCGTAATAATTCAAACATAATTTTCATATTATGATTAAAAATAATTTTTATGATCTTAATATCATTATGAATATGAATCCAACACATTATATCCATAACAAACATGTCTTACTTAACTATTCATATAAATGAAAAATGTATAAGGTAACACATGAAAATTTCATACTACTGAAATATTATTGACAAAGCAGTATTAGAAGATCATATATGATATCATATTTATGTATGTGGTTCTTGTATAATTTAATAATAATGATTTAACTACTATACATGATGTTAACGTACTCCCAATGAAGGAAACATATAAGGTAAGGGTTAATTTTACAATCAATTTATTATCAGATGTTGTTTATACGTGAGTATCTACAAGGAACTCTTTATCATCCACATCCATGTTTCTTAAAAATGAATTTCAAAACATTTTAACTATTTTCTAGACTATGGGTTAAATTAATTTCTACATTTTGTTTAATTTTTTATAAAATATTTATAAAGAAATCATTCGGTCATTTTCCAAACAAATTAAGGTAAGAATGTCATTTATAAAAAATACGGTGGGTGCATCTATTTTCCACTATTATAACATTTTCGAACATTCACTTACAATATTATAAATATGTTTTCAAAATAAATGTTTTCTTTTATTATTATATGACTATTAAATTATTTAAAAATATAGAGATATATTTCTCTCAAATAGTTTTGATTTCATCTATTTCAACATCATTTAATGTATCTTACACTTGTTTGAAGTTGATTTATAAAAATAAAAATCTTCCATTTTGAATTGAATTTTTTGTGACATGTTTGCCGTGGGATGTGTTATTTTTATACCATTCATGGTTTATAGTTAAATTATTAACATTGTGAATTCTAGTTTTAATATAAATGTTTTTATTTTGTTTCATATTTTTCATATGAGGAATGCATTGGACATAGTAAGTGATGTTTGGAGCCCGCTATAGATCCTCAATGCCACGATTGATCTCATAATAAAAACTAGTTTCTTGTCCCAAGACCTTGACAATATCTTATTTTTTATCCTAGCATGAGGCCTTGATGATGTGTTTATGAAGTCTAGAATTACGCATTCCATCATTATAAAATCAGATATTAGTATTACATGTGATTATTCGACTAGTATAATATCCATGTGAATAAGTAAAGGGAATTATTTGATTTATCATTTCTATATTATGCTGATGTTTAAATTTAAAGGCTTGTTTTTAGTCATATACATTGAATTAAATGATTATTCTTAATTATGAATGTTTCCACTATATTGTTATCCTTACTGAGAATCTGATCTCACCCCTTTCTATTTTTTATTTTTCCTAGGATGCGAAAAACTATACTATAACTGTCCTATAGGGATAGTCTAAGGGAGATGAATGTGTTAAAAGGATACACAATGTTGTGGTTTTTTATTTCATAATTTAATGTAAAACTTATTTATGTATCTAGTACTTTAAATGTTACTAAACAGATCATTATTTTGGGATTTTAACCCTTGTGATCATGCCATTGTTAGGTACTAATGCACTGAATCTCGTTAACATAGGTCACGGAATTAAAAAAACCTCACCACTAAATTTATAATTTATATTTTTCATAATATTCTGGGGGAAAATGTATGTAATCATTCATAAAGGTAGAAAATTTGTCCATGAAAACCCTAAAAAGATTTTAGTTATGTGATCTATCCAAATGAGATCCTGTATCTCCTTGATTGATTGAGTGGACTCCCCAATCATGAAATCCTATGTTGGATTTTATCAAATCCTCCTTCAATATTGTTTTGAAAAAAATTGATGTTAAATTTAGTAAATGTTCAATTAATCAACCAAAATCCCTTATGATAACTCCTCAATAAATCAATGTTTTCAGACATTGGCCTTGATATCATATAGCTCCATGGATTCATTCCCCACTATGTAATATAAAGAGTAGTCTGACTTAATATTATGTGGATTTAAATTAATTTATCATGCATAAATATTTTATTCTTTTTCCATTACATGTGTTGTTAATATTATGTTTGTTTTACTTAATTAATTATCCTTGTTTGATGTAACTTTTACGTATGACCTTATTATTAAAAAAATTTCTTTTCATTTTAATTCAATTATTTATGTGATATTAGTCTTCCATCTATTAAATAAATAATAAATAGGAAAAAAATTAATTAAATGACTTGTCCATTTGAATATATAATGGTTCATTCAATGTTAATACATTAAATAAACCTATTAAATAGAGGAGAAACACTTATTTCATAAATTTCTATGGGTAAAAACATTCCACTTGTGTGCTTTTGTGACACATGAGTTTAAATTATTAATTTTCCTTCTTAAACTACCTCTTCAGCCCTTGGGAAACTCTATTAATTAAATGTATTTATAACTCACATGCAGTTGTGGGGAACAAAATGATTGGTTAAAGGGGGCTTACATAAATTGTTTTGTAAACATAGTCCCAATATAATAACAATGGGATAGATAAAATAAAGGCCATAATATAATTTACTAATTAATATTGAAATCCAATGAAATAAATAAAATTGAATTAATGAAAAAAAATGAGAATAGTTCAGGTTATGAACTATCATGCATGAAATTAATACAAAAAAGAAAACCAATTAACACTCATTCATTATTCGTTCATTATTATTATTATAAACGTAGTTTTAGTAAATAAATAAATAACTAATTTATAATTTCAATTCAATCTTAACGACCATGAAAATAATCTTGGATAATACCCCAATTAATGCATTAATGGAAAATGAACTGTATAAATCGTTATTATATATTTTTATAGTAAAGTAGTTTATGATTTAAAATTAATTAAAACCATTATAAAATTCTAAAACACAACATGTTCCAATAAATAAAAAGTTTATATTTTTGTAATATTCAATTCAATGATATTTAATTCATCCATTAATCGAGATACTACATGATGTGTACTATCAAGTGACATGTCATGTAATATTGTTATAGTGCATATGTGTTACCTGCTTGGGGATTTTTCATGGTATATTGGATTTTTTACACGACATGTACAGTTTCTGTGTTCTAAATATGAACTCATGTGAATATATGGGTATCTTAGTAAGAGTATATAGTGTGTACAATTGAGTTAACTATCGTCTATCCCTTATTTCATCTACATATTTTCTCTAATGAATTTATCCATGTGTATTTTGAACATGGGAAATGATTAATTACATGGTGTGTCCACCACATTAACATAATGTATATCATAAATTCACTAATATATCAACTTTACATAGTTTCATCATATATAATGACCAAGAGGAATGTGTGACTTATTCCTATAACCCATGTTGACAACACTTTGTGTATTCTAGCTACAAATCTTGTAATACAACTTCTCATTTTCAAGGTATGTCCAATCTATATGCAGTGTGAAATAAATTCGACACATATAATTAACTAATTATCTTGTCATGTACCACACGACACATCTAGGTGTTGGGAACATGGGTAAATGGTGTCTAATCAAGCTACATTCTATGTAACCCAGTTTTATCATCCAAAAAATATTGCACTTCCCAATGGAATCGTTCTTTATACTTCATCTATTCTTATACAATTATAAAAATGAAACACCGAATGAATATGATTTATATGTCGATAACATGAAAATTCAAATCTGATTAGTGAAAAAAATTATATGAAATAAATCATTCATCTATGTTTGTTCATTGATAAAATATCCAATAAATAAT
The DNA here is from genome assembly GCA_963277665.1 of Viscum album. Classification (NCBI taxonomy): domain Eukaryota; kingdom Viridiplantae; phylum Streptophyta; class Magnoliopsida; order Santalales; family Viscaceae; genus Viscum; species Viscum album. Next base: position 2,116,160,213 of record OY728147.1, read on the forward strand.
TATAATATAAAAAATGACCCCTTGATACCACTTGATGGTTCTAGGAAAAGAATAAGTATGTAGTGGTGGGTGATATATTAAAATTTAATTTAACATTATGTTTCCCCAAACCTCAAGAGAGGATCTATCATGGTGAATTAATAAATCAATTATTATTATCTGAAAGAATACACTATATTATGATCCTTTTATCATTAATGATGTTGATATTCTAGAAGACCCTATTTTTATTTCATTAATAATGATGTGAGAATCCAATAGTATAATCTTTCTAGTTGGTATCCACACAAGATCATTTGATCTTGAAACTACAGGAATAAATTTATAGGTCCCATCATCATGAATTGATTTTCTAGTGTTTTTTATATTGATTACTCATCATCTGGTCTTAGAGAATTCCATCTTCTATTTATTATCTTCAAAAGGTGTCAAGAAATGGGATTTTTGATAGGTTTTTTCTCTAAAATGATTTTCCATATCTTGATTCACTATACACAATATATATATCAATCTATTTATAGAGCTATAGTCTAGGTTAAAATATTATCTTATTTTATTTCAACCCTTAAAAAAATAGTACTCATTGTAAAACCCCATTATAAATAATATTAATATTAATATTATTACTTTTATACCTTGCGTTAACATGCTCATTGATGAATATTACTAACCAGCATAGAAATATATATTCATCGGTGTATTTTTTTCTTGGTTTGTTTGAACTCTTAAACATTTATTTATTACCTAATTAAAATAACATATTCTCATAAAAATATATTTTATTCAAAAACAAGTTAAATTTTAATTATTAAATATTCCATAAAATAAGTAAATATATTTTATTAAAAATATAGTAATTATATAATTATTTACCCTATGCGATCAATAAAATGGAATAAAATTTTTTCTTATTATTTGGAACATTATTTATCCCATTAGTTAAATTATAATGAAATATAACCATGATAATAAAAAACACAAATTATGTTAATGTCTAGGAATGTTTTTTATTTCCATTAGGTGGTAATTTCTAAATTTCAGGATTATAGTCTATAAATCAGTTATGTATCCCAAAGGGAAATAACATAACATCCAAATGATGAAAACCACATATGAATTCTCAATTGTTAAAATGATCACATTATCTAAACATCTCCTCTCAAAGGTTAACATATATGTCATCAAAATACTTCTAAGATACATATTTCTTTGATAATATGAAATTAATGTCATTACTCCATGTGCAATCAATTAAGGTGATAATTATATTACAATAAATTGGATGAGATATCAACTTCCAAAAAATGGAAGGTATAAACACTTTTTTGACATATACATACCTAATAATACTATAGAAGTTATGGCATTGGTGGATTCTATTTTCATTTGTTGATATAGTCTTATCATGGTTGTTTATATGGATGATATATTGGTGTATTCCATGATGAGTAAATAACATAAGTATTTCATAGATATGTTTAAATAAAATCTAATACAGTACTATATTTACATATTGTTTTTTAAATTTCAATTTTTCATCCAAGAAGTTAGGTTTTATATATACTTTATATATAAGAGAAGAATCTTAGAATATCTTGAAATTATTTATCTGGGAATGTTAGGAGTGCAACTTATTAATGTTTTTTATTTTCAGTGTCTTCAGGGACTGACTATTTTTTTCATGTTATTTATTCATTATTTTTCCATGTACGTATCTCCTATGATAGTATTCACCCATATGGGTTTTAATTTAAAATGGAATGACATGTTTCAAACATGAGTTTAGGAACTAAACATTATGATGAAATTAAGGATATTTATAATTCTTCCAAAATGAGGTTTGGATTATGATTTTTTGGGATATCCTAGGAAAGGTATTTTAATGTATTGTAATATGGGGGAACGATTTTGGGGCATATGGTATTTTTATTATAATGGAAATAATTAAATTATCCACGATCTCATGTAGGTTTTAGAAATGCATTATCTTAAGTATTCATACCACTATATACTAGGTAATCATTTTAATATGTATATGCGTAATAAGATCATAATGTATATTCTTTACATAGATAAAGTTAAAAAATAATATAGTGACACTGAATTGAGTATCATCACATATTTCATAAACACTATGAAATTGTAATGTGTTTAATGATGCCTTTATCATGAAGTAAATGATTCATGAGATAACGTATTATGTGATGGTTTTGTCTTTGATGATTTTATTTTATAAGATATTCAGAGATGAGGAGGAAGATGGTTAAAGGTTTCCTGGGATTGTTGGAAAGATGATTTTTTAATAGATGATCTTATTTTTATGGGAATATAAATTAATACTAATTGTCAGTATTTCGGTGAAATCCATTATGGCTGGGAGACATCAGGTAACGTTTTGTGGTCTCCTGAGGGATTTTTTTCTTTTGACATAGGTGGGTTTTCATAATGATCATAATTTAAGAGTTTATGGATTTTCTACAATATTTGGGTTTCTCTATGCACCCTTGGACTTCAAATAGGTATCATGACTAATGACAATTTTATTGATAGTTTTTGATAAAGAGGTTTGCTGAGGAAATATTTAATGAAACCCTCCCAAAGAAAGATTAAAGAGGATAAAATAAGTCTTTTAGGTTAGTTTCATCCTTTAACATGTTCGAAATACATGTGGGATGAGATATTTTTTGACATCGATTCTAGATTACCATAAAATCCCTGATGGAATAATGTAATGTTTTTTCATCGACTGAATCATGACATCTTCTCATTATCAAAATATAAAAGTGACAAAAAAATGTTTAAGATCTTAGGTACATATATGATCAAGAGATACTTAATCTACATGGGGTTACTTCTATAATTGTTTTCAATAGGTATCCTTGATTTACATATTGTTTTTGGAAATGAGAAATAGATATGATGGAATCATTGATAATTTTCATCATGGTGTATCACTCTATCATAGATGTATAAGTTGAGAGATCCATTATGAATCGTAATAATATGCATTAAGAATGTTTTTCATTTTTGTGGTTGCTTAGAAAATCATTTATCCTCAATTGAGTTTTTCTAAAATAGTAGTTAAAGGATTCAACTAAATTGTTACATTTAGTAAATTGTATGGGAGGAAATTTATATCTTTTTTATATTGGGAAGATTTGAGTAAATCGCCTTTGTATGAACCAAGTATCATTTTGGAATCTATCCGAAATTTTCATTTCATCAAAAAGTGTTTAATGATTAGTCAACGTTTCCAAAATTACTATACATAGAATCATCGTTTTCTAATGAATATTGTGGTTGGAGATGTGTTATTTAGTTAGGTTACACCTCCACTGGGACATCATCACTTTTTAAATAAGGGGAAGTTGTCATAGAGGTTTTCTAGACCTTTCATGATCATTTATCTTTTTGGAAATGTAGTAAATTCATTCGACTTACCATCTATATTAACATTAATTCATAGTGTGTTTCAGGTATTCTATTTAGGTTGGATTCCACCAGAGGCATCTCATATGTTATAATAGAATGATTTTGAGGTTTCCCCCAACACATTAGTGGTTTAACAACATTATTTGATTATGGATCTTCAGAATAAAAAGATTGATGGTAAAATGATTGAATTTTTCATGTTTTTATATAAGGATGTGATAGCCATGTGATGTGGAAGAGTGATGTGTTGATGATTTGGTAGTGGCAGTATCTATTATCCCTTCAAGTATCCATTAAAAATTATTAATATAGAAGGTTTCCTAAAGGAGAGAATTTTTAATCACTTAGAATTACATTTATGTTTAACTTTTTTAGTGGTATATATTTTTGATATTCTTAAGTCATTTTATAATAATGGAATCATGAATTTCGTGTTTTTGGAAAATTATTTTAGGCACATGGTTTGAAATAACTATTAGGTATGGATTTCTTAAATTTAGTTATTCTTTAAAACGTTTCAGTTTTTCTTGTCTAACTATACCAAATCCCCATGAAACCATTTAAATAGTTGGATTTTAGTATGGAGATGGATGCGTGGTTTACACATGTTTTATCAAACCATTTGGATATTCAATGATAACTTTGAACCTTTTTGTTCTAGGGGATGGTATTGATTTAATAGTTTGTATATTATTTGTCGAACCATATATCCTATACGTGAAATCATATTGATTATTTTAGAAATAGCATAATAAAAACAATAAAGGAATAAACACATAAATCATGGGTATTATTCAATATGAAAATAATTTGATGAGAAGGTGGGTAGAAAAGGATATAATCTAACCTTAAAAAGAAAACATGTTTTCAAAACCATTTGAAATGTCATGATCATGGGTAATATATTGTGCCTGATCAGTATGGGATCACACTTATCACCATTAAGGAAACCTCTTTTCTATTTCAAAGTAATCCAAGGCATTAACTAATAATGTTGAGACTTTAAGATGAGTTTTTTAAATCCTTGAAACTTGTAAAATCGGTGGGACCATAACAATCGCCCAAAACCATTGTATAATAAGGGGAAATATACAAAAGGATGAGACCTTATGTAGTTATTGGATTTCTTGTGATGTGCTCATACATTCTAAAAGACCTTGAAAAGTAATTAATGGCATATCCACCATAACAAATAAGATCCTAATGTAATGTCACCTTTATCATACAATGGGTCATAGATGTGTCTATTTAATTTTACACTACCCCTCCCACTCTGTATACAAGTATAAGGGTTTCCTATGATAAATATTTCATATTATCACAAGACCCACTATTGTTCATGCATGCATAACATGAAAGGATAATGATGTTATTCTACAACACTCACACCACTCATCAAGATATAAAACCTTTTAAAAATAATTAAGGAAATAAATGGGGATATATGGTATCTTCTTATGAAGTGGAGATAAGTTGATAATTACTAAAAAGGGTTTCAACACTTTAGACTATCACCATTGAACCCATGGATTACCCCTTGACATATCATCATGATACCGTGGAATCCCTATAGAAAATAAGCCCTTATCTCCAGAATGACGCCAGACAAGTCATCATTGATCATGATTTGTTTAGAGGCACCATGATCTTGGGAAGACTCTTAGACCTAGTAACCTGAACTTTTGGAACCTCCTTGATAACTCCATGTAGTTAGGTAAGATCCATTTAATTGTACAATATACAATAAAAATAGTAAAGGTGGAACATTCTCAGGATTTCTGAATATCATGGATGGATATGAATAAACCATGTTAGGATCATGAATGGTGAATGACACAAATGTTCATCCACTAAATCCAACCCAAATATGTAACATACACATTGTTTAAGGCAGTTTATAACTTGGTTGGTTAGTCCAATAAGCCCTTCTCCATTTCCAAAAAAAATGAATCATTCAATCAATAACACATAGTTCCACATTAGAGGACATCTTATAGAGACTAAGCACATGATCAAATTTTCTTACACCAAGTAAAAACTTGTTAATGACAAAAGAGTTTTAAAATCATGCATATCCACTTCATGTGATAACTTGAGATCACACAAAATACTTATGGATTATCAGTCAGATCTTGTAAAGGAGGTCACACGTGTTGATTGAGTCATCTAAAACCCAAAAAAAATATAATTTTATATGATATTGATATAGATATGAAATAAAGGAAGGAATAAATGTGTATGATGATTTAATTCTTATGAAAAGATAGAATTTATGACCTTCATGTGATTTGAATGACTCATTCAGATCATAATACAACACCATGATATGTCAGCCTTTACATAAGACACTCTCTCAATATTCAATTTGGATCATGAAACATCCAATGGACATATCCAAAAAGTCACTATATGACCACCAGGCATTCAACCCAAGTCTTGTGAATCCCCTGGTCTATCAAACCAAATCATACAATTTCCTCTAGACATATCACCCATGTTATGAGGTGACACATGGAAAAGTCATATAGGTCTCACGATGACACCAAGACATGTCATTCTAGATCCAATTGTGTTTTCTAAAAATTCCATCCTTGTTATGTAGAACCCTCCATTCATGTCATTTGGGATCTTGTAATGTCTTCCAAAAATTTCAGCCCAGTCATAAGGCACCATCCCGACATGTCTTCCAGAATCATGAGATGTCCACTGAACCAGTCATCCAGATCATGTGGAATATTCAAGACATCTCACCCTTGATCATGTGATTTTCTATGGAAATGTCTAATAAGAATCTTTTAAATTCCTATATATCCTCACAGATGTAAAGATGATAACCATGCCATGTCAAGAAGAAATCATGTGCATGAAAATCTTTTTCCAATGGATATAAGTGGGAATATTTAGTGTGTAATCCCTACTAAAAGCAAAATATGATGACTATATTTACTCATATAACCAAAAATAAAGGTATTCCTTCATAAGTACCTATATCAAGAAGAAAAAATAAGTTTTTATACCTTAATCAAATCAAACCATAATAACTCTGATTCCAACTATAACAAGGATACTAAGGATACCTTCCTAAAACTCGTTCTCAAGTGGAAAACCTTACTGTGTAATCTTAGATTCCAATAACTCGTAAATAGAGGATTCCTTCCTATGTCCCATGATGAAATTAGCAACCACTATAGTGTTTATCCTACCTTGTCTCCATCACTCAAACCATTAGGACACAATTTCTCACATTGTCTAAGCATTATTTAACATCCCCTAGTGGATTGAGAATGCAATTGAACTATGATGAATCTGATTCCTACTATAATAAGGATATATAGGATTCCATACCATGGACCATTATTTATATCAATCATCTAAAGGGAATCCCTAAAGAAAAATCCACTAATCTATATATGATGATATGGGTTTTTTACTATTAATTATTTCTTACATCGATAATGGCTAATGTGGGATTGGGGATTTTCATTGAAAATATCTTTTTCAGGATGAATATGCACTATTTAGGGAATACATAGTCTGTAATCCCCGATTAGTGGAGTGATATGACCACCCCTATATAATGGAATCCACCTCAGGGTGATTCCCAAGGGTGTGATCAAACTACAATTTCTCTGATTCCTTCTATTACTAGAATATGTAACATGCCACCACAAGGCTCAATATCAATACATGGTGAATTTAATCCCACATATATGTCCTTTTCATGTGACATTTAACTAAATTTGATTAATAAAATTTTTGGTTTTTTATTCTTGTTATAAAAAAGATATGTAGGACAAAACAAATTGAATCAATAACATCCTTGAAATATAAATCTCATACTTGGATGACATAAATTTATGCTGTTCCTAGTTATATAACATTAATAGAGAAACATCTACCTGATAATGGGAAGTAGATGAAGAACCGTGGATTCATACAGAAGGACTAAATATTATACCTCCCTGTCTACATGGAAGGAATAAATTTTTTTTATGGTATGAAGTACATTATTAGTATTGTGAATATATTCAAAAAATTATATTTGATATATTAGATAGTCCCATAATATGAATCAATTCACCCAAAAGGGTTCGATAATCCTAAATTCCAACTTTTTGGGCCAATGTGAGTTCTTAAGCATCATTCTGTTAGAGACACCAAAAGACCAGCTAAATTCCAAAACTATCTTTGTACCTAGTTATGTATGTGATAGAAATTGTGGATTTATATTGAAAGTAAATTTATAGGAAAATATGATAAATTGTACATAAATAATCCCGCCAAAATAAAAACTAATGTTAAACCAACAAGTTTCTCTATTTGACATGAAAAAAATGGTACACCCACCAAGAATATCTCAAATTAAAAAATGATTGTTTTACCTTGTTTTAGGACATTTTATTTTGAATATCGTACACAAACACTAATGATATACCCAACATGAATATTTCAAATGAAAAAATTACTAGATGATCCTTTAGAGTCGTGGATTATTATATAATAATTATATACTCATTGTGACAAATCAACTTGAGCATAGTGTATAGACAAGGAATAAGAAAGGGAAATTGTTTTAGTTATGCATATATGATTGAGAACGTATCCTGACTAAAATAATGCCCTGAATAGAAAATTTTTCCTTATTGTCTTCAAGAATGCACATATTATACTGACAAACAACACACTTACCCGATATAATGTCTTCATCTTGTGACAATTTTGACCCATCTACCACGGCTATAACACTACAGGTCACAGAATGACCTCACCCACAAGTCACCTTCAAAATCATGTGGGGAATGGAATTGTCCAAGAATACCATCGACATTTTATGCACCTGAAACCTAATGTGTCTTATCAGTGTCACCAAATTTTGAAACTGATGGTTTTGAATTATCCAATTAAAGATATATTAAATCCATTGGAACTCATAGAAACTAATATATTTATTATATTTTTATCTCTCAAGTATGTAAATCACCACATTCAGTATTTGATTAAGGTGGATGAGGGAATTGACAAGGGATACCTTTTAGTTTAGGATTTGTTGTGAAGGACTCATGTCAACCTCCATCACCAGTGACATCCCGTCAGTTCCCCTCATTCACATACTTACCGAACCACCATACACATTTAGACCATTAACACCCATTTATGGGAAAAAATTAAGACACCTTAGGTGAATAATAATTTTGATAACCGTTAGTGGCACTATATCTATGGAGACCCAAATCTTGACATACATAAATATTACATTACTTTTTCAGAATACTTAATACATAACAAAAAACAGACACACAAGGATCGTAATAGTTTAGTGTCTTTGGAAACTCATAATATAATCTTCTAATCGTGGTGAAAGATCTTCAACATCTCCCATAAGATCTTCCCCTTTTTGTTTTCTTACCTAAAACCATTCTTTAAATAATGGGGAAAAGAAAACATATAAAGGGTGAGATCAAATGCTCAGTAAGGGTATGCATGGATACAATAAAACAAATCATGTACATTTGAACATCAAAACATGAACATAATATTAAAACATCAAAATATTGAGCAATGACATAAATCATGGAAGTACGTAAGGGATAGATCATAATGAAACATTAATCATGATAAACTAGCATTGGAATGAAACATATAATTATGTAAAACCATTAACAACATGATATGATTTCCATAGTAGCCAAGGCATTGCTGCCAAGACCATCTTAGTTGACAAAGTCCCTTTCTGAATCAAGTTCACTCCTCGTTCTAGTTCGGTATTACTGAACCAGTTTAACTTGCCGTTCCATCCATGTCTATCTCATGAGATATAAACCATTACTTAATTCATTAGAGGGATATATAGGTCCCACCAATCTCATAACGAAATTATTCTTACTTATGCCACAAAATAAACATACATCATTCATAATAACCCAACGAATAAAATGGGTTTCATAAACATCATCCCATCATCACAGAATTCATATAAATTAAATGAATATTATTTAATAATAAGAAAAGTGAAACCATGTAAATCATAGATACATGATACTTTAAACATACACATGTGAAATAATGTCATCTTAGATGAAAATGGTTTTGATAAAACACTTGAAATGAATTCTTGAGAAAAATATCCTTTTTTATTCAAAATCTTTTTCTTTTAACAAAATTTCATGCATTTTTAAAAGAAAAGGATTTTTTTTGAAAATAGTCATGAAATATTTTTTAGGAAGCTTCATGAAAATAAGGATTTATAAAACCGTAAAAATCCATTCATGTCGTATAAGTTAGAAAAACATCATTCTCGTACTTTTGCCGGAAAAGTAAAAGTACCTCGTAAAAGAAAGATTTCATACATACCATGTAGTAAAAGTCAAAAATTGGTAAAAAGGACATTAAAAATACATAAAAAACTTTTATAAAACATGTACATGGATGATAACAATAACCCCAGTATATACTTACGTATAAGCAATCTCGGAAAAAAAATGAGATTTGTGAAATTATCCCTTACCTTAGGTCCGATATGCTTCGTACGTATCTGAAAATCCTGTATAATGATTTAAATAATGTCATTTACTTATTACATAATCATATTCATTGTTATTATATCATATATGTTTCACTTATGACTTTATATTACCCGTTCTTTTGTAAATTCCAGGTTAAAGCAGCATTTTGGGTAAAATCATTTCATTTATCGTATGTGTTTTGACTTGTCATTCTTGATATTATTACTTATATCCTAATTTACATAATTCCAGAATGTAAAACATGATTTATATATAATATATATTCATAATATACATATATATATATTATAGATCGATAAAAGGAATGAAAACACCGTTCATGGAGACGGTAGGCCGTACGTACGCATGAACGTTGTTTTCGTTTCCTTATTGAATTGAATGAAACTAAATAGATGACATACATATATCTATACAAAACTCCAGTAAATTTATTATTTCTTATATTTCATTATTATTCATTATATAAATTTTATGATCATTCATGTATGGTTAACATGGAAAATGAATCTCATCGCGTCGTGGAGACGGTAGTCCGTACGTATGCACTAGCGATGATATCATTCCCATAATTGTTGAATGGAATTGTAGTGGATGGTATAATATATCATAATAAAAATGATGTTATTATAAAAATATATATTTATTCTTTACACCATTATACCCATCCATCTAAGGTGTTGGTGGAAAAATGGATTTCACCACGGCGTGGAGATGGTATTCCGTACGTACACACGCGTGGTGATTTCGTTTTCTCGTAGGATGGATAGATGGTGAAATAGGGTTGTTTCATACTTATAATAACATATCATTATATGATTCATAATTATGTTATTACTTAATAATGAAACAACTAAAGAAGAAGAAGAGGAAGAAGAAATAGAGTTGAAAGAATCGGTAACGGACATTACCTCTTCTTTGAAGCTCCTCTTTGAGACCTCCTCTTAGGGCACTAAAATTTGTCTTTGAAAAATAACAAAACCTCTAGGATGTTAATATAGAAGTGGAGAAGATAATTTTTCAGGTTTTGGACGAGATTGAAGGCTCAAAGTGGTGTGAGGAAGAGAGGGAGGAGGTGCCCTTTTATAAGGGAGGAGAGGGGAACCTTTGAAAAAACTAAAACTATTATTTTATTATAAAGTCATATTCAGTTTTTAATTGCTCCAAATTGATTTATTTAGAAGCTAATGTGGGGAAGGGTATCAATCCTTTCATCCAATAAAATTTAGACAAGTTTATGTTTCTATTTTAACCTTATCATTTAGATTTAACCTTAAGTTAAATAATTTTACTTTTACCTTGTCTTCTTGTTTTCGTACACTATAAGGTTAATAAACTTACTATTAAAATCCAAAAGAACCCCAAGCTGTTTATTATTAATATATATACCCTTATCTATGTCATTTGGCCGATCCTTAGATTTTTAGGAATAAAATAACAATTAATAATATAATATTTGTTTTAAAAACTATTTTATGTCAATTTTGACACTATTTTGTAATTGATTTTTTTGAAACTCATAACAGAATCATTAGTTTTAAAAAGGTTAATTAAATAAATACTAACATATCATATTAACCTAAAAAATTAGTGGAATTCATAAAAAGCCTGAAATTGCATTTATTTGGGTATTTTTATCATCAATTAGGTCAATATTTCATAAATAAGATAATTATTGCATCATATTTGTGTCTTAAATAAATTAAATTATTTAATGTCTAAAAATTATTAATAAAATACCATTATGTAAGAAATATTTTTATATTTCTAATGAATATTTATAGTCGAATTTTTCTTATGTATAACCCTGTATTAAAAATTATTTACTTATAAAACATTGATTTTCACTATTTTAACACTTCTTTAAATAAATTAATAATAAATGTCTTAATCTAATCCATGTGGACCTAAATGGTCATTTTTTATTCCTAAGGTTGTTTATGGTCAAATAACACTTATCCAATAGAATTAGGAAATGTGTTAGGGTAATAATAATATCATTTTTACCCTTAATTACCCTATTTACTTTTAATCGTGGTAAAAAAAAGTAAACTGTTACTATTCACCAAAAATTATTTTCATCTCATTGAACCACATTTTATTCCTTGATATTAACTGTGTCTCTCAGATTTTCGAAATTCCACTCACAGAAGCGGTATAATTAAGTTTTATTAAAAATTCATTTTTTTAACTACCACTTAGTGGTTTCACTATTCATCAAAAAATGAAAGTTTCCAGACAAATACCAAAAATTAGGCCTAAGATATATTTGATATTATGAATTCAAAAATGATGTCTATTTTACTAAATTAAAAACTTATCTGTTTCATTAATTAATTTAAAAATAAATTCCCGTCGTCAAAACAAATCGTGTGTTTTTATGAAACAATAACTATCAAAAGATTGATACTTGTTTATATCCAATTTCAATGTGAAATTAATTCCAATGAACAACATTGGATTAAATGGTAAAAATATATTATAATTAAACTTTAAAACCAATTAAAATGATAATCTAACCATATAAATTATTTCCATGAAAAAAGTTGTTTTTAATTAAAATATAACGTGTTTTTACTATTTATTAAAATATAAAAGTTATCAGAATAATATGAAAAATTTATCCAAAGTAAATTTTTATACCCTAATTCCAAGGAATAAATTTATTTTGTCAAATTGAACTTATAGGCATGCTAAAAACAAGATTTAAGGTGGGTGTCCATCAAATGGTGCCAAAACTATATTTTTTTAAAAATACTTATTTTACTCGAAAAATTGATTTTGTTCTCATACCATGTTCTAGAAAATGTGGAAGATGAATAGTAATTTTATAAAATTCAAAATTTAGTTGATATTATTCATAACGGCTAGTTCATAATAATATTTTAACTATATATCGTTTTTTAGTGAAACCTGGTATTGCTTACAACACACGCTATTGAGGAAAGTCGCGATTGCGTGTAATGAAATCCAAGTTAGTGTTGCGTGTTGTGCAATAATCCTCCGTTGTTTCGTATAACATAATCCAACCATTTTTTAATTTATACATTGAATATATATATATACACTATCATAATTGTGTGTAACATGATCACAGAATAGTGTTTTGTATACTACAAGCTCATACGGTGTTGCGTGTAGCACAAGGTAATCTTGTTGTAGCATACAACACAAGACATCAATGATATTAAAAAATATTTTTCATCAAATCTCGGGGTGTTACATTGTACCCCCCTTAAAATGAATTTCTCCCTCGAAATTCGTCGGGGTTATAAACGGTTTACTACTCGAAAGTTTGTTTAAGAGAAACCCACATCGTAAAAAGGAATACCAAAACTCGGCTTTAAAAACTAAATTATGAAATGTAATGGTTACCCAAATTAACTCATCACTGGGTTTCCACGTAGGAGAACATATGTGAAAATATGGATATGGATGAAAAATCTAACCATTAAGTTCTGATGGAGAGTGGTAGAGAACATGGCTATGAAAAATCCATCAATCACAAAGCCATATATTTGTGATGATCTAAGGTACCATCTGATTCATCGGATATAAGGGCACTAGGACAACATTTTTGGTTTTCATGATCATTTCCCTAAAGTTGATGAAATTGGAAATAGAAGAAATACTTTCGTGATTTTGGTACAGTCTCTCCGTTGTTCGTTCTTTGGAAAATTTCAACTTTATCTCTTAAAGAAATGAAGTTGAATTTATCATTCATGAAGTGTTATCAGATCATGTGATAGAATGATGGTTCGTTCCATCTGTCTCAAACAAAAGGTTATAAAAGATATCAAAAATACATAAGTCCATCTATAGTGAGATTAATCATATATGGTTCCTAAAATGGACTTATACTTCATATATCATACTACTTAATATAATAAAACGAGTTTCAACTAAACCGGGACTTCCTGTTGGCCAGTGGTAGGCGATAAAGGCCAGTCGCACTTTGGTTGTGGGTTCGATTCCCACAGCCTTGTCTGACGTAATGGGCTGTCGCCTGTCCTGCAGGTTGTCCTTTTCCTAAAACTACATTACTATAACATCCCATCAATAATATCGAAAAAATTTCTATCCTTAAACAATACTAACTTATGTCTAACATAATCCATTCCAATCTTTAGGCTTATCTAAAATACTTCGGTGCAAGCTCATAGTATAAAGAAAACGATTACTTGAAATGTCATCAACCAAGCACGTGAATACCATCATTTATCCCCCATATATCTTGTTGGTAAAATTCCAATCATATGAATACCTTAATCATGTATTCTCTTGAAAAATGATTACCCATTAAACCTTAGTGAAAATATGAATGTTGTCAAAAGTTAACTCTTTCCACATACAAAAATCCAAATATTCTATATACTCAAACCATGATATAACCTTCTCCTTATATCAGTCATGAGCTCATGAATACTATCAAACCATAACTTTTCTCATTATCCCTTCATTATGTGCATATCATCTACTTTCCAAAAATATCCGAATAACCTTTCATGGTTACTAGTACTATTAATCATACACTTTCAAAACATAAGGAAAGACAATAGTGTAACAATCCTTAGATGTCTCTTTATTCCATAGTACCATGATATTACTTATACAACATTACTGTTGATAAACATGTAATCATTCTACTACCTTCTTCTTAAACCACTGACCGAGCTTCAACAATTCTTTCATCTCACATATCATTTGTAGTCTTCTCATCATCATCAACATATATACTACCCATACGACCATACTGATTCTCTTCATGAGACATTTCCTTAGGGAATTGGTTTGCATAATGCCTGTACATTCCACATTTAAAACATTTAACCATTTTTGATGTCGTAGCAATACCATTATCCTCATCCTTGGTGTTAACTGATCCTTTTCCTTTGCACTTACTGGATTTGTGTCCTTCTTTTCCACACCCAAAGAATATTCCAGTTCCCTTGAAACAATCTCCCCGATGCCTCTTCCCACATGATTTACATGAGGGAAATTGAACTTTATTTCTTCTATGATCATCATGAAATTCCATCTTTCTATTATTATCTGAGTCGGGAAACTTTCCAATGTTGAGATTATTGATCATATTATGAGATTGCTGACTAGGCATAATAACGATTTTTGGACTTCCAAATCCCATTTCATTTGGTTTCTCATGAAGAATATCATTTCATTGTCTATCATATCCTCCATTATCATGAATCTTCCTGTTTCCAGCCATTTTCTAAACCCCAAAAAGAATAGTGTGAGAAGAAAAAATCATGCTATGGAAAACAACATAGTAAAGGGGGAGCACCCTCAATATCTAACATCTTAGGTTAAATTCTATGATCGTTACCGTAATTCTAGGACTATAACCTATACTTATACTTAATCTTAGGGACATCCCTAGACATGCCATAGAAATATATCTAGCAATCTCACTATCATATTCGCATCCAAGTTTACAAAGGTTGACTAAACCATTCCTCTGATACCAACTGTAGAGACTTGAAGCTTTATGTTCATAGATATTACATTACTTTTGTGGAATACTTAATACATAACAAAAACAGACACACAAGGATCGTAATAGTTTAGTGTCTTTGGATACTCTGAATATAATTTTCTAATCGTTGTGAAATATCTTCAACATCTCCCATAAGATCTTCCCTTTTTTGTTTTCTTACCAAAAACCTTTCTTTAAATCCTGGGGAAAATAAAACATATAAAGGGTGAGCTCAAATGCTCAGTAAGTGTAAGCATGAATAAAATAAAACAAATCATATACATTTGAACATCAAAACATGAACATAATATTTAAAAATCAGAATCTTGTGCAATGACATAAATCATGGAAGTACGTAAGGAATAGATCATAAAGAAACATTAATCATGATAAAATATCATGGGAATTAAACATGTAATTGTGGAAAACCATTAAACACATGATATTATTTCTATAGTATCCAAGGCATTGCTTCCAAGATCATCTTTTTGGACAAAGTCCCTTTCTAAATCGAGTTTACTCCTCGTTCCAGTCCTGTATTACTGAACCGGTTTAACTTTCCATTCTAGCCATGTCTATCTCATGAGATATAAATCTTTACCCAATACATTGGATGGAGATATAGGTCTCACCCATCTCATAATGAAATCATTCTTACATGTTGTAACACCCCGAGCTTCCACGATACGCTTCTCATTCAATAATGCAATAGCTTGCATTGTACGCAACTTCGAGTTCTAAAACACCGCGACTAATCAATGTAGCCGTTATGAATAGTAATAACCACTTTTTAAAATTATAGAAATTTTATATTTCAAAATGGACTTCATTTTTGTATTAGTAATATCGAAATTATCCTAAGTTGAATTTTTTGTAACTTTCTGAGAACTTCCAATTTTTTTATGAATAGTGAAAAGTACTTAAAACAAATTTTTTAATCAAAATAATTTATTATGATAAATTATACTATTTAGTGGTTTTAAAGTATAATTATAATATATTTTTACCATTTTATCCAATGGTGGTCATTAGAATTAATTTAACATTGAAATTGGACATAAACAATTGCCAATCTTTTGATATAAATTATTTCTTAAAAACACGCTATTTGTTGTAACAGCGGGAATTAATTATAAAATTAATTAATGAAACATATATGTTTGTAATTTTTTAAAATATACATCATTTTTGAATTTGGAATATCAATTATATCTTAGGGTGAAATTTTGGCATTGTTCTGAAAAACTTCAATTTTTGATGAATAGTGAAACCACTAAGTGGTAGTTAAATAACTGATTTTTCGTTTAAATGAAATATTACCACTTCTGTGAATTGATTTTCAAAAATCCGACATACATGGTTGTCATTAAGAAGTAAAATGTGGTTCAATGAGATTAAAATAATTTTTTATGAATAGTAACTTTTAAGTTCTTAATCGCGATTAGAGGTAATTAGTGTAGTTTAAGGTAAAAATAATGTTTTAATAATATGATATGAGCTTGACACTTGTCCTACTCCTATTTGATGAGTCATGGCCGACCAAGACAACCCATGTGTCAACTGGGGGACCCCATGGAGCCACTTTGTTAGGAAAATGACATTAATATATATTTATTTAATGTTAAAATTAAATTGACACAAACATGAGTTGTTTTACTAAAACAATTTTTAAGTGGGGTTAAAAAAGTCCAAATTTTGATTATAAATATTCATTAGAAAGATAAAAAGATTTACTACATCATAGTATTTTTTTATAATTTTTAGACATTAAATAAATTAAATTAATTATAACATCATGATGATGCAGCGATGACCTCATTATTTAACGATTTAAATAAAATGGAAAGATAATGTAAAATCCAAAGCGTACACTTGTCAAAAACCTATGGGATGAGTAGATTTAGAACCCGTATCATCTTATCCTCGAATTATATAAGTGTGAGACCTCTAAAATCCGAAACTCATTTTATAATAAAGTGACTTTTCTTTACTTTCCAAGAGTGACCCTCCTCTCCACTTATAAAAGGCCCCCACCTCTCCCACATTATTCACACCTTCAAACCATTTGGCTCGGCCAACCTCTGCCCAAATACTCTCCCAACTTCCCCTTCTTACTCCTATAAGCCTCACTTTGGGAAGAACGCTTCTCAAGGAAGCCTTTGGCTCAAATCAAAAAGAGTTACCCGATTTTGAGGTAATGTCTTCTCTAATGTTGTTTTGTTTTATTTTTTTCTCCAACCCACTAAACTCTTTTTATTCATTTCTTTTGTAACAACACCAGTATCCTCAATATACTAGGATGTTGTTATAAGAAGGATTCGAGCTACACTTACACACACCTACATCTAATGGTTAAAGAACATTCGGTTTCTGTGGATGGCGAATTTCTGCCTCACGAAACGATGATTGTTCAACACTCATATAACACCTTCAAAGGTGGCCATTAAGATGTCACTATTTTTATATATGATATATAATATGTTTATGTTTTACTTATGCTTCTGTATTTCTCATTTATGGCATACTTTATGATTTCCATTATGGGTAAAACATGATAATTTCATTTTTGGAAGTGCGGACTACCGCCCCCTCAAAGTGATTTGAATCGTTAATTCCATATGTGGGATGTATAAAGGATGGATTAAATGGTATTATACACTATATTATACTGGAATTATATTATAAATTTATATCATTATGATTTCGTTCCATTAAATATGAAATTGAAATGAAAGTAGCGTTCATGCGTACGTACGGCTTACCGTCTCCAGGAACGGTGCATTTCATTTCTTACCTCTAAATGTTATGTAATATTATAAATGAATGTATATACTGGATATAAAAGATATATATGACATATAAATCATGAATATAATTCTGGAGATAATGGATATTCTACCACATAAACAACTTGTAATTATAAGAAGTTTATTGTTGACTCAAGTACCAAAGATCGACAAAACGACCGTTATTAACTTAAATAATTACATAATGTTCATATCATTGTAATAAGTGATATAATAAGGATAATGAAATTGAAAATGGTTCTTGATAAGGTATATATTAACTCTAGTTTATTATTCAGGAGGTTAAAGAACGGTTGAGTCAAGTCAGACGCAAGGTAAGGGAATTTCTTAACCCAATTTTCTATTCTTTGGGTTAATCTCCTACTTTCAAATTATGTCATGATGTTATTATGTCCTATCTTGTATTTGTACTTTCTTTATGTGTAATTATAGTGAATACACATAATATATCTATTTTATTTTAAAAATTATCTTTGTAAGGACTTCATCTCAATCCCTTTTTATTGAGTCGTATTTCGTTTTATAAACAACTTTATTTTATACGGTGTATAAACCCCTTTGACTTTTACGTTTATTCAAAAGGTTTTATTTTATAATTATGTGATTTTTAAATGATTTCAAAAAAGAGATATTTCTCTCCAATATATGAAATTCCAGTGCAAATGTATACGTACTTAACGAAAGCTTAAATATGTTTTCATAAAACCCGACTCTCGAGTGTGGTAGACAGGAAGGGATTGGGCGTGGACCCATCATGGCCTGTAATTAGTCGAGAAGTCTCAGAATTAGTTATTTTGTTTTAATAAGCTTGCATAATGTTTTTAGAAAAACACTGGAGTATATTTGAGCAATTTTAAACGTAAGTATCTTCTAAAAAAATTACATCGGTAGGTCTCATGAGACAACTAGACGTGGAATTGGCCGAGGCCCTTTCCCAATTTGATTTATGGTTTTGGCCGAGGCCTTAATCATTTTAGACGTCTTGGACGAGGCCTTGACAAAATGTTTCAGAATGTCTGGCATTATACATTCCATCATTATGAAAGTGGTTATTGATATTGCATGTGATTATTCGACCAGTAGAATATCCCTGTGAAGAAGTAAATGGCATTATCTCATTTTTACTTTTGCCATATTATGTTGATGTTCAAGTTTAAAAGGCTTCTGTTTTAGTTATACATTGACTTAAATGCTTATGTTTATTTGTGAAAGCTTCCGCAGTATTGTTATCCTTACTGAACATCTAAGCTCACCCCTTTCAATGTTTTAATATTTTCCAGGATGTGAAGAAGTATTTTATGAATGACCTGCAGGGATAGTCAGAAGAGGATAGAAGTGTGGACTATGAAGACTTTGTTATTAGTTTTTCACTTTATGATGTAATGTAAGATTTATGAATGTATCTAGTGTTTCCAAGGCTACTAAACTAATTGGTATTTCGAGACTTGATCTTTTGTGATCATGCCAATGTTACGAACTAATGCACCGACTCTGGGTAGCTGGGGTCGGGGCGTTACAGTTGGTATCAGAGGTAGTTTATTACTAACCTTGGAAGCTAGATTTAGATAAACTCTGATTAGAGCACATAGCCCAAAGATAGACTTTGAGGATTAGTATAGAAGAACTTCCTATAATTTTGGTATTATAGAGATGTTATGTGTTTTCCGAGCAATACATCCCTGTCTGGATACGAGCAGGTAGAGGCGGCTCTGGCACAAATGTACCTAGGGGTAAAACCCAAAAATACCGCTTTGAGCTAGACTCGAACGGGAACTGGTGCACGACAACGGGCCTTGCTGTACTCTTGGTTACGACACTCCCGAGGGATATGCTTAGGATAATTCCCATTTTCTTTACAAACCACTATGAAGGGTTATGAGTATATACTTCCTCAAAGGAAACATTTCTTTTTATGATTATGGATTATATCCATAAATAGGTCAATTTATGTAAAGTATTTTACAAATATAGAATTATGTATTTTATTTCATAAACTAATCTAGTTTATGCAATTGTTTAGAAATGGCGCCTAGTGGAAGAAATGGAAACCGTATCAATGTACGCACTCAATGTAGGGATTTCCCTCCTGCTCAAGATAATTATTGTGGAGATGGAGAGACAACTGGTGTTGATCAACTAATTACCATACTGGGACAACTCACTCAGGTTATGAATAATAACCTTACTCGTATGGAGCACCCTGATCCACAACGTGGAGGATCAATGTTAGACCGCTTCATGAGGCAACATCCACTAACCTTCAATGGGAGTACAAATCCTATAGTAGCTGAGAAATGGATAAATTCCTTAGAGAAAATATTACATGCCTTGGGGAGTAGTGAAAGGGAGAAAGTTGTCATGGCAGTTTACGGCCTCACTGGAGATGCCGATCAGTGGTGGTCGCTGATTCAAAACACAAAGGAAGATGATGACGTATCAAATATGGAATGGAGGGAGTTCAAAGATCTGTTTTTAGAAAAATATTTTCCTCGTGACCATCGAGCAGATATGGAAAGGCAATTTCTGAGTTTGAGGCAGAAGGATGATGAGAATGTCGCAAAGTATGAGGCTAACTTTACAAGGTTAGCGAGGCATGCTGCCGATTATATATGTAACCCAAGGAGTAAGATTGATCATTTCTTTGATGGGTTAAAACCATTTCTCCGTCGAGCTTTAGTATCACAATCCTTCTCAACATACGAAGATATTCTCTCATGTGCTATCAAGACAGAAAAGGAATTCTCGAAGTCTTATGACAACAATGTAAAGCAAGAGAAGAAGAGAATGGTGGAACAAGAGACAGATAAAGGGAAAAAGGGAAAGAAGGATTTTCCATTATGTGATAATTGTGGGAAGAATCACCCTGTTACTTGTCTAAAAGGAATGGTAGTTTGTTATAAATGTGGAGAAAAGGGTCACCAGGCTCGTGATTGCAAGGGAATGAAAGAGGCTGTCAAAGATGAATGCTACAATTGTAGGGAAACAGGGCATTATGCAAATGAATTTCCTAAGCGTTAGGGAAACTTACCTTAGAAAAGGCCAAGGGATCAAGGCCAATCTTATGATGTGACTACAGTTGAAGCGGAATAATTAATGTATTGGTGCTTTTGGACTCAAGGATTATATTCTGGTTATAAGAATAATGTGATATATATATATATGGATTGTACTGTAGTACTTGTTGATTTCAGTAAGGCTTTAATATGATTAAGGTAATCATATTTTTAGTATGTGACAATAAGAGAAACTTTTCTTTGTTTGGGATATCTGATGTTACAATTGATTTTGGAATATAGAGACCTTTTAGAGAAAGTCTGGATGGAGGTATTTTGGATAACTATTAAGGTTGGAGTGGATAAAGTTGATCTTCGGATAGTATTGTTTAAGGTTAAAAAATTTATGAAGATTATTTTTGGAATATTATGATACTATAGTTTTAGGAAAAGGACAACCTACAGGGTCGGGCATAACCCGTCGCGTCGGACAAAGCTGCAGGAATCGAACCCACAACCATAGTGCGACAAGCCTTTATTTCCTACCACTAGCCTACAGGAAGTCCCTGGTTATTACAAAATAGATTTACTAATCTAAATGGTATGTGTTAACATTTTTAACCTTATACAATTAGGATAAATAGAATATTTTTGAGTTCCGTTACCATTTGGAGTAAAAGTTGGGTTGTGGTAAAAATTTATTAATGAATGAAAGTATACAAAACAAGTATGTATATTCCCTTACGTTCTTAGTAAATCTCCTAAATAAATTCCTCAACATTATAAAAGGTAACTTAAAATAAAAATGTTGTCGGTTAACGTTTCCAACTGGGGATTCAATGACCGTTTAACCAATCACAAATTTGTGATTTTCTTGTAGTTAAACATTCTCCTAATCCTGTTTTCTATAACTCTCCATCAGACCTTGATGGTTTGATTCTCCTCCATATCCATATTTTCATAGAATCCTAGAATGGTCTATATCGGGTGACCTTAGTACTTATCTTGCTTTCTTTTAATGTTATATATTTATTAACCTTATTTCCGATGTGGGTTTTCCTCAAAGTTATTTTCTCTTTTAAACCTTTTATTTTCAAAGAAAAATTTCAAATTGCGAGGGTGCAATTTATTGATGGAGGGGAGAATGTAACACCCCGAGCTTCCACGATACGCTTCTCATTCAATAATGCAATATCTTGCATTGTACACAACTTCGAGTTCTAAAACACCGTGACTAATCAAAGTATCCGTTATGAATAGTAATAACCACTTTTTAAAATTATAGAAATTTTATATTTCAAAATGGACTTAATTTTTGTATTCATAATATCGAAATTATCCTAAGTTGAATTTTTTGTAACTTTCTGAGAACTTCCAATTTTTTTATGAATAGTGAAAAATACTTAAAACAACATTTTTAATCAAAATAATTTATTGTGATAAATTATACTATTTAGTGGTTTTAAAGTATAATTAGAATATATTTTTACCATTTTATCCAATAGTGGTCATTAGAATTAATTTAACATTGAAATTGGACATAAACAATTGGCAATCTTTTGATATAAATTGTTTCTTAAAAACACGCTATTGGTTGTAACAGCGGGAATTAATTATAAAATTAATTAATGCAACTTATATGTTTGTAATTTCGTAAAATATACATCATTTTTGAATTCGAAATATCAATTATAGCTTAGGGTGAAATTTTGGCATTGTTCTGAAAACATCAATTTTTGATGAATAGTGAAACCACTAAGTGGTAGTTAAATAACTGATTTTTCGTTTAAATGAAATATTACCACTTCTGTGATTTGATTTTCAAAAATACAACATACATTGTTGTCATTAAGAAGTAAAATGTGGTTCAATGAGATTAAAATAATTTTTGGTGAATAGTAACTTTTAAGTTCTTAATCGCGATTAGAGGTAATTAGTGTAGTTTAAGGTAAAAATAATGTTTTAATAATATGATATGAGCTTGACACTTGTCCTACTCCTATTGTATGAGTCATGGCCGACCAAGACAACCCATGGGTCAACTTGGGGACCTCATGGGGCCACTTTGGTTGGAAAATGACATTAATATATATTTATTTAATGTTAAAATTAAATTGACACAAACATGAGTTGTTTTACAAAAACAATTTTTAAGTGGGGTTAAACAAGTCCAAATTTTGATTATAAATATTCATTAGAAAGATAAAAAGCTTTCCTACATCATAGTATTTTGTTTATAATTTTTAGACATTAAATATAGTAAATTAATTATGACATCATGATGATGCAGCGATGACCTCATTATTTAACGATTTAAATAAAATGGAAAGATAATGTAAAATCCAAAGTGTACACTTGTCAAAAACCTATGGGATGAGTAGATTTAGAATCCTTATAATTTGATCCTCGAATTATATAAGTTTGGGACCTCTAAAATCCGAAACTAATTTTATAATAAAGTGACTTTTCTTTACTTTCCAAGAGTGCCCCTCCTCTCCACTTATAAAAGGCCCCCAACTCTCCCACCTTATTCACACCTTCAAGCCATTTGGCTCAGCCAACCTCTGCCCATATACTCTCCCAACTTCCCCCTCTTACTCCTAGAAGAATCACTTTGGGCAGAACGCTTCTCAAGGAAGCCTTTGGCTCAAATCAAAAAGAGTTACCCGATTTTGAGGTAATGTCTTCTCTAATATTGTTTTGTTTTATTTTTCTTCTCCAACCCCCTAAACTCTTTTTATTCATTTCTTTTGTAACAAAACCAGTATCCTCAATATACTAGGATGTTGTTATAAGAAGGATTATAGCTACACTTACACACACCTACATCTAATGGTTAAATAACATTCGGTTTCTGTGGATGGTGAATTTCTGCCTCACGAAACGATGATTGTTCAACACTCATATAACACCTTCAAAGGTGGCCATTAAGATGTAACTATTTTTATATATGATATATAATATGTTTATGTTTCACTTATGCTTCTGTATTTCTCATTTATGGCATACTTTATGATTTCCATTATGGGTAAAACGCGATAATTTCATTTTAGGAAGTGCGGACTACCGCCCCCTCAAAGTGATTTGAATCGTTAATGCCATGTGTGGGATGTATAAAGGATGGAGTAAATTGTATTATACACTATATTATATTGTAATTATATTATAAATTTTTATCATTATGATTTCGTTCCATTAAATATGAAATTGAAATGAAAGTAGCGTTCATGCGTACGTACGGCTTACCGTCTCCATGAACGGTGCATTTCATTTATTACCTCTAAATGTTATGTAATATTATAAATGAATGTATATACTGGATATATAAGATATATATGACATATAAATCATGAATATAATTCTGGATATAATGGATATTCTATCACATAAACAACTTGTAATTATAAGAAGTTTATTGTTGACTCAAGTACCAAAGATCGACAAAACGACCGTTATTAACTTAAATAATTACATAATGTTCATATCATTGTAATAAGTGATATAATAAGGATAATGAAATTGAAAATGGTTCTTAATAAGGTATATATTAACTCTAGTTTATTATTCAGGAGGTTAAAGAACGGTTGAGTCAAGTCAGACGCAAGGTAAGGGAATTTCTTAACCCAATTTTCTATTCTTTGGGTTAATCTCCTACTTTCAAATTATGTCATGATGTTATTATGTCCTATATTGTATTTGTACTTTATTTATGTGTAATTATAGTGAATACACATAATATATCTATTTTATTTTAAAAATTATCTTTGTAAGGACTTCATCTCAATCCCTTTTCATTTAGGCATATTTCGTTTTATACACAACTTTATTTTATACGGTGTATAAACCCCTTTGACTTTTACGTTTATTCAAAAGGTTTTATTTTATAATTATGTGATTTTTAAATGATTTCAAAAAATAGATATTTCTCTCCAATATATGAAATTCCAGTGCAAATGTATACGTACTTAACGCAAGCTTAAATATGTTTTCATAAAACCCGACTCTCGAGTGTGGTATACAGGAAGGGATTGGGCGTGGACCCATCATGGCCTGTAATTAGTCGAGCAGTCTCAGAATTAGTTATTTGGTTTTCATAAGCTTGCATAATGATTTTAGAAAAACACTGGAATATATTTGAGAAATTTTAAACGTAAGTATCTTCTAAAAAAATTACATCGGTAGGTTTCATGAGACAACTAGACGTGGAATTGGCTGAGGCCCTTTCCCAATTTGATTTATGATTTTGGCCGAGGCCTTAATCATTTTAGACGTCTTGGCCGAGGCCTTGACAAAATGTTTCAGAATGTCTGTCATTATACATTCCATCATTATAAAAGTGGTTATTGATATTGCATGTGATTATTCGACCAGTAGAATATCCCTGTGAAGAAGTAAATGGAATTATCTCATTTTTACTTTTTCCATATTATGTTGATGTTCAAGTTTAAAAGGCTTTTTTTTAGTTATACATTGCCTTAAATACTTATGTTTATTTATGAAAGCTTCCGCAGTATTGTTATCCTTACTGAGCATCTGAGCTCACCCCTTTCAATGTTTTAATATTTTCCAGGATGTGAAGAAGTATTTTATGAATGACCTGCAGGGATAGTCAGAAGAGGATAGAAGTGTAGACTATGAATACTTTGTTATTAGTTTTTCACTTTATGATGTAATGTAAGATTTATGAATTTATCTAGTGTTTCCAAGGCTACTAAACTAATCGGTCTTTTAAGACTTGATCTTTTGTGATCATGCCAATGTTACGAACTAAGGCACCGACTCTGGGTAGCTGGGGTCGGGGCGTTACACTTGTGCCTCAAAATAAACATACATCATTCATAATAACCCAAAAAATAAAATGGGTTTCATAAACATCATCCCATCATCACATAATTCGTATAAAATAAATGGATATCATTTAATAATAATAAACAGTGAAACCATGTAAATCATAGAGACATGATACTTGAAACATACTATAAGGCCTCGGCCTTAAACCTTACATAATATTGAATTAAATTAATAATTCACATTGAGGATCTTTTCAGGTTTAGAGTTTTAGAGAATTAGAACATAACTATTACATCTTAAAAGATTACAAAGTAGACACTTCTACAAAGATTCCATAGAATAAAAAAAACTCTTAAAAAGAAACATGTCTACTTCCATGTTTTATATAGCATGACATTCCCTTGATCCCATCGTTGACCCTATTCCACATTAAGTCCTGTGAAAAAACATTTCAAAAAAACTTGGGGTGAGCATAAAAAGATCAGTAAGGGAAACACAAAGAACAAAAACATTTAGTTTATCAAAACAACAAGTAAACTATGTATACTTTATCAAAGTAATACTTTTCACCTTTATGAAGTAGTAAATACTCTTCACTAAAATAAAAGATCATTACTTACCCTTTTGTAACCAAAATATTACCATAAAACCCATATAAAGATCACATAACATATAAAGGTAACTTGGGACATAAACATAATTAAATGGAATAACCATACTGTCGACTTCCACTCATATCACTTAATTGAATAGTCATACGGCTGACTTCCATACATACTTAATGGAATAGCCATACGGCCGACTTCCATACCCAATGCATTGGAGGTTATAACGTAACCACCCGTCCTGGTATTCACGGCACCACCCATCATATGGTTTATCACGTAACTACCCATCAAATGTCCAAGTACCATTATAAAATCATAAGACATAAAACAAACATAATGGAAAGAAAACATATCCACACTTTGATCACAACATATCACTCAAATATACTGACATAAAAAATCCATTATAAAAATCATTTTCAATACCAAAATACATAAAATATTATATTGTATTTATTTCATTTTAAAAAAATCACGGCTTGTTGAGGAAGCCAAAGACCAAATAATACCCGCGGTGGCGGAAAAGGTCATTGTCACCACATACGTTAAAAGAAACATTCCATTTTGTCGTTTTGTAAAATGCTTCATAGAAAAAGATTCCTTTTGTGTAAAAGTAAAGTTCATAGGGTTTTATACACCGTATAAAAGAAAGTTGTGTATAAAACGAAATATGCCTCAATGAAAGGAGATTGAGACGAAGTCCCTTACCTCGAGTCCATCTTGACTCGATCGTTCTTTAACCTCCTGAATAATAAAATTATGTTAATTTATACTTGATTAAGAACCTTTTTCATGTTCATTATTCCTTTTATATCACTTATTACCATGTCATGAACACTATGTAATTATTTAGGTTATTAACGGTCGTTTTAACGATCATTGGTACTTGAGTCAAAAATATACTCTTTATAATTACAAGGTGTTCGTGTATCCATTATATCCAGAGTTAAACTCATGATGTAGATATCATATATATCATATATATCCAGTATATAAATGAATTTATAATATTACATAATCATTTAGAGGTAATAAATGAAATACACCATTCATGGATACGGTAAGCCGTACGTACGCATGAACGCTACTTTCATTTCTATGTCATATTAATGGAATTAAAACTAAATGAGAGGTATGTATATTTTAATTCCAGAATTATATAAATAATTTAGATGTAACATAAATCATATATATCCATTATATATATGTACTTATAATAGTACATTACATTCGGGGATAAGAAATGAAATGCACCGTTCATGGAGACGGTAAGTCGTACATACGCATTAATGCTACTTTCATTTCTATCTCATACTTTAATGGGAATAAATAATAATGATATAGAGATATATTATAATTCCATTATAACATCATATATAATAACTTTAAATCCATCCTTTATACATCCCACATATGGCATTAACGAATCAAATCACATTGAGGGGGCGGTAGTCCGCACTTCCTAAAATGAAATTATCGTGTTTACCCATAATGGAAGTCGTAAAGGTATGCTAAAAATGAAAATTACAGAAGCTTAAGGAAAACATAATCATATTATATATCATATATAAATATAGTGTCATCTTAATGTCCACCTTTGAAGGTGTTAAAATAATGTTGAACAATCATCGTTTCGGGATGCAGAAATTCACCATCCACGGAAACAGTATGATATTTAACCATTAGATGTAGATGTGTGTAATTGTAGCTCTAAATATTCATATAAAAACATCTTAGTATATTTAAGATACTTGAGTTGTTACAAAATAAATGAATAAAAAGAGTTTAGGGGTTTGGAGAAGTCAAATAAAACAAAAGAACACAAGTGAAGACATCACCTTTAAATCGGGTAACTCTCGTAGATTTGAGCTCAAAGGCTTCCTTGGAAAGATGTCTAACCAAAGTGTGGATTCAAGTAGTAATAGAGGGATGTTGAGAGACAAAATGGTCAGGGGTTGGCCGATCCAAAGGCTTTGGAAGTGTGGGTAAGGTGGTAGAGGTGGGGGCCTTTTATAAGAGGAGAGGAGGGGCACTCTTGGAAAGTAAAGAAAAGTCACTTTATTTTAAACTGATATTCATATTTAAGAGGTCACACATTGATATAATTCTAGAATAAAGTGATAAGGGTTCTAAATATACCCATCCAATAGGTTTTGGACATGTTCAGGTCATTGATTTTACATTATCTTTTCATTTTATTTAAATCCATTATTAATGAGGTAATCGCTCCATCATAATGATGTCATAAATAATTTAATATATTTACTTTCTAAAAATTATAAAAAAATATCATGATGTAGGAAATCGTTTTATCTTTCTAATGAATATTTATAGTCAAAAATCAGATTTGTATAACCCCATTTAAAAATTGTTTTAGTAAAACAACTCATGTTTGTGACATTTTTATTTTAACATTAAATAAAAAGGTATTTATGTCATTTTCCAACCAAAGTTGCTCAATGGGGTCCCCAAGTTGACCAATGGATTGTATTGGTCGGGCATGACACATCAAATAAGGGTAGTACATGTGTCAAGCTCATCTCATATTATTAAAACATTATTTTTACCTTAAACTGCACTAATTACCTCTAATCGCGATTAAAAACTTAATAAGTTACTATTCACCAAAAAAATATTTTAATCCCATTCGACCACATTTTACTTCTTAATGAAAACCATGTATGTCGGATATTTGAAATTCAAAACACAGAGGTGGTAAAATTTCATTTAAATGAAAAATCAGTGTATTAAGTACCGCTTAGTGGTTTCACTATTCATCAAAAGTTGAAGTTTTTCAGAAAAATACCAAAACTTCACCCTAAGATATATTTGATATTTCGAATTCAAAAATGATGTCCATTTTAAAAAATTCACAATATATAAGTTGTAGTAATTAATTTAATAATTAATTCCCGTTGTCAGAGCAAATAGCGTGTTTTTATGAAACAATAAGTATCAAAAGATTGACACTAGTTTAAGTCCGATTTCAAAGTGAAATTAATTACAATGACCACTATTGGATTTAATGGTAAAATTATAATCTAATATCACTTTAAAACCAATTCAAAAGATAATCTAATAATATAAATAAATTAGATTAAGAAGAGGTTTTGAATTAAAATACAACATTTTACACTATTCATTAAAAAATGAACTTTATCAGAAAAATACCAAAAATTTATACAAAGTAAATTTTGATGTCCTGATTATAAAAAAGTGTTATATTTGGTCCAATAGAATTTATAAGAGTGATCAAAACTATATTTAATGACGGTTCTCCATCAAAAGGTGATAAGTGAACCATTAGTGAAAATTAGGGTATAAATGCCTAAATTTTAATTCTTTCCATATTTTAAGCCTTTATCTTTTATTGGATAAATGTAAAAACATTTAAAAAAACATATATAATCATATTTTAGTTGTTTCTATCCATTCTCGCCAATACAACAGCTACATGTTAACTACCATTTAAAATAATATTATTATACTACTAGTGTTCAACGAAAGTTTTCAAAGAAACTCATCGTTGCGTATCGAGTACGCTATCGAACATAGAAAACCCTTTTAATTAAAATTTTAATTCGCAAATATTATTAAATATGAAAATTATTTATTCTTTATTTACCTGGGATGTTACATCCTTCCCCCCTTTTGGGAATTGCTTCCTCGCAATTTTATTCACTTATCAAAATAAGTGGGGGTATTTATCCCTCATAGCATTTTCAGATTCCCACGTTGCCTCTTCAACCATATGGTTTTTTCAAAAAATATTTACCTGGTGAATTACCTTATTTCGCAACACTTGCTCTCTTCGGTCAAGAATCTGGATTGGATGTTCTTCATAAGATAGGTTCTCTTCCAGCCGAACTACCTCTGGACTCAAAACATGAGATGGATCTGGCATATACTTCCTCAACATTGAAACATGAAAAACATTGTGTATCTGAGATAAACTCGGAGGTAAAGCCACTCGGTAAGCAACTGATCCAACTCTCCCCAGAATTTCATATGGTCCAATGAACCTCGGACTCAGATTTCCTTTCTTACCAAATCTCATCACACTTTTCCATGGAGAAACCTTGAGAAAAACATGATCACCTACCTCGAAAGATAGATCCTTCCTCCGGTTATCCGCATAACTCTTCTTCCTGCTTTGAGCTGTTCTCATGTGTTTTTGAATCAACTGAACTTTTTCTTCCATCTCTTCTACCAACTCTGGTCCCATCAGCTTCCTTTCACCCACTTCATCCCAAAATGCTAGAGTTCGACACCGCTTCCCATATAATTTTTCAAATGGTGCCATCTGTATACTGGAATGAAAGCTGTTATTATAAGAAAACTCAAAAAAAGAAAGATGTTGGTCCCAACTTCCCTGATAATCAATCGAACAAGATCGTAGCATATCCTCCAAGGTCTGAATAGATCGTTCTGACTGCCCATCTGATTGAGGATGAAAAGCTGTACTAAAATTTAATTCAGTACCCAATGACTTCTGAAGGCCTTTACAAAAGTTAGAAGTAAACCTGGGATCACGATCGGACAAAATGGAGAGAGGAACTCCATGTAACCTTACTATCTCTTTAATATACAAATGGGAAAGTTGATCTAGGAAAAAAGTATCTCGTATAGCAAGGAAATGAGCAGATTTATTCAAGCGATCAATAATAACTCAGATTTCATTATTACCTCCAGATGTCTTCGGTAATCCCATGAAAAAATCCAAGGATATATTTTCCCATTTCCACTCTGGCAATGGTAAAGGATGAAGCATCCCTTTCGGTAACTGCCGCTCTGCTTTAACCTGCTGACAAGTCAGACACATCACTGTAAAATCAGCAATATTCCTTTTCATTCCATCCCACCAGTAATACTCTAGCAGATCTATGTACATCTTAGTACTGCCAGGATGAACTGAAAACGGGGAACTATGAGCCTCACATAAAAACTCATTCTTCAACTGTGAATCACAAGGCACACATAATCTCTTCTCAAATCTCAAAACACAATCATTATCAATGTTGAATTCAGGCAACATACTCTTCTGAACCAGCTCTACCTTTTTCTGCAACTCACTGTCTTCCCTCTGTGCTTGCTTAATTATGTCTGATAGGGATGATCACACTGATACCTGAAACAAAACAGAAGAACTTCCTGCACCAAAAACTTCTATGCCAAAGTTCATCAAATCAAAAACCAAAGGATCTCGTTCTAAACGTAGAATGGTTAATGAAGCATTACTTTTTTGACTCAAAGCATCAGCCACTTTATTTTCTTTTCCCAAATGGTAGTGAATTGTACAATCATAATCCTTGATTAATTATAGCTATCTCCTCTGTCTCATGTTCAATTATTTCTGAGTGAATATATACTTTAAACCTTTGTGATCAGTATATATTTCACACTTTACTCCATACAAGTGATGCCTCCAAATTTTTAAAACAAAAAAACAGCAGCTAATTCCAAATCATGTGTAGGGTAATTTACCTCATGAGTTTTCAACTGACGTGAAGCATAAGCAATTACCTTATCATTCTGCATAAGGACACAACCAAGTCCCTTCAACGAAGCATCACTTTATATAACAAACTCACCATTCTAGGAAGGAAGTGCCAAAACTAGAGCATTCACCAATCTTCTTTTCAACTCCTGAAAATAATCATCACATTCTTTTGTCCAGATAAACTTAATACCCTTCCGAGTTATCTTAGTCTTTAGACTAAATAACCGTGAAAACTTTTCAGCAAACCCTCGGTACTAACCTGCCAAACCAAGAAAACTACGGATCTCGGTTACATTTGTGGGTCTTTTCCATTCTTCAACAACTTTTGTTTTAACAGTATCAACAGTTATGCCATCTTTTGAAACAATGTGACCCAGGAAAGAAATTTGTTGTAACCAAAACTCACACATGCTGAATTTTCCATATAGTTTCTTTTCTTTTAAGGTTTTCAAGATAACCCTTAAATGACTTTCATGCTCCTCTTTACTTTTAGAAAACACCAAAATATCATCAATGAAAACAACCACAAACTTATCCAAGAACTCATGGAAAATTCTATTCATAAGGTCCAAGAATATAGTAGGTGCACTGGTTAACCCAAAAGGCATAACAACAAATTCATAATAGCCATATCTAGTACAGAATACAGTCTTCGGAATGTCTACTTCTTTTAAATTCAACTGATGGTACCCCGACCTCAAGTCAATCTTCGAAAAATACTGAGCTCCCTGTAGCTGATCAAACAAATCATCGATATGAGACAAAGGATACTTGTTCTTAACAGTAATATTATTCAAGGCTCTACAATCAATGCAAAGTCTCATTGAGCCATCTTTCTTTTTAACAAAAAAGGTAGGAGCACCCCATGGTGATGTGATAGGTCGAATGAAACCTTTATTTAATAACTCCTGCAATTTCTTCTTTAACTATAAAAGTTCAACTTGAGCCATTCGATAAGGGGTTTTGAAATTGGCTTAGAATCAGGAACTATGTCAACAATAAATTCAAATTCCTGATCATGAATAATACCAGGAAACTCATCAGTAAAAACACCAAGATACTCATTTACCACTGGAACATCATTAATCTATACAGTTCCTTTATTTTCAACAATATGTTCAAGGTAACATTCATTTCCATATTTTACTAGTTTCTCAACTTCCTGATATGTTATCAAAAGAAAGGGTTCATTCTTGTACACAAACTGAAAATCATTCTGAAAAGAAACCATTTTAGCTCTGCAGTCAATCTTAGCATGATGAACAGAAATCCAATCCATGCCCAAAATAATATCAAAATCTACTGGAGGCAAAACAATATGGTTTTCTGGTAGATTATTTCTATACACAAGGATAGGAAGGTTATTATAATTCATTTTTGTCTTAACGTTCCCTCTGGGTGTTTTTACCATAAGTTCAGGGTTCATATCTTGAGCTGGAATTTCCTATTTAATAGAAAACTTCTCAGAAATAAAAGAATGTGTAGACCCTGAATCAAAAAACACATTGGCTTAATCTAAACAAACAAACAGTGTACCTGATACTACTTCATTCGATGGCCCAACATCCGCTGAGGTTGTTGAAAGGATTTCACCACCCATTTCTTCTTGTAGTCTGGCTACTCTCCCCCAGTTGAGTTCTTCGTTAGACACTCATTTTCATAATGACCCATTTCATTACACTTAAAACATCTTACTGCTGGATTTTCATTGCCTAATTGATCATCCTCCTTACAGTTACGAGCAATATGACAAGACTTACCACACCGAAAGCACTTAACAGACTTGGATAAACATTCTCCAGGATGCATTTTACCACACTTCTCACAGGATGGATATTTGGTTTTCTTACCTCCTTGCTTCTTTGATGAAGACTTCCCTTTTTCCTGCCAACTGGACCTCTTATTTTGTTGTTTGTCATAGAACACCTGATCATCGGTAAACTTCATTTCCACCTTCTCTGCACATCGAACAAGTTTTTCATAACTTTTGGACTCACGAGAAGCTAAAGCCCTTCGATACTTTGTCTTTAACCCTGAGTAAAAACGGATTATTTTACTATCAAGATCACGTATGAAGCTTGGAGCATAAATTTCCAATCAAGTAAACTTTGTTTCATAAGCAACCACTAAATCATCCTCCTGCCTCAACTCTAGGAACTGTTTTTCCATCCTAAGATGAACCATCATAGGAAAATATTTCTCAAGAAACATACCTTTGAATTCGTCCCAGTGAAGATCCTCAATCTCATCTCTATCCCTGATATTTTTCACCATCAACCACCACGGATCAGCTTTACCTTCAAAATGGTAAATAGAAAGACTATCCTTTTGATGTTCCAAACACCCCATGACATCAAAAATCTTCTCCTGTGCTTTCATCCACCCTTCAGCTTGCACGGGGTCAGATGATCTTATGAATGATGGGGGATGATGTCTCATGAAATGTTCCACCACTGACATGTTCCTCTGCAGTTGATCTGGCTGATCTCGTGCATAGATACCACCACCATTTATAGCCTGAGTCAACTGTGCCATCACTGCAACAAACTATTCAGTTCCGATTCCAGCCATCTCAGGTTGTTGATTTGGAAGGTTGTCTTCCTCCTAATGTCATCCCAACATAGCTGCTTTGTTTCCTCTGCGGAAAACCATTCTGAACACAGAAATATCTTAGGCGAAGAAACATGGTAATCTTTAAATGCTATATCATTTCAATCATACCATAAATTAACTTATAATTTTACACTTTTCTAACTCCTAATGTTGTCTAAACTGACCTCTGATACCAACTATAAGGCCCTAGCCTTAAACCTTACATAATATTGAATTAAATTAATAATTCACATTGAGGATCTTTTCAGGTTTAGAGTTTTAGAAAATTATAACATAACTATTACATCTCAAAAGAATACAAAGTAGACACTTATACTAAGTTTCCATAGAATAAAAAAACTCTTAAAATGAAACATGTCTAGTTCCATGTTTTATATAGCATGACATTCCCTTGATCCCATCCTTGACCCAATTCCACATTAAGTCCTATGAAAAAAATTTCAAAAAACCTTGGGGTGAGCATAAAAATCTCAGTAAGGGATACACAAAGAATGAAAACAGTTAGTTTATCAAAACAACAAGTAAACTATGTATACTTTATCAAACTAATACTATTCACCTTTATGAAGTAGTAAAAACTCTTCAGTAAAATAAAAGATCATTACTTACCCTTTTGTAACCAAAAGATTACCATAGAACCCATATAAAGATCACATAACATATAATGGTATCTTAGGACATAAACATACTTAAATGTAATAACCATACGGTCGACTTCCACTCATATCACTTAATGTAATATCCATACGGCTGACTTCCATTTATACTTAATGGAATAGCTATACGACAAACTTCCATACCCAATTCATTGGAGGTTATAACGTAACCACCCGTCCTGGTATTCACGGCACCACCCGTCATATGGTTTATCACGTAACCACCCGTCAAATGTCCAAGTACCATTATAAGATCATTAGACATAAAACAAAAATAATGGAATGAAAAAATTTCCACACTTTGATCACAATATATCACTCAAATATATTGACATAACAAATCCATTATAAAAAACATTTTCAATACTAAAATACATAAAAGAGTATATGGAATTTATTTCATTTTAAAAACATCACGGCTTGTCGAGGAAGCCAAAGACAAAATAATACCCACGGTGGCGGAAAAGGTCGTTGTCACTGCGTACGTTAAAAGAAACATTAAATTTTGTCATTTTGTAAAACGCTTCATAGAAAAATATTCCTTTTGTATAAAAGTCAAGGTCAAAGGGTTTTATACACCGTATAAAATAATGTTGTGTATAAAACGAATTGTGTCTCAATGAATGGAGATTGAGATGAAGTCCCTTACCTCGGGTCCGTCTTGACTTGATCGTTATTTAACCTCCTAAATAATAAACTTAAGTTAATTTCTACTTGCTTAAGAACCTTTTTCAAGTTCATTATTCCTTTTATATCACTTATTACCATGTCATGAACACTATGTAATTATTTAAGTTAATAACGGTCGTTTTAACGATCATTGGTACTTGAGTCAAAAATATGCTCTTTATAATTTCAAGTTGTTCATGTATCCATTATATCAAGAGTTAAACTCATGATGTAGATATCATATATATCATATATATCTAGTATATAAATTCATTTATAATATTACATAATCATTTAGAGGTTAGAAATGAAATGCACCGTTCATGGAGACGGTAAGTCGTACGTACGCATGAACGCTACATTCATTTCTATGTCATATTAATAGAATTAAAACTAAATGAGAGGTATGAATATTTTAATTCCAGAATTATATTAATATTTTAGATGTAACATACATCATATATATACATTATATATATGTACTTATAATAGTACATTACATTTGGGGATAAGAAATGAAATGCACCGTTCATGGAGACGGTAAGCCGTACGTACACATGAACACTACTTTCATTACTATATCATACTTTAATGGGAAGAAATAATAATGATATAGAGGTATATTATAATTCCAGTATAACATCATATATAATAACTTTAAATCCATCCTTTATACGTCCCACATATGGCATTAACGAATCAAATCACTTTGAGGGGGCGGTAGTCCGCACTTCCGAAAATGAAATTATCTTGTTTACCCATAATGGAAGCCATAAAGTTATGATCAAAATGAAAAATACAGAAGCATATAGAAAACATAAACATATTATATATCATATAAAAATATAGTGTCATCTTAATGTCCACCTTTGAAGGTGTTAAAAAAAATTTGAACAATCATCATTTCGGGAGGCAGAAATTCCCCATCCACGGAAACAGTATGTTCTTTAACCATTAGATGTAGATTTGTGTAAGTGTAGCTAGAAATATTCTTATAAAAACATCATAGTATATTTAAGATAATGGAGTTGTTACAAAAGAAATGAATAAAAATATTTTAGTGGGTTGGAGAAGCAAATTAAAACAAAAGAACACAAGTGAAGACATCACTTTAAAATCGGGTAACTCTCTTAGATTTGAGCTCAAAGGCTTCCTTGGGAAGACTTCTGCCCAAAGTGAGGATTCAAGTTGTAATATAGGGATGTGTAGGGACAAATTGGGAAGGGGTTGGCCGAGCCAAAGGCTTTGGAAGTGTGGGTAATGTGGTAGAGGTTGGGGACTTTTATAAGAGGAGAGGAGGGGCACTCTTGGAATGTAAAGAAAAGTCACTTTATTTTAAAATGATATTTGGATTTAAGAGGTCCCACATTGATATTTTTCTAGGATAAGGTGATAAGGGTTCTAAATATACCCATACAATAGGTTTTGTACATGTCTAGGTAATAGATTTTACATTATCTTTTCATTTTATTTAAATCCATTATTAATGAGGTAATCGATGCATCATCATGATGCCATAAATAATTTAATATATTTAATTTCTAAAAATTATAAAGAAATATCATGATTTACGAAATCTTTTTAGATTTCTAATTAATATTTATAGTCAAAAATCTTATTTGTATATCCCCATGTAAAAAGTGTTTTAGTAAAATAACTCATGTTTGTGACATTTTTATTTTAACATTAAATAAAAAGGTATTTATGTCATTTTCCAACCAAACTGGCTCCATGGGGTCCCAAAGTTGACCCATGGATTGTTTTGGTCGACCATGACACATACAATAATGGTATTATATGTTTCATTCTCATCTAAAATTATTAAAACATTATTTTTACCTTAAACTACACTAATTACCTCTAACCGCGATTAAAAACTTAATATGTTACTATTCACCAAAAAATATTTTAATCCCATTGAACCACATTTTAATTCTTAATGACAACCATGTATGTTGGATTTTTGTAATTCAAAACAGAGTGGTGGTAAATTTTCATTTAAACGAAAAATCAGTTTTTTAAGTACCACTTAGTGGTTTCACTATTCATCAAAAATTGATGTTTTTCAGAAAAATACCAAAACATCACCCTAAGCTATATTTGATATTACAAATTCAAAAATGAAGTCCATTTTACAAAATTCACAACATATAAGTTTCATTAATTAATTTAATAATTAATTCCCGCAGTCAGAGCAAATAGCGTGTTTTTATGAAACAATAAGTATCAAAAGATTGACACTAGTTTAAGTCCGATTTCAAAGTGAAATTAATTCCAATGACCACTATTGAATTTAATGGTAAACATATATTATAATTTCACTTTAAAACCAATTAAAATGATAATATAATCATATAAATAAATTAGATTAAAAAGAGGTTTTGAATTAAAATACAATATTTTACACTATTCATTAAAAAATGAACTTTATCGGAAAAATACCATAAATTTACACAAAGTAAATTTTGATGTCCCGATTCTAAAAAAGAGTTATATTTGGTCCAATATAATGTTTAATAGTTATCAAAACTATATTTAATGATGGTTTGCCATCAAAAGGTGATAATTGAACCTTTAGTGAAAATTAGGGTATGAATGCCTAAAATTGAATTCTTTCCGTATTTTAAGCCTTTATCTTTTATTGGATAAATGTATAAACATTTAAAAAACATATATAATCATATTTTAGTTTTTTCTATCCATTCCCTCCAATACAACAACTACATGTTAACTACCATTTAAAATAATATTATTATATTACTAGTGTGCAACGTAAGTTTTCAAAGAAACTCATCGTTGTGTATCGAGTACGCTATCGAACATAGCAACCCCTTTTAAATTAAAATTTTAATTCGAAAATATTAATAAATATGAAAATTATTTATTCTTTATTTAACTGGTATGTTACACATACACATGTGAAATAATGTCATCTTAGATGAAAATGGATTTGATAAAACACTTGAAATGAATTCTTGAGAAAAATATCCTTTTTTCTTCAAAATAATTTTCTTTTAAAAAAATGTCATGAAATTTTAAAAGAAAAGGATTTTTTTGAAAATATTCATGAAATATTTTTTAGGAAGCTTCATGAAAATAAGGCTTTATAAAACTGTAAAAATCCGTTCGTGCTGTATAAGTTAATTAAACATTCTTCTCGTACTTTTCCCGGAAAAGTCAAAGTTCCTCGTAAAAGAAAGATTTTATACATACCAGGTAGAAAAGGTCAAAATGGGTAAAAAGGACATTAAACATACATAAAAACACTTTTAGAAAACATGTACATGGATGATAACAATAACCCCATAAAAATACTTACATATAAGAAATCTCGGATTAAAAAATGAGATTTGCGAATTTATCCCTTACCTTTGGTCCGATATGCTTCGTACGTATCTGTACCACCTGTATAATGATTTAAATAATGTCATTGAATTATCAAAGAATCATATTATTTGTTATTAAATCATATATGTTTCACTTATGACTTTATATTACCCGTTCTTTTGTAAATTTCATGTTAAAGTAGTGTTTTGGGTAAAATCATTTCATTTATCATATGTGTTTCGACCTGTCATTCTTGATATTATTACTTATATCCTAATTTAAATAATTCTAGAATGTAAAACATGATTTATATATAATATATATTTATCATATACATATATATATTGTAGATCGATAAAAGGAATGAAATACACCGTTCATGGAGACGGTAGGCCGTACGTACGCATGAACGTTGTTTTCGATTCCATATTGAATTGATTAAAACTAAATAGATGACATACAAATATATATATAAATCCAGTATCATTATTATTTCATATATTTCATTATTATTCATTATATAAACTTTATGATCATTCATGTATGGTAAACATGGAGAATGAATCTCATCGCGTCGTGGAGACGGTAGTCCGTACGTACGCACGAGCGATGATATCGTTCCCATAATTACTGAATAGAATTGGAGTGGATGGTATAATATATCAAAATCAGTATGAAGTTATAATAAAAATATATTTTTATTCTTTACTCCATTATACCCATCCATGTAAGCTGTTGGTGGAAAAACAGATTTCGCCATGGCGTGGAGACGGTATTCTGTACGTACGCACGCGTGGTGATTTCATTTTAAGTAGGTTGGATAGATGGTGAAATAGGTTTGTTTAATACATATAATAACATATCATTATATGAGTTATACTTATTTCATTACATCGTAATGAAACAACTAAAGAAGAAGAAGTGGAAGAAGAAATAGAGTTGAAAGAATCGGTAACGAACATTACCTCTTCTTTGAAGCGCCTCTTTGAGACCTCCTCTTAGGGAACTAAAATTGGTCTTTGAAGAAGACCAGAACCTCTAGGATGTTTATATTTAATTGGATAAGATATTTGTTTAGGTTTTTGCCGATCATGAAGGCTCAAAGTGGTGTGAGGAAGAGAGGGAGGAGGTGCCTTTTTATAAGGGAGGAGAGGGGAAACTTTGGAAAAACAAAAAATATTATTTAATTATAAAGTCATATTAGGTTTTTAATAGCTCAAAATTGATTTATTTCTAAGATAATGTGGAGATGGGTCTAAATCCTCTCATAAAATAAAATTTAGACAAGTTTAGGTTTCTATTTTAACCTTATCATTTAGATTTAACCTTAAGTTAAATAATTTTACTTTTACCGTGTCTTCTTGTTTTCTTACACTATAAGGTTTGTAAACATACTATAAAAAGACAAAATAACCCCATGTTGTTTATTATTAATATATATAACCTTATCTAAGTCATTTGGCCGTTCCTTATATTTTTAGGAATAAAATAACAATTAATAATATAATAGTTGTTTTAAAAACTATTTTATGTCAATTTTGACACTATTTGGTAATTGATTTTTTTGAAAATTATAACAGAATGATTATTTGGAAAAAAGTTAATTAAATTAATACTAACATGTCATATTAACCTATAAAATTAGTTTAATTCATAAAAATCCTAAAATTACATTTATTTGAGTATTTATATCATCAATTATGTCTATATTTCATTAATAAGCTAATTACTGCAACATCATTGTGTCATAAATAATGTAAATTCTTTAATTTATAAAAATTATAAATAAATTCCCATTATGTAGTAAATATTTGTATCTTTCTAATGAGTATTTATAGTTGAATTTATCTTATGTATAACCCTATATTAAAAATTATTTACTTATAAAACCTTGATTTTAACTATTTTAACCCTTCTTTAAATAAATTAATAATAAATGTCCTAATCTAATCCAAGTGGACCTAAATGGTCCTATTTTATTCCTAAGGTTTTGTTTTGTCGAATTACACTTATCCAATAGAATTAGGACATGTTTTATGGTAATAATAATATCATATTTACCCTTAATTACCCTATTTACTTTTAACTGTGGTTAAAAAAAGTAAAAAGTTACTATTCACCGAAAATTAGTTTCATCTCATTGAACCAAATTTTAGATCTTGATATTATCCGTTTGTCTCAGATTTTCGAAATTCCACTCCTAGAATCGGTAAAATTAAGTTTCATGAAAAATTCAGTTTTTTTAACTACCACTTAGTGGTTTCACTATTCATCAAAAAATTAAAGTTTCTATAAAAATACCAAAAATTTAGCATAAGATATAGTTGATATTATGAATTCAAAAATGATGTCGATTTTACCAAATTCAAAACATACCAGTTTCATTAATTAATTTAAAAATAAATTCCCATCGTCAAAACAAATCACGTGTTTTTAAGAAACAATAATTATCAAACGATTGATAATTGTTTATATCAATTTCAAAGTGAAATTAATTCCAATGACCAAAATTGGATTAAATGGTAAAAATATATTCTAATTACACTTTAAAACAAATTAATAAGATAACATAACTATATAAATTATTGCGATGATAAAAGTTGTTTTTAATTAAAATATAGCGTGTTTTTATTATTCATTAAAATATGAAAGTTATCAGAATAATATGAAACATTTATCCAAAGTAAATTTTTATACCTTGATTCTAGGGAAGATTTTTATTTTGTAAAATTGAACTTATAGACATGTCAAAAACAAGATTTAAGGTGGGTGCGCCATCAAAAGGTTGCAAAACTACATTTTTTTAATAATACTTATTTTACTCAAAAAATTGATTTTGTTCTCATACCATGTTCTAGAAAATGTGTAAGTTGAATAATAATGTTGTAAAATTCAAAATGTAGTTGATAATATTCATAATGGGTAGTTCATAATAATATTATAACTATATATCGTTGTTTAGTGGAACCCGTTATTGCGTACAACACACGCTATCGAGGAAAGTCGTGATTCCGTGTAATGCAAGCCAAGTCAGGGTTGCATGTTGTGTAAGACTCCTCTGTTGTTTCGTATAACAGAATCCAACCATATTTCATTAATACATTGAATATATATATATATATACACTATCAAAAGTTTGTGTAACATAATCCAAGAATAGTGTTGTGTATACTGCAAGCTCATTCAGTGTTGCGTGTAGCGCTAGGTAATCTTGGTGTAGCATACAACAGAAGACATCAATGATGTAACAAGAATATTTTTTCATAAAATCTCTGGGTGTTACAATATCCCTAATAATGATGATGAATCATAAAATATATTCCAACAGTAGATGTTGTACATGTTATTATCCATTCTCACTTGAAACAAGTATGGGGGAATATTCTTGTAGAAAGCATGGGTGGCTCAGATCCATACCCCATGTATGAATATGATTATCATATTATAATCTAACTAGGATGAATGAAGTGGGATAATATCATTAATTCAATCAATGATATCTTCATATATATAGTGGAGACATAAATGTGGAGACTTTATTCATATGCACATGTTTCTTAAATTCCATTACATTCTTGAATCAACATATGAAATTTTCTAGAATATTCAAGAACTGATTCAAATGTAGTTATATGAGCATATTCCTATACATATAGCTAGGGTATCA
Organism: Viscum album; assembly: GCA_963277665.1. Classification (NCBI taxonomy): domain Eukaryota; kingdom Viridiplantae; phylum Streptophyta; class Magnoliopsida; order Santalales; family Viscaceae; genus Viscum; species Viscum album. The sequence goes on from OY728147.1 coordinate 2,116,203,291, forward strand.
CAAAATAATGGCCAGTATGTAGAAATTTTTTCTCTAGTGAGAGTGAACATTATTACTCGTGTCAAAGTGGAGTATTATAATATACTAGTAAGGGACAAGGAAACATGTCAGGATCTTATTCCTATTCCAACTAAGGATCCCCATGTGAGAGTGTCACATGCCACATGAAATGGACACATTACTGTCAAAAAAACTATCAACAATCTCCATAGTCTCAAGGTTGGTCTCATACACCCGTTATGACCAAGGATCACAAAGTTATAGTGGAACATGATTTAGGATAGAATCATATTTTTGTCAAAAATTACTCGTGGCACAATCAAAAGGATTAGGATTATGATCTTATATTCAATTTGATATAGGACCACTAGGTGAGTGTGGAACCCACCTCGTTCTAGTCTCATTTTTCTGTTTGTGAATCTAAATTCCTTCTTTTTATAGCTCACAAATGTGAAGATAATATTCCTACCTCCCATGACAAATGACTACACCATCATCCTTATGAGGCTATACAAGGGGAGACTCATATCCCTGCTCCCATTACAAAGGTCATTAGACATGTTTCAACTAGTAATTCATATTTTAAATGGTCACATATCCCTGCTTCAACCAGGGTTGATCAACATATTCTGGAAGCCAATAATAGGCACACTAGTATTCCTACAAATAATAATGAATCTCATTGTCATACTATAGAATATTCTCTATAAAGGTGTTTTATCCCTGGAACGTCATATGGTTATCATCATCTTCCAACAGCTATCATAAAACACACTAATATCCTATAAAAACACAAGAGGCCAGTCAGAAAATTCCAACATAACCTTAAAAAATTATCATTTTCCTAATTTTCACAATGCTAGTGTCATTGAAGATTTTCGAGTCACATTCTCAACAACCAAAGTGTTTAATGAATCATTAACTGATGTATAAGGTAATCATTACTGTATTAGTAATCCTCGAGGTATTGTATTGATGGATCTCAAGGACAATATTTTTTATATCATCCATGTTCAACCTACCCACATTAATATCTCTCATGGAAAATGAAATAATCAATTTTCCTAGAAACCTCCATAGAGATAGATGTTGAAAACATAAATTACATCAAATAAAGAGTTTCTTTAAAGAGCATGTTAAACTGTATATAGTTCCCCATAAACATCAATAAACACTTCATTCATGTAAGTAAGAAACTTCAGTAAGAACCATTTATTTAATTACCATATATAGGTATTAATATATGAGAATGAGTATGTTTTTATTGACATATGTAGAGAGTTTAATGGACACAACCTCCCCACCATGTTATGACACCTTAAAACATCTTACTATGAAATACTAGATGAGTCCGAGATGTAGTGAAAACCTTATCTATAATAAAATATGTTTGAAGGTATTCATAAATTGAATGTTAGAGGGCAAACATATATAGGACACAAGGGTCACCTTTAGACAATCAAAATACACTGTTGTTAGCTATTCCTGACTACTCTCTCTATTTCATGGGTCCGAAAATATGTAAATAATAAAATTAATTGTCAACATAGTTGCTTAAATTCCATAAAAACCATTTGGAAACATATTGTTGTGTCCTCATCATTTATATGTATTAAAAGATGTGGAAATTATGGATTGTTTAACATTTCCATGCCCTTAAAACAAAAAAAATCTCTATAGACATGGTATCAAATATTGTGACATACTGCATCAAATTTACTGCACTGGTAATGTATAATCCACTTGGTCACTATAATGGAATTAGACATCTTCAACGGTTCATATACATCATTAATAGAAAGAGAGGATAACCAAAAATACATTGAACTTGGAACCTCTATGTGACGGGAATTAATTTTATACACAAAATTCGAATATCTGGTCTACCTGATAACCTCCCATAAAGAATGTATCAAATCTAGGGATTCCATCACACCCAACATATACATTCACAAAACTATACTGAATTGATTGAATCACAGTGGTGGTTTTAATAGTAGTTTTCTAGGCGAAAACCCAATCCACCAGGTTGGGTGAATATGCCCCACCACCTCCAACACTCATATCTTTAATTACAAAGAAGAATCAATTCATATTAATAGAAGATTCAAATCACCCACATCCTATCAAAATGGGGGACTTTATATCTCGATCTATATTTCTATGTTCATCATCTCTTGGTTGGGCCCAAGATATTTTGATAGCAGTACTAGATGAACCCCATCATACTAGGATAGAGAATTTATATTATAATTCCCAACCAACGAGTCATAAAATCCTCAACTAGTGTCATTTAATCCTAAAAAATAGGATTAAATAATTCATATTATTTCACTAAATAGTACCCTTACCACTGGGGTATTGGTTTTTTTCATCATTATTATCACCATATAAGGAATTTTATTCTCTATGTTCGGAGGTAGTTATTGATGGTCGGCATCCCATTAGTTCCTCCATCTACATGAAAACCCTATACTATTTATGTCTCATTCAAATAACATTTGCAATGATTGAATTTGTAGATAACACTAGGAGGAATTTAGGAATAAGTAATTCAAATGCCACTAGAGTTGCAATAGAAAATGGTCCAAAATGGCCAAGGGGTTGAGAAACATCCCTAAGAAATATTGTACAGAATAGTCCAGTTTTTTTGAGAGTAATGGAAACTATACCATTTTTTAAAACACCTCTATTAATGTATTGACCACTAACACAACATAAAATCTGTATCAAGAAAAAAAATGTAGGGGAGCACAATTATTAGAGCATACCTCATGGAAAAAATCTGGATAAACCAATTGATGCAACATGTACCCAAAACTAGAGGATAATATAAATCCTATAACCAATGATTATTATTTTTCCACATCTATGGTGGACCACAGAAAAGGGAAAGTAAATGGGGTGGTAAAATCACAATCAATATCAAGAAGATCAGAAATTCCATCCATGATTGAGTGAAAGTCACAATATGAGAATTAGATTCATAATCATAGGAAGATCTGTGGGGAGATACCAAGGGGAATAATTTCCACTAGGTATCTTCTTCAGGAATATATCAATATTACTACTCCTGTACATCTGAAATTAGATGATCTACCTACAAGAGTTTTATTTGAGTATCATACTGGCCTCAAATCCTGGAAAACAATCATCCTAAGTGAGGAAGACCAAATGAAACATGACTTCCCTACATTATGGAATAGTCTAATCCCTCTATAGGATAATAATTTAGTCTTATCAATAATTTATGATTAATGGTAAATTAAAATGGGTAATCCTCATGAAACCATGTATTCCCCTTGTAACTGAGAGATGGATCAAATAATAGTACCATTGGAACTAATAAATTACATTGATTCCCTTATTAGTCAAATATATTTCAGGGAAGGGTGACATAAACCTAAAAAAACAGTGAGAAATAAGTATCCTGAATTTGTAGATGACACATTCTGCCACTAAATTTAATAAATCCAACCTTTACAACAATTGACAGCATGAGAGACCCAACATAGCATCACATGCACTTCATGTCTGAATTCAGTCTAATGATGAGTCCTCAAGATTAGTGAGTGGCAACTAATATGATGTGTTTTTAAATAACTGATATTGAAATCCATTTTTTTATATTCTCCTCTTAATAGGATCAGTGGTAGTATGGGATGTCCTTTAATCACCAATTCCATTATAAATTAAGCTCTACATAGAGGAAAATGATAATTTTCAACCTGACCTACCACAAGTAATGTGAAAATTAAATTGTGTTTGAATTTATATCTATATGTAATGTCCTAATACTTTCCATTAACATAAATATCAGGGAAGAGATATTTCTAAAAATAATAAATTAAAATATATTGGATGAGTTGAAAAAACCTATGATCTAGATGATATATCCAGATGAATTCCTTGAGTATTTGAAAATGGAAAAATTGCTAAAAGATTAAATTAATTGGAGATGATCTAATTCAAGATTCATGATCTCAAAAAATGCTAAAGTCTTCCTATGTTATATAATGTCATTTTTACTCTAAAACTAATGGAAATGTGTATTCATGCACCAATCTAGGTCCCAAACCACCCAGTAAATCCTTTCTAGAATCATTAAAAAAACAAGATCCCTCTTCCAAAGGAAGAAAAGATTACCCCCACCCCAATTATTGAGAAATGGATGAATAAAATATAGGCTTTCTAAAATGAGAATTTACCTTGTTATTTCATTTCATCCATGAAAAATAACACACTTAAGCTTCAAAATCCTAGTATGCCCAATTTGGTCAACCACACAAATGATCCCGACTAATACCTTTTCCATAGAAGGATTGGTCAGAATATCCAGGATTTCTACAACTTAAAATATGATTTCCAAATCATGGTAGATTACAAACATGTGACATGAAAACCCATTTCCAAGGTAGTAAAAGAATTTTATTGGAAGAATTGTTTTCTCTATGAATGAGTATTTGGTCAACAACTAGATTTCTTGAATGATAGTCGACCATGATCATGCCACCCAAAGAGTATATCCTGGAAGACCCATAATAGTTTCATCTCATAGGGAGGTGAAATCAAATATTTCTATTGATGGAGGATGTAACCATTAGAAATATGAATATACTTCTGAAGAATACTCATATTAATAACTTATACAGGCTCTAACTATTGAAAATTTCTTCTATGTAATGTTTGAAACATGTGAAATTCTTCACAAAATGGAACCCTTAGCAGCTGATGATCTCGTATTCAGTTCTGTAAACAAAATATAATTGGTATACCACTTTCATATAATGTATATGTTTTGGAGTTGGAGTTCCCCATACCCGACAAAGAGATGGAGGTCTATAGTGTTGTGGATGGGGATACCCACAACAATGAGGGAATTATTGGACCTAATATCATATTCATGTACCAACATAAGGAATATAAGAAACTAAGATGTATGGTTTGGAAATCCAATAAACCTAACAGAGAAATATAGTTATCCCAGAACCCTTAAATAGTCATTCACACCCAGTCATCTAACATGATTGACTGAAGGGGGTGTTGTTGTCTTATAATACAAGAAAACAGGGAATGTTCACATTACCTAGACCATAAGAATAATATGCACCCTCAACCTATATGTATGTACCATGCCTAGATAATAAAAATTTTATAGGCCCCATACTACATAATAATGAGAAACCCCACCTTGGAATATGCTAACCTCAGGCAAAAACGTATGCTATTTTGAAATAGTTAGTGGGTTTCCTTGAAAATATCTCAATCGTGGATGCACTCCAAATTTCATAATTACCTGAAGAGGCACTATTTTAATCCCTCCATAGACCATAAGAGTTTGAGATAAATTTTTACGTATATATGGTTTATTTGTTGGAGACCACACTACCATATTTCCATCTTGTCATCACATTCATGGAATATGATGAGGAAGAGGTCAAACATGGACACATAAAACCCTAAATTTATCAAGAAATATTCATTATATTGACATTATAATTAATTTTAGTGACAATATTTTTTTGATAAACCTCGTTTTTATTAATCCAAATTCAAATTTGGGATATATAGTGGGAGTTTCTCTCTTATAAAGTTGACCATTTAATGGTACTATATGGGTGAGAAATGTCCTATAAGGAAAATCATGATCTAATTTTAGTATGAGGATATCACATATAATGCTGATTTTAGGGATATCTTGTAAGAAACCACATATAAATTCCCAATAGAAATGCCCTTGGTCTATAGACCTATGGAAAAAACTTCAACACACCTTCATTATTTAAAATACCCCATTGATTGAATGGTTGAAATGATTTATAGTGACAGTGTCCCCATTTATTCTTACAAAAACACATATGTTTAGGAGGGTTTCTATAAAAGGGAATGAAAGTATCAAATGGTGGATGATAATATTTAGGTTCAATAACATAATATCCTGGGGAAAATGCCTGGAAATATATTTAGTATGCTCAACATCGATAATATGCTACTCCTAAATCATGTTGAGGTAAAAAAAATAAATAATAGATGTCCATGTCACTTCTGTCCCTAGTAAACATGTATAAGAAAACTATATTTGGAATCTACCTGCAACAGCTCTACTAGTAGGGGATGTTAATATTTCTTCACATGGCACCTCTTCCTCTGATAGTGACACAGATGTGCTCAATTTTCTGAATTCAACTAGAAATGCCCCTATAAAATCATAGGTAAAAGAAGAAGAGGATAATATTAGGATCTCCCCTCCCCCACTTAAAAATGGTGTCTCTTCCTCCATTGAGAAATTCAAGAAGGTAAATACGGGAATAGTATAAGACATGTGGCCAATACTAATTAGTTCAACCATGCCTTTTTATTAGTTAGAGAGGTATATTGCATTTCTAATGAAACATAATTATTTTCTCTCTTGGAATTATATATAAATTCCCAAAATGAGTCTTTATAGGGATACACACAATCATAGCATACAAAATGAACATCAACGTTTGAGGAAGGTATCCAATAGGATTCACCCCTATCACAATACATTTGTTGAGGCATATTTTAAAAAAGTAAACTATGATAACTTTTTTGATAAGTTTAATATCCAATATGGCTATCAAACGTCATCCCTATAATGATAATGAATTTTAATGTACAGTTCTACATTGATTTTTGAGACAATAATCGACATTCAGCAATGGATAACATCTCATTGCTAATCACATAACTCATAGACAGTGAAACTAATAGCTTCCAAGACCATTCCATCTTGGATGGGTAATCAGGATACACATAGATAAATATGTATCCTAGTGATTAGAAATCCACTTCATTATAAATAAAATAGGATTAATATTTCTATAAGGCAATTTCCTTAAGGTTGAAGAATTTTAGTGCTTCTTAACAACCTGTTAGATATCATATCGTTAAACCATTCTTGGAAAAAAAATGTTGAATATTATATTTGATGACCTTATAGAATACATTTTATTTTAAATTGACGATTTCATAAACCTTCAAAGTGAATTTTAAATATTAAATAAGATCCTTATGAAAAGTAATAGGTTAATATAAAAATTTATGGTGACATTAGAGATGTTCCTTGGCTTTGTAGTTCACCACAGTGCCATCGAGGATGAAAATGAAACGAGCAGTGTGGTCATAGACATATCACCCCATTAGAATCTAAAATAACACAGGGAGATCCAAGGTAGACTCACTTACATTTTTCATTTCATATACAACCAATAAGAAAAATATATCTCCTTCACCAAGAAAACGAATAAGGTAATCACATAAAAACGTGTTGATGATTCATTGAAGCCTTCGAGGGTCTAAATAAGTACCTCCCATACCCATAATACCTAATTCCATTGCTGGATGGAATGAAACACAACATATATGTGGATACCCTGGACAAATCTCTTGGATACCTCATCACAAAGAAAATAATCATATAAATGAAAAAATTCTCCACTCCCTCCACCGATTGATTCTAGGAACTGATACTTGATATTCTAATGTTAAGAAGAACTACATCATATTGATCATTGTACTGAAAAAGAGGATGCATTGGTTATACCACTTCAAATTCCATCCATTCTATCTTATCAATCCAGTCATGTACATCCTAGGGTATCCTATGTTGAATGGGTGTTTGGATCAATGGAATATTCTTTTGAAATAGTATTTCATTTATTTTGTGTCCTAGAAATATATGAATGTTTATCCCATGGATGATTTCTTCAAGGCATATCCCACCATGGAAATTACACAAGTGGATACTAGTATTCCATATGATTACTGTTTCTAAACCCACGATACTACTTGAATATGGGATATGTATGTTGATGACACATCCTATTATCCTATAAAAATATACAAGAATGAAAAAAAATATTTTTTTTGGATTAGGGATTGTTTTTTCTATAGATAAATCAGTTTTCTCTACTCTTTCTCAATATATAATGGCTTCACAAATTATAAGGCTTAATACCATTCCCTTATTAATGGACTGAAACTATCTTTATAACTAAATATTTCTTTCTTGTTGATAAAATTGTATTTAGATCTAGAGAAAATGATGATCAATAAAGAATATACTATCAATGAGAATGAATTGTCACATCTCACTAGCTATGTGAGATATATGAGGAAGGAGTTACATTTTGGTGATAGGTTGCATCATACCCCATGATCACATGATGTTCATGTTGACCCATTGGCTAATGCATCCAAAGTCCATGCCTACCATAACTAGAAGGATGAGGATATTCACATCACGTACTAAAGAATCATCTCATCTATAATAACCTATGAAAAAAATAAATCAATTTGTTCAACATAGACACAGTGAAAGAAAAAATGTATCCACCCTATGAGGGATGGATCCCCTTACCACCTAAAATAGAAGTCCCTAGATAGACTATTCCAGATGGTAACATATTCAATGTCGAGTAGAAAATAATACACCTCCAGATTGGCCATATTTTCAAAAACCCCAACAAAATTGTGTATTAAAATGAATTCGTCTGTGATGCATAGTAGAAGAAAATATTCCCAACATTATGAAAGAATTGCATTTAATATCTTATGAAACTCAACAATCACTGACAAGGTCCTCCCACAAAATTAGGATATTTAGTTACAATAGTGAATACAAGATACAAGACTATACATAATTCTCTATAAAAAATCCTTCATGCCAGATTCATTAAATATTCATCCATAGGCCAATGAAATATGCTACATAAAGAAATCGGTTCTTCTAAATTCACCATTTGGGGATGGTATGTTTTGGGAATCCATCACCTTGACATATCTAAGGAAACTATGTAAATCCATACTGATTCTAACATACATTCCATGTGGGAAAAGTTAATACCCTTTAAGAAAGACAGGACCGAGAATATCATCATCTTCATGATGTCTAATATAATTAAAAAAAATTAGTCTCTCACAAATTACTGATGGAATATAGCACAAAATTATATTCCATGGTGTTGGTGAAATTGTACCAGGTGTAAAACATTTATTCTAATATCTCATCTCACTATCATGAAGTAGATAATGGAAAATATAGGTCTTCAATAAAAAACAAAAAAATATATTTCAGAAGATTGTGGATAAGGATACTAATTTCTAGATAGTATATATCATATAGGATTTATGGTCCGACCATATGAAAACAATTACTTTTATATAATAATCTCTATATTAATTGGATTACATAACCAGGGCGGTGTTACCCATATAACTCTAGTTTCTCTTTCCTTTAATATCTCTAGGAATGAAAATTTTGGTTGATGAGAATTTAAAATTGTAGTTTAATGAATTGCTACTGCTCAATGTGAATAGGTTGTGTCCAATTTACAACCATGAAGCCTGTTAGATTTTGGTTATAAGATACGTCAAAAAAAGGGTCACCTCCTTTCATTCCTTCATGGATAACTATTACTAGATCATAGAAAAGTAATGATACCATGTAAGAAACCTCTGATGCTGGAAACCAAAAGGTAAGGATTTTACATCATACACGCGGTATACTAAAATAGAGCTTAGTCACTAGAAACAATAGATAATGAACCACTCACTCCCTCTATAATAATATGTTTGTTTGGTAATAAACAACATAACATTCTTTATGAATTTTTCTCATCGTAGTCACATGATGTTGAACTATATAAATATGCCCTGAATAGAATAAATTAAACTATACTTGATAGGTCCTTGCAGTAGGATGTTAATATACATAGAATATCTCATTATGGTTTCTTGATGTCAAACTATACAAATACATCAGTACCACATAGAATTATATATTATAGAATAGTTCCTAACCTCATGATGTTAATCTACATGATAGATTTCCTTACCACACGTGGTAAAAATACCTAGAAAATTTCATCACCACATGACATTAAAATGCTTGGGAAGCATCTTCTCACATATAATTCAGTGAAAATGATATTGATCTGTGTGATTGAAAAATGTAGTTCCCCATCTTGGTGTTACACTAAAATCAACAGAAAGGATCTATTCCTCAATGAACTATATGGGCCTTTGTTTATGAAATCACCTGATATGTAGTGACACTAATACCTTCATTCGGGAACCCAACCACAATATTAATTTTCTACCATGTTGGGTGAACCTCATCCTTACCACCAATTTTTAGACTACCTGGTTGATCCCCTCACAACATGACCCTAAACTTCATGGATTACATGAATTTCATGTGGATTAATTACTTCTATCACAAGATACACAATGATTCTCAAACATCCATTCTTTGGACCAATTAAAATGTTTCCTTTCATTATCATAGAGTCACAATCCATCTCACCTCAACACCTAAAACATCACAAAAAAACCCAATGTTCCTTTTTCACGTCATTTAGACAATGTCCTAACCACACGATGTTAAAAAATAAAATAATTTTCTCACCACATGACACTAAATTGCACATATTTCTAAAAATATGGTTTTTATATTCCAATAACATTGTGATAATTAAGAATACCTATATCATATATCTTCGTCCTGCAACTACATGAAATCAATTTCCACAAATCCTATCTCTAATTTCCTCTAGGTCGTGAAAGGATCCATTAAAATTAATTATTTCTCACAATGATTGTGGCTCAAGTAGGGTTTGGATTCTTGTGTGGGATTTCCAACATGACCATGTACATTATTTGATGATTGGGTCCGCATGTTCTTGATAAAAAAATTTAATGAAATAACTGTGAATCCTTTCTGTGTGTAGTCAAAATTATCGGTTAATGTCTCATGCATGACATAAAACTAGACGTTATTATGGACCTCACCCTAGTGAAAAAATATCATATTAGATGGTCTCATATCGCACCTCCATATAGTAACTATTCCCTTATTGGTTCCTATCATTAAATGATATGTTGTGATTCCTAGATATACATTCCCTGATCTAGATGCAACAATCAATGGGAACAATTCCCCCTCTATGTATGGGTCATAACTACAAAGAGGATTTTTTATTAATAAAATATGTATACCTTTATGCATAATACTTTCAAAAACATACTATTATCATATCTCTATTTCTTGTTTCTATAATGATTAATAAATATCCATATGTATCTACATAGAGTTCATAACTATATATGGAACATTAATTCATGAGATATGTGGTCATTGATTCCTATTTTATTGGTTACATAGTGAAACCCAAACCCCCAATATTTTCGTCCACCGTAACATCTAAAATCATCAAAATGGTTAATAATAACATATGGGACAATGTCATCACCATGTAAACAATGGTAAAAACTCCAAATTACCGTTTTTTTGCATCATAATAGTAGACCATAATGTTCTAGATCCATGGTATATAAGAACAAGGTATCCTCATTTAGTCTAAGTAGAATCCTGATGGAAACTCGGTAATGTTTCGAGTGGAGGAAAAGGTGCATGTAAAAATAATATGTCCAATGTGATTTAATGTAGGCTAGATCTAATGAGTATCAAGTCATGTTTCATCCTACGTAATCAGTATCCAATGAGTAAATAGGCCTAAGGAATTCAATATCATAAAAAAGATCTATATGGGGGATTCCCATGTCATCTATAGAATTATGATCCATGGAGATCATCTGGGAATACACAATTATTTCCATTCATCAGTCAAATAATTCATCATTCATAATCAATTAGTTCTTCCAAGACATTCAACATTCTACAAATAATCAAATTTTCCATTTTTATCATTTTCCAAAACATTATAATGGGGGAAAACCATATATTATCAATGAAACATAATTCATTAAATTGATTTACCAATACAATGATAAAAACAATGGGATGAAAACCATAATATTTTTTAAATTTACATTCTAGCTCACACAATAATTGGTGAGAAAACACACACCCAACATGTTAGTTCAACATTGGGAGGATACAAGGGAACACCCCATGGGTGGCCTATTCTGGGGAAAAAATATCCAAAAACATCAATGGTACTAATGGGAAACCTAAAATGGATCTAATTTATCAATTAAAATATTTATTTTATTTAATGGTGATGCCACATAGTTTAGTTCTTGACCCTATTTAAACTATGCTTATAAAACACCAAACAATAAGGTAATGTTATAGACCACCTATTATAGGTCCATTGTATAGCACCCATCTAGTATTTACCTATAATTAGGTATATATAAGAAGAAACATTAATTGTATAATAAATTCCTTGAAAAAGAAAAAATTATACTTCACCAAAATAACTCTATCTACATGATGTCAAACAAATAATGAAACAAGAGTATTGGGTTACTTACTTGTTTATATCAAACTAGACAATCACTGCTCGAATCAAAATTCTTATAAATAATATATACTAGATCCTACTTCTTGACATGAAGGAACTCTCCAATAGAAAATGAATGGTCCACCACTAGAGGAAAATATGAATATAAGATGATGGTTTAAAAATTTAAAATCTCTAATGGAAAATACAAAGATTTTCAACAGACACTATGTCACATGGTTTAGCTTCTAGGTTGACAAAATATTGCACGAAATGTGAACCCTTATCTATATCACATCAAAACACTCTACAAACATCATGTATTGTTTGAAAAATCGTGCAATTAGTATATTCGATATCTCTGTTACAAAATTTTGAGCCCCTCGCATGAGCATTTACCCAATGAAATATGTTCTCCTCAAACTATGTTGTATTTAGAATACCATTGTCCAAGAGCACACTGTTTTTTCTAACCATGAGTCTTGGGACCATAGTTTATCAACACTATGTGACCTATCTATTTTTCACAAATTTAATTTCTACGAGATCTAAATAATCCCTATACATTCTTGGAACTCATGTGACCTCCCCATGAATTTACATTGCCTCAAAACAAAGAATTTAAAAATAAAATAAAAAATATTTACCGCATAAGAAAACATAGGATCTTATAGTAAATGAATAAAATGTATAAGTTGATTTTAATTTCCTCAAAAAAAATCACAAAAAATGATTCATGTAATCACACCAATCAAAAAACATAAAAAATCCTTAGTAGGTATAATTTTTAGTAAGGAATCAATCTCAATCAATCAAAAAATAAATAAACATATTAATAAATAAAATCAAGAATTTCCCTTCTTCCTCTACGTAATTTTAAATTAAATATAATTATTTATCTTTAATTATGATGTTGAAAATTATATTCTAAAAATATAACATGATTATAACTTATCTAAAATGGTACACTAGATGGGAAACAAATGATACCCTACCTCAAATAGATATCTACAATCCATTTTGTGAGAGTGGAATATGACAAAGGTCACTATGAACCACCATAATGATGAATAACACCTTAAAAACATGGAACACCACTATCATATCATACCCTTATCAAAACCACAACAAAACACATTATTTTATGAATATTAAACCCTACCAAATGATGAAATGTGGGTTAATAAGAAGAGGTCCCAGATGATACTCACCAAAAAGAAGAAAGGATTGATTCTTTATGGACAGGATGAAAACCCACCATAAGGGGGATGAGAGAGATCTTTAGAATTTATATGGGTATCCCATGGAATAAGGGTAACAAATGAATAATGGGTGGTTTCGGGGGTCTCTAGGAATTTATACCAATACCGAAAAATATAATACCACAACACACCCCATAGGACTATGTCAGATCCTGACAAAATTCCAATGGGGCAATGGCTTAGATCCCCTCTCCACATTGTAACACCGTTGGTCACATCCCCAAGGAAGAACATGCCTTTATTGACACTATAAATAATCTATAATAAAAAATAGAACACAATTGAACATTTAAATCCTTGCAAGAAATCCATAAAAAATGAGAAGAATATGAGTTTCACACTCATATGCATGGTAGATCTCTTCACAAAATCGATGAATCAATAAAAACTGACTCCCTAGACTCCATACCCCGAAAAAGGTTTCTACACCACAGACATCAGCTACTTATATGGACTACACCATAGACATGGATCCATAATTAAAATACCCCCAAGAACATTAGTATCTCTAAACTCTATGCCACCCCCACCCCCATACACCACGTCTAGAGATCTACACTACATCTTACACCTTTATTTGACAACCCCACAGTCCATGCCAAAACCATTCCAAAACGTTTCTAGTAACCCATATTACTACAAAACATATTGAAACACCCTAGAACCACATTCATGACCCTTTAAGACAAAAATAAACAATGAAAATGGATTCCAATGTTGAAGTCCTTACATCTAATACCTCACATACAATTCATTCCCTTGAGAACAAAAGTAAACTAGGAAAGAATAGAAGAAATATTCCCAATGAAAAATACCTCAATATACATCCCAATATTATCCCTACACCCATGAAAAACCACACCACCACAAAAGAATGAAAACACTCAACTAACATCCCACACAATTAAAACATCACAAAACATCACCATTCACACCACAAGTCACAAACCTGCTTCCTTACACATAACCAACATCAAAACTAACTCATTCCCTACAAATTCCAAAACAAAGACCACCAAAAACCTCGTAAAAGATAACCATAACCACAAATTTCATGGAATTACGTCATTATTATATATATATTTCTTATTTGGATTGAAGTGACTTATCCAAGTTTTTTAATAATGGAAAACTACAACATATATTTATTAATAATCCCATATCCAATCTTTATGTTCTAGATGTTTAATCTCCAATATCATCAATAAGATGAATAAAATAAATAAAATACATCACTAATACATCACATCTGAAATAAAAAGTATAATTAAAATTATATTCTCAGAACAACTCTGATTACATGGCATGAATTTTTATATCATACTCAAAATTACTCTCCCGTCATCTGAAATGACTCTATAACCCCTGAACAAAATGAATAATCCTTCTAATAAATACCTTATCCTGATGATCCATGTTTTCCACTATCTACTCTTTGAACATCCCTTCATACATGATATATATCCCCCATTCTATGATATGGGATTTAGCAAGATGTTACAGATGATATGAGAATTAATATTTTTATAGCCTAAATCCACACTTACAAATTTGTTAATAAAATTTCTCGTTATATTTGATCATCAATACAATCCTTAATTAATCTTCATAGAATAACTTTATCTTGTAATATATAATAATATCATCTATAATGACTACAATTGATATATTGATGTTATATCTCGCAAATATATTCATTATATCCATGATGATTGTTGGGGAATTAGTAATTCCAAATGTTATTATTGTGAATTCACAATGATCATACCTCAAATAGAAGCATGTTTTTGGTATATCTAACTTCCTGACCATAAGTTTATAATATCTATAATTAAGGTAAATCATTGAATTTTTTTCCTCTATTTAGTTAATCAAATAGGTCATAAATATGGGTAATTTATTCTTATTCATGATAGTGATCTCGTTATGTTTTTATAATTAGTACATAGAATTATTGACCCATTTTTCATTTTAACAAAAATAAAATTTCATACCAATAGTGATGAAATAAGGTATATAGTTTCCATATCAAGGTACTCCTAAAGCATCTTCCTCAAATCATATAACTAAATAAATATTATTTTATATGTAATATTTTAAAAATAAGTACACTCTATACGAGTTATATTGAAAACTCAAAATCAGGATATAGTGTAATTTTTGGAAGGTATTTAAGAAATACATTATAATTATCCCAAAAAATAAACATATAATTAATTTTTTGTTTATCCATAGCCATTTTTTATAATTATACCACACAAAATGGGAATATGAACTTACAACATAAGTAACTACCATTGGAAGTTCATATATATCCTCACATAGAAACATGATCATTTTTATTCATATTATCAAATGTGAATTATCTTCCTTGTATATTGATATGGGATCTATAGTAAGAGAGAAAATCCATTCCATAATGTACATCAAATTAACTAAAATCACAATAAAAATATTTTTAGGAAGAACATCCCCAAAAAATTCAATTGGTGAGGATTTATAGTTTTGTGATTCAATCATTATACAATTTTGATTTTGTAATTATACATATATTTACAATCACCAATGTGGTGACATGATAACCATATCAAACAATTATGATATAAAAGAATGGTTATATTCAGAATAAAAAAATTAAATTCTATAGTCAATGGTATGTGTATTTTTAACCACTACGTTATTTTGACCCACTTTAGTAATTTTAATCACATTTGGTTTCCTTTTGTATCATCACATAATAGGAACTGACACTTATTATCATCATTAACCATGATATTTGTCAAATTATTAGAATAATTTAACATTCCATATATTTAGATAATTTGTTTTTCTATGGAACATTTGGTTGAGAATTTTCACCATTCATTTCATTGACTAAAATCTTCATATTAATTAGATATCCATTCATTTTGATACCTTCTTTTTCACAAATAAAAAATCTACAAAATCCTAAAATTTAATTCCATTTATGAAACCTCCTAAATTTTAGTAATTAATTAAGAATAATTTATTTCCTCAGGGTGTTTAATTGTTACAAATTTTTTTTAAAACCATATTTCTCCTTTTCATCCAAAAACCCAAATAAAATTAAGATTCATTAATTTCAATTTCTATCCTGAGTCACATCAAGAGATTTATTAATCGTTTTCAAGGTACCCTTTTCCTATTAATTTTAGATATATTTTATCATTAAACTAAATTTTTAATCATTTTATATCACGTTCAATGATAAAAACAGAAACATACCATGTAAATATTTTGAAAATTATTTATAGGTACATATGAAATCGTCACCATTATATTTTATTTTTAGTAATTTAATATCCATTTTTGTGAATTTTTTTGGGGAAATTAAATATTAAAAACCCATTCCTCAACTCTTCCCATTGATTGGAATAAATTTCCACCTCTTTCCAAGAATTTATAAAAAATATTCCACCATTGACCATCTTTATTGTCCAAATGATGAATGAAAAAAATAATCTTTTATTTAAATAATAATTATAGAAAAATAATATATTTTATATAGAACAGATACATTTCTAAATAATAATTTGAACATTGGTCGTACTAAATGAAGGTGAATTTATTTACATAAAACATTCAATAATGATTTGTTCCATCATTTCCCAGTTTTTTTGTTCATCAAAATTTATGTTAAATTTTATAGGTTGATATTTTTGGGTGATAATAGACACAAGATTTCATTTCCCAACACCTAGTTAATTTTTTGTCTCATATTTATTGTTATTTCATTGTTAATCACATTCATCCATAACATGATTTTTTTTAGTTCCAACCAATTTCTATGAACAGAAATCAATATGTGAGTAGAAATAATCTTTGAGATTAATGATCTAATCAAGAAGAATCATTAATAGGATATATGATAATTGAACAATTATTTTTAAACTATAACACATTATGTTTAACATAGACCATTCATGGGGATCATATATAAACTTATATAAAAGGGTTCATAAAAAAATGTGAAGAATTTACCCTAGAAGTTTATTACTATGGGTGTAGTCTTAGTCCAACTCATTGTGCACTGATGGTGATTGGGTTAGTACCCATAAATCCCAATTCAGAAATGTTACCAATACATGCATTTTTTCATAGCATTATCCACTTTTCAGTATCCATATAGGGATGTATTTGTTAGGAAAACCACACAATCTCTTATTTACCAAAGTATCAAGATGTTATACTATTTAATTGGGATTCGAGGAGTGATCAAGAACCCTCATTGAAGTGGGTATGGATTTAACTGAGGGTTGATTGTGGGGGTGTTTTTGTTCTTCAAAATCCTGAATATCAGGTTATCATTATCGCTCTTACCAGAAAACCTCAATGGTTAACTCATCCATTGATAGGTACAGATCTTCATTCTAATTTAATGCGTTCATCCTGATTTTTAACCCCAATAACTCTTTTTGGACACTCATTGGTTGAGAGGATAGAATATTGGGCTAATAAAAACCTTTTACTGGGAATTTTTTCTTACTCTAGGACTCTCTTATTGATTTGAGATGTGTTCCTAAATCTCTTCTTAATCCCGATACAAGATAAATTACCCTATAATAATGATAATGGGTCATTCTTATTTCATGTGAAAAGGAAGGGGTTTTCTTATTGAATAAATATAGATGAATCTATGTTTATATATCATTTTCTAATAATGGGTGGTTTTTTATGTGCAGAAGATGTATAACTAAGATCTTTACAATGTACTACCATGGAAGGAGGAATTTAATATTTCGTGGAGGGAATGGATCCATTACGAGGTGTCACATGTATTATGGTTATTAGTGGAATCAAAATCCATTTAGTTTTTTGGACCCATGCAGTTTAACAAAATTCGTAATTGACTTATATAGGTGCTATATGACATCAGGTGTTCAATCTCGTGGGACGTCCTATGTATCCCTATTTTGGAATGATTCATGTTTTTCGTAGTTCAATAATTTCCGGATAATACACCGAGGATGACCTAGAAATTATAGACACATGTGGTGAATATGAAATGATTATTAAAATTCCCCAAGCCCATGCGATCTATGATCATTTTGAGAAACAATGGATAAAATATATACATTATTTTGTTTTTCATGATGTGGGGATTATGTGATAAGATATCCCTAAGAATCATAATTATAGAAATCAGTCATGGGAGAGAGTTACTACATATATTGATTATGGAAATAATAAAAGTCAACATAGTTTAGTTTATTTTATAGTCTGATGATTGATGAGTTAGAATAATTAGCTTGGGGAATTATTGGGTCCCAATGGATTAAATGGTATTGACATTAGGATAAGATTGATATGGATTTTTTTATAAACTATAGAATTAGAAAGGAATCATAAAAATTCTGATTTTTTAGGGAGTGAGAGTTATCATAACATGTTCATTCCCTTAGGACTGGACCCATGGTAGATGCCTTTATGTTGTATTGAATGTGTCATGCCACTCGTTTGGGATTTCATACATATGTTTCCCGGGCTAATGGAGACTTTGATTGCGAATGATATTATTATTAAAAATCCTTAATATAACATGATCTGTGATTTTTGTGAGAACAAATGGATAGAAAATGATCAATATCATAATTCAATTGGTGAGGGACTTATGTATTGGGATATCCCTATGAAGTTTTCATATGGAGATCGAAAATTAAAGAGGTGTTATATGTATCTCAAATATGGAAGGAATTGGTGTCTTCCTAGACTTTGTAATTGGGGATTACACTCTATGGTTTCTCATGTAATTGGTATATATCATATTATGTCACTGGTTAGGGATTATACAGCGAGGTTCCCCAGGTGATCGGGGCATACACCTAGGGGACAAATAATGTTATAATCTTCTGGAATACCATATTGATCTGGTATGCTTTCTTTCTTCACATGTGTTGATTATCTGCTAGTTCTGATGTGTATGAGAGTATATTACAATCATATCAACAGAAAAATAAATGACCAAATAGTTATTTCTAAAAGGATTTACATAACTCAAGGATCATTTCCAACATTTGTCACATGATCATGGATAATTTCCAAGAGGACATTACCTAATTCAGATTGTTTGTCTTGGAAGACGATGCATGACCTTGCTGGATTTTTTAGAGGGTGTCGCATGATCTATTAAAATAACCTTGGTTTCATTATGTGTGTTGACTGTAACACATGGAGGGGGTCGCAAGAGTCAATACAACATGTCTGGGAGGGTGTCTCATGTCTTGGCTGACACTCCGGGAGGGAATCACGAGACCATAAAAATATATCTAGAGGGCATTGTGAGTCTTGGATGAAATTCTTAGAGGGTTTAGTGAGTACTAATTAGCATGACCATACATGACCATGATACATGGTTGACATGTGGTGGAACAGTTCTATGAGTCAAGCGATGTATCTGAAAGATGTCATGAGGCTTGGGGAATGAGGTCATATGGCTTCACAAGACTAATGTTTCATGCCCAGGCGGACCACATGATATTCTATGACATGTCTGGAAGATTTCACGTGACCCATGTAGCTTGGTGAAGGAGCATTGTGAGATCTAGATGAAATTTTCTATTTATTTCATGTACTAGGGATGGTTCATGCGAAGTGAATGGTGGTCATCAAACATGTTTTTCCCTTAAGTATTCCTTTTTTTTCTGGGTTCAGAACAATTTATTATGAATTCATCATATTTATTTGGTGTTAATTTATTTCATGTCTTAATATATCTTAATGAAATACAAGAGGTTCTTTTTATGTCATGAATGGATCCCTTCTCACGATCTTTCAATGATCACACAATGTGATTTAAGCATGGTGCATGATCTCTCCATTTGTCTCTAGTATATTACAAGCCGTATGACATTCTAGTTGCGAGATATGCCTCTATAATAAACCATGTCTAATGTCAGGGAGAAATTGTAACGCCCCTACCCCAGCTACCCAGAGTCGGTGCATTACTTCGTAACATTGGAAAGATCACAAAAGATCAAGTCTCGAAAGACCGATTAGTTTAGTAGGCTTGGAAACACTAGATACATTCATAAGTCTTACATTACATCATAAAGAGAAAAACTAATAACAAAGTCTTCATAGTCCACACTCATAACCTCTTCTGACTATCCCTACAGTTCATTCATAAAATACTTCTTCACATCCTGGAAAATATTAAAACATTGAAAGGGGTGAGCTCAGATGCTCAGTAAGGATAACAATATAGCAGAAGATTTCATCAATAAACATAAACATTTAAGGCAATTTATAACTAAAACAAAAGCCTTTTAAACTTGTACATCTACATAATATGGAAAAAGTAAAATGAGATAATGCCATTCACTTCTTCACATGGATATTCTACTGGTCGAATAATCACATGAAATATCAATAGCCACTTTTATAATGATGGAATGCATAATTCCAGACTATCATAACCACGTAGCCAAGGCCTCGTGCCAAGACCACAAATATGATTTTGTCAAGGCCTCAAGAGAAGACACTAGTTTGTCTCATGAGACCTGTTGATGCATCGAGGAGCTATAGTGGGCTCCACCCGTCACTTACTAAGTCCAATGAATTCCTCATATGAATGGGTTTAAACATATCATAAACCATAACATAATCGTATCACATAAAACATTCATAAAGGAAACATAACATTTCCACATTTAAATCACAAGATTTCAATACAACACATTGATATAATAAAAACGCTTTCAAAACCATTTTCAATACCAAAATAAAAGAAAGTTAAAACTTTGTATTTATTTTTCATTAAAAAAAAGTGATGGCCTATAGAGGAAGCTGAAACTCAAATAATGGTCATGGCGGCGGAGAAGTCATTGTCTCCGCATATGTACAGAAAAAAAACATTCCCTTTTTGTCATTTAGTAAAACGCTTCGTATAAAAAAGATTCCTTTTGAATAAAAGTAAAAGTCAAAGGGGTTTATACGCAGTATAAAAGAAAATTGTGTATAAAACCAAATATGCCTCAATGAAAGGAGATTGAGACGAAGTCCTTAAAAAGATCATTTTTAAAATAAAATAGATCTATTATGTGTATTCAATATAGGTACACATAAAGAATGTAAAAATACAAAATAGGACATAATAATATCATGACATAATTTGAATGTAGGAGATTAACCCAAAGAATGGAAGTTGGGTTAAGGAATTCCCTTACCTTGTGTCCGACTTGATTCGACCATTCTTTAACCTCCTGAATAATAAACTAGAGTTAATATCTACTATTTTCAATTTCATTAACCTTTTTAAATCACTTATTTCAATGTTATGAACATTATGTAATTATTTATGTTAATAACGGTCGTTTTGTCGATTTTTGGTACTTGAGTCAACAATAAACATCTTATAATTACAAGTTGTTCATGTGGTAGAATATCCATTATCTCCAGAATTATATTCATGATTTATATGTCATATATATCATATATATCTAGTATATACATTCATTCATAATATTACGTAACATTTAGAGGTAAGAAATGAAATGTACCGTTCATGGAGACAGTAAGCCGTACGTACTCTTGAACGCTACTTTCATTTCTATTTCGTATTTAATGGAATGAAATAATAATTATATAAAGGTATAATATAGTTCCAGTATAATATCATATATAATATCATTTACTCCATCCTTTATACATCCCACATATGGCATTAACGATTCACATCACTTTGAGGGGGCGGTAGTCCGCACTTCCTAAAATGAAATTATCGCGTTTACCCATAATGGAAATCATAAAGTATGCCATAAATGAGAAATACAGAAGCATAAGGAAAACATAAACATATTATATATCATATATAAATATAGTGACATCTTAATTACCACCTTTTAAGGTTTTATATGAGTGTTGAACAATCATCGTTTCGTGAGGCAGAAATTCGCCATCCACAAAAACAGTATGTTCTTTAACCATTAGATGTTGGTGTGTGTAATTGTAGCTCTAATACTTCTTATAAAAACATCCTAGTATATTTAGGATACTGGTTGTTAGAAAAGAAATTAATAAAAAGTGTTTAGGGGGTTGGAGAAGAAAAATAAAACAAAACAACATTAGTGAAGCCATTACCTCAAAATCGGTTAACTCTTTTTGATTTGATCCAAAGGCTTCCTTGGGAAGAGTTCTGCCCAAAGTGAGGCTTCTAGGAGTAAGAGGGGGAAGTTGGGAGAGTATTTGGGCAGTTTTTGGCCGATCCAAATGGCTTGAAAGTTTGAATGATGCGGTAGAGGTGGGGGCCTTTTATAAGAGGAGAGGAGGGGCACTCTTGGAAAGTAAAGAAAAGTCACTTTATTATAAAATGAGTTTCAGATTTTAGAGGACCCACACTTATATAATTCTAGGATAAGGTGATAAGATTTCGAAATACTCCCATACAATAGGTTTTGGACATGTGTAGGTCTTAGATATTATATTATCTTTCCATTTTATCTAAATCGTTAAATAATGAGGTCATCGCTGCATCATCATGATGTCATAAATAATTTAATTTATTTAATGTCTAAAAATTATAAAAAAAATACTATGATGTATGAAATCGTTTTAGCTTTCCAATGACTATTTAAAGTCAAAAATATGACTTGTATAACCCCATTTAAAATATTTTTTAGTAAAACATTTCATGTTTGTGTCATTTTTTACTTTAACATTAAATAAAAGGTATTTATGTCATTTTCCAACTAAAGTGGCTCCATGGGGTCCCCAAGTTGACCCATGGATTGTCTTGGTCGGCCATGGCACATCCAATGAGGGTAGGACATGTGTCAAGCTCATCTCATATTATTAAAACATTATTTTTACCTTAAACTACACTAATTACCTCTAATCGCGATTAAGAACTTAAAAGTTACTATTCACCAAAAAATTATTTTAATCTCATTGAACCACATTTTACTTCTTAATGACAACAATGTATGTCAGATTTTTGAAAATCAAACCGCAGAAGTGGTAATATTTCATTTAAACGAAAAATCAGTTTTTTAACTACCACTTAGTGGTTTCACTATTCAACAAAAATTGATGTTTTTCAGAACAATGCCAAAATTTCACCCTAATCTATGATTGATATTCCGAATTCAAAAATGATGTCTATTTTATGAAATTACAAACATATAAGTTTCATTAATTAATTTTATAATTAATTCCCGCTGTCACAACAAATAGCGTGTTTTTAAGAAATAATATATATCAAAAGATTGACAATTGTTTATTTCAAATTTCAAAGTGAAACTAATTATAATGAACACCATTGGATAAAATGGTAAAAATATATTATAATTATACTTTAAAACCACTCAATAGTATACCTTATCACTGTAAATTATTTTGATTAAAAAAATTTGTTTTAAGTATTTTTCACTATTCATAACAATTTGGAAGTTCTCAGAAAATTACAAAAAAATCGACATAGGCTAATTTCAATATTAGGAATACAAAAATGAAGTACATTTTGAAATATAAAATTTCTATAAATTTAAAAAGTGGTTATTACTATTCATAACGGCTACATTGATTATTTGAGGTGTGTTAGAACTCGATGTTGCGTATAATGCAAGCTATTGCATTGTTGAATGCGAAGCGTTTCATGGAAGCTCGGTGTGTTACATTCTCCCCTCCTTCAATAAATTGCGTCCTTGCAATTTGAAATTTTTCTTTGAAAATAAAAGGTTGAAAAGAGAAAATACCTTTGTGAAAAAACCCACATCGGAAATAAGATTAATAAAATTTAGCCTTAATAAGAGGGAAAGGTAAATGAAAAAGTCACCACCCAATTATGATCTCGATTAGGAGAACATTGGGGGCAATAGAGACATATAATTTGAGGAAAAATGTAAATATTTATAGGGAGTGATTGAGGTCATCAATCACAATCAACTGTCAAATTGAGGGCCTAAAAGCCTTCAATCTATGTTGATTTAAAATATCATCAGTTCAACAAGACATAAGGTATTAGGGTAACACATTTTTTTGTTTTAATATCCCTTTACTAAAGTTTAAGAATTAATTTATTCATTGAATAAGAGATAGGTATATATATATTTATACTTGACAATTAGAGTTTCAACCTTCAACTCATCTTTCACTCAAAAAGATAATAGAACTAAAAAATATTATACTTATCCTAATTGTATAAGGTTCCAAATGTTAACACATACCATTTAGATTAGTAAAATTATTGTGTAATAACCAGGGACGTACTGTAGGCTAGTGGTAGGAAATAAAGGCCTGTCACACTATGGTTGTGGGTTCGATTCCTGCAGCTTTGTCCGACGTGACGGGTTATGCCCCACCCTGAAGGTAGTCCTTTTCCTAAAACTATAGTATTATAAAATTTCAAAAATAATCTTCATAAATTTTTTAACCGTAAACAATACTATCCAAAGATCAAATTAATCCACTCCAACCGTTATAGTTATCCAAAATACCTTTGTCCAGACATTCTCTAAAAGGTCTCTTAATTGAAATATCAATTTATCAGATTCCGCAAACAAAATACAGATTCTCTTATTGTCACATACTTAAAATATAATTACCTTCATCATTATAAAACCTTACTGAAATCAACAAGTACTGCAGTACAATCCTTATATATATATCACATTATTCTAATAACCATAATATAATCCATGAGTCCAAAACCACCAATACATTAGTTATTCTGCTTCAACTGTAGTAACAACATAAGATTGTCCTTAATCCCTTGGCCTTTTCTGAGATAAGTTTCCCTGACACTTAGGAAATTCATTTGCATAATGCCCCATTTCCCTACAATTGTAGAATTCAACATTGATAGCCTCTCTCTTTCCCTTGCAATCACGCACCTGGTGACCTTTTTTCCCACATTTATAACAAACTCCCATTCCTTTTAGGCAAGTACCAGGGTGATTCTTCCCACAATTATCACATAATGGAAAATCCTTCTTTCCCTTTTTCCATTTATCTGTCTTCTGTTCCACCATTCTCTTCTTCTCTTGCTTTACTTTGTTGTCATAAGACTTAGAGAATTCCTTTTCTGTCTTGATAGAACACGAGACAATATCTTCGTATGACGAGAAGGTTTTTGAGACTAATTCTCAACGGAGAAATGGTTTTAACCCATCAAAGAAACGATCAATCTTACTTCTTGGGTTACGTATATAATCTGCATCATGCCTCGCTAACCTTGTAAATTTGGCCTCATACTTTGCGACATTCTCATCCTCCTTTTGTCTCAGACTCAAAAATTGACTTTCCATATCTGCTCGATGGTCACGAGGATAGTATTTTTCTGGGAAAATCTATTTGAACTCCCTCCATTCCATATTCGATACGTCATCATCTTTTTTTGTGTTTTGAATCAGCGACCACCACTGATCGGCATCTCCAGTGAGGCGGTAAACTGCCATGACAACCTTCTCCCTTTCGCTACTCCCCAAGGCATGGAATATTTTCTCTAAGTAGTTTATTTATTGCTCAGCTACTAATGGATTTGTACCCCCATTAAATGTTGGCGGTTGTTGCCTCATGAAGTAGTCTAACATTGATCCTCTACGTTGTGGATCAGGGTGATCCATACGAGTAAGGTTATTATTCATAACTTGAGTGAGTTGTCCCAGTATGGTAATAAGTTGATCAGCACCAGTTGTATCTCCAGATCCACAATAATTATCTTGAGCAGGAGGGCAATCCCTACACGGTGTGCCTGCATTGATACGGTTTCCCTTCCTTCCACTAGGCGCCATTTATATACAATGGCATAAACTAGATTAGTTTATGAATCAAAATACATAATTACATACTTATAAAATACTTAACATAAATTGAAATATTTATGGATATAATACATAATCATAAAAAGGTTTTCTTTGAGGAAGTATATACTCATAACCATTCATTGTGGTTTGTAAAGAAAACTAGAATTATCCTAAGCATATCCCCCGGGAGTGTCGTAACCAAGAGTGAAGCAAGGCCCGTTGTTGTGCACCAGTTCCCGTTTGAGTCTAGCTCAAAGCGGTGTTTTCGGGTTTTACCCCTAGGTACATCTGTGCAAAATCCGCCTCTACCTGCTCGTATCTAGACAAGGATGTATTGCTCGGAAAACTCACAAAATCTCTACAATAACAAAATTCTAGGAAGTTCTTATATACTAATCCTCAAAGTCTATCTTTGGGCTATGTGCTCTAATCAGAGTTTATCTAAATCTAGCTTCCAAGGTTAGTACAAAACTGCCTCTGATACGAACTGTATCGCCCCTACCCCAGCTACCCAGAGTCGGTGCATTACTTCGTAACATTGGCATGATCACAAAAGTTCAAGTCTTGAAAGACCGATTAGTTTAGTAGCCTTGGAAACACTAGATACATTCATAAGTCTTACATTAAATCATAAAGTGAAAAACTAATAACAAAGTCTTCATAGTCCATACTCATATCCTCTTCTGACTATCCCTGCAGTTCATTCATAAAATACTTCATCACATCCTAGAAAATATTAAAACCTTGAAAGGGGTGAGCTCAGACGCTCAGTAAGGATAACAATATAGCAGAAGCTTTCATCAATAAACATAAACATTTAAGGCAGTGTATAACTAAAACAAAAGCCTTTTAAACTTGTACTTCAACATAATATGGAAAAAGTAAAATGAGATAATGCCATTCACTTCTTCACATGGATATTCTACTGGTCGAATAATTACATGCAATATCAATAACCACTTTCATAATGATGGAATGCATAATGCCAGACTATCATAACCACGTAGCCAATGCCTCGTGCCAAGACCAAAAATAAGATTTTGTCAAGGCCTCGTGCCAAGACACTAGTTTGTCTCATGAGACCTGCTGATTCATCGAGGAGCTATAGCGGGCTCCACCCGTCACTTACTAAGTCCAATGCATTCCTCATAATAATGGGTTTAAACATATCATAAATCATAACATAATTGTATCACATAAAACATGCATAAAGGAAACATAACATTTTCACATTTCAATCACAATATTTCAATACAACACATTGATATAATAAAAACGCTTTCAAAACCATTTTCAATACCAAAATAAAAGAAAGTTAAAACTTTGTATTTATTTTTCATTAAAAAAAAGTAATGGCGTGTAGAGGAATCCGAAACTCAAATAATGGTCATGGCGGTGGAGAAGTCATTGTCGCCGCATATGTACGGAAAGAAAAACATTCCCTTTTTTCCGTTTAGTAAAACGCTTCATATAAAAAAGATTGCTTTTGAATAAACGTAAAAGTCAAAGGGGTTTATACACCGTATAAAAGAAAATTGTGTATAAAACCAAATATGCCTCAATGAAAGGAGATTGAGACGAAGTCCTAAAAAAGACCATTTTTAAAATAAAATAGATCTATTATGTGTATTCACTATAGGTACACATAAAGAACATAAAAATACAAAATAGGACATAATAATATCATGACATAATTTGAATGTAGGAGATTAACCCAAAGAATGGAAGTTGGGTTAAGGAATTCCCTTACATTGTGTCCGACTTGATTCGACCATTCTTTAACCTCCTTAATAATAAAATAGAGTTAATATCTACCATTTTCAATTTCATTATCGTTTTTATATCACTTATTACAATGTTATGAACATTATGTTATTATTTATGTTAATAACGGCCGTTTTGTTGATTTTTGGTACTTGAGTCAACAATAAACTTCTTATAATTACAAGTTGTTTATGTGGTAGAATATCCATTATCTCCAGAATTATATTCATGATTTAGATGTCATATATATCATATATATCCAGTATATACATTCATTCATAATATTACGTAACATTTAGAGGTAAGAAATGAAATGCACCGTTCATGGAGATAGTAAGCCGTACGTACTCATGAATGCTACTTTGATTTCTATTTCATATTTAATTGAATGAAATCATAATTATATAAAGGTATAATATAGTTCCAGTATAATTTCATATATAATATCATTTACTCCATCTTTTATACATCCCACATATGGCATTAACGATTCACATCACTTTGAGGGGGCGGTAGTCCACACTTCCTAAAATGAAATTATCGCGTTTACCCATAATGGAAATCATAAAGTATGCCATAAATGAGAAATAAAGAAGCATAAGGAAACCATAAACATATTATAAATCATATATAAATATAGTGACATCTTAATGGACACCTTTTAATGTGTTATATGAGTGTTGAACAATTATCGTTTCGTGAGGCAGAAATTTGCCATCCACAGAAACAGTATGTTCTTTAACCATTAGATGTAGGTGTGTGTAAGTGTAGCTCGAATACTTCTTATAAACACATCCTAGTATATTGAGGATACTGTTTTTGTTACAAAAGAAATAAATAAAAAGTGTTCAGGGGGTTGGAGAAGAAAAATAAAACAAAACAACATTAGAGAAGACATTACCTCAAAATCGGGTAACTCTTTTTGATTTGATCCAAAGGCTTCCTTGGGAAGAGTTCTGCCCAATGTGAGGCTTCTAGGAGTAATAAGGGGAAGTTGGGAGAGTATTTGGTCAGAGTATGGCCGAGCCAAATTTCTTGAATGTGTGGATTAGGTGGTAGAGGTGGGGGCCTTTTATAAGAGGAGAGGAGGGGCACTCTT
This sequence comes from Viscum album, assembly GCA_963277665.1. Classification (NCBI taxonomy): domain Eukaryota; kingdom Viridiplantae; phylum Streptophyta; class Magnoliopsida; order Santalales; family Viscaceae; genus Viscum; species Viscum album. The sequence continues at coordinate 2,116,232,449 of OY728147.1, forward strand.
GGAAAGTAAAGAAAAGTCACTTTATTTTAAAATGAGTTTCGGATTTTAGAGGACCCACACTTATATTATTAGAGGATAAGGTGATAAAGGTTAGACATCCACCCATCCAATAGGTTTTGGACATGTTTAGGTCTTAGATATTACATTATCTTTCCATTTTATTTAAATCGTTAAATAATGAGGTCATCGCTACATCATCATGATGTCATAGATAATTTAATTTATTTAATTTCTAAAAATTATAAAAAAAATACTATGATGTAGGAAATTATTTTAGATTTATAATTACTATTTATAGTAAAACATATGACTTTTATAACCCCATTTAAAAATTGTTTTAGTAAAACATTTCATGTTTGTGTCATTTTTTACTTTAACATTAAATGAAAGGTATTTATGTCATTTTCCAACTAAAGTGGCTCCATGGGGTCCCCAAGTTGACCCATGGATTTTGGTGGTCGGACATGGCACATCCAATGAGGTTAGGACATGTTTCAATCTCATCTCATATTATTAAAACATTATTTTTACCTTAAACTACACTAATTACCTCTAATCGCGATTAAGAACATAAAAGTTACTATTCACAAAAAAAAAATATTTTAATCTCACTGAACCAAATTTTACTTCTTAATGACAACCATGTATGTCGTATTTTTGAAAATCAAACCACAGAAGTGGTAATATTTCATTTAAATGAAAAATCAGTTTTTTAACTACCACTAGTGGTTTCACTATTCATCAAAAATTAAAGTTTTTCAGAACAATGCCAAAATTTCACCCTAAGCTATAATTGATATTCCGAATTCAAAAATGATGTCTATTTTATGAAATTAAAAACATATAAGTTGAATTAATTAATTTTATAATTAATTCCCACTGTGACAACAAATAGCGTGTTTTTAAGAAATAATATATATCAAAAGATTTACAATTGTTTATGTCCATTTTCAAAGTGAAACTAATTATAATGAACAACACTGGATAAAATTGTAAAAATATATTCTAATTATACTTTAAAAACACTCAATAGTATAACTTATCACTATAAATTATTTTGATTAAAAAAAGTTGTTTTAAGTATTTTTCACTATTCATAAAAATTTGGAAGTTCTCAGAAAATTACAAAAGATTCGACATAGGCAAATTTCAATATTAGGAATACAAAAATGAATTCCATTTTGAAATATAAAATTTCTATAAATTTAAAAAGTGTTTATTACTATTCATAACGGCTACTATTATTAGTTGCGGTGTGTTAGAACTTGAAGTTGCGTACAATGCAAGCTATTGCATTATTGAATGCGAAGCGTATCATGGAAGCTCAGGGTGTTACAGAAATTTCAAGTTATTATTCTCTACATCACATTAGGAAGCCAGGCCATGTATTTTTAATGATGAGGTGTGAGATATATAGACCTCTCCACACAAATTTGCACGACGTATCTTGTACAGATATAGGCTGGAGATGGTGAATGGGTCTGGGGCCATGTTTCTTCATGTGCCTTTGTTGTGGATGACTCTGAGGGTATCTCCTAGTTTTTAGTGACCATGATTACCTCTTGTAAAAGAATCCACTATTGGATTATTTTTAATTAATGAGGACTTTGTTGAATTATGTGGTCATGGAGAAGGGCTACCATATTGTAATAGTTTCATGACAAAGGGCCTTCGTGAGATCAATTCACCTATTAATAGGCGTCCATAAGATTCTAAATTCATTGCCAAATACATCTTGTGAGGTAAGGATGATTTGTCTGGGTTACTCCATGAGATCATGGTTGTTTTTCTAGGAGTCCCACATGACCATGTGGTCTTCCTTAGCACATCGTAAGTGGTTTACAACCACAAGAGACTTCCTACTCCTCAAAAATTTATTTCTTCTTGCCGATGCATCACATGAATAATTTAGGCCTTTTAGAGATGAGAGAACATTTATATTAACAAATCCATCCATTTTTCCTTGGGGAGAAAATATGGGAAGTACGAGGCCACCTTGACATACATGGAGAGCATTACACAATGAGGCTTACAAGTCAATGGGAATTTTTTAGATGAGGGGGTCATTTCACTAGGGTATCACAATGTATTTCAAGCCACCTAGTGTGCATCACATTATATTTATTAACATGATTATCTCTTTAATCCACTCCTTTTAGTTACATTGTTTTAGTTTAAAAAGGATCAGGGTTATCGTAGGTTTTCATGGATGATGTAAATGAGAATAATTCCTCCCTTTGATGATATATCTCATGATATTTATGACCACTTTGGATCTCCACCTTTTGGGTATCTTCCATTCTATTTTTCAAGGATTTTTGGTTGGATGTTTAGGTGCTCTCCCAAAACAAACCGTACAACCTATGGGAGATTACCCACTGACCATCGTGCATCCATTGTTTGTCTTATATGTTTTTGAAAGAGCCAAAGGAGTTCTGAAAAGATGATCCACATGACCTACTGCAAGCTATCTGTTGCACGTGGTTCCTTCGTGTGACCTAATGCTGGTAACAAGATCATATGTTTCTTGAAGAATAACATGATCCATGGTCTTTAGATTTATTATCCTTACTTTTATTTTTTTTGCAAAATAATAAGTATATTCATGTATTCCTTCATTTTTTATTTTTATAATTCTCATCTGGTCGGAATGAACAAATCCCCCCCCCCTCAGGAGTGATGTTTTTGGTGACTATGGATTGATTCTGAGGATTGTAAACTTTGGAGTGTCCCATGATAAACTCCATAGTGATATTTTTCTATTTATATATTGGTATGGGTAATTTTGGCATCATACCCATAGACTACATTCATTTAGAATAATATTTCTAGAATACTAAACATTGAGATATATATTCAACAATATAACTCTCCATACTATACAACCAATAATGTTTTTTCAGATCCTTTTACACCCTTAAAATGTCATTATTTATATAGATAGATGAGCTATGTGCATCATCCAGAAGTCCCCTCTATAATTTTAGATATTATGGGACACATATCCAGGTTCCAAAACTTATTAATCTACTTTTATGAAAGATGAACTATAAAACATCTGCTTCCATTTTCTATGGGTCAACATTATCATTCTAGGATTCATTAATCTTCACATGAATGGGTGGTTTTGAATTCACTTGGGAAATATAGGATTTATCAATTTCCATTATAACATAACGATCCTATCGTTAAAAATATATAATTATCAGTTATATATAAACCCTCATAATGGATAATATAATTTGATCATTAATACATAAACAATAAGTCACCTTATTTATTTTTCACAGGGTTATAAGTTATTTTTCTTTCATAATATTTGATCATTTTGAACTATCTAGATTGGTGTATATCTAACTCATATATAGATATATATTTCAACTATTGTGGAAGGTATAAATATCATAAATCTCACAACTGAGAAGATACTTGATTTTTTGGAAAGTAAAGATCGCCGAATCTTTCTCAAAAACATGTGTCAGTTAAATTTTTTCCAATGTATTATCATTGATGTGTAATAAAAAATTATATTTTAATTTTTCTCGATGATGCATCCCAAATTATTATTTTAATTATGTCTATATATTATAAATCCTTATCAACTATAGGTTAATAAATGAACTTGTCCTGTGACCAATCCATTCATCATTTCTATTAGAATATTCTTTACATTCATCCACAAAAGGCACTTCAGAATATTATATGATATCAATTTTATTGAATTCTATATCTATGTGAAATATCTGTCAAATAATTGATAGTATCCAACAAACTCAAGAAAAATATGTATTTTAGTTAATATGGCTAGTCTAGGACATTGTTCCTTAACATTTTTTTAAAATGCTATAAATATATTCCTTTGTTGGTTATTACGTGTCCAAACAATGATATCATTTGTAGAAAAAATTTAAATTTTATAAATTTTGGATAAAAAAATATCCTTTACTAATTTCACCAACACAATCTACTAATTGTATTAATTCTATTCTTATCTCATTGATTTTATAAGAATATTGTATATAAAGATAACCAAAAATGGATCCATGTATTCCATAAGGAATATATTCATTATATTCAAGAAGGTAGTGGGGTAATTTTTCAATCATAATGGAATCACTATAAACTCATAGTGTCTATACCTAATTTGAAATGGTCCTTTGAAATATCATCCCTTTTAACCTAATGTATGTTCATCTATATCAATGGATAATCATTGAGAAGTATTTATATTTCCTTAGTTTATATAAATGTTCATAAATACATGAAAAGTAGATTAATTCAACATTTTGATCTTTTTAATATCATGATTTCAAATAAAAAATATCTTTTATCCATATTTATTCATAATAAAGATCATTGGTTCTCCCCATGTTAATTCATTAGGGGGTATAAAACCCTTTTCAAAATTATATGTTAGCTTCATATTCCATTCATATAATTAAATAGGATATATCTTATAATAACACTTATAGATATAAATGGATCTTGGTAAACATTCACTGCAGAAATCAAACTAACAATTTGAAGGAAGACAAAGTAGTTCATCATGAAATAAATTATTATACTCTTATACAGTAGGCATGTAATCAATATTGAATTCTTGTAAAATCATTTGAGTGAAGATTCCCTTATGGTTCTGTGTCATAACACATATTGAAAAAAAGTTCCCTAGAGGAGGAATTATATTATTAAGATATTAGACCTTCTTTTCCAGGTACATGATGTTGGTATATGCCGGGATAAACAATTCATACACAAAATCACATAAAATTCAACCAAGGTAATAATAATTAGTTCTATAGGGGTGGTGGATCCATTGTTTTACTAATAAAAAAGTAATTTTTTATGCTCTTAATGAGTTTTTCATCTTATGGATGCACTTCATAATTTAGTAAAGATTAGAGAAATTTTTGGATATGTTTTGGTATGACCCACCATCAGATTCTGCTCACCGTCAAACATGACTCCCCATTAAGGATGTCGCCTGGATAAAAATTAGTCTATGTATGAGAATGACCCACCATTACCAGCATGTAACCACTAGAAAAGAATTCTGGAAATGTATGTAAATGGCATAATTTTATAGATGATTAACCACAATAGTGGAAATTTTTAAATGTATAGGAAGGACACACTCCCAGATGATGACCCACTTTCAGAACATAGTCACCTCCAAATATAGAAAATTGTGGAGGTAGACTACCTCTATACTTGAGTCACTGTTGAATATTCCAAAACGTTATAATTTAAAAACCACCATGAAATTTTAAAATATGCTAATATAAATAACCATTGAGACTAGTCACCGCTAACATGAGTCACTATTGAAATTACATATTGCTAACCTAAGTCACTAGAAGATTTGTCTCACCTTTCATATGAGTCACCATCACCATTTCTCATTATTCTTAATTAATTTTTTCTATCATAATTTATCAAATTTAATGATGTTTATTATTTTAATTGTTATTATAAATCTATTATTGGGATACATTAAAGGTCATACCGATTTCCTAGTATGAGGGGCTGACAATCCAGATAATTATTCTTGCATACTAAAGTTAGAATATTATTTTGGCTACCTTGTGAAGATAGATATGGGGTATATAAACATAAATGTAATGGGAGATGATATAATATTATCGGAACCTGAATATTTCCACTTTCTTAAGAGATTATATGATACAACTTTCCTACAAATGACAATGATAAATTGGATTATAAGGAACATAAATATCATTTCCTATAGTAAAAAAAAGAGATTTTATGACTCTTTATTTCTTATTCATATCTAGAAACATGACTAGATCTCATGTTCATGATATATCCATGAAGACTTGGTATTCAGATCAAATCAGACTGAGAAAACACTATCTTTTTAACATCATTATTTTCTCAATCTATTTTGTGTCTTTACATTATGAATTTTGTCTGTTAATTTTATTCTTAAACATGATAACTATATCTTGAACATTAATAACAATATACTTTATATCAAATCTACTCTGTTTATATTTGTCTACCCATGTGTTTTGGAAGAGGTCCATGTAAGGCTTGTGTCTATTTTATTCTCATAGTTGTTGTGGAAGAGGTCCCTACATAGAGAGGATAGCTAGTTTTCTGTTGTATACCCAATCTAGTATGTGGATCAATATTATTTTATATATTATTCTTGTAAATAAATTATTTTCAAGGGTAAGGTATTAGTTCTCAACTTGATAGTGAAATTATTATATTTATTACACCGTGTGTATTTTTTCTATGCTTTAAACTGAATTTTCTTTAAACTATAAGAAGAATTAGTTCTTTGAGAGTTAGTATTAAATCTTTTTGATATAAGGTTTAGATTATCTAAATTGATTTCAAAATTTAATTTGATATCTATATATTGTTTTAAGTAAGTCATTATAACTACATAATAAATCATTTAGATGATCTAAACATAATTGATATCTTATTTTGTTTATCCGGGATATTTCAACTACTTAAAGGATCTTATTTAAAACTTCTTTGAGAAAAAATAATTATTGGGTACTCAATTCAACCAATTTTTTAGATAATCAATTCAAAAAATATTTTTTTATTAAAGGTCCTCCGAAATATTATTAACTGTGATTTTAGTTGTGTTTTAAAGATTATATGTTTCTATCAAATATAAAGTTAGTTCTTTAAATGGATAATTTATATCAAGGTTATTCTAATAACATAAATCTTTTTTTTTGATGTCAATAATTATGCTTAATGTAAAATAAAGTTGAAAATACATATTGATGTCATGGGTTTTTAAATATGGTCTAAAATAGAGAATATATATAAGTTAACTATGTTATCTAGGAATAATTGGGTAATGCTACCATACATTATTATAACAGTAATAGAAATATATTAATTATATTTACTATTCCATAAGAGATGAATAATTTAATAGGATATTTTATAGTAAAAATACCTTCGAAATTTGTGATACATTAGCTATTTATCATATTGGATCCATAATGTTAAAGATACGAGATTGAACACGTATACAACTAAGTATGATTCATTCATGATAAAAAATGATGAGAAATGTTATGATATGTATATATGTTTCAATGAAATATTAAACACAACGAGCTCATTGGGGACTCAGATGTCAGACCAAGATCAAATTATGTGATTATTGATATGTCTTATAAAGATATGGAGATGGATAACTATTTAAATAAGAGAATATTGTGATATCATTATGTTACAAATCAAGGAATTTATTTGAATGGTAATGATGTTTGAGGAAGAGGATATAGTAAACCATGAAAAGAATGATGAACCAAAGAGAAAATATATACATTTTAAGAATACTATATAAATATAGAAATAAAAAGGAAAAGTTTAATATGAAAGTTATAGTTATAAGGAGCCACCATCTTATAGTGATGAGTAATGGCCCTTATATCAATAAGTCTTATAAAATTATGATAAAAGAATATATTTTTTTATAAAATCTATCTATAAGGGAATGTATGATAATAGAGGGAATTGATGAATTAAAAGAAAATGAATGGAAATCCTAATGATAATACATGTTATGAGTGTAAGAGAAAATTAATTTTATGGATTATTATACTAGGTTGAATTATAAAAACAATATTATGAGGATTAGGATTTAATGTATAATAATTAAATAAAATCCACATATAGTGCCTCTGAGGATAAATCCAATGACTCAAACTCAACTCATGAATAATATCCTAACAAATAAATTATGTGCTTCATGATAAATCCATTTTGGTACTAATTATATCTCATGTAATTAATTATAATCATTCATGAGAACAAAATTATGATGATATTTATAAATATTAAATGATTCAATATGGTAATATATATAATGATACTTTTAATTTTGTCAGATAAAAATAATTAATTCTAAAGAAAAATATTTTTTATCTTCTAGTGTTACAAGAAATATCAACATCGAAATAAATAATAATGCTCAATTGTTAAAATAAAATACTGAAAAAATTTCAAATGAGAAATAAATAAATAATTAGATAGATTTAAAAATGGAAGTGAAAATATCACTCAAATATTAGGAAAATATTTCTCATAAATATATTACTAGAATTGGTTATCAACCCATATATAGAAGAATTGATAAGAGTACTTTTGTTCCCAAATCCACATCTAGAAATTATTATTGAAGTTCTTATTCAAATGAATCTAATAATATCCTTATTTAAAAAATGTTACAATATTTTATATGAATCCAATCAATAAAATATGGGTTCCTAAATCCCTAATCTATAAAATAATTGGACCAAATAGTATCTTGGTTATTAATTAATTTTTGGTATAAACAATTTTTGTAGGAATACTATGTAAATAGATACTATAAGAAATATTTGGTACATGGATAGTGGTTTTCCATGCATTTGACAAGAGATTACCTAAGAATCAAGAACCTAACAAATTTTTGATGGCAGTCATGTGAACTTTAGAGAAACATTTTAAAGGAATTAACATAAAACATCAAAAAAATTGGTAAAACTATATTAGTTTTAATTTCTATAGTAATTATTGTTTATGTTTAAAAAACTATCTATTTATCATCTCACAACGTTTTGATGATGTTTTTTTTAAAATATTACAACAATAATTGAAATGTTTTTAATTCTAAAAATGAATTAGTACTTGGTGATTTAAGAAAATATAATGTGAATTTTTGTAATAATTATTGTTCAATTTTACAAAATGTTTCTTACATAAGATACTATCATATAGAATCTTGGATTTGGAATAAAATACTAGGATATTGTAATATTCACTCACATATAAATATAACTAGAAAATGTTTATGTTAGGATTTACCCAGACAATATTTCCTAAATAAAAATGTATTGACCCCTATTAAAAAGGGAAATAATATAAGATATGTATTAAACTATATAATGGAGTGTTAACTTCTCATCCTATTGATTTGTTTCACTTGGACTTATTTGGACTATCTATAGTTTATTATTTAAATTGGAAGCACTAAGTCTATAAAATCATAGACTACTTTTCTAGTTAAATGCTGGTTTTAATATTAGATCAAAATATTAATATTTCTATTATTTTAAAAAGTATGAAAAATCTATAAAAAACTAATTGGACTTAGTGTTAATATATTAATAAGTAACCATGGTTATGAGTTTGAAAATCAAAACTTCGAATCGTTATTCTGAAAAATAACTATATTTGTAAAATATTTATTCTTATAACCCCTCATATGAATCGATTTGTAGAAAGAATAAATATAATACATTATTGAGATATCCTAGAAACTTTTTAATTAAAATTACTTACCTATTAAATTTAAAAAATATTATAAACGCAACAATCTATAAAATCAATATATTTTTTATTCAACCAATCTTGAAGAAAACCCCATATTAAAATTTTAATATTATAATACCTATGGTTTATTAATTTTGAGTTTTTGGTTACAAATTATTCATTCTTAATACTAATGAAAATCTTGAAAAGATTTCCACTAAAAGAGATGAAGGATGTTTCCATGGTTATTCATCTTCAAATAAATCCTATAGTTTTTAACAAAAGAACCAAGATAGTTGAAGAATATATCCATGTCAATTATAAGGAGGCCGATTCATATTAACCTAAATCCCCATTATAAAACCATGAGGGTGATTTATCCAGTATAAAGAAAAATTACAATGCTTTTAATTCTGCTATAAAAAATAAAAAAAACATAATGTTACGAGGAACATCAAAATATAGAAACTAAACATATAGGGAACCCTAAGGTTACCATACTTTATTGTTTATATTTTTTAGGTCTCTTGAATTTAACTCTATAGATTATATTGTTGGTGGCATAGATACTAGTACATAAACTAGATTTTCTCAGTGAAACATAGTTAATCTTAAAGAATTCTTGTCACACCTTTGACATAATATTGTAAATGATGCAATTAATGATGAATTATGGGTAGTGGCTATGAAATAAGTACACATTAAATTTTAAATAAATAAAAAATTAACTTGTTAATATACCCAAATACATATCGACAATAATAACAAAAGGGTTTTTTAGAAAGAAGGTTGTTTAATATGTAATGATATTAAAAAGTAAGGCAAGAATAGATTCAAAAGGGTACAGTCGAGAAGGAGCTATAGAAAACAAAAAACATTTCAACATGTAACTAGACAAGAATCCATTAAAATAATGATTCCCTATGAAACACATATATATTTCATAATATATCAAATGAATGTAAAATTATTTATTCGTAAATGGGTTTATAGTTGAGGATATTTTTTTTGAACAACCCCTAGATTAAATCCCTCATTTACCCAATCTTTTTTAGTTTTCAAAAGCATTATACTGTTTAAAACAGGCTCTTAGAGCCTGGTATGATATGTTTCTAAATTTTTCTAATTTCAAAATGATTTTTTAATGATATATCTAATCATAACCTACTAATTAAAATAATTACAAAACAAGTTTTATTTTTTCATATCAATATAGATGATGTTATTTTTGGATCATCTAAAATTTCCTTATGTAGTGACTTTTCCAAACTGATGCCAAATGAATTTGAAATGGGTTTAATGGGTGAACTAAAATTCATTAATGGTGTTCATGTTTTTTAAAATTAAGAGGTAATTATTTCAAATAAAATTAAATATAATAAACTCTTATTAAACCATTAAGTTTTAGATTGAACTATGAATAGTGACAGTTTTTTTATTACCATGTGTGTGTTCGATCATGATGAAGGTAGGAAATCAATCTTTTATACCAGTTATAGAGGTTGTATTTGAAGTCATCTCTGCATAACAGCTAGTCGACCTAGCATTATGTATAATGTGTTTATATGTGATTATTTTCAATAAAACCCATATTCATCACACATGGATTCTGTGAAAAGTTTTTTTAAATACCTTATATAAACAAACTATTTATAATGGCTCAATATTTGTGGATAGTAATTTAACCTAGTAAGTTATTTAGATGATGATTATTGTGGTTTTAATTGAGATATAAAAGGAACCTATGGATGATCTCATCTATTGGAAAAGTCACTAGTATCATGTTGTAGTAATAAAAGATATTTTGTTTCTTTGTCAACTACTGAACCTGAAAACATAAATTTTGGAATATATTGTGAAAACATTTTGTGGATGATGCTAAATTTTCTAGACAATTGATACAGATTCCATAATATACCTATAAATTGTGACAAAAAAGTTTTATAAACATTTGAAAAAACATGTATATCACTCTATAAAAAAACACATTAATATAATACATCACTTTTTGAGAGACAATGTCCAGAAGGATTATATACCTCTTGAATAAATTGGTAACAGAAACACCATCTTTCTGGTAAATTCACTAATCCAATCAGTTATTAGTGAATTATCTATATCATACATGAATTAGGAAAGATTAATTTTGGTGAAACATATTTTTTGGATCCACCATTGTATTTTTAACAACTATTGTAGTTTTACCCACCATTGGTGTTTTAACCACCATAGGTTTTTTTCTCACTGTTGGAATTTTACCCCCCATTGCTCTTTTACCCCCATTTGGTTGTTACCTACCATTAGAGTTTTACCCACTATTAGTGTTCTATACCTCATTGGGATTTTACCCACCTTTAGTGTTTTAAACATAGTTACAGTTTTACACACAATTTTTTTTAACCTCAATCTGTTTTCTGAGCATCTATTTCCAATTATTAAAAGGTTTATTTTTTTAATAATTTAATTATTATTTCAATTAAAATGTTATTTCAATTTACATTTTAAAAAATCCTTAAAATTAAAAATGAAATAAAATTTACCCTTGTTTGATTTCAATGATCACTCCCTCCAGTTTTACTCTCGAGCCTAATCCCGACCCTTTCACTATAAATCGTCAACCTTCCCCAGTATTTACCTAAAATTTATAATCTTGATGATAAGTTTAGAGTAAAAAATTCTTTTTATTATTCTCTATATGAGTTTCATCCATCAATGAAACATAAATGGTTGTTGATCCATCTACCTACTATTGATACAATAAAACCAAATCTTATCAAATATGTAGTGGTACCTGAGAATGTTGTCCTTCCTAAATGGTTAATGGGCTATAATTCATTAGTGATTAATGTTATACAAGATTAGTGATGAATGGAGTGGTTCTATAATAAATAGTGACCATTATATATGAGGTTATTTCACCAATTATATCATCACATTAAGGTTAGGTTAGAGGAAGATGAGGATTGGATAATAAGTAGAATAAATGTGCAAAATAATTCGCTCTTCCAGACACTGGAAAAAATGTATAATGGTTCTACATGAAGGTTTTTCAAATGAATGTCAAAGATATATTACATTTTACAATGATAAAATTCATTATGAAAATTTTTTAGATGAACTTACTAGAGATTGGGTATTTGGTTGAACAGCTACTATAGAGCACGATGGTGAATGTCACATACTTTTCAAGATAATCTGACAAATGGTATTCTTGAGGAAATGTGTGTTTTAACAAAATTAGGTATCAAGATGATTAAGTTATATGTCTTATGAAAATGGGAAGAAGATTAATTTATGTATATACCTAATGGATCATATGATAGATTTGTGAAATCTATATTCCTGATGAAATCTATATAATATATAAGAAGTTTATTTCAGCCATGATGCAGGCCTAGGATTGGTTAATAAAGGAGAAAAATAGAAGTTAAATGTGGAGGATTTTTCATTACAAGTTTCATTTACAAAATTATTAAAATAATATGACCCCTTGGAAGAAACATTTGATTAATGATGGTGAAAGGATTTTTGAGGAATTAATTTTGGTTGATCACCATTCTAAACAGATGAATCTTGAGGATCCTGGATTAGATCCAAATGTAGAGATTGAATATTTAGATCAGGAAGAAGAGGAAATTGTATCCTTTGGTTAATATGGAAATAAATTTTCATTCTATGAAGCTAGATAACTATATATTCCTAAAAGTTCTACATACATGACTTATGGTGCTCCTAGCCTACCTAGATCTCTCTCTTCCTAAGATACTCTCTTAAAAAATGATGTGAGGGTGATGAAATAGAAAATTATGGTGAAGAAAATTTAAGATCACTTCTAAATAATTTTAAGAAAATGGATGTGGTGAGAATAGAGATGAATATGAAGAAGAATAAGGAAGATAAGATAAGGTAAATGGAAATAGAGATAGAGATAAAGATGACAGCGATGGAGGTTCTGACCGTGATAGTACTAGTGGCTACATTGGTTCTCGAGATGTTGAGATGTCTAAAGAAATTATTTTTTATCTATTTTTCTCATTTGTTCCTATATATAATGATAGATCGATCCTAGTTGAATATATTGATAGAACTATTAGTTATGAGAAGGAAGAATCTATTGATGGTAAGTAATCCATAGGTCGGGATAGTCACAATGTTGATCCTATTATTGATGGGTTTCATGGTGTGCCTAGTGCTATAGTGTAGAGGGTTTTTGATTAGACATTATTTCATATGTCTATTGAAGTGTATATGGAGGTTGATACTACTATTTATAATCCAGTATTTTTCAAGAAAAAAATTATGTGTAGAGAATTATTGACCAGTTTGGGGTTATACTAGATGAAATAGAGTCTGATACTAAATGTATTATAAAAGTTAAGACTTATTTTATGGATTATTCTTGTTTGGTTGAACCAGCTCTGGTGGAATTAGTGATTTACCCCAACTATGTCAGATTAGGCTCGGAGTACACTGATTCAGATGATGGGAAAACTACTATTCGGGAAGAAATAGATCATATGGATCATTTTTAGATCATATAGATTCTACATGAGAGTTTGATATATTTTATATCTTAGTTCCTACCTGATATGAGACAGCCAAGGAACAAACCTTTTAAGGAGTTCATACATCCTTACCTACTTCTACCATTGTATCAGTACTACTTAATGTTGTCACACGGGATAACATATAATCATTTAGAGATATTATTCTCTTTTTTGATTATTGAAGTATCTACCTCACCTGGCCACCAAACATAGAGATAAATATTCAAGACATTTGTTAGAGCTCGTGATCGAGTACACCCTTCCAAAAGTGAATCTTCAATTTCCTGAAATTGTGATATATAAAAGGATGTTAGAAAATGAAATGGAAACTTTGAGATCTACTATGGATGATATGATACATCCCTTGGAAAATTCTTTGGATTCATTATTAGATATGATGTAGAACAATCATTCTGTTGACTTTACAACAAGTGAACCTCCACCTTCTAATATTTTGCGGATATAGACAGTGTTTAGATAAGATCTTCACTATGTTTCAGGTGATGTTCCTGAAATCCATTGGGAAATTTTAAGGAATGTTTTTCATAATAGTGATAACTTAAATATGATTGATTGAGACTATAATGCTGATATTAAAGAATCTAGAGATAAACATACAAATGAAATACAATATTACGATTCAAGGATTTATACTAAGCATTAACTCAACTCCCATTGTAAATTTCTTGATGAAATCCTCCGAATTTATCTAGTCCATCCAGCCTCTAAAGAACAAGATAATTAGTTAACAGTGAAGAACCTAGTGCTCAAGAGATTTATGGAAGAGAAAAATAACATCTTAAATGCTATGTGATGTGGTGAAAACATAATTATAAACCTCCTAAATTTGAAGAAACCCTTTCCCCATGTTTCCAAGACCATGGTGATGGCTCAGTATGCCATTCTAGTTACTAATTATCTCACCCCTATAACTTGTAATCAAGAGATTTTTATTCCATGTCTTCTATAGATTAGAAAACACCATTAGATTCACATTTCCATTTATTAATACTAACTCACATAGAATATTTAGAGTATATCAGTCCTATCATTACCATAAAGACTATATCTCTATTGTTTGTTCCTATATCTATCCTAATAGTTACCTCTAGTTTTTAGACTAAAACCGTATATTCTGACCTAATTATGGGATAATCACCACATTTTCCTGCTACCCATCTTAAAAAGTGTTGAAATTATACTTTTAGTCATTAATGGAAATATTTTTGTATAACTTTTTATTTTACATTTTATGGATGTACGTGAATTTATTTTCATAATGGAAATTCTCTTAATATTATTATTCTATTCCATTTCATTTTCTATTTTACTTTTTGATTTTGATGACCCAAAAGTGGGAGAATGAATATATAGAATTTATTTATTTTTTCCTTTATAAATATTCTTCTTTTGATTCCATCATATCAAACTAGCTTTACTACTATATATTTTTTATTTTAACTATTTACTTTATTGTATATTCAATACTATTTACAGCTTAAGTTTCTCTTTGTCTCATACTCTAACTATATATTTTTAATGAGTTATAATGATTTATTTTACCACCATACATTATTAATTATATTGATTAATGAATACTGAGTTTTTTAATCATAAAAAATGGGAAAATTAGTGGGACCCTTATTTTAATAATAACACAATTAGGTTTATTATATTATTAATGAGTTTTATGATCTTGAGATGAATTTTATAATATAAAGATGATAAATATTTTTTGGATAATTACTAAAAGACACTACTCATGGAATGAGATTACTTACCATAAGGGACACCACCCGGATAAAAATTTTCCTGTGTATGAGAAAGACCGACCATCAGTAATGAGTCACCGTCAGAACAGAATTTATAGAAAAGTAAGGAATGTACACACTATCAGAGATGTGTCTCTATCCGGATGGATATTTAGCTAAGTATTAGAAAACCACCTTTTCAGAGGATGACTCACTATTATAACATCATCACCTCCAAATTTTGTAAAGTGGTGAGATGTCCTATCTCCAAATGAGAGTTACCATTGAAGATGACCTCCCATCAAAATTAACCTATGACTAAGAAATATAAAAAATTACTAGGAAGAATCACCATTAAGAAATGTAACCACTATTATGACTTAATGTTATCATGACTCATCGCCAACATAAGTCACTGATAGAGTTGTTTCACCCTTTAGATGATTCACCGACACTATTTTTATTTATATTGAATTAAATATTTATAATGGATATATTATTGAATTTATTGTTGTTGATTATTTTAATGATTACTATCAAACTATATCAAGGAAGAATTATTTTTTGTGTCAGTCATCTAGTATGAGGAGAATAGGATATGTATGATTCTTCCTACATTAATCAATTATAATAATAATAAGAATCCCTCATGCAGATTGATATAGGAGATATACACTTACACCTTAAGAGAGATGATACTATATTGCAAGAACCTGAAGGGTTCCACATGAAAAAGAGTATAGATTTTTCACCTTTCCTACATACGACTATGATAATGTGGATAATGATTGAAATTGAAATATTTTCCAATAGTTATAATGAAATGGAATTATAACACTATGTTTTAATTCTATTTGCAGAGATATTTCTCAAACAATTATTGTTTAAAAATCCAAGTATACTTAATATTTAAGGCATATCAGACCAGAAAAAACTAGCTTATTAAAATATTTACTTTATCTCCCTATTCATTATCTTTACATTATCATTAGTGTATTTTTACTATGTATTTTAAACACACACACTATCTCATGAACTTTAACCAGAAGATACATGATATATTCTCTACTCCTATTATACATTTTTACCCATGTGTTGTGGGAGATTTCTATATGAGCATGTGTCTATTTTATTCCAATGGTATTTGTGTAGGAGGTCTATGTGTTGCATTAGAAACTGGTTTTATATAGTATACCCAATCCATGTTATGGATCATTATTATTTTATATAATATTCTTGGAAGTAGATGATTTACTAGTGGAGAAGATTATATATTGTCTAGAGATTGAACCTCTTGTATTCATTCCTCTATGTGTTTTGTTTTGTTTTATTTATATTATTTAAATATATTTATTTAAGCATATAAACTATACAAGTACATTGATAGTTAGTCTTAACTACTTATTTTATAAGGTTTTGATTAAGTAAATTGATTTCAAAATATAGAGTGACATATGTATGTTGTTTTAACTAAGACTGAATAACATTTTAGGAATAATTATAAATGATAAAAAATTATATGGATTATTATTTTTTGATGAACATGTTTGTTTTAATTATTTGGGGAATTTTATTTAAATCTTTTTTTGAACAACAATTTTTATTGGGTACTCAATTCACCCCCTCATGAAAAACTCACTCAATATAACAAGGATTTTTACTCAAATAATATCACTTGAATATGATTTATAGATCATACAAGTGAACATTTTACTATTAGTTGTGTCCATAAATAGTTTTATATCAATCACATATGGTGGTGATTCAACAGTCAGAGAAAAAATGATTGATATAAATGAATAAGATGAACTAAATCCAAATAATGAACTTGATGATTTTTAAAAAAGGGTATGTATACCTCACATCACATAATTATCAATATGTAACTCAGTAGTAGTGATCATGAATACTATTAATTTTCCCCTCCATTTCGGTGGAATCTATTGCCTATTTTCTTCATTGTCCTATGGTACAGATAATTGACTGACGTATATTCCAAAATATAGGGATATGAAAAAATTTATTGAGGATATATCATTATATAGAAACTTCCTCTCTAATGTTGTTTTAATGGTACTATTATCTTCCATTTGGATGTTTCATGACTGAGGGTCTACTTTACAAGACATAAAAAAACTACTTTAACTTTTTAGTAAATTACTCAAGTTCTTCCACCCACACTTCTTGATTATAGGGTGTCAAAATTTGATCCCCTCATGGGACTTACCATTACTATTACCAATTATTTTTATTTCCCATTTCACTCTTAAAAGTAAATGGACACCTAAAATTATAATTCCACAGTCAGATCATATCTAAAAATTTTATCATATTTTCCAATGTTTTTTATAGATAATGTGTTTAAAATAATTTTTTTTAAAGCATTGATGAAAAGCCAATTTCACTTTCTAGATCTATGATAAAACTATTGGATTATATTCAAATACTCATAGAGTTTTCATTGAATGTAATTATTAATTCAACCACCTTTTTTGAACTTTAAAAATTCCCTCCCCATATATTTGAATGCAAATATTGGAAAATACTTGGTAATGAAAAATTTCATAAAATATTATCGTTATATTATTCATACTTCATATTTAATCTTTCTATTATAAAAAACACACCATTGGTTGACACATATTTTTAATAAGTAAACAACAGGAAGAATATTTTCAGGTATTAAGCTCTACAGAATAGAATATATATTATCCATCACACTTATCACGTTCTTATAGATACATATATTTTAAGAGACACTCAAATAGGATGGATTTTGTGCATTGAAGACATCATAGAATATTTTTCTTTCATTTGTACATTCAATATCATCACATAGTATGCATTATTATTTATTGCATGAGACATTCGATTTGGTATTTCTTTGAGGTTCCATAATCCATCTCCAATTCAATTAGGTTGTATGTTGGGGAAAAAATTTACAATATCAATTATAACCATTATTAATCCAATTCAAAATTTTCTTGATATTAATAAATCAAATAATTATATATAATGTGAAAAAAACCATTAGCACCATAATGGACATATAGAATGAAATGAATTCAACCATAAAATATATTGTTCTTTGACTATATCTTGTTATAACATTATTATTTATATTTGTCCCATATAATTCATTTTTAATATTTAGGTTATGTTTTCCAATACTAATTAACATACTACATCAATGTAACTATTAAATTATTCCTTCAAAATTGTTTATAAATAGAATGATATAAACTAATTAATACCCCAAATGACTGTCTAGATAGGTCTATAGTTAGCCCAATTTTTTTGAACTAGTTTACAGATGGTTTAATAGCCACCATTCTACCATCTAGGTTATTAACCCAAGGTATAACTATTATGTAGCCTGCATCCAATTTCTTGTATCCAAAAATAGAATTATATTTTATGAGAACAACCAAATCATGAAATTATAAATATTTCAGGACCTCATCCTATACCTATACTCATATTTATTATTTTATATTATGGTTCTCTAAACATGATTTCCTAAATATATTATATAATATCTTAAAATTACTAAATATTTATTACGATACAAACTATAGTTACCTCAGCTAAAGATACATTTATTTCAAATCCATTAAATTATTTAAAAAATTACATTTCATAAAAAATAATATCCAAAGGATAAATATATTCAGTGAATTTTTAGAATAGGTACATAATAATCTAATTTTAAAAAACAATCAATCATATATCCACAAATTCATCATACAAAACTATCTTCTAGACATATCATTTATAAGATTCTTTTTCATGACCCCGTGAATAAAAAAATACGGGTGAATTAAAATGCTCCATAAGGGGTAAATAAATACTTCATCAAGTATGAGTTCATATAAAAAAATAACAAGATGATCATATGATAAATATCATAAATTCATGAGTTAAAATCATTTAACATATGTAAGAGTCAAATTACAAGGCATAAAAAATTAAAGGAACAAAAAAAGAAAACATTATATCTTAAGCATGTCTTGGAATAATTTAATATAAACCATGAATAAAGGGAATATTTTAACCTAATAAGTATCATCCATTAACTATAGAACCATCATTATAATTGGGAAATATTACTTTCATTCTCCCCACCATTAGTCCCTATGATTAGGAGGAGATAAAATGTACTCATGACTTCATATATCATGATATATAAACTCTAATCTAATAAATGGGATGTTGATATAAGACCCCACTCATCTTCCATCCATAATTATTTTCCACTTAAAAATAATTCACCTTTAAAATAATAAAGAAACCATGTAAATAAAATGATTTTTAAAGAATATACAAATATAAATAATTCAATATTCATAATGAAATCATGGAAGTAAAATTGGTTACCTTAAAATATATTAATAGAAATCATTAACATTTCATAAATAACCTAGGGAAGTAAATTTGGTTACATAAAAAATCTAAATGTAAACCATTCACTATTCTAGGAGTACCCAATAAAAATTGGTTTTATAAAACAACTAGATAGTATACAATAACATCAAATAATTTTATAATGAAAATTTAATTACCCAAACTAATAAAATAATAAAATAAAATATGGCGTAGAAAATGAAATATAAATCCATTAAATATAAATCAATTTATGGAAATGAAAACCAATTAATGAAATGAGATATTTATAAAAATATAATCCATTTATTAAGAAGAATTAGTGAAACGAATACCATTCATGGATATAAATTTTGAAAAACAACTATTTACCCTATAAATAAATGTGCATAATCATAAAAAATGTAAATTTATTGAAAAAGTAAGTTCTATGTTAAATTATATAACAAATTGAAAGGTGTCTGAGTTACTAAGTCCCTTAAATTTACGCTTGATTCCATGTATGTTCTTTAATAACATTTATCATAATGGTAATCATCATAATTGAATATTTAAGAACCTAAATAAAATATATTTTATTTTAGAATCATTATAGGTAATGCATATCTTTATGTGTTTTATTATTGTAATGTCTTCCACAAATTAGATGTCAATAATCATGACTATTCTGAATTAATTTCATAATAGTAGTGATGATATTCTTTTTTCCCAAACAATAATAATTTCTGAATCAATAAAGGTATTGTAATTTAGGTTTCATAAAGACAAATAATTTTATAATTCCATTACATGGTATTTTTCGTTTTTTTAATGAAGAAGAATGTGAAGAAGAACTAGTTTTGGGTTATTTATGGATTTTGATATATTACCTTATCACAATCATGACATTTATTATTATCCTAAAATAAAAGACAAATTATATAAATTACACACACGCACACACACACACACACACATATATATATATATCATATATACTCCAATAATATAATTTAAAATAATACTTCGTTGAATGTGTAGGATCCACAAATTATTTATCTATGAATGCGGTAGTCCTCCCAACACATGATTCATGTTTTTATTTTTCTTATTGGAAAAGGTTTTGTTGTTAATAATTGTAAAATAATTACATTTACATAAAAATAAAACAATGTTACTATTTTTTTTAATTTAGGATCATAATGAAATTTTATAAATATAAAACTCATAGATGGATAATTATAATAGGATGAAATGGTTAAAAATATATATGTCAACTAATTCCAACCAAATGAGCATAAAAAATTATAAAATTTAAAAAATTCCTATAGAATGGGTACTATTTTCTCCGAAATAAATTTAATGGGAATCATTGCTATATAGAGACTAAGATAAAAGGTCACCTAGATCGTAGGACCCATAACAAGAACAATGATCAAATGAACCTATGAAGGTCATGAGAATGGACCATGCAATTATCATGATCTATTTATGATCGTGTAAAGCACATCTAATAAGACCTATTGTACTTGTAACAACATCGAGAGAAATGATGATTATTATGTGAAGGATTCCCCATGATATCCTCACATCATGTGACATGTCTGGGGATAAAATCTTAATTATCACCTGATGCCCCATGTAAAAAAGATAAATAAAGCTTATAAGGAAAGAGACATTAAGTGGTCAATGCTATGTTTTTGATCAGGTGATAGGTTTATTCACATATTTTAATCATCACTGATCATGTGAAGGCATTTTAGCAAGAAGTATTGGCCTCATAAAGGTAATTTGAAATGTTTTACTGATCTCATAAAGGGCCTCTAACAAGCCATATTTGTAACACCCCAAGATTTCATAGTGTGCTATTTTTTCAAAATAATTCAATAACTTGCACTACACGCAACACCGAGATCAATCGCACCATAACTTACCAAAAAAGCCATTAAAAAGAGGTTATGAATAGTATTAACTAAATTTTAAACTGTATATAATCCTTATAATTTTAGAATCCATATTATGAGAACAAATTCATTTTTAGTATTGCACTTTTATCAACTTTTAATAGTAAACCCTTTTTAAATACAATATTTTAAACTTTTTGACTAAATGGGGACATCAAAAAATTTAAAAAAAAACATCCCAAGCTTCCACGGTACGCTTTCCTTTGAATAATACAGTAGCGTGTGTTGTACGCAACTTCGAGTTTTAACACACACCACAACCGATCAAACTAGCCGTTATGAATAGTAATACCTAATTTTTGAAATTATATATATTTTATATTTCAAAATGAACTTAATTTTTGGATTCGGAGTGTCAAATTTACCCTAAGTGTAAATTTTGGTACTTTTTGGATAACTTTCATATTTTGATGAATAGTGAAAATTACTAAATTTTAATTAAAAACAGCTTTTTTAATCAAAATAATTAATCGTGATAAATTATGAATTTGAGTGGTTTTAAAGTATATTTATAATATATTTTTACCATTTAATACAATTTTGGTCATTGGACATAATTTCACAATTAAACCGAACATAAACAAGTATCAATCTTTTGATAGTTATTATATCTTAAAAACACGCTTTTTGTTTTGACAGCGGGATTTAATTTTAAATTAATTTCTGCCACTTTTTTGTTTTGAATTTGGAAAAATGGATTCCATATTTGGAATCAGGATGTTCGAATTGTGTAAATAGTTAACGTTTATTTTTAGACATTTTGAATAATTACTGCGGTAAGTATTTTATTTACCATGGTTAAGGGTAAATCCGGTAAATAAGGGTTACAAAATTATATTATAATAATACTAAATTACCCTAAAACGTGTCCTAACCTTATTTGTTGATACATGTTATACCATAGGCATATTTAGGTCGATTTTGTGACCCCATGGAGCCAATTGTCGGTGATAGGGACACTTTATTTTAATTAAGTTAAAATGAATACAAAAATGACACAAGCATAAATCTTTTAGAAAAACAATTTTTATATAGGGTTATATATGTTGGATATTAGATTTTAAATATTCATTAGAAAGATAAAAATATTTCCTACAACATGATATTTTAGTTATAATTTTTAGAGGTTAAATAATTTAATTTATTTATGACACAATGATGATGCAGTAATTACCATAATAGTGAAAATTTAAAATAATTGATATTATAAATACCCAAATAAATATAATTTGAGACTTTTAATGAATTAAAATTATTTTCTAGGATAATATGACATATTAGTATTTATTTAATTAACTTTTTTCGAAGTAATCATTCTGTTATGAGTTCTAAAAAAATCAACTATTGAATAGTGTCAACATTGACATAAAAGAGTTTTTAAAACAAATATTATATTATTAATTGATATTAAATTCCTAAAAATTTAAGGGTCGGCCACGAGACTTATATCATAATATTTATATCATTAATGAACCACTTGGGGGTCTCTGGGATGTATATGGTATGTTTATTAAACATATAATATAAAAATACAAAGAGACATTGTAAAAGTGAAACTAATTAACTTAGAGTTAATACTTAAAGATAAGGTTAATATAAGTACCCAAACCTGTATAAGTTCTATTTGTTGAATGGTTTTCGACCTATCCTAACCTTCATCTTTGAATAATCAACTTCGTAGAGATTAGAAACCGAATATGAATTTATTATAAATTAATATTTCTAGCTTTTCCAAAGGTCCCCCTCACCCTTCTTATAAAAGGGAACTCCTCCTTATCATTTATTTACACCTTCAAACCTTTTGGTTCTACCAAACTATGCCCAATTACTCTCCCAAATTCCCTCACTACAACCTAGAGGCCTTAGTTTGATCAGAAATCCAACCTAAGAGCCCTTTTGATCCAATCAAAAGGAAGAAACCGAAGAAGAGGTAATGATTTCACAACCCTTTTCCAAGTTCCTTTCTTCTTCCACTTATTCTTCCTTTGTTGTTACCATTATAAAGTAATAACTCCAGTATCTTATATATACTGTGATGTTATTATAAATATGGTACAACCATATTCAGTATTCTATCCACCCTTTGAATAACATGTCACCATACGTGCGTACGTACGGCTTACCGTCTCCACGTCGTGGAGTAATTGTTATTCAATATATTATTATTTGGATGGGTATAATAATTATGTGTAACTAATGTAAATAATAAATATAACATGTTAATGATTCTTTATATATTATATACCATCCATTTATATATTATTTTTATATCAAAATAATGATATTATCACTCGTGCGTACGTACGGACTACCGTCTCCACGAACGCGATGAGATTCATTCTCCATCGTATCCATTCAAGTATAATTATCATTTGATGATTTAAAAATTATGTTTAAGGACTTGATATAATTATGCATATGAATAATATACAACCTATTCTTTACAAACATGGCTTACGTAACAAAGCATATAAATGAAAACGAGTAAGTTAACACCCGAAACGATGATAATACTAAGATATTATTAACAAAGCAATGTTAAAAGATCATATATGATAACATATTAATATATATGATTCTTGTATAATTTAATAACAATTATTTCACCATTATAAAAGATTTTAACCTAACCTCAACCAAGTAAAAGTACAAGGTAATGGTTTATTTCACAATCTCTTCATTATCCGAGGTTGTTTATACGTAAAAATCTACTGGGATTTCTTTATCATCCACATCAATGTTTCTTAAAAATGAATTTCAAAACATTTTTTCGATTTAAAAGAAGATTGTTTAAAGTAATTTATACCATTTTTTGACTTTTTATAAGAGTTTTATAAAGGAATCTTTCCGTCTTCTTTCAAAACAAAGTCCTTTTTAACCTTTTCGACAGAATGAAGGTAAAAATGTTTTTTTAACTTATACGGCAGGTGCGGCTATTTTCTGCTATTATAAAATCTTCAAAGCTTCCCTTTAAATCTTATAAAAATATTTTCAAAGAAAATGATTTATTTTATATGGATCTTAAATTATTTCAAAATAAAAAGAGATATTTCTCTAAAAAGAGTTTTGATTTCATCTATGTCGACATCCTTTGTTGGATTTTACGCTTATGTGAAGTTGATTTATTATGATAAAAACTTCTATGTTGTATTAAAGGTTTTGTGATATGTTTGAATATGGATGTTATATTTTTATACCATTCATGGTTTATGGTGAATGTATTGAAATTTCTTATGCTAGTTTTAATACGAATGTTTATGTTCTGTTTAAACCTTTTCATATGGGAATTCATCGGACTTAATATGTGACAGGTGGAGCCCGCTATAGCTCCTCGATGCATCGGTAGGTCTCATTTGACAAACTAGTGTCTTGTCATAAGGCCTTGAAAAAACCTTATTTGTAGTATTGGCATGAGGCCTTGGCTATGTGGTTATGATAGTCTGACATTATGCATTCCATCATTATGAAAGTGGTTATTGATATTGCATGTGATTACTCGATTAGTAGAATATCCATGTGAATAAGTAAATTACATTATTTCATTTTACTTTTTCCATACTATGTTGAAGTTCAATTTTAAAAGGATTTTGTTTTAGTTATACATTTCCATAAATGTTTATGCTTATTTTTGAAAGTTTCTGCTATATTCTTATCCTTACTGGGCATTTGAGCTCACCCCTATTCTATGTTTTAATTTTCCCAGGATGTGAAGAAGTAAGTTATGAATGACCTGAAGGGATAGTATGTGGGGATATGAGTGTGGAATATGGATACTATGTTGTTGTAGTAGTTTTTCACTTTGTCATGTAATGTAAAACTTTATGAATATATCTAGTGTTTCCAAGGTTACTAAACCAATCGGTCATTCGAGATTTGATCTTTGTTGTGATCATGCCAATGTTGTGTAATAATGCACCAACTCTGGGTAACTAGGGTCGGGGCGTTACAGTTGGTATCAGAGAAAGTTTAGTACAAACCTTGGAATCAAGATTTAGATAAACTCTGATTAGAGCACATAGATTTAAGATGAATTTTGAGGATTAGTATAGAATAACTTCCTAGAATTTTGGTATTGTAGAGATTTTGTGAGTTTTCCAAGCAATACATCCCTGTCTGGATATGAGAAGGTAGAGGAGGCTCTGGCACAGATGTACCTAGGGGTAAAACCCGAAAACACCGCTTTGAGCTACACTCGAATGGGAACT
The DNA here is from genome assembly GCA_963277665.1 of Viscum album. NCBI lineage: Eukaryota > Viridiplantae > Streptophyta > Magnoliopsida > Santalales > Viscaceae > Viscum > Viscum album. The sequence continues at coordinate 2,116,258,572 of OY728147.1, forward strand.
GGTGCACAACAACGGGCCTTGCTGCACTCTTGGTTACGACACTCCTGGGGGATATGCTTAGGATAACTCTCATTTTCTTTACAAATCATTATAAAGGGTTTATGAGTATATAATTACTCAAAGGAAACATTTTTATGATTATGGATTATATCCATAAACTATTTAATTTATGTTATGTGTTTTAAATGTTTGGGATTAGGTATTGTTATTCATAAACTAATCTAATGTATGCCATTGTTTAGAAATGGTGCCCTATAGAAGGAATGAGAACTCTAGCAATGCACATGATACAAAGAGAAAGAAAGATCATATATTTCATGGTCTTAAGACAGAATTTATAAGAGAAATAGTCTTGCATGTATTATCATTATATGAAGAAATAATATCATGTGTTGATAAGATAAGTAAAGAGTTTACTGAGTCTTATGGCTTTGAAGGGAATCAAGAGAAGAAAAGGACGGAAGAGAGAAAGATGGATAAAGGGAAGAGGGAAAAGAAGAATTTTCCCATATGTGATAACCGTGGAAAGAAACACCCTAGAACTTGCCTGAAAGGAATGGGATTTTGTTGTAAGTGTGGAGGAAAAGGTCACAAAGTACGTGGCTGCAAGGGTAATAAAATAGTTTCAAATGTACAATGCTTCATTTGCATGGAGTTTGGACACTATAAGAACCTATGTCCCAGTCATCAGACTATGCCGCAAATGATGCTATTGGATAATAATCAAGTTATGATACTACCACAGATGAAGAGGAATGATTAGAGTTCTTATGTTGATTATGTCATTTGAGTGATGTATCAACAATGTACATGTTATAATAATTATGGAGTATATAAGGATTGTACTGCAATACTATTTCATTAAGGACTTGATATTGTGTGGAACAAAGAAAAGTGACTCAATAAAAGGTTAAATTTTTGGAAAATATATGGTTGAGAGAAAGATAAACCATATTATGGTTCTGATACCGAGGTTGTAATTTTAGAATAATACATGATTGTTTTGGATAAATTATATTGGATATTCTTGACTACCTTGAAACTGATTAATGATTTGTATATTCCATCATTGTTGGGGTTTACAACATTTTTGGATTGAAGGAGTATATATATTATTCTATAAGGACTAAGGGATAACGAATGTAATCAATAAGGTTTTATGATAATTCAGGATGTTGCAGTGTTTTAAAAGAATATATGACGAAGGTGATCACATGTTATTACGTGAAAAAAAAGGATCTTCATTGCGTTTACCTTTCTTATAAATTTTGGACTGAAGTATTTTTGATAGTTTTAGTTTGGATTATTTTGGAATGCCATAAAAGGACAACCCGGAGGTCGGGGGGCAAGTCGTCGCGTCCGGTAAGGCCGCGAGACTTGAACCCACAACCGAAGGGCGACAAGGGTGTATCACCTACCACTTACCCACGTGATGTTCGGGATTAAATAATGTATTTTTTTTAAAAGATTTGTTATATGAATTATAAATTCTTTTTTTTTGTACCCTATACGAATAGGATAAATAGAATATTTTTTTTGTTCTATTATCTTTTAGAGAGAAAGATGAGTTTTTTCTAGAAATTAGTTAAAGGATGGAACTCTACTTGTCAAGAATATATTTTTATTCTTCTCTTATTATATGAAGAAATTAATTCTTATACTTTATTTAACGAATCTTAAAACCAAAAATATGTTATCCTAATATCCTATGTTTTGTTGAACCGATGGTATTTCAAATCATCATAGATTGATGAATTTATGGACCTCAATTTTACACTTGTTTGTGATTGATGACCTCAATCACTATCTATAAATATTTATTTTTTTCCTCCAATTATATGTCTCAAATTGCCACTGATGCTCTCCTAATAGAGATATTAATTTGGTGGTGACCCTTTCATTTATCTTTTTCTCATATTAAGACTAAATTTTAATAACCCAATTTCTGATGTGGGTTTTCCCACAAATATATTTTCTATTTTCAACCTTTTATTTTCGAAAAACAATTTCAAATTGCGAGGACGCAATTTATTGAAGGAGGGGAGAATGTAACACCCCAAGATTTCATAGTGTGTTATTTTTTCAAAATAATTCAATAACTTGCACTACACGCAACACCGAGATCAATCACACCATGACTTACCAAAAAAAATCCATTCAAAAGAGGTTATGAATAGTATTAACTAAATTTTAAACTTTATATAATCCTTATAATTTTTTAATCCATATTATGAGAACAAATTCATTTTCAGTATTGCACTTTTATCAACTTTTAATAGTGAACCCTTTTTAAATATAATATTTTAAACTTTTTGACTAAATGGGGACATCAAAAAATTTAAAATAAAACATCCCAAGCTTCCACGGTACACTTTCCTTTGAATAATACAGTAGCGTGTGTTGTACGCAACTTCGAGTTTTAACACACACCACAACCGATCAAACTAGCTATTATGAATAGTAATACCTACTTTTTGAAATTATATATATTTTATATTTCAAAATTGACTTCATTTTTGGATTCGGAGTGTCAAATTTACCCTACGTTTAAATTTTTGTACTTTTTGGATAACTTTCATATTTTGATGAATAGTGAAAATTACTAAATTTTAATTAAAAACAACTTTTTTAATCAAAATAATTAATAGTGATAAATTATGAATTTGAGTGGTTTTAAAGTGTATTTAGAATATATTTTTACCATTTAATAAAATGTTGGTCATTGGACATAATTTCACAATTAAACCGAACATAAATAAGTATCAATCTTTTGATAGTTATTATATCTTAAAAACACGCTTTTTGTTTTGACAGCGGGATTTAATTTTAAATTAATTTCTGCAACTTTTGTGTTTTGAATTTGGAAAAATGGATTCCATATTTGGAATCAGGATGTTCAAATTGTGTAAATATTAAACTTTTATTTTTAGACATTTTGAATAATTATTGCGGTAAATATTTTATTTAACATGGTTAAGGGTAAATCCGGTAAATAAGGGTTAAAAATAATATTATAATAATACTAAATTACTCTAAAACGTGTCCTAACCTTACTGGTTGATACCTGTTCGATCATAGTCATCTTTAGGTCGATTTTGGGACCCCATGGAGCCACTTGTAGGTGGTAGGGACACTTTATTTTAATTAAGTTAAAATGAATACAAAAATGACACAAGAATATATCTTTTAGAAAAACAATTTTTACATAGGGTTATATATGTTGTATTTTAGATTTCAAATATTCCTTATAAAGATAAAAATATTTCCTACATAATGATATTTTATTTATAATTTTTAGAGATTATATAATTTAATTTATTTATGACACAATGATGATGTAGTAATTACTATAATAGTGAAAATTTAAAATAATTCATATTAGAAATACCCAAATAAATATTATTTGAGACTTTTAATGACTTACAATAATTTTCTAGGATAATATGACATATTAGTATTGATTTAATTAACTTTATTTGAAGTAATTATTCTGTTATGAGTTTTAAAAAAAATCAACTATTGAATAGTGTCAAAATTGACATAAAAGAGTTTTTAAAACAAATATTTTATTATTAATTGATATTAAATTCCTAAAAATTTAAGTTTCAGCCACGAGACTTATATCATGATATTTATATCATTAAAGGACCTCTTGGGGGGATCTTGTATGTATATGGTAAGTTTATTAACCATATAATATAAAAATACAAAGAGACATTGTAAAAGTGAAACTAATTAACTTAGAGTTAATACTTAAAGATAAGGTTAATATAAGTACCCAAACCTATCTAAGTTCTATTGGTTGAATGTATTTTGACCTATTCCAACCTTAAACTAATAATAATCAACTTTGGATCCATTAGAAACCGAATATAAATTTATTATAAATTAATATTTCTAGATTTACCAAAGGTGCCCCTCACCCCTCTTATAAAAGGGAACTCCTCCTTATCAGTTAATCACACCATTAAAGCCTTTTGGTTCGGCCAAAATCTGTCCAATTACTCTCCCAAAATCCCTCACTACAACCTAGAGGCCTTAGTTGGATCATAAAGCCAACCTAAGGAGCCCTTTTGATCCAATCAAAAGGAAGAAACCGAAGAAGGGGTAATGATTTCACCACATTTTTCCAAGTTCCTTTCTTCTTCCACTTCTTCTTCCTTTGTTGTTACCATTCTAAAATAATAACTCCAGTATCTTATATATACTGTTATGTTATTATAAATATGGTACAACCATATTCCGTATTCTATCCACCCTTTGAATAACATGTCACCATACGTGCGTACATACGGCTTACCGTCTCCACGTCGTGGTGTAATTGTTATTCAATATATTATTATTTGGATGGGTATAATAATGATGTGTAAATAATGTAAATAATAAATATAACATGTTAATGATTCTTTAAATATTATATACCACCCATTTATATATTATTTTAATATCAAAAGAATGATATTGTCGCTCGTGCGTACGTACGGACTACCGTCTCCACGAACGCGATTAGATTAATTCTCCATCGTATCCATTCAAGTATAATTATAATTTGATGATTTAAAAATGATTTTTAAGGAATTGATATAATTTTGGATATGAATAATATACAAACTATCCTTTACAAACATGTCTTACGTAACAAAACATATAATAGAAAACGAGTAAGTTAACACCCGAAACGACGATAATACTAAGATATTATTAACAAAGCAATGTTAAAAGATAATATATGATATCATATTAATATATATGATTCTTGTATAATTTAATAACAATTATTTAACCATTATACAGGAGGTTAACCTACCCTCAACCAAGTAAAAGTACAAGGTAAGGGTTTATTTCACAATCTCTTCATTATCCGAGGTTGTTTATACCTAATAATCTACTAGGATCTCTTTATCATCCACATCCATGTTTCTTAAAAATGAATTTCAAAACATTTTTACTATTAAATATAATATGGTTTAAAGTCATTTATACCCTTGTTTGACTTTTTTTAAGAGTTTTATAAAGTAATCTTTCTATCATTTTTCAAAACAAGGTCCTTTTGAACCTTTTCGACAGAATTAAGGTAAGAATGTTTTTTTTAACTTATATAGTGGGTGCGGCTATTTTCCACTGTTATAAAATCTTCAAAGCTCCCCTTAAATGCTTATAAGAATATTTTCAAAGAATATGTTTTACTGTATATGTCTCTTAAATGATTTCAAAATAAAAAGAGATATTTCTCTAAAAAGAGTTTTGATTTCATCTATGTCAACATCCTTTGTTGGATTTTACGCTTATGTGAAGTTGAATTATTATGATACAAAATTCTATGTTGTATTGAAGGTTTTGTGATATTTTTGACTGACGATGTGCTATTTTTTACCATTCATGTTTTATGGTGAAAGTATTGAAATTTCGTATGCTAGTTTTAATACAAATGTTTATGTTATGTTTAAACCTTTTCATATGGGAATGCATTGGACTTAATATGTGATGGGTGGAGACCGCTATAGCTCCTCGATGCATCGGTAGGTCTCATGAGACAAACTAGTGTCTTGGCACAAGGCCTTGACAAAATCTTATTTATAGTCTTGGCACAAGGCCTTGGCTATGTAGTTATGATAGTCTGGCATTATGCATTCCATCATTATGAAAGTGGTTATTGATATTTCATGTGATTATTCGATTAGTATAATATCCATGTGAATAAGTAAATGGAATTATTTCATTTTACTTTTTCCATACTATGTTGAAGTTCGAGTTTAAAAAGCTTTTGTTTTAGTTATACATTGCCTTAAATGTTTATGCTTATTTTTGAAAGTTTCCGCTATATTGTTATCCTTACTGGGAATTTGAGCTCACCCCTTTTCTATGTTTTAATTTTCCCCGGATGTGGAGAAGTAAGTTATGAATGACCTGTAGGGATAGTATGTGGGGATATGAGTGTGGAATATGGAGACTATGTTGTTGTTGTAGTTTTTCACTTTGTCATGTAATGTAAAACTTTATGAATATATCTAGTGTTTCCATGGATACTAAACCAATCGATCTTTCTAGATTTGATCTTTCTAGTGATCATGGAAATGTAATGTAATAATGTACCATCTTTGGGTAACTAGGGTCAGGGCATTACAATATTGATCTTGTGAAAGGAAAATTTCAATCCATCTTTATCTTCAAATGTGGCCATTAACATCCTCTTTTGATCACCCAAAATCCTTTTCAACGGGTGACAAGATGTAATGAGTTATCTTACACATGTCACCTTGGTCTTCAGAAATACAAATTATATGTCAATTTGATCATGAAAGTCATAATAGTTTATAAGAGAGACTATATTTGATTGTGATCTAATAGTAACATGTGGTCATTTACTGATCAGGTGATTCACTTACATATAGCCAATGGGAAATGATCTAATTGTCTTGTAAAATAAATAATTTTTTATGAAAATGTAATAGACATCATGTGGACTATTTTGATCATTTTTTCATGTTACAGGGTACTGAATCACATTTGATCACAATTGATCTTGTGATGTCCCTTATAAAAGACAAATTTATCTTGAAAATTACCTTTGAACAGCCAGAGTAATCTCACAATGGGCCCCAGGAAAGTCTCCCATGATCATGTGAAATAATTTTCCACAAGAAACATAATATCATACATAATTCAAGATATTTCATCTAGATCTACTGAAATACCATTGACATATCTACGTGATCATAAGAAAACCCTTTAAAAATTAAATTAACAATTAATATGAAGATGATGGAGTGTTCTCATGGTTCTTGTTTATCATGCAACATAGAGATGACATCATAGATGTACTTGGAGAAGATTTTGAGAAGTAAATGATGTGATAATCCCAACAATAACTCATGCATGTATATGAATGATATAAGAAAAGAAAGGAGTTGTATAACTGGGGTGATATGGCATAAAAATTCCTCCCTTGCTATGAAAAAATGAATATAGATTCAAGGTACACCATCATGAGTATAGAAGTGAGAGCGTAATTCTTAGCCTATAAAACCATGTAATAATATTTGTATTCCACCAGTTAAAATATAGGGAATGACATAAAGTATTTTTTGATTTTTATATGTTATTTGCGTGATCATCATAATGATAAATACAATTACATTTAGTTTTTTGAAAAAAAATTGTCAATGAATTTCTGCATGTTGACTTGGTAAAAACCCCTCAACAAGATAATTATTGGGAAACATTTAGTTATATTTGAAATAAAAGATGAAAATAATGTAGAATTACATGAATAATGAAATCATAATTCTCAGGTTAGGACATCATGGGATTTAAGTGACCTACCCAAATTATATGATAGAACTCGTACAATTTTCACAATACATGAGAAGTCCTCCAAACATGTCATCTAAAAAACATGAGATCCTCTAGACATATCTTCCAATTCAGGAGAATTTCTATTTATATGTCCAATATGAATTTCTAATTCATCTAGAAATATCGTACATGTCTTGTAATGTCCTCTATAAATTCTTTCTAGATCATAAAACAACCTTGTGACATGTCCTCCTTGATCTCATGACACCCTTAGATGTGCATGTGTTGATCAATTGAATGCCTCCCAGAATGTCACACGAGTCACATGATGTAGTATAGAATTTCATTCAATATCATGTGACAGCCTTCAGATATGTTATGTATGATCACATGATACCAATTTATGTGTCTACGTTGATCATTTAATGATCTTTAGGAAAGAAATTTGAGTCATGAAATCGTCTGCCAGAAATGCTAGCCATATCAAGTGTAAAATATATGACATGTCATAATCAATAATGATAAGCACTATAATGAATTCCATCAATGTAAAAAAGACACACATGACACATCAGACATAAAACCAGGACATGTTCTTAACACACACTAGATAATCTGGGTAGACACTCAGGACACATCGTATAGAAAATTATAACATGTCCAATATACGAACATAACATGCCTCAAATTTCATGAAATCATCAGGGGACATAGTATACTTATCCAACATAAAAACATAATAATATTCCCTTAAATAAGTAATATGACTCTAATACCAATACAAACATGATACATATGTTTCTTTACTATGTACAAATTACTAATGGGAATCCACCATATTTTAATTCCCTCCATAACTCAAATATTCCTAACTCATGGGATTAAAATTCTCAATTATGTCTACCATAATTCATCACCCTTCTGGGAATGGGAAGTGGCCTTATAAAATTGAATACCTTAATGTGTAATACATAAACATTTCCTCATGTACCTCAGACCCATATGTGGATAAAGGATCAATTGAACGATAAAGACATTGATTACTTCTATAAATAGAATATAAAGGAAACCTACTTATGTACCAATCTCCATATAAAACAATCTTATAGTTTCTTCCAATTTCATATGTCTTGTTACCATAATAAGGGAGACCAATTGTATGATATTCCTTGTATCTCACATTGAGCATGGACCACATGGACTTATGTGTTTTCAAATATCATAACATTCAAATCATAAATTTCCCCAAGATATGGAAACCTTAGTTTATAATCCCAATTCACATCATACGATTTCCCACATATAATAGAATCCACCTTGCCGAATGTACCAAATGTATTCTCATGATCATAAACACTAAGGAAATAAACATCATAGTAATTACTTATATGTCCCCACCAATCATTGTATCAATCATAGATGAATTTACAATGACATTGATTTATTTTATAAACAAGATACATAGGATGTCTTATTATCTCTCGAGCTCCATACCTAATGCCTGTGTGACCTCATGTATATCATTCATGTATGAAATTAAACATAAAAACTTGAATTTAAATAAACTATTATTTTTTTATTGTTATTATAAATAGGATATCTAGGACTCCTCATAAAGGTCCAATCCCCTCATTGAAACACTAATCACCTTTTTGGATGGCTGTAAACTCTAGAATTTCTCGTAATATGGTTTCCATATATTACCAGTTACCAGTTCCTATGAAATAATGTGAAATGAATAAGGGAGATCAGAAAAATAATGATGGTTTATTAATACAACCAGCCACCGACATATGCAAATATCTAATAATCGATCATTTTGTAGGGAAAAAATCTCTTTTCATGATTTGGAAGAGATTCACGAGCATCTTTTATATCTAAAATAGAATCACATAATAGGAAATTATACCACCCAAAAAGTGAAATGAGCATGAACCCCCATCCTATCAACTAATGTGAGATCAATAGAAACATTGGTTCTCAAACCTCAAGTAACCACATGCCTTTGTAACGTAGGCCAGTACCTAGTTATGGATGTTGGAACCATTGTCATTTTTTATGAATGATGGAAATTATAATTCCAATTTGAATGATTGTGATACCTTGCATGTAACATCCCAAGACATTAAAATATTTCAATTATGAAATAACATAATTTATTTCTTTCCCTATATGCAGTACAATTTTATGATTACACTACACACAACAATTATTTTGATTTCATTACACATGTGGCCTAGTTTTTCTGAATAATAGTTTATTAATAAAATACTATTATTTAATATGATATATTACCTAGCCATTAATAATGTTTTTATGAATAATATTGGATTTTATTTTAAATTTTACATATTCCACATAATTCTACAAATCATTTTATGTGTTTCTTATACGTACTATATGAAAAAATCCTATTATTTTTTGATAAAATTTGTATTTTTCAAAAAATGTTGTTTTACAACCTTTTAATGGTGATTTATTTTTAAATACAATATTTTACACTATTATATATTAAATTTTACAAAATAAACATCCTCATTCGGTGTGGAACATAAAAAATTAGTTTGGATAAATTTTTTGTGTTTTTCTGATAACTTTTATATTTTAATGAATAATGTAAATACTACATTTTAATTCAAAACATATTTTTTGGCTAAATTATTTTTAGAGAAAGATTATATTATTAATTGGTTTAAAAGCTTAATTTTATTGTGTTTTTATCATTTAATTCAGTTTTTATCATTGGATGTAATTTTACTTTTAAATTGGTTATAAACAAATGTCAATCTTTAGATAGTTTTTACTTCTTAAAAACTAGCTTTTTGGTTTTGACAACTAGAAATAATTTAAAATTAATTACTGTAATTTTTTTGTTTAGAATTTGAAAAAATGGATTCTATATTTGGAATTATAGTGTCCAAATTGTGTTAATAGGTACCTCTTATTATTGTAAATTTTTTATAGTAACTTGATTAATTTTTTTTATATACCATGGTTAAACGGTAAATTAGGTGAATAAGGGTGAAAGTAATATGATAATAATATTAAACTACCAAAACATGGGTCTTAATATTATTTCATGAGTCTTGGGATACCCAAATAATCCTTAAACTTATTTTTTGCATTTTAGATCCACTTAGGTGTAATAATGACATGTTATAATAATTAATAAAATTGAAAGAGAAACATAACATAAACATATATATTTTTACTAAAATAATAATAATAATGGGTTATATAGTCAATATATTTGACAATAAATAGTATTTAAAAGATAAAAATTTTTCCTACATCATGGTATTTATTCATATTTATTTGACATTAAATATATAAATTTATTTATGAAAAAATGATGATTGAGTGATTATTGTGTTAATAAAAGAATCAATTAAATGACATTATAAATATTAAAATAAATTTTGTACAAAGTATTACATTCCATTCAATAATTTTAAATATTACTATGACATGTTATGGACCATTTATTTTTTTAAGGAATCATGTTGTTATTAATTTAAAAATCCATTTACTAATTAGTGTCATCATTTACAAAAATATGTGTTTAAAATATTAACTATTTAATTAAGTGAAATAATATTCAAATCCAACTGAAATAGATAGTGTAAAAATGTAACTAATCACCCACCTGAGGTTTTCATCGAATTTTATAGTAATAATATTTACGATATTGTATAAAAATATTAGAATACATGCTCAGAGATAACATATTTTACTAAGGGTTTAATACAAAATATAAGGTTAATTATATTCCCTAAACATGTTTAAAACATATGAGTTGAAAGGATTTCTACCCATAATCATATTATCCTATAAATAAGTCACATTTGGGCAATTATAAACTGAAAATGAATATATAATAAATTAATATTTAAATGTTTTCAAAAAGTGCCCCTCACCTCCCTTATAAAAAGGAACTTCTCCGTCTCTTTTATTCACACATCCAAATCATAGTGGCCCGGCAGAATCCATCCCAAATATACTCCAAAAAAACTTAAATTCATCCAGGAGGCCACACATTGGGATTAAAACAAATTTAATAAGTCTTTTTGGGAAAATAAAAATGAGACACTCGAAGAAAAGGTAATCATTTTGTCACCTCATTCGACACTCTTATCTTCTTATCCATCCTCTTTATTTGATGTTTATTTAATAAAATAGTATATTTATAAACATATACATTTTTATTTGTTATGAATAAAATTTTACAACCATATTCATCCTTTTATCCATCCTACAAATGATAATATCACTATGCGTGCATACATACAGCATACCGTCTGCCTGTCGTTGTATAATTTAATTTTCCTCACACCTTTATTTGTATGGGTATAATGATGAATAAAATATGAATATATAATGAATATGAAATTAATATGATTTTTTATAATTTATATACCATGAATTTCCATACCAATTATCCATTAAAAGAATTATATCGTTGCTCGTGTGAATGTACGACCTACTGTCTCTATAACATGATGAGATTAATTCTTCACAGTAACAATTCATGATTGATTATAAAATTAATTTGATAACTAAATAAAATATTTTGGAATTTTATATCATTATTCTTATGAAATAATATTGTCTATTCATAAGAAAAAAACAACTTACACTACAAAACATGCATATGAAAAAGAAATAGTTAACACCTGAAATATTGGTAATACATAAATATTAATAACATGATGATATAAAAGGATCATATATGATATTTTAATTATTGATAATATTGTTTTATAAATTAAAATCATAATTTAATCATTATAAATGAGGTTAAAGAACCCTAAACTAAATGAAAATACAAGTTAAGGGTTCATTTTACAATGTCATTATTATTCGAGGTTGTTGATGAATAAGTATCTACTATGAAATCTTTATAATACATTTATACGTTCCTAAATTTTTTTTATAAATTTTTTTCATATTATCCCTAGGATTTCTCAAATTAATTTTTCCCATTTGTGACTTTTTATAAAAGGTTTTTAATGAAATATTTTGGTCTTTTTCCCAATGTGGCTATTTATAACATTTTCAAAAAACAAATGAAATAATGTTTTTTCAATTATATGGAACCAGAGGATATTTTCCACCCTTATGTCATACTACCATTTTGAATCATCTATTACAATATTACAAGGTTATTTTAAAATAATTTTTTTACTTTAAAAATTTCAAGACTTTTAAATGATTTAATGTAAAAAGGCGATATTTCCATCCCGAAGTTGTATTGAATTTATTAAATTATTTTATTGTATGTAAAAATTAAAGGTTTGATTTTATTCATTTTTTTGAGGTTGAATTATTATGATACAGTCTTCCATGTTTTAATTCAGGTATCGTGATACGTTTTACTATGGATATGCTATTTTTATACAATTCATGGTTTATGGTTAAAGTATTAACTTATTGTATGCTAGTTTACATATGAATTTTTATGTTATGTTTAATCCTTTTTATATGAAGAATACGTTGAACATAGTATGTGATGGGAGTTTCCCGCAATATCCCCTCAAATAATTGGTTGGTCACACGAGACAAACTTGTTTCTTGGCATAAGGTGTTAACAGAATATGTGTCTAGGGCCTTGGAAGAAGGCCTTGACATAGTGTTTATGATGTCTAACATTATCCATTCCCACTTATTGATATTAGTTATAGATTATACACACGATTATTCGACTATAAGAATATACATGTGAATGTTTAAATGGAATTATATAATTTATTCTTTCCATATTATTCTTAAGATAATTTTTTGAAATCATTAAGTTTTATTTTTGTACCATGCCTTAAATGTTTATGCTTATTTTTTATAACTTCCACAATATTTTTTATCCATATAGAGTATCTAAGATCACCCAATTATTATGTGTTATTTTCCAATGATGCCAAGAAGTGTTTTATGAATGATATTCATAGTTAATTTAGGGTAATGGTAGTGTTCTCATAGGATTATTCATGATATATTTAATGTATGAAATTGTATTGTAATGTTCATGTATGTAATCTATTTTTCAAGAATACTAAACTAATCGGCCTTTCAGGACCGGATTCCTTGTAATCAGACCAATGTATGAAAATAATGCACCATCTCTGGGTAATTGTGGTTGGGGAGTTATAGTAGGTATCATAGGATGTATAGAGAAGACCTTATAAATAGATTTAGAAAACATAGAGTATGGATCATAACCATAATATAGACTTTGAGGATTTTTTAGAAGAACCACCTAGAATTATGGTCACGAATATATTTCATGGATATTCAATGTAATAAATAACGATATGGATTCTTCATGTGGGTGTGGTTCTGGCACAGATGTTCGTAGGGGAGAAAACTCAAACAAGGTGTGCAGATCTTGCCTCAGGGTAACTTGGTACACGACAATGGTCTTTACTGTGCACCTTCTTTGACACTCATAAAGGACATGTATAGGATATTTCGTTTTCACTTTACAACCCATTATAAGGATTTATAAGTAATTATTTCTTCAAAGGAACTATATTTATGATTATGAATTACATACTCATAAATGTCTCAATTTATTTTAAGTATTTTACTAGTTTGGAATTATGAATTATGATTCATAACCCAATCTAGTGTATTACATCTTTAAGATATGGAACCTGATTGAAGGAATGGAAATAGACACAATAAATTTAATCTTTGTTTGTATTTCCCTCCTCTACAAGATAATTATAGTAGTGTTAGTTACATAACTAGTGTTGAATAGATTATAACCATACTAGGATAGCTGAATCATGTTATGAATAATAATATAACAGAGCATCTTGATACACAATGTTAAGGATCAATGTTAGAACGCTTCATTAGAAAACAACTTCTAAGATTCAATGGGAATTAAAATACATTTGTAGATGAGAAATGGATATGTTTTTTGAGAAAAAATTTCTTTCTATAGGAAGTAATGAATGCGAAAATAATTTCAGTACAGTTCATCATATCTCAGGATATGGGGATCATTTGTGGCCATTAATTCAAAACATGAAAGATTGTGATTAAGTAGAAAATATGTAATGGGGTGTTTAAAGAAAATTTCCCAGAAAAATACATTCCTCGTGAACAAAGAGATGATATTTAAAATAAATCTGTAACTATGAGGAAAAAATAGGACAAGAATGTTGCAATATATGATTCAGACATCACAATGTTATAATGGTATTATGTAGACTACCTAGGTAACCCGAGAAGTAATATTGATCGATTTTTTTACTAGTTAAAACTATTCCTCTAAAGTACATTGGTCTCACAATATTTCTCATCTTACGAATATATAGTATTGTGTGCTATCAAGATGAAAAAGAAATTATCTAATTAAAAGGTCAATAAAGAAATGAAAAATAAGAAGAGAAAGGTGGATGAATAAAAATATTAAGGAAAAATAGAAAGTATTATTTTCCATTATGTGATAATTGTGGGAAGAAACACCCTAGTACTTGCCTAAATGAAATGGGTGTTTTCTACAAATGTGTAGAAAAATGTCACTAGGCTCATGATTGTAAGGGAAATAAATAAGCTATAAAATGTTATAACTGTAACGATATGGGACATTATTAAAATGATATCTTATGTTTCATGTAAATATAGATCCGAATAAAGAAATAGATCACATTCAAGCTTATGCAGTTACTATTGTTATAGTGAAATAATAAATGTTTTTCTATTTTTGGATTAGTAAATTATATTATGGTTATAAGAAGAAGGACATATATAAAAGGATTGTACTTTAGTACTATTGGAGCCAAAATATTGGACGAAAAGAATGAAGAAAAAGAGGTCCCACGCCCTGCCTCACGATGCCCCGACACGGAGCCCCCCCAAGCACCGCGGCCACCACGAAGCAAACGAGGCGGTACAGCTCCGCGAAAGCCTAGACATTCGCGAACCCACCGTGAAGCATCGTAGGTGGTAACACTCCACGAATTCCATGACATTCTCAAAACTGCTGCGGAGTAGAAGAGGTGGTACCACTCCACGAATCCGGTTGACGTTCACGACCCGCCGTGAAGTAACTAAATCCCCCTTCACACCACGTGATCTCTACTTCGTGGAGACCCCTTCCTATAAATATCGAGCTCACCTTGAGCTCTCCGGATGGACAATCTGACTTTCGGCTTCTTGATAGCCAAATCACGAAGCACTCTTCACTCTGGGAATGATGAGCTCTGCAAGGTATTTTTGCTTCACGAGAGTCCTCTTTCTTGTCTCGTTTTCAGCCCCTCTTACAAGAGGGATGTCCTTTGGGAGGCCTAAGGTAATTCACAAAGGAAGGGGATCCGCAAGTGGACTCAGGTTGTCATGGAGAGTTTATGCTTCACGAAACACCCACCATGTACATGTGATCCACATGCCAAGGAAGGATCACTATACTTCATGAAGCACACTGCTTCACAGCACCTTGATTCATGAGGAACCTGTACTTCGCTAGGAAGTGCTCCACGAACACCCTTTCACTTTGGGAAGCACCTCCTGCTCGCATCTATTCCCCATGATAAGGACAAGGAAGTCCACTTCGTGAAGCACACCCCTTCAGAAGTGCCCTCCACTATGCAAAGCAACCGATCTCTGTAAGGCCCCTGCCTATGGACCCCTCTACATGGAAATTCCTCTTTTCGTGAAACCCTCCAGGTTTCCACGATGTGATTTCAATGACCCCTGGATAACACCACCTGTAGCATTGCTTTGCCTAATGCTTCTTCTCATAGGCACACTAACGGTTATTTCTTCTTCACATAGCCAGGCTAACGTGGACCCCTCGATGGTTTAATCTGTGACCCCCCTTCTACACGGCCTTGTAGATGTCTTCCCTCCCACAAGGAACAGAGGGAACTAGTCATGTAATCCCTAGGGGTGTGGACTAAACCCACCTCGTTCGAGATGCAGGATATTAAACTGCCATTCACCTCATCCTTAACTCATGATGTTAAACTGTGACCCGACCCCGTGCCTCGCACACAGGGTCACCCTGGCTCGAACATTATTTATTCCCCCTGGTCCCCACAAGGGATGATATCCTTCTTCTGGGAATGGCGTTTGTCCAAGTTGAAGGGAAGCCACCTTGGTGTAAGCCCCCTAGCCCCTCTTGAGAAAGGTAGCACCCATGCACCTCCGTACTTCCCCACCGCCAGGGCCAGTGGGGGCATGATAGGGAACGAGGCATCTCCTTTCTTCGTTCCCAAATCCCTCTCCCTTTGTGTTTTGTCACACATTGGGCCTCCATCCTGGAGTAAGTCCCAGCACCATGGGATGCCTAATGCATAATCCACTCTTCGCTTCTCACGGACGCACGCTTCGTGACGTGATCGTTAGGTCCCTGATGCCTCTTGTTTCTCACACAGAGCATGACTCAGGTGGGCTTAGGGTAAGAATAGACCATGAAAATGCCCTCGTCCACCATGACGTTAAACTGTATGCCCTCATCCAGCATGACGTTTTACTATATGCCCTTGACCAGCATGACGTTCAACTGTATGCCCTCATCCAGCATGACGTTAAACTGTATGCCCTCGTCCAGAATGATATTAAAATGTATTCCCTCGTCCATCATGTCGTTAAAATTTATTCCCTAGTCCACCATGGTGTTAAATTGTATGCCCTCATCCAACATGCCTTTAAACTGTATACCCACGTGCAGCATGACGTTAAATTGTATTCCCCTATCCAGCATGACATTAAACTGCACACCCGAACTATGTGGACTTTGATCCATTCTAAGGCATGGTAAATATGAAGCCTCCACAAGGTTCAAGCCCACCACCAGCAGACCCCCGGGTTCACCTTCACATTGGTTCACTAAAGAAACCCTTCCCGAACTACGTGGACTTTAATCTAGGCCAAGGCATAGTACGTAGGAAGCCTCACGAGGTTCAAGCCCATCAACCATTGGACCAAGGTCCTTATTCATGTTAGTTCACCGACTAAAACACCACCCGAACTATGAGGACTTTGATATAAGTCATGGAATGGTACGTAGGAATCATCCCTGAGGTTCAAGCCCCGTCACAAATCGGACCAAGGTCCTTCTTCATGTCGGTTTGCCGACACCCACATTCTTACCCAAACTACGATGACTTTGATCCATGTCAAGGGATGGTACATAGGATGCCTCCCTGTGGTCCAAGCCCAACAATCATTGGCCCTGACCATCTCCGTGTCAGTTTTCCAAGCCCCGATCACCACCTGAACTACGTGGTCTTTGATACATGTCAAGGCATGGTACGTAAGAATCCTTCCTGAGGTTCAAGCCCACCATCCAACTAGACCATGGTCCTTTTTCTCATCAGTTCTCCGACACGCCCCTGTCCCATGTGACGTTAAACAACATCCTAATCTAGCGGTAAGTCATTGTGACCCCACAATCCAGTTTTTCCGACACCCCTTCGTGTCAGTTTAAGAGACCCTTTCTGAACTACGTGGACTTTGATCCATGTCAAGTCATGGTATGTAGGAATCCTCATAAGGATCAAGCCCACCACTTCTCTCTTTCATTCCTTTTTCCATGTCAGTTCACCGACGAAAACGCCACCTGAACTTCATGGACTTTGATCGATGTCAAGGAATGGTATGTAGGAAGCCTCCATGAGGTTCAAGCCCTGTTACCCATCAGACCAAGGTCCTTCTTCACATCGGTTCTCTGACACCTACATTAATACCCAAACTACGAGGACTTTGATCCATGTCAAGGCATAGTACTTAGGAATCCTCCCTGAGGTTCAATCCCAACAATCATTGGCCACGACCGTCTCTCTGACGGTGTGCCAGGCCCCCATCACCACCCGAACTACGTGGTCTTTGATTCATGTCATCGCATGGTACATAGGAAGCCTTCCCAAGGATCAAGCCCACCATAAACCTGGACCTAGGTCCTTTTTCATGTTGGTTCTCTAACACACCGTCGTCCTGCATGACATTAAGCCACATCCTAATCTAGTAGTAAATTGTTGTGACCCCACCATCCAATTGTTCTAACACCCCTTCATTTCAGTTCAACATCCCCTTCCCGAACTTCGTGGACACTTATCCCTGCCAACTCATGGTATGTAAGAAGCCTCACGAGGATCATTTCCACCACCCATGGGACCAAGGTCCTTCTTCACGTCGGTTCTCCGATGTCTAACCCGAACTGCATGGACATTGATCCATTCTAATGCATGGTACATAGGAAGCCTCACGAGGTTCAAGCCCACCACCTGGTCATTCCGACCTCATTCACATCAGTTCTCCCACTACCTTGGGCGCCCTGGTGTGTAAGCCCCACACATTCATTCTGAACTATGCGGACTTTGATTCCCTACCACAGGGATATGTATGGATTCTCTTCAAGACTCAATCCCAACACCATTGTCACATACCTAACTACTCCATTTCATTCCCCCCTCCACTTCATGTAGCATTCCATCATCTATCCTGATCCTTACCCAGGCCACCACATCCCGTTGAGATCATGTCACCCCATTCCACTCCACAGCATTCGCGAAGCCGCCCACGGGCTAGCTCCGATATAGGTGTTCCCTCAAGAGGGTTTACTCAATCTGATCCACCCCAGCTAGTGTTCTGATCAGCATGATCTGCCTCTGCATGATGTTAAACTTGTGGCATACCCTGTGATAAACAGGGAAGCAGAGAAAACCTTAGATACATGTCTATGGAATATGATTCCCTATGCTCTATGTGGGATGCCTCTGGTTCCGTGCCCTCGAGAAGCCCTATAATAAGGGAAAAATGAGAGACACGCCAATTCCCTAGCATTGAAACACATTAATGATGCCTTGACATGACTACTCCCCCAACTGAAGGTTGCTACCATGACCGGACCCCTTGGAATGTCCTGACAGAAGCAGTGTAATTAACCGGCATCCATGGAAACAATTCACTAGGAAGAGTTTCACGAACAACGTATTAAATATACGAGGGAGACCCAGATTAGGTAACGAGTTCTAAGGAGGAATCTACAGAATGAGGAACCGACATCCCATTATCCCATTTCGATCAAGGAGAAGATGTATCTAAATTAGAAATGGATATCGCCCGCCTTTGGAAAGGAGAAATGTGGGGAAACAAAAGTTGTGCCTATTTCTCCCCAAGCATACAGACGCACACGCCCTGGCGAAAGCATCAAAAAAAGAAATGGGGAACCTGGCGTGAAGTTATTCTCCTCAATGTTGAGATTAGTTGTGTTCGATACATAAGTAGATTGAAGTGTTACAAGATCCAGATATCCGTCACCGGATCCCGCCATGTAATTAGTGGGCTTGGCGTGAAACTCACCAGAAGTTGGGGTAGTTGAACGTGGGGAATTCCATTCTGCAAAGTTGTTGGCATGGATCCCCCTTACTAGCTACAAAAGACGGATTCGCGATGGGGCACTAGTTGTCAATTTATTTTCCTCACAGTGCTGATGAGTCAATATCCCTGCTTCTTAGGAATCAGGTTGATACTATAGGGACACGATCGCTGCCCACCGGCCTACGCAGGGGCAGGAGCAATACTAGCACAGCAGCTTCACGTGGCTCCACTACTGCAACAACGGCGTCTTCACCCACGAGTGTGGGGAGCCCACACCCCCTCTCCCAATTTGAATTCATCCAACTAAGGGTGATTAATAACCTCGTGCATCGTTAAGAGGATGAGGGCATAATCCCAACTCGGGATATGGCCCACCTAGACCTAGAGGCGTCTAGGCCCCGCCGTCAACGCCGCCCGCGAGGGCCGCGCAGGGATCCCCTGCTCCCCACTCCAACATTCAACTGTTTCGGGAGCCTGTCCTTGGAACTCCTTGACGTCTCCTGGCCTTATGCTGATGAGGTGGGTGATGTTCGGCTCAGCTCGGTCAGAGTCTCGATCCAAGGACTCCAAGAAAGTCCCCCCACCTGGCTGCGTTAGCGCCACCATCCGACATTTCCAGGGGAGTAGGTAGGAAATTCCCCTACACCACCCACGCCGGTATGCCTGGCCCGATGCCAGTTTTGGGCCCGAGCTGAGGATGCTCACCAAGGGATGTCAACGTCGACAGCTACTATGTCCCGAGCAACCACCGACGCATATCACAAAGTCCCTGCACACGCTGAGCAGGGGCACTCTAATTCCAAACCGAAATCGAGGCCCAAACCGCCCCACGGGAAGGCTGGGTTGACTCTCCGGGTCACAGACATGAGTGGTGATCGCTGCGAACTATCCCGCAGTGATGTCACCCCTTATGGAGGTCCTCCCCGTACCACTACTCTACAGAGAGTGGGCCTTTCCTGCTCCTAAAATATTCATGGAGGTATGCCTCGTGCTACCCCCAACCCGAATGAAGTCCTACCTCACGGAAGTGACACTCGGTGCGGAAGCCTCTCTTGTGCCCACCACACCAGGTATCGAGTCCCTCCTCCTGCCCCCGACCGTCGATATGAAGGCATTGACCATCCAGTCCCTCTCCAACATGGGGATCCTCCCTACGTTCTCTCTACAATTGGAGAAGGTTCTCCTCTCCCTAGAAACCAAAGGGGTGAAGGTCAATCTCGCTCCACCTGCACCAAGCATGGAGGTCCTCCCCATGCTCCCACTGAATCCAATGGAGGTTTTTCCTGCTCAGGTGATATTCATGGAGGTCCTCCACATGTTATCTTCGACATTTTCCCTAGTTCCCCCCACACCCTGGTTGTCTCAAGAGGATTTCCTCTCCCCCATGGTGAATGCACAGCCCCAAAACTATATATTGGGAATCAACCTTGTCCCAAGGAGACATCTAGGGGTAGGTGGGTGGATCATCGCCGCCACAACAAGAATCCAGGGAATGTCCGGGCGGAGATCAAACCGGACCGCTTCTCAGATTCTGAAGCAGAATGTGACTCAGTAGTGGAACCCTCCCCTTGATCATCTGTGTCAAGGATCGAGGAAGGAACATGGCGTGACAGTCTCATCCTTCTGGAATGCTAAGTCCACCGGATTCTCGCCTCTCTTCGCAGGTACATCCAGGAGGAGGAAATTGTGGGAATCCCACAGGTTTTGACCATGCAGTCACCACCGTCATCACCAGAAGCACCCTCTACCTCGACCAGAGATCACATAGAGCTATTTTGGGTACCAATGGAGGTTGAGAAACTGTGTTAACCATCACCGGTAACCGTAATACCTGCACCAGAGGCTGTGGCTATCAGCTCGTCATGTCGTGACATTGTGGTCAGGTCACCGCACTCCTTGGAGGATGGTCTGGAATTCAGCAGCCAGTTGGCTCATTCACCGTATTCTTCGCCACCCGGTTTACTATTCTAGTGGTCCACCTCAATACCTCTATCGGTTCCTTAGCCACCTCTAGTTGAAGAGTGGGGAAATACGGGGCCAGACACTGAATTTGAGCCCAAGAGCTTTTGGAACATTCTTACAGTAGATTACTTTCCGGAGAAGTTCTTTTCGGTGGCAGCGTCGAATTTTTGTGTGCTGGAATCCCTCACCCCAGAGGAAGTGGAGTGCTTTCATCAAACCCTATGGGCCACACACTTCCGTCTTCGCTATCATCATGTGTTTTACCCGGGGAGCCAAGTTCACTTCGAGGAAATCAATGATCAATGTCATTTGGTCAATTTGGATGCACTCCTCATGGCCCAGCACCCTGAGTCAACAGGTCGCCCAAGCGCCCTCCAACAGAAATGCGTTAAGAGTTTCAAGGTACTCTACAAAATCATCAAGGAAGCTACCCCCCAACTGCAAGTATATGGCTGGGGATAGTATGCTGCCCTCTTATTAAGTCATATCTAGCGGCAGACCGATTATTTATGTTACATTAAGGACATGCCCCAAGAAGGGTTGCAGTCCACATGGCTGATATAGTGGACAAAGAAGACGAGATAGAGTTTCTTGATGGAGACTTACCCCCTGAGGGTGTACCTCCACTGCTGGACCCATCAGGGAGGATTACTTTTCAGCAGAGGAACCTTCTAGGCCTCCCTGTGCCCAACGACTCACTGGTACTTAGTCGGAATGTCGGTAAGGGTAATGAATATGTCGGAACTGCAAGCACTACGACCCATCCGCCTCTGTACAGAAGACGAATGAAGACCCAGAAAAGGATGCGTTATGCCAAAAACTTGCTGAGAATGTGAGGATAATCGACGAAATCTTGGTTGAGTGCGCTATCGAGAGGAAACCTGATAATGGTGATCCTAAGCTAGGGAAGCAGGGATAGGAACAACTTCCCCCTGGTGAGATGCCTCTGGGAAACCTTGATCATGCTACTCCCGCAGACAGGGTGGAAGCCGGAACTCATAGCAAGAGGGTGTGATACGTCTCGCCAAACCCTTTTAAACGGCTAGGCAATACATGGAATCCATCATCGGTTCCCCCAGATGCCCCAAGGGCCATCCCGCCAGTCGCTCCATAAGACATTTAAGCTGTTTACCATGTCAAAGAGCCCAAAAATGCACTTGTGGTTCGGGATCCTCATAAATATAGAATCCCCCACCCGGATGATCCTATAGCAGCACTCATCGCCCGGCTTGAGGCTTTGGAAACGTGGGAGGTGGCAGTCCCACTAGATGGCAAGTCATATCCCGTGTCGGTGGATGATATGCCTGCACCTCTGGGTTTTGGCAATCCCACTTTCTCTCCCTTTAACAGGACAGGGGACCCACTGTAGCACCAGTCCCAATTTTCCTCCAGTTGTGGACCCATGTTGGGAACCCCAGCATAGCAGGAAGCCGCCAAGCTCTGATTTGTTTTGTTGACATTGGAGGGCCCTATATTTTTCTCATACAACCATCTCCCTATCAAATCAGTGATCAACTGGGAGGACCTCTGCTGGCAGTTCCCATACCAATTCAGCTCAACCACGTAAAATACCAGCATCACAGACCTCTTCAAGTGCAAACAAAGGCCTGATGAGAGAGTCGTGGACTTCACCACCTAGTGGAAGGTCTTACATACTCCATATACATGCCAATAACTCAATAGAAATTACTGAAGATGTGAATAGGGAATGTTAAAACCGAACCGGTTCCTTATCTGATCACCAATAACTTCCCCAAAGGGTTTTGAGACTTCTCAGATAAGGCTCGGTGCCTCGTGGAATCTCTGCAACAGGCTAGTCAGGCGTGTCTGATGCCCCTTGTGATCCCAGCCAGGAGGGCTGCCAGAGCCGAGCCCGCCATGGTGGCCCAAATAGAAGCCCCCAGGCAGCTATAATTACTACTAGTGGCACCATCTCCACAACCCTGAGAGGCCCTCCACCTCAGGCACAAGCTCCTTCCTAACAGCGACCACCTCATAACCGACAGGTTCCCCCGCGCAATGCGCCACCACCCCCTAGGCGGGACAATCAGGCTCCGCCACCTCGGTAGGCCCCTCCGGCCCCTCGTTAGGGCCAGGATCCCAGATCCCCCTATCCGGAAAGAAGGCACTAGTGTTACTCATTAGACATGAATCAGGTTCTCTGTTACTTCTGTAGCACCCTAGAGTAGGGGATTGTGCGCTAACCCTAGTGCAGATGGCTGACAGAAGCGAATCTCACTGATCGCCCCAACTACATCCCCTATCATCAGATCCTGGGGAACACCTCAAGCAATGCTATGTGTTTAAATACTGGCTCCAAGACCAGGTCGACAACAACATAGTTAGGTTGGGCCCGGCCCTGACACAAGTGGCAGGTGTCTTTGTAAGGTTACAAACTGGTAGTGATGACGAAGGTGAGTGGCAGCAGGTTCCCAGTCGTGGGTCCAAGAAGTACGATGACTGGATGGCCTATAAAACCGCCGTCCATGCCCATGGTATCATTCGGGCATGTTTGAATCAGCCGGTGCCTTTAGAATATTATACTAGTACCTCTGTGTCGTTGTCTCAGCCAGTCTCTTCCCAAAAGGGAAAGCAGCGGCGGCGCAAGAAGAAACAATGTGCTCCATCATTTCCATCATCATCCCACACTCTCGGTGAATTGATGCCCTCTGAAATGGGGATTCCTCCCAGAATCCGCCCAGTGGTGGATGACTCTTTGAGCTACAGTTAGGGGTATGCTTCAGTTAATACTGTGGAGCCAGTAAATCCCTATATTACTTTCGATGAGGGGGAACGCCAGGCGAGCCTCCCCAACGTCTTGAGCCGATGTCAACGTCAGCGGAACCCCAACCACATGGGTCGTCAAGGAATGTCAATGAACCCTTTTAGCTATGTAATTCATGGTATTGAAACCAAACATTAGGCCCAGCGCAGATCTCAGCACGTGCAACCTCATCTGGTTCCCTCAGATCTACCTCCACCGCTGTTTCTGCTACTAGATCAGGCAGAGCTTCCTCGTCTGTACCACGACCATTCTTTCCCAAATACAGGCCAATCTTAGTTGTCTGGTAATCATATGGAAGCTACTCTTCAGGCCTCAACTAGCAGTCAGCGGGATGTACCCCGTACCAGCCACCCGTCGGTCCATCTGACAGGTCCTGTCGTGCCTCCAATTACAGAGAAACCTCCTGTTAGTAGAGGTTTGTGTTTGGCATAGAAGTATGATGTTCTAAAGCACATTTCTGGTATTCCATCAAGGCATTCTATCTTTAAGTCTCTTCTCCTGTCCTCCGAAATGCGTGAGACACTTGACAATTCCCTAAAGAGCCCCCTCTAGTTTGAGATGGAGGTAGCAGTTGCAGAAGCCTTCCACGCTGAGGTGATTGAGAATGTTGAATGTTAGGAAGTTATCTCGTTCTCTGGTAAATACGAAGACCCTCCCATACATGGGCACATTCTCCCACTGTATGTCACTAGTCAGTTCAAAGGTTTGGAAGTCCACCGCTACCTTGTTGACACGAGTTCTAGGATTAACCTAATGATGACTCAGACACTACGGATGTTGGGATTGTCTGAGGGTGATCTAACTCCCTCCAACCTCAGAATTCTGGGATATGACAGGACCAAGTAGACCCCGGTCGGCAAGATCCTCTTGAAGACCCAGTTCGGTGGCATAATTTCCAGCACTGAGTTCATGGTCTTCTCCCAGGACACCACATACAATGCATTGATGGGAAGACCATGGGTCCATTTTCATTCAGCGGCCCCTTTGTCATATCACCAATGCCTCAAATACTCCCTCAATGGTCGAGTAAAAATTCCCCAAGAGGATGTGTCTTTTTTTTCCTCTTGTAAAGCCCGCTTTCTGAATGATGACTATTACAAGAGCAATGATAAGAAAATCCTAGCAAGCGAGGATGAACCTGCCCCAGTCATAAGTGATCCCTGGGCGGGTCTGGATGATTCCTACATCTTTCTAATCCATTTGATAGAGGCCACGACCCCCGACATGGGGAAATGTTTTGTTGTTTCTGGTACAAGAGGAAGGAATATTCCCATGTCCATGCGACGGCAGAAAATCACCTCTTACTCCTACACCAACAAGGCTCAAGTGATCCCAGAACCTCCTACCCACGTACGGTATTGGGATGTCAGGCTCATGGAAATTGTGGTACGTCATACGTGTCTCTTCCGCCGGGTTGGAATAAACCGGCTCAAGCTGATGCATCACTACTTCTTTAATGTCATCAAGTGTGGCCTCTTGGGATGAAGGCGAGATGGGAATTTATTGAATTCCTTCATCACTATAGTCTCAGTGGCACATGAGTATTCTGACATGATGACCACTACAACTCAAGCCAGTACCAACCTCCCATCAGAGTCTGGTGGCTCAAAAATTACTCCCCCCTCAAAAGTTCCATCCATAGGCATAGAAGAGGATCTCGAGGATGCTCCCCCTGCCTTTGAAGAAGGAATGTCTACCACAGTCGATTAAATGGTATAAGTGAACCTTGGTAGCAACGTATATACGAGACCCACATTATTCAGTGCCACCATGCCCCTCGAGGAGCAGCAAAAGTACGTGGACATTCTCAAACAGAACCGTGACATGTTTTCTAGGAGTTACGACGAGATGCCAAGACTAGATCCCCATGTAGCCGTCCATCTCCTTGGTCTCCCGACAAACCATCGCAGGTCTATGTAGCCTCCCATAAAGATGCACCCTTATCACAGTGCAATGGTTAAGACCAAAATTGATAACCTCATCAAAGAAAACTTCATCAAGGATGTCCAGTACCCCAAGTGGGTATCCAACATTGTTCTAGTCAGGAAGAAGAACAGGCATATCAGTGTATGCATTGACTTCCGCGATCTCAACCGCCACTGCCTGAAGGATGATTTTCCCCTCCCAGTGAAGGAGTTGCTGATTGATTCCATGGCTGGGTTCCAATCCATATCCTTCATGGATGGGTATTCCGAGTACAACCAGATCTGGATGGCCCCCGAGGACGAGGAGTCCACTACCTTCAAGGCTCCCCAAGGTACTTTTTGTTACCAGTTTATGCCCTTCGGCCTGGAAAATGTGGGTTCCACCTATAAGCGGGATATGCATAGCATATTCAAGCTGATTCTCAGGACACTAGTTGAATGCTACATGGATGATCTAGTGGTCAAATCTTGCCGGCGCTAGGACCATCTCAAGGACCTTTAGAAAGTGTTCAGCTTCCTTCGTTCCCTCCACCTGAAGATGAACCCGCTGAAGTGTGCCTTCAGGGTCACCTCTGGGAAGTTTCTTGGCTTTGTTGTCAAATACCGAGGCATCGATATCGACCCAGAGAAGATCAAGGCCATCATCAAAATTCCTCCCCTGAGAAATATTTGGGAGCTTCGAGGTCTCCAAGGCCACATAGCATATAAACACCGATTCATTGTGAATCTAGTCGGAAAATGTAAGCTCTTTTCCCGACTTATGATGAAAGGCTCTGACTATGAATGGGATGAAGAGTGCCAGCCTGCCTTCGAGGAAATCAAGCAGTATCTGCTCCAACCTCCTGTATTGATGCCACCCATCTCCAGAAAGTTGCTGGTACTTTACGTGACCACACTGGAATGGTCCCTCAGTGCACTTCTCGCCCAAAAAACCAAACAGGGGATTGTGAATTGACACTACTACCTCAGTCGCATGCTCCTCAATACGGAGACCAGATACTACCCCATCGAAGAGAGGTGACTTGCGCTCATGTTTTCCATACAGAAATTGATGCATTACCAGCAGCACCATGAGTTAGAGTTGATCTCTCGGGTAGACCCACTGATGTACATTCTAAACCGCCCCATTTTGACTGGCCGAATAGCACGGTGGGTGGTGATCCTCCAGTAGTTTGTCATCAGGATCATTCCTTAGAAGCCTATCAATGGATAGGCATTGGCATAATTCCTAGCTGCCCATCCAACCACCGAAGATCAGTCCATGGACCTGGTTTTTCATGATGAGGAGATCCTCTCGGTCGATTATATCATCTCATGTTGGAAAATGCACTTCTACGGTGCCTCCAGGAGCCCCACCAGTAGGAGGGTCAATGATACTTATCTCAGTAGAGTGGTCTTGGGTATCGTCTTCATCACCCTGGCACAAGATGTTCTTCCGTACTGATTCTTGTTGTCAGAAGGCTGCACCATCAATGAGGCAGAGTATTAGGCTCTCATCACTGGCCTCGAGCTAGCCCTTGAGATTGACTTACCCCACCTGCATGTGAAAGGGGATTATGAACTAGTTATCAAGCAGGTCAATGGAGACTAAGTTTTCAGGAATCCGGAACCCGTACCATTATTGGAGTACACCCTCCATCTTTTTTCTCAGTTCCCTTCTCGACCAGAGGTTACCCATTTCCCTCAGTCATAGAATGGTCGAGAAGAAACTTTGGCCGACCTAGCTGGGTCACTCGAAGAACCCGAGCAGGATGATTTGATCATACATGTGGCACACCAGAGATTCATCGCCATCGTCACCCCAGATGATGACGACAGCTTGCGGGGAAGCCATATTACCAACAGACCCTCCACGTTAGGGGTCCCAGATTCTTCAGATGTAGTGTATGAGGCCACTCTTGACTGGAGGAAACATTTTGTCGAGTATCTCAAAAATGTCTACCTCTCGGATGATCAGGCCAACCGCGAGTGAATCTGACATTACGCACTACAATTTATTCTCCAGAGTGGTCCTAGTCTTGAGCGGATCCTCTATAAGCAGGGCTTTGATGGTGTTGTCCTCCGTTGCATTTAAGGAGTCGAGATTTATCAGGTCATGCAAGAGGTTCATTCCGGTTCATGTGGTTCCCACCAGGCTGGGCCCAAGTTGTCCCATCAAATTCGGAGATTGGGGTACATTTGGCCCTCTATGATCCATGATTGTATTGAGTTTTCCAAGATAGGCCTTGCATTCCAAGTCCATGCTAACTTCATGTATCGTCCACCAGAGCTTCTCCACTCCACCAAGTACTCTTGTCCATTTGTGATGTGGGGACTCAATATCATGGGACCATATCCACCACTGATATCTCGTTAGTGTAGGTTCATCCTGACTGCAACAAAATGTTTATCCAAGTGGGTGGAGGCAGTCCCACTCAAAGAGGTAAAGGCCTATTATATCGTTTACTTCGTGAGCTCTTATATCATCCACCGGTTTGGAGTCCCTCACGTTGTCCTCAATGATAACGGCCCCAACTTCTGAGTAGCCGAACTAATGAAATTGAATTCCATGTATAATATCTGTTCGAACCATACCTCTTGCTATCATGCATAGTAAAATGGGCATATAGAGGTGTTAAACAAAACTCTCTCTAACATTCTTCAGAAAATGGTTGGTCAAAAAAGAAAAGACGGCCGGACAAGCTCCCCAATGCCCTCTGGGCGTATCATATGACGACTCACAATTCCACCCAGGTGACTACGTATTCCCTGGTGTATGGGGATGAGGCTGTCCTGCCCATCAAGATCCAGCTACCATCTATACGCACTGCAGTCTATGACTTGAAAGTGCCAGATAAGGTGGATGAAATCCGTCTAGCTGAAATGGAAGCACTGGACAAGAACAGGCTTCGTGCCCTGCACAATCTGGAAAGGCATCGGAATAAGATAGCCAGAGCCTTCAATAAGAATGTTCACCTTTTCTCTTTTCTGAAAGGAAACCTGGTGTTAGACCTTCGAGCAACAATGATCCCTGGCAGGAAACCACCCATGCTGGAGCCCAAATAGGAAGGACCTTACATCATTCATAAGGTTTACCCCAATGGAGCATACTCTTTGGTGACCATAGATGGAGAGTGCATAACTCCTCCCACCAACACCAAGTTCCTTAAGAAATACTTTGCCTGAGCCCCATGGTCCTGCACGAACTTAAACTATACGGTCCCACATGACTTTAAACCGCACCCAGTACTGCATTAATTTAAACTACAACATAGTCCTGCACAACCTTAAAATGTATGGTCCCGCATGACCATAATTTTCACCCAGTCTATCGTGACTTTAAACTACAACAAGGTCATGCAAGACCTAAAACTGTATGGTTCTGAATGACCTTAACCTACACGTAGTCCTATATGACTTTAAACTGCAACAGCGTCCTTCACGATGTGAAACTACATCATCGTCCTTCATGATGTTAAACTGATCAGTATCGTAGTTCGTGACAATAAACTACAAATTGGTCCAAGCTCTATGACCTTAAACTAGGATCTCCTTCATCCTCACCACAAGACGTTAAACTGTAAGCGGGTCGGTCCTTCCTGACCGAGGCCCCTTGACCTCTTCGGGCCCCTAGCCCTCATCCTTACTATAATACGTTAAACTGCAGGCTGGTCAGGCCTTCCTGACCGAGGCCGAGCCTCATGCCCCTTTGACTTCCACGACTCAGGCTCTCTTACGGGATTGTTTGGTGTGGCATGGGATTATGTACTCATTCACGTCGGGTTACTCATCGGACCATACATATCCCTAGATGATACGAGTTCTCATCCCTCATGACGTTAAACTGCATTTCTTCCTGCATGACGTAAAACTGGGCTTCTATAACTATGTATGGTTTGATTACCATCCTAATTGGATACATAAGAACGT
This sequence comes from Viscum album, assembly GCA_963277665.1. Lineage (NCBI taxonomy): Eukaryota > Viridiplantae > Streptophyta > Magnoliopsida > Santalales > Viscaceae > Viscum > Viscum album. The sequence continues at coordinate 2,116,288,776 of OY728147.1, forward strand.
TCAGATGTCTCGTCTTGAGACCAACTCTCAAACCTTCTCTTTGACTGTCCCCCCTGGGTATAGTTTCCTCGGAGGGTCCTCACGTGATGTGGAGTAGGCTTCTTAAGCCCCGCTCATACAAGGATTATAAGGGTCGCACCATGTGCCCACTCCCATTCTTCTATCATCCTCACGTCTTCACCTCACGATGTTAAACCACATGGAATTCAAGAATTTTGTATGGATTGATTCCTGTCATCATTGGATACGTAGGAATGCCCGGACATTTCATCGGTTGGCCCAGCCCAAAAGCCAGAATTCTTCCCCTCGGGTCTGGACATATTACAGGGAGCATATTTTTTCCCCAATTCACATCGACTTAGCCTCAGTCCGATTGTACGTCCCCCTTCCTAGAGTTGTTCACCTCTTTCATAGAGGGGTACTGCTATACTTCACCCACTCCTTGACTGGGATTCCATCACATTCCTCATCCGGAAGGGCCCCTAAATGGTATGGATGCTCAGCCTAAGGGCCCTCTTACCACTTCGTGCCATCTCCCTCAAGGATGTCGAGAAACAAGCCGATAGAAGTCCCACATTTCGAATGCGGTCAGCGGTCAATGCTTATTTGTTTCTCCCATATCAGGTCACCTCAGGGATGTTGTGTTTAGAACATTGTCAACAGTTCTCCTGGATCTTCGAGTCCACCCCAATATGTCCCAAACAATGAGTGTAGTGATTCGTTCTGACCCATCACCAAGCGGAAAACTCCCCTCGAGATATGCTACCTATCAGGCCCCTTGGCCTTTCGGGGCCCCAGCCTAGGTTCTCTTGGATAGGAATATACGAAATGATGTTGGATTATGTATTCATTCATGTCGGTTTACTCGTCGTATTGTACATGTCCCCTGAAGAGGACTTCCCCTTTTCCCTCATCCTTACTGCAAGATGTTAAACTACAAATTTGTCAGGCCTTCCTGACTAAGGCCTAGCCTCAGGCCCCTTGGCCTTTTCAGGCCCCTGGCCCCCATCCTTACTGCAAGATGTTAAACTGTAATCTCATCAGGCCTTTCTGACCGAGGCCTAGCCTCAGGCCCCTTGGCCTTTTCAGGCCCCCGACCCATATCCTTACTTCAAGACGTTAAACTGCAAACTAGTAAGATCTCCCTAACCGAGGCCCAGCCTCAAGCCCCTTGGCCTTCTTAGGCCCCTTATCCCAAGTCCTTACCCAATGTGCATGATGTGATAGGGGATTCTGTCCTCATTCACGTCAGGTTACTTGTATTTCCATACACCTCCTCTATCCAGGTAGTTCTATTCCCCAACCATCGTCCTCACTATAAGACATTAAACTGCATGTTGGTCAGGCCATCCTGACTGATGCCAACTATCAGGTCCATTGGGATTTTCAGGCCCCTCGCCCAGGTTCATTCCTACGAGACAGTGCAGTGTAGTGCGGTATTACATCTTCATTCACGTCAGGTTACTCTCTGCGTCGTAGACATCCTTATTAGGGTATCCTTCTCCCTGGGTATCTTTGAGAACTACGTGTGGCTTGATTCCCATCTTTATGGGATACGTAGGAACAACCGAATGTCTATGTAACACCTGAGATTTTTTTTTATGTTATATAAATCATCAAAGAAATCTTTCACTACACACAACACTAGCTTGGAATGCTTTACATGCAACTGTGGCCTTCTTCAATGGCTTTCATTGTACACAAGGCCGAGTTTCACTAAACAATGATATGTTATTAAAATATTATTAAAACTATTTATTATGAATTGTAATACCCACTTTTTGAAATTTTTTAAATTTAATTTTTCAAAATGTTTTTCATTTTTGGATTTGGAATATCGAAATTATCCTTTGGTGAAATTTTGGTATTTTTCTAAAAACGTTCAATTTTTGATGAAATAGTGAAAACACTGGGTTACTATTTAAAAACCGAATTTTTATTTAAATAATTATTTGTTTTATTTATATTTATTTTTGGTCAAAATTGATACATACTACCTATATAAGTTCAAATTAATTCATTATATTAATTTTATAATAATTTTAGATATATAAAAATTTTATTGAACTTTTCAACGTGTTTTACCCACCTCTTAAGAGAATTTGGAAATTCACATAAAACATAATTTTACCAATTCTGTGAGGGGAATTTAGAAAAACTAAGAGACACAGTTAATATTAAGGACTAAAATGTGGTTCATTGAGATGAAAATAATTTTTGGTGAAAGGTAACTTTTTATTTTTATTTACCACAGTTAAAAATAAATAGGGTAATTACGGGTAAAAATGATATAATTATTACCATAACACATGTCATAATTCTATTTGATAAGGGAAATTCAACCAAAAACAACCTTAGGAATAAAATATGACCATTTAGGTCCACTTGTATTAGATTAGGACATTTAATATTATTTTATTTATTGAATAGTTAAAATAGTTAAAATCAATGTATAATAACTAAAAAATTATTAATAGAGGGTTATATATAAGATAAATTCTACTATAAATATTAATTAGAAATATAAAACGATTTCCCACATAATGGTATTTTATTTATAATTTTTAGAAGTTAAATATGTTAATTTATTTATGACACAATGATGATGCAGTAATTATCTTATTAATGAAATATTAACATAATTGATGTTATAAATACTCAAATAAATGTAATTTGAGACTTTTTATTAATTAAAATAATTTTATAGGTTATTATGACATGTTAGAATTTATTTAATTAACTTTTTTAGAACTAATCATTCTGTTATGATTTTTACAAAAATCAAGTACCAAATAGTGTCAAAATTGACACAAAATTGTTTTTAAAACAAATATTATATTATTAATTGTTTTTATATTCCTAAAAACTTAAGGATCAGACAAATGACTTAGATACAGTTATATATATTAGTAATAAAAAACTTGGCGTTCTTTTGTCTTGTTATATTATGTTTATTAACCTTATAGTGTATGAAAACAAGAAGAGACGGTAAAAGTTAAATTATCTAACATAAAGTTATATCTAAATGATAAGGTTAAAATAAAAACTAAACTTGTATAAATACTATTGGATGAGATTATATCGACCCATTCCCACATTATCTTACAAATAAATCAATTTGAAGCTATTAAAAACCGAATATGACTTTATAAAAAAAAAATTTAGTTTTTCCTAAGGTGCCCCTCTCCTCCCTTATAAAAGGGAACCTCCTCCCTCTCTTCCTCACACCACTTTGAGCCTTCATGATAGGACAAACCATGCCAAGTTCTCCTATCCACTTCTCTAGAAACATCCTAGAGGCTCTGGTCTTCTTCAAAGACTATCTTTAGTGCCCAAAGAGGACGTTAAGAAGAGGCGCTTTAAAGAAGAGGTAATGTCTTTTACCGATTCTTTCAACCTTATTTCTTCTTCTACTTCTTCTTCTTTAGTTGTTTCATTATGAAGTAATAACATCAGTATCACTCATATATTGATATGTTATTATACTTATAAAACAACCCTATTTCACTATCTATCCATCCTACGGAAAATGAAATCATCGTGCATGCCTACGTATGGAATACCATCTCCACACCGTGGTGAAATCTATTTTCCACCACCACTTTACTTGGATGGGTATAATGGTGTAAATAATAACTATATATGATTATTGTAAAGTTATATTTATTATTAAATAGAATACATACACTCCAATACAATCCATGATCATGGGAATGATATCATCGCTCGTGTGTACGTACGGAATACCATCTCCACGATATGATGCGACTCGTTCTACATGATCTTCATTGAATAATGATTATATAAATAAATTTAATGAGTAAATATTATATATATTACACTAATACCATTATAGAAATGAGGTATCTATATCCTAAAAAAATTAATAATAATTTATTCGACAAAACACGCATAAGAACAAAAAGAAATAAACACTCGAATAACAAGTAGCAATGAAATATTACTAACAAAAAATAAGAATCTAAAAATATGACCATATATGATATCATAAAAATTAGTCTGATTATGGAATATGTCAATGACATTATTTAAATCATTACACAGGAGTTTCGGACACTTACGAAGAAAATCAGACCTAAGGTAAGGGAAAATCTCGAAATCTCAATTTTTATCTGAGATTGTTTATACTTCTGTAATTACTGGGGCATATTTATCATCGAAATTAGTGTTTCATTAATATATAATATTATTTCTATCCTTATACAATTTTTTAAATACAATTTTACATATTGGTTAGTTTTTAGTAAAAGATATGAAAGGAATCTTTTGTTGTTTTTCGAACGATGTACTTTTTGACTTTTACGGCCAAAGTACGAGAAAAATGTTTTTTAACTTATAGGGACAGAATAGAATTTTAGAAAACTATTTACATGAAGATTAATTTATATTTTTTCATGTTTATTTTTAATCAACTTATTTTTGTTTAAAATTATATGACATTTTAAGAAAGGAAAATGTTTTTGAAGAAGAAAGGATATTTTCTTCAAGAATGGAGTTCATGCATTTTATGAAAATTATTTTACCTCTAAGATAATATAGGGTTCTGTTTCTAGCCCTATTTTTACATTTATTTGATTATGTTATGATGGAATTATATTTATGAATTCCTTTTATCTTATATGGATTATGTTATGATGGCATGATGTTTAAGAATCCCATTTTTATTACATGGGTTATGCTATGATGTATGATTAATGATTTTGTGGCTCACATAAGAATGGTATAATTATGAGATGGGTGGGACCTATATCTCCATCCAATTCACTGGGTAAAGATTTATATCTCATGAGATAGACATGGCAGGAAAGGCAGGTTAATCTGCTTCAGTGAAACATGACTAAAATGAGGAGTAAAATCGGTTCAGAAATGGACTTTGTCCGCTAAGATAGTCTTGACAATGAGTCTTCACTAATAATAAATGATTCTCTATGATTATGTGAGTATGCCAAAAAGTTTCATATTTTATTTTATGATTATGGGGATTACATTTCACTGCTATGATTTATCCCCTGTTTTGAAATTATGATTTCTTTTACAGGTTATGATTTCCAAAATGTTATGTTCTTATGAATATGATGTGATTGATATTTCTTTTGTTTACCCTTTCTGAGCATTTGAGCTCACCATTTTGTATGTTTTCTTTCCCCAGGTCAGGAAGAAGGTTACTAATTAGGATATGCCAAATGGGACTCTAGATATGATGAAATAAATGGGAGACAATGTAAATGCTTTATAAACTAGTTGTTTATGTTTCCCTATTTCTAAAGACTTTATACCTATACAGTAATTTCATGGTTTTGTTAAATGTTTTAAAAAGTATGCTTAAATTTTGATGTATTAACAATGTATTTAAAGTATGGGTAATTATAGTTGGTATCAGAGGAAAGGTATAGACATCCTTTAGAAACTAGGATGTGAATTCCTTAATAAGAACCCTAAGGATAAGTCTAAACATAGAACAAAATCTTAGTGTTTTAAAAATGGCCATTAATAACCCATGATAAGACATTAAGTGTGACATTTTATTCTTTATTTTGTGGTATTCCTATTATAATTTTTATTTCTCACACTATTCTTCTTGGTTTTAGTCAATGGCTAGAACCAGAAGTACATGTGTTAATTCTGAATGCGACGGGAAATGAAATGATTGTCCCACTGAGCAACCAAACGTTATGGGTGCTGGAATGAAAAATCTTGTATCCATGCTCACACAACTTTCTCAAGCTATGAATCATGCAAGACTTGCAAACGACCAAAGGAAGGAGCAAAATTCTGTTGAATCCTTCATGAGGCAGCATCCCCCCTCATTCAACGGGTCTACTGATCCATTAGTTTCTAAACAATGGATCAGTACTACTGAAAAGTTATTTTCATTTCTTTAGTGTTATGAACATGATAAATTCATCTTAGTAGTATATCTTTTGTAAGGTAAAGCTGATCAATGGTGGAATCTTATCAAGAATATGAGTCCAAGAGATGAAATTGAGTCCATGGAATGGGACCAGTTCAAGAACTTATTTTTCAATAAGTGCATCCTTTGTATTCTTCGAACAAAGATAGTGAAGGAGTTTCTTGTACTAAAGCAGAAGGATGATGAATCTATTTGTACTAATGAAGAAAATTTTACAAGACATGCAAGCTACACTTATAGTATTTTTATTCAAACTAAGATTAAGATCGATTGATTCTTTAGTGGCTTAAAACCAAGTCTTCGAAGGGCGTTATCAATAAGGGACTTCAATAGCTATGAGGAAATTGTTTGATGTGATCTCAAGGTTGAGAAGGATATTTGAGTAACCCATCAGTCATATAGGTTTGATAAGAAGGGGAAAATGGAATTCAAATGAATATCTAAAGAGCACACTGAAAAGAAGATGAGTTTTCCCTTATGCTCAAAGTGTGGAAAGAAACATGGAGGGTGTTGTATTAAAGGGACAAGTAAATGTTTCAAATGTGGAAAAGAAGGTCATCAGGCATTTGAATGTCGCAATGATGGGAAGAAGATTTCTAGTGATGCGAATAATGAAAAGGCTAAAAAGAGTGCACCTCCTACACTTAAATGTTAAAAGTGCATGGAAATGGGTCATTATGTTAATAAATGCCCTAAACCAAGGGTTGTTGATGAAGATCGACGTCAAAAAACTCTTAATCCTAAAGACAAAGGAAAGTCACATGCAATTTCTATCAGCGATGTGGAGTATGATAATAAAGTGTTGAAAGGTACACTTACCATCCACTCTAAAGTAAAAAATGTTTTATTTGATTCTGGATAGACCCACACTTTTATTTATGAAGAACTTTCTAAGGGTATCGCCGTATTACCCCAACAATTAGATGCTGAGTTAGCTGTGACAACCCCTAATGGCACAACAGTCACATCAAAAGTTTACAATACTTCTCCGATTGAATTATATGGGAAAGTACTTTCTACAAATCATGTGAACCATCTTATAGTGGAATTTGATGTGATTCTTGGCATGGATTGGACTTTTTATATGGATCTCATCTCAATTTCTAATAAAGGGACGTCACATTTCATATTCCAGATCAATATATGATCGTCTATCGATGAAAGGATGAACATAACCTTTCGGTGGAAATTTCATCCCTCTTATGGGTCTTGATTCCACTAAATGAAGGTTATTTATGTCAAATGGTTGGTGACAAACTCATGATTAATAATATTCCCATTGTACAGAAGTTTGATGATGTCTTTCCGGAGGAAATTCCAGGTCTTCCACCAAATCATGAAGTTGTGTTTTCAATAGAACTCATACTGGGTGCTTTGCCTATTTCAAAGAAACCTTATAGAATATCCCCAATTGAGATGTAGGAATTTAAGAAGAAACTCCAAGAGAATCTTGATAAGGGATTCATTCACCCTAGTGTGTCACCTTGGGGAGAACCTGTTCTATTTATTAAGAAGAAATATAGAACAATGAGACTCTGCATTGATTATCGAGAACATAACAAGATCATTGTGAAGAACAAATTTCCTCTCCCACGCATTGATGACTTATTTGACCAAGTACGCGGAGCTCAATTATTTTCCAAGATTGATCTCCATTCAGGGTATCAATAATTAAGTGTCAAAAGGGAGGATATACCAAAGATAGATTTCCATAGAAGGTATGGACACTATGAATTTATAGTGATGCCATTTGGTCTTACTAATTCCCCTGTTATCTTCATGGATCTAATGAATAGAGTCTTTAGAGACTATCTTGATCAGTTTCTTGTAGCCTTTATAGATGATATTCTTGTATATTCAAAGAGAAAGGAAGAACATGATGATCACTTGAGAATTGTATTGAAGACCCTAAGAAAGAAGAAGATTTATGCCAAATTTACCAAGTGTGAATTTTGGCTTCAAAAAGTTGCATTTTTGGACACATAATCTCAAAATAGGGGATATTTGTGGATCCAGCAAAAACAGAGGTTATTGAAAGAAGGTCGAGACCAACAACAGTAAATGAGATCTGACATTTTCTTCATTTGGCTGGATATTATCGACATTTTGTGAAATTTTTTCATGATTATCTAATCCACTCACCAGGATGACTCAAATAGGAGTTAAGATTGGGTGGAAGAAGGAATATGAAGAGAATTTCATGGAGTGGAAAAGAAGGTTATCTAGTGCACCTGTACTCACACCGCCCTGTAGTAAAGAATGGTTTGTGATCTACAGTGATGCATCCATGAAGGGGCTGGGGTTTTTTCTTATGAAAAATGATATGGTGATAGCTTATGCCTCACGACAGATGAAAATCCATGAGCAAAATTACCCCACTCATGATTTGGAGTTAGCTTCGGTAATCTTTGTATTAAATATTTGGAGTCATTATCTTTATAGTGAAAGGTGTGATATTTATACTGATCATAAAAGTTTAAAGTATATTTTCACACAAAAGGAGATGAATATGCATCAAAGAAGATGGTTGGAGCTGATTAAGGATTACGACTTCTCAATTCATTATCACCCTGGGAAAGAAAACAAGGGGGAAGATGCATTAAGTCGACAAAACCATGCTAGCTTATCCATGATGAGGATCAAAAAAGATCCAATATTTATGGATTTACAAAGGACGGATCTTGGAATTATAATGGAAGGGGGAAAATCTTATCTTTCTCAAATGAATGTTCAACCATATATACATATGAAGATTATAGAGTCATAGAAAGAAGATGTAGAGTCACAAAAGAAGGTGAGAAATGTTCTTGAATTACACCTTGATTGTGATGGGATAATAACATTCAGAAATTTGGTTTGTGTTCCTCCCATCCCAGAATGAAAGAAGGAGCTGCTGGATGAGGCACATAATTCTTCATTCTCTATTCATCCTGGAAGCATGAATTTGTATAGGGACCTGAAAAGTACTTTTGCTGGGATGGAATGGAAAGAGATGTTGCTGAATATGTCTCTTGATGCTTGGTTTGTCAGAAAGTTAAAGCTGAGAGACAGAAGTCTGAGGGGATGTTACAACCATTACCCATACCCGAATGGAAATTGGAAAACATCACTATGTACTGTGTATCTTAAATTACTAAAACATCCAAAGGTAATAATCCTATCTGGGTCATAGTTGATTGTCTTACAATGTCTATACACTTTATTGCTATTAGATAAGATTTCTCCCTATATCAACTTGCCAGGATATATGTAAATGAAGTGGTAAGATTGCATCGAGTACCACCTTCCATTATATCTGATTGGGATCTGAGGTTTACCTCAATGTTTTAGTGAAGTCTTCATCATACTCTGGATACAGAGTTGAGTTTCAGCACTGCTTATCATCCTCAGACAGATGGTCAGTCTGAGAGGACAATTCAAACTCGATAAGATATGTTGAGAGATTGCTCTATGGATTTCAAAGGTGGTTGGGATCAACACCTACCTTTGGTGGAATTTTCTTATAATAATAGATTTCACTCCAGTATTCATATGGATCTTTATGAAGCTCTCTATGGAAAGAAATGTAGGACTCCAACTTTCTGGGATGAAGTTGGGGAAAGAAAGCTATTAGGACATGATATTGTTGATGATATGGCAGAAAAGGTCAGATCTATTCAACAACACATAAGAGTAGATCATAGTCGACAAAAAAGTTATGTCAACAACTGAAGAAAAGACCAAGAGTTTGAAGTGGGTGGTAATGTGTTCTTACGAATATCTCATTAGAAGAGAGTAATGATATTCGGAAAGAAGGGAATGCTGAGCCCTAGGTATATCGGTCCTTTTGAAATACTGGATCGTGTTGGGAATATAGCTTACCGATTAGAACATCCACCAAATCTTTCTCAATTTCATGATTTTTTCCATGTATCTCTCTTGATAAAGTACATACCTGATCCTTAACATGTACTCAGCTTAGAAGTTGTACCGCTGGAGCGAGATCTTTCAAATGAAGAACAATCGATAGAGATTCTGGATCGCAGTGAAAAAGTTCTATGGAACAAGACCACTCGCTTGGTGAACGTTTTATGGAGGAACCAAAAATTAGAAGAAGCTACATTTGAGATTGAGGATATGATGAGGGAGAGGTATCCTCATCTGTTTGTTACAAAGTGACGAATTTCGAGGGTGAAATTCATTTTAAAGGGGGTAGAATGTAACACCTAATATTTTTTTGTTTTTATGTTATATAAATCATCAAAGTAACATTTCACTACACACAACACTATCTTGGCCTTCTTTACATGCAACCACGGCCTTCCTCAATAGCTTGCACTGTACGTAATGTCGATATTCACTAAACAATGATATGCTATTAAAATATTATTAAAACTAGCTGTTATGAATAGTAATACCCACTTTTTGAAAATTTCTAAATTTTATTTTTTAAAATGGAATTAATTTTTGGATTCAGAATATAGAAATTAGCCTAGGGTGAAATTTTTGTATTTTTTTGAAAACTTTCAATTTTTGATGAATAGTAAAACACTTGGTTACTATTTAAAAACCAACTTTTTTTTAAAATAATTATTTATTTTATTTAAATTTATTTTAAGTCATAATTGAGACGTAATACCTATATAAGTTCAATGTAATTAATTGGAGTCATTTTATAATAATTTTAGATATATAAAAAATTTATTGAACATTTAACCGTCTTTTACTCACCTCCTTGGAGAATTCGGATATTCACATAAAACATAATTTTACCGCTTTTGTGAGTGGAATTTAGAAAACATGAGAGACATGGTTAATATCATGGTCATAAATTTGGTTCAATGAGATGAAAATAATTTATTTTGAATAGTATCTTTTTACTTTTATTTACCACGGTTAAAAGTAAATAGGGTAATTAAGGGTAAAAATGATATTATTATTACCCTAACACATTCCTAATTCTATTGGATAAGGGTAATTCGACCAAAAACAACCTTAGGAATAAAATATGACCATTTATGTCCACTTGGATTAGATTATGAAATTTAATATTATTTTATTTAAAGAATAGTTAAAATAGTTAAAATCAAAGATTAATAAATCAAACATTTTTAATATAGGGTTATACATAAGATAAATTCGACTATAAATATTCATTATAAAGATAAATATATTTCTTACATAAAGGTATTTTATTTATAATTTTTAGACAATAAATAATTTAATTTATTTATGATACAATGATGATGTTGTAATTATCTTATTAATGAAGTATTAAAATAATGGATGTTATAAATACACAAATAAATGTAATTTGAGACTTTTTATGAATTACACTAATCATATAGGTTTATATGACATGTATTATTGATGTAATTAACTTTTTCCGAACTAATCATTCTGTAATGATTTTCACAAAAATCAAGTACCAAATAGTGTCAAAATTGACATAAAATAGTTTTTAAATAAATATTATATTATTAATTGTTATTTTATTCCTAAAAATCTGTGGTTCAGAAAAATGACTTAGATAAGGTTATATATATTAATAATAAAAATATTGGGGTTTGTTTGGCGTGTTATAGTACGTTTATTAACCTTATGGTGTAAGAAAACAAGAAGACACGGTAAAAGTTAAATTGTGTAACTTAAAGTTAAATCTAAATGATAAGTTTAAAATAGAAACCTAAACTTGTCTAAATTCTTATTTATGAGAGTATTGCGACCCATACCCACCTTAGCTTCGAAATAAATCAATTTGGATCTATTAAAAACTGAATATGACTTTATAATAAAATAATATTTTTAGTTTTTCTTAAGGTGTCCCTCTCCTCCCTTATAAAAGTGTACCTCCTACCTCTCTTCCTCACACTGCATTGAGCCTTCATGCTCAGAAAAACCCAGAAAATTTCTCCTCTCCACTTCCCTAGAAAAATCCTAGAGGTTCTGGTCTTCTTCAAAGACCATCTTTAGTGCCCAAAGAGGTGGTTAAGACGAGGCGCTACAAAGAAGATGTAATGCCCCTTACCGATTCATTCAACTTTATTTCTTATTCTACTTATTCTTATTTAGTTATTTCATTATGAATTAATAAAATAAGTATCACTAATATACTGATATGTTATTATAAGTATGAAACAACCCTATTTCACCATCTGTCCATCCTACAGAAAACAAAATCACCGCGCGTGCGTACGTACAGAATACCGTCTCCACACCGTGGTGTAATCTATTTTCCACCACCACATTAAATGGATGGGTATAATGGTTTAAATAATGACTATATATGATTATTTTAAAGTGATATTGATTCTAAAATAGTATACATACACTCCAATTGAATTACGCGATCATGGGAATGATATCATTGCTCGTGCGTACGTACGGAATATCGTCTCAACGATGTGATGTGACACATTCTACATGATCTTCATTGAATAACGATTAAATAAATGCGTTTAATGAACAAATATGATATATATTACCATAATACCATTCTGGAAATGATGTATCTATAACCTAAAAATAATATTAAGAATTTATTCGACAAAACACGCATAAGAACAAAAATCAATAAACACCCAAATAACAAGTTGCAATGAAATATTACTAATAAAAGCTAAGAATATAATAATATGACCATATATGATATCATAACAATGATTATGATTCTTTAATAAGTCAATTACATTATTTAAATCATTATACAAGAGGTTTGGACACTTACGAAGAAAATCGGACCTAAGGTAAGGGAAAATCTCGCAATCTCATTTTTTATATGAGATTCGTTATACTTCGGTAATTACTGGGGAATATTTATCATCCAAATACATGTTTTGTCAATTTTTAATATTATTTATATCCTCCTACAATTGTTTAAATCCAATTTTACCCATCGGTGAGTTTTTATTAAAAGATATGAAAGAAATCATTTGTCGTTTTTAGAACGATGTACTTTTTGAATTTTCTGGCCAAAGTACGAGAAGAATGTTTTCTTTAATTATATGGCCTGAATGGACTTTTAGAACACTATTTCCATTATGCTTCCTTTATATGTTTTCAAGTTTATTTTTAATCAACATATTTTAGTTTAAAATTATATGACATTTTAAGAAAGGAAATTTTTTTTGAAGAATAATGGATATTTTTCTTCAAGAATGGCGTTCTTGCATTTTATCAAAATTATTTTTAATCTAAGATAGTATAGGGTTATGTTTCTATCCATATTTTTACATTTATTTGATTATGTTATGATGGAATAATTTTTATGAAGTCATTTTTTCTTATATGGATTATGTTATGATGGCACGATGTTTAAGAATCCCATTTTTATTACATGGGTTATGTTATGATGTATGATTTTTTATTTTGTGGCACATATAAGAATAGTATCATTATGAGATGGGTGGGAACTATATTTCCCTCCAATTAATTAGGTAAATATTTATATATCACTAGATATACATGCCTCGAATGACAGGTTAATCCAGTTCAGTAAAATAGGACTGAAATGAGGAGTGAACTCGGTTTAGAAATGGACTTTGTCCACTATGATAGTCTTGGAAATGAGTCTTGACTAATAAGAAATGATTCTATATGATTATGTGTGTATGCCACAAAGTTTCATGTTTTAGGTTATGATTATTGGGATTACATTTTACTATTATGATTTATCCCATGTTATGAAATTATGATTTCTTTTGCATGTTAAGATTTCCAAAATGTTATGTTCTTATGAATATGATGTGACTGATATTTCTTTTGTTTAACTTTACTGAACATTTGAGCTCACTCATTTGTATATTTTCTTCCCCCAGGTCAGGAAGAAGGTTATTAAGTTGGATATGCCAAAAGGGACTCTAGATATGATGAAATAAATGGGAGACAACGTAGATGATTTATGAACCACTTGTTTATGTTTCCCAGTTTCTAAAGACACTATACCTAAATGGTCCATTAATGGTTTTTTATAAGTTTTAATAAGTATGCATCAATTTTGAAGTATTATCAATGTATGTAATGTATGGTTCGTTATAGTCTAGGCTTCGGGTCTAGCCCTATCTTCCAAAAATCTCCATGTCATCTTGCCCCCTTGGCCTAACCTTCCCCGGAGAGTGGAGTATATAGCGTGTTGCAGGGATATGTCTTTATTCACATCAGGCTTGTAATGAACAGGCCAAGTACCTCTCCCTCTTGAGCCACTTTGTCAACCCCTTTCGGCAGTTCACCAATGTGCTTATGGGTACTCTGGTTTAGTTACCTTGAATGTTGGACTCTATACGGACACGTCCGTACCCGCTTTTTAGGATTTTTGTTCCTTTTCATCGGGGCTTTCCTCACATTTCACACCCAGAGGGACCCCCAATAACATCCTGCATACCTCTCCCAAGGGCTCTCCTACCATTACGGGCCAACAACCCTGAGGGTTTCGGGCAACAAATCGATAAAAATCCAGCGTTGCGAAAAAGGTCAGTGGTTGATTCTCTTTTGTTGTTCCCATTTCAGGCTAATGCGATATAGATACTGCTTTTCCACCATGGTCAACAGTAATTATCCATTGGCATGCCAACCCCATTAAGCCCAAAATGCTAGTTACACGATTCACATCCTTCTCCATCCCCATCATGCCCATGTAGTGCTTCTAATCTCTTGATACTATTCCTCAGTAAGCATCTATGTGTTATAGGAAAAAGCCACATTAAAGGTGTCCTTCAGGGATCTTCACTGACTTCCCCTCGATTGACATTCTGGGTATTGCGATAAGGATCTTCCTCCCTTGTTTCCCACACCAATTTTATCTCATGTGGGGTTAGGGATCAGGTCGAGGTCTGCACTTACATAGAATGTTTCCATCCACCCATGGTCCGAGCACTAAGACCATAAACTAATATCCCCTAATAACTATGTCTATCTTGATTCCTATCCTCATGGGATATGTAGGAATGCCCAGACCACCTACCATTGGGTCTAATTTGAGTTCAGCTAATTTGTCTCTTATGTCCTGTCTTCCGGACCCTGACTACAGGGACTGCGTGGCGTGATGTGGGACTATGTCCTCGTTCACGTCGGGTTTGCAATAGCCGCACCACGCACACCCTCTTCTATGAATTAGCCCTACTATTTCCTGTCCCGCATAACATTAAATGTCACCCTCACAACTATGTATGCTTGATTCCCATCCTTATGGGATATGTAGTACCACCCAAATGTCTAGAATTCGTCTCCATCCCCACCTCTTAGAGATCTACCGATCTCCCCGGTCACCAAGGTCCCTTGGCCTGTCCCTCTCTATGAGGTGGATATATATGTGTGGTACAAGGTTTTTGGCACCATTCCCCCCTTCACCAGGGAATCCGACATCTCTTGGCCACCCTCAAGTTGAGTCCCTCGACCCCTTCTAGTGGTTCGACCATGTGTTAAGAGTACTCTGGTCTACGACCAAGAGTGGCAGATTCAACATGTTCAAGTTCCTTCCACTTTTCAATCTTTGTGTTTCCCTTCATTCGGTCTTTCATCATCTTTCACACCCAAAGGGACACCCAAGAACGACCTGGATACCATGCCCAATGGCTCTCCTACTGTTACAGGCCAACGCCCCCGAGGGTTTTGGGCAACAAATCTATAAAAATTCCACGTTGCGAATATGGTCAGGGGTCGATGCTCGTTTGTTGTTCCCATTTCAGGCTAATGAGATATGGATGCTGCTTTTCCACCATGGTTAGTAGTAACCTGATGTCATCACGCCGGCCCCTTCAGTCCTCGAATGTTGGTTGCATGGTTCACATTATGTTCCACACCATCATGTCCAGGTGGAATCTTGACACTTTTGGAACTATTCCTCAGTGCACCTTTGCAGGACAGGGGATAAAGCCACAATATGGCATCCTTCGGGGCTCCCATGATCCGAGATCTAAGACCATAAACTAATATCTTCATCTAGAACTACGTATGGATTGATTCCCATCCTCATGGGATACATAGGACCTCCCGAACAACTCGTTTTCGTGTCCATCTCATTGGGGAGCTAGTATCTCCCCCTTCATCTCTCACCACTATGTAGGCCCCTCGACCTGAGATTCCTCTATCGGAATTGCATACGGTGTGATGAGAGATCATGTCCAAATTCATGTCAGTCATGTTTCATGGCACCATACACATTCCCCATCTAGAATCATCTCTGGTACATCTGCGCTTCATGATGTTAAAATGCATGCTTGGTCCAATTACACAACTCTAAACTGTGACATTGTCGTCCAAGACACACGACAAAAAACAACAATGCATTGTGGTGGCCTCATCATAGAGAAAATTACATTGGGTATTGGAATCGTTCCATAACATTTTCCAATGCCTACTATGGATTGATTATTGTGGCAACACCAGGGAATTCTACCCTCGGCCTGTCGCTTCACAAAAAAAACCACTCACCTTAAAGGACAAACAAGATCTACCAAATACCTCTCCTCTTGGTGTGAGGGATAGACCTGCACACCCCCCTCATCCTTTTCACTGGTGCCTTACTGCACTGTGCCACCCTAAAAAAAAATGGGTTTCTTGATTCCCATCCTCATGGGATACGTATGAACGCCTGTGCATTTTTTCCCAGTCCCATCTCAACACTCATATTCAGTCCCATGGACTAAAAACTCTTCCAGGGGGGGGGGGGGGGTTGTGCGATGTTGTATGATATTATTTCCTCATCCACGTTGGGTTGTTCACCGCACCGTACACATCCTCAGTCCCCACCCACATCTGGTTTTTTGTAATTACACATCGCATACCTCCTATTTTTCCTTCCATTATTGGTTCGAATTATACGACCCTAAACTAAGATCTCCCTATAGGAAGGGACCCAGTTCCCTCTATCCTAATACGTCTCGTTAATGTATTCAGATTTGTTTTGACAAAAATCCTGATGTGTGGAATTTTCATGGGGACATCCCCTCATCCCATGTCCATGAATTGTGTGCTCGCTATTTGGATCTTCATCCACTTCCACGTCCAAAAGGAACCTCGAATGTCATTGATGCTAGGCTTAAGGAATCTCTATGGATGTTGGTCCTATGGATTCTCCTATCGTAACGGGGTAACATCCCTAAGGATCTCGGACGACAATGGCGACAGGTCTCGTGTTTCGAACATAGTCAACGGTCGACCCTCATTTGTTTGTCCGCATTCTAGGCTAATGCAATATGGATGCTGAGTTTCCTCCAAAGTCAACAGTTATCCTATATCATCACGCCACCATCATTGTGATCCAAATCTTGGGAATCATGATTCACACATTTACACTTCCTCATGTTCAAGTGGAATTCCATCATACTCGGCTCTACCTCTTCACGCCTTTAGGTGCGCCCCATGGACGTGTTAGCATCATTGGGCTGGTATTCACCGAGCGTCCCTTCGCCCTAACATGCCCCTTCATGGGTCAAGAATTCTCTCCATTACATCTTGTTTCCCACATTGAGCACGACTCACGTGGGCTTAGTAGTTTTGTAGGATGTGTACCATATCCTCAAGGCTTATCTTCATCCAACATGATGTTAAACTATGCCTCTAGAACTATGTGTGGCTTGATTCCCATCCTCATGGGATACGTAGGGGCACCCTGGTATTTTTCCTAGGGTCCATCCCCCAGGAGTTATAAAAAATGTTTTCCCCTTTCTATACCCCTAGAAGGACCCCTCGTTGGGAACCGTACAACTATAACTCTTCCATGAACAAGTTTAGGATGCCCTAATATGACATTGGGAAGCGAGAGACCCCCTCTCCAAAGAGGCCCTGTCTGAAAAAAAGGAATGATCCATGATCAAACTGATGTGCCCATCAAGCGTACTCCCACCACGATGTTGTAATTTCATGATTGTTGGATTCTATTCGAATAAAACATCACTCCACATTCCATGATTTTCATTCCCCTTATTTGGACCCTCATCCCCTTTCATGTCAGGAGGAACCCCATAACAGTATGGATGCTCGACCTATGGTCCACCTGTTATCCTGGTCCAACATCCTAAAAGACTGATCGACACTATTTGATTTAGGCCCCGTGTTGTGAACATGGTCAACGGTCGGCCCATATTTATTGTCCCCATTTCAGGATAACGGAGCAAGGATACCATTTTCCCCCATGGTTAATTGTTGTACTTTATTGTCACTCCACTTTCACAATGTTCTGAATCTTGGGTATCGTAATTCACTCTTCCCATTCCCACCTATTCGGAACGATTTCAGCGCCCCTGGCATTGCACTGTTCATGCACAAGAGCGTGATGGAAAAATGGTAATTCGGCTGTTCTGAGAACTCCCTTCTCTGGCCAGGTCTCTCTTATTTCCTGGAAATCTTGACTGGTTATCCAAACCCCGGATACCCAAAGTGTGGTTTACACTCCTATGTTTGGATGGGACTATGAGGTGACTATCTCTTGTTTCTTACATCGGGCCTGACCCACGTCAGCTTAGGGAATTGTTGATGGATGTCCCACAAACATTGTAAGGATGTAAAATGAACCAGTGCAAACAACGAAACT
This sequence comes from Viscum album, assembly GCA_963277665.1. Lineage (NCBI taxonomy): Eukaryota > Viridiplantae > Streptophyta > Magnoliopsida > Santalales > Viscaceae > Viscum > Viscum album. The sequence continues at coordinate 2,116,307,216 of OY728147.1, forward strand.
CATGCATGCTACGACATTCAAAAAAATTAAAGCACAAAAGTACTTTTAAGGATTTGTAATAATTACAATTCCCGGGGGTTAACTCCCCCCATGGACAGATTGACCCCATCAATAGAGTGTTGCATCTCCACCACACTTTGACTTGTGGCATCCCAGATTACTCCCGCAGACACAACTCCCACTCCTCCTCATAAGCGATGGGGAAAAGTTCATCAGCCTCAGCTCAGGCCCTCTCTATATCGGCCTGAATGGAATCCATCTCTCTAGAAGCCTAACTTATACACTCTTCTGTCTCTGTCATCTGGGCCTTCAATCACGAGATCAACTCAGATTGTGCATTGACAGAGGCTGAGCCCGCAGTCATACTCTCGAAGCTTCTCTGCCATGAGATCACGAATTATTGTATGAAGGAATTGGGAATCCACTCCCCCAGCGTACATTTTGCATAGTCATGAGCAGATTTTGTCCATCTCATTCAAACACGGTGCTTGGGGGGGTGTCATTGATGAAGAGTGTGATTAGCTTCCACGATCGGCAGTGGTCTATTTTTTGTCCACATTATCGGTAGTTGTTTCGTCCCAGTCTGCGTGATTGGTAGGTTCGTATGCAGGATACACCTGCAAGAAATATTCACCAGGATCTGCATCTGGTGTTGAATCTGGTGTGACATCTGGAACCGGAGTAGGCCTGGTGGGAATTGAGTCGACCGGACGATCCTCATCGTCGGACTCCACCTCAATAACCTCAGGCATGACCCTGTTGGTGGTCTCCCCAATGATAGGGAGTGCAGCAGCTCGGGTAGGTGGGATAACTATCTCCACGATCACCGGTATTCCCCTAGGAGGGGTGACACCAGACATCCCGACCAGCCTCGCCGCAGCGGCCCATGCCATTTGTAGAACTATATGCAATAGGTAAGTTCATGGATGTCAGTTCGAATGATCCACATATGCCAAGAAATGAATTCATTGTAGAAGACATACGGAGATTGAACTCCTGGTGATGCTTTTGAGTTGATGCTGACAGAACCCCGAGGCATGGCCCTCCGTATATTGTTCGAAGGTCTAGAGATTCTGGAGAAGCCACCTCAGGTGCTCTAGCACCACTAGACACAAAACTAGACGCATCCGCAGGTGTGGGTTCCGATGGTCCTGCATCATCACCCAGAGAGGGGCGAGAGCGAGGTTTGCATAAAAGTTCCTCCTATACGGTTCAGATGTTCCTAAGAGGTCCATAATGGCTTGAGAGCGGACCCTGAGTAAAGAAACATGGAATTCTACCTCAAGAACCTCCGCGAAATCATCAGAATCTGAGTCTTGATCTCTAACATTGCCTTCCTCTAACGGGCTCCCTCTGTCGGCCTCATCTTCCCCAAAGGATTCGTCTGATTATTCTGGGAGGGAGAAGAACTCACTCAGTTTGGCAGCCAAAAGCTGTGGGGGAACCATCTAATCTAGCAGTACCCTAACCCAGTTTTTCATTGTACGCGGGACACCACTGGAATGGACAATTTCCTCTAACTCATCCAGATATTGTTCCGCCTCTGCCAGAGACACCATGAAACCGGCCCGGACAGAGCCAATACTCGGTAAGACCATCCCGAGATGGTTCAGGTGTTTGCACATCTCAGGGGGACTAAGTTTTTGTCTATTGACGTACCAAATGTACCAAGCCTCCAGGAAAATAGCATTATCTAGGATGTCGATATGGCGTAGCTGCTTCCCCAAAGCCTAAGTGGATATCCTGTGGAATCCCCTCGGTGGCCGCCCCCCGGATGGATCTGTTCTTCCGGGTCCACCTGATCTACCACTACTACCTCATCCTAAGCTGGTGCAGTTCTTGCCACCACGGTTGCCCTGCCACCGTGAGAGGCCCTGTCTACCCTCTGACCCCAACCTCGGGATAGGGGAGGCCCGCTGTCACCAGCCTGAACGGTTGGCTGCTTCAGTATTTCCCTCAGTTAAACTACCTCCCAGCTGATGGAAAACTCTTTCACCAGTCCAAAGGAGGTAGTGGATGGAGTCAATACATTTTTCATTTTCCCATATTCTTATGAGAACATGATCCACAGTTGTATCATCACACATGGGTCCTCCTCATGGTGCTACTCCCAGTAGACCTGCGGGGTCAGCTGCTGTAGGTAACCGAATTCCCTCGCAAACCAGTATAGGTTGTACGGCTCGCAAATAGGCTCATTTTCCACCTGTTCCACCAAAACTCCACCTCGAAAGGCCATGAGAGAAGACCGATTCTCTTCCATTCCCTGGCCGTCATCGGTGAGTACCTCCGTCAGCAATGGAAACGGGTGGATGTTAAACTCGTTCGCCTTCCACACCCTGTTCAGCACCATCGCTACAGTTAATTTGACTGGGAAGCTCCCATCCGCATTCAGAATGGAGGTGAGTAAGTTTGACCCTAGTGGCGAGATGGGGTTTGGATATTCATAAACCCCCCTGAAGTGTGCTGCGATCCACCAATACTGAAGGTGGAAGATCCCGCATATCCTCGGCATCTTCTTTCCCTAGCTAACATGCCACATCATTTTGTACAATATAGAGAGCATTGGGATCCCTAGATTGACCCGATGTTCTATGGACAGTATGTATTCCCTGATTAATGAGCTGGGTTGCACCCCCCATGTTGGTATCTTTCACTGGTAGGATCCAACCGCTGATAAGGGCTGCGATAAACTCCGCCAGCCTGACTATTGTCTACTGTTCAGTGCTAACACTGAATCCCCAGTTCTTCCATTGGATGTCCTCCAAGAGCTACCAATATGAGTGCTCCTTGCCCCGTTGAGCCTCCTTCAGACAAGTTTGAGGCCTTAGTGGGAAATCTCGATCCTTCGGGATGTTCAGGAACTGCTTGAACCACTTTTTAAAGTGAACATCTCTCACCGCCTCCTTGTCCTCTCCAGGGACCAGTCCCATCAGTTCCAATGCCAGTCTCAACATCTACTCTGGATCCTTACACGTGCTCATGATGGGGAGGAACTCATCATACATGGCCCCTAATATTGGGACCCCTGAGATCTGATGGACATCCCACAGACTGATGCCAACCTCCCCATGGTGCAGGTGAAATGTGTTGGTCTTACATGACCGTCTTCTCAACAGCTCATGAATCAACTATTTTGGTTGATAAATGTGGAATTGGGAGGCCCATACCGCCTCATACAAGGCCACTCTCAGCTCGACCCCAAACTCATCGCATGAGGCACCTATCCAGTAGGCACGTACCCAGTCGTTGGGGAAGTTTCCACCCTGGCACTTGTCCCACTCATCGGACCACCCCTTCTTCGAATCCTGCAAAGCTGTCTTCAGTATGGTGTTGTACATGGGAGGGGACATCTCTTATAGCAGTGGATTTCCATTTATGTTGTTTAGATGGTTGTACAGACAGTCGGCAGTGACAGATGTGAAGACCTCCCATCCATGACCATCAGCCGCACTGAACCATTGACACTGGCATGGCATTCTCCTAAACCAGCAAGCTAGTTCGTCCATACTCGCATCAAGAATGAAGATTTCATTCCTAAGATAGAATCTATACAAAGGAAGATTCTTGAAAATCAGATAGTTCTTTTGGCTCTCGGATAGCAGTTCTGTAAAAGAATTATTGTCTGAGTGGCTTCGGACCAGCTCCCCCAGGCCCAGAAAGTTAGCCATCTCATCCCTCCGGGCGGCGTCTGCGAGAACCCCTAGCACAGCTTCTTGATGGGCCATTACAGTTCCAGAACATGGAAAAAAGTTCAGCATTGATTGTGAAGATCATTCACGGAGCTTTCTCGCAAAGCTCATTCGTAAAGCCAAAACACAGGACCTCGCCTCGGCTTGCAATCATACGTTCTCCTAGGACAGTCACGGAGTCGGAGACTCGCGGTTCACCGTGAAGCTCAATTCACGGTGGGCAGACATGGAGTATTCGGAGCATCGCGAATCTAGAGAGAAAAAGGACAAAGTCACAGAGAAGGGAAAGGACAAAATAGATGTCATCCCCACTATTTATAAGCGGCGACCCCGGAGCTTCGTGTGGCGTCCAGGCTTTGCGGCCCCCGTCTGCCTCGCGAAGCCTCTTTGCAAGTCATCATCACAAACTGCTGATAATTTTGGTGATCTCACTCAGACATCGACCCTTGATCCCTCCGCGGCTCCAAGTATGAGGGGGGGGGGCATTTGTTGGTGCCAAAATATTGGACGAAAAGAATGTAGCAAAAGAGGCCCCATGCCCTACTTCGTGAAGCCCCGATGCGGAGCCCCCCCAAGAACCACAGATGCTACGAAGCAAATGAGGCGGTACTGCTCTGTGAACTCCATGAAATTCGTCAACCCGCTGCGAAGCACCAGAGACGATAACGCTCTGTGAACACCCTGACGTTTGCGAACCCACCATGGATCAGAAGAGGCGGTACCTCTCCGTGAATCCGGTTGATGTTCGCGACCCACCGCGAAGCAACCTATTCCCCCTTCCCACTGCATGAGCTCTGCTTCATGGAACCCCTTGTCTATAAATATCGAGCTCTTCCTAATCTCTCCAAATGGATAATATGACCTTTCGGGTTCTCAACTCCCAAATTGTGAAGCACTCTTTGCTCTGGGAATCATGAGCTCCACGAGGTATTTTTTCTTCGTGAGAGGCCTCTGTCTTGTCTCGTTTTGATCCCCTCTTTCAAGAGGGATTCCCTTCGAAAGGCCATAGAGAATTTGTGAAGGAAGGGGACCCCCTAGGTGAACCAAGCAGTTGTGAAGCATTTATGCTTCACGAAACACGCACCCTGTACACGTGATCCACATGCCATGGTAGGTTCACTGTACTTCATGAAGCACACTACTTCATGGAAACTTACTTCGCGAGTCACCACTGCTTCATGAGGCGGTGCTCCACGAACACCCTTCCACTTCGTGAAGCACCTCCAACTCGCACCTATGCCCCATGATAAGGCCAAGGAACTCCACTTCGCGAACCACACCCCTTCGCAAGTGCCCTCCACTACGCAAAGCAACCGAGCTCCGCAAGGCCCCAGCCTGTGGACCCCACTTCTTAGCAATTCATCTTTCTGTGCGACCCTCCAAGTTTGCATGATGTGATTTCAAAGTCACCTGTATGACACCACACATAGCGTTTCATCACCTAATTCTTCTTCACATAGTCACACTAATGGATATTGCTTCTTCGCATAGAAACGCTAATGTGGACCCCTCGATGGTTCAATCCGCCACCCCCCTTCTACATGGACTTTCTGATGCCTTCCCTCCAACAAGGAGTAGAGGGTACATGTCATGTAAGCCCTAGGGGTGCTGAGTAAACCCACCTCATCCGAGATGTAGGACATTAAACAGCCAAGCACCGTGTCCTTAACTCATGACATTAAACTGTGACCCGACCCCGTGCCTCACACGCAGGGTCCCCCACCTCAGACATTCTTTACACCCCTGGTCCTCATAGGGGATGCTATACTCCTTCTGGGAGTGGCGTTTGTCTGCAGGTAAGGGAAGACACCTTGGTGTAAGTCTCATATCCCCTTTTTCAGAAGGTAGCACCAATGCACCTCTGTACTTCCTCACCGTCAGGGCCAGCGGGGGCGTGATAGGGAACGAGGCACCTCCTTTCTTTGGTCCCAAATCCCTCTCCCTCTGTGCTTTGTCGCACCTCGGGCATCCTTACTGGAGTATGTCCCAGCACCATGGGCCACCTAACGCGTAAGCCCCTATTCACTTCTCACGGATGCACACTTCACGACATGGTCGTCAGGTCCCTTCTGCCTCTTGTTTCTCACACCGAGCACGACTCGCGTGGGCTTAGAGTACTCATCAACCATGACAATGCCCTCGTCCAGCATGACGTTAAAATTTATGCCCTCGTCCAGAATGACGTTAAACTATATTCCCTCCTCCAGCATGATGTTAATCTTTATTCCCTCATCCAGGATGACTTAAACTGTATGCCCTCATCTAGCATGACGTTAAACTGTATGCCCTCATCCAGCATGACGTTAAACTGTATTCCCTCATCCAGCATGACGTTAAACTCTATGCCCTCGTCCACCATGACGTTAAACTGTATGCCCACATCCAGCATGATTTTAAATTGTATTCCCCCATCCAGTATGACGTTAAACTGCACACCCGAACTATGTGGTCTTTGATCTATGCCAAGGCATGGTATGTAGGACGCCTCCACGAGGTTCAAGCACACCACCAGTGGACCCTCAGGTCACCTTCACGTCAGTTCACTGACGAAAACTTTCCTGAACTACATGGACTTTGATCCATGCTAAGGCATGGTATGTAGGAAGCCTCACGAGGTTCAATCCCATCACCCATTGGACAAAGTTCCTTTATCACATCAGTTCTCCGACGAAAACGCCACCCGAACTATGAGGAAATTGATCCAAGTCAAGGCATGGTAAGTAAGAAGCCTCCCGGAGGTTCAAGCCCCATCACCCATTGGACCAAGGTCCTTCTTCACCTTGGTTTTCCGACACCCACATTCATACCCGAACTACGAGGACTTTGATCCATGTCAAGGAATAGTATGTAGGAAGCCTCCCTGAGGTTGAATCCCTACAATCATTGGCCCTGACCATCTCCGTCTCATTGTGCCAATCCCCAATCACCACCTGAACTATGTGGTCTTTGATCCATGTCAAGGCATGGTACATAGGAAGCCTTATTGAGGTTCAATCCCACCGTACACCTAGACCAAGGTCCTTTTTTCACGTCATTTCTCTGACACACCCCCGTCCCGCGTGACGTTAATCCGCATCCTAATCTAGAGGTAAGCCATTGTGACCCCACCGTCTAGATGTTCTGACACTCCTTCGTGTCAGTTCAATAGCCCCTTCATGAACTACAAGGACTTTGATCCATGCCAAGGCATGGTACATAGGAAGCCTCACAAGGATCAAGAACACCACTTCTCTCTTTAATTCTTTTTTCCACATCAGTTCACCGAAGAAACGGCCACCCTAACAATGAGGACATTGATCCATGTCAAAGCATCGTACGTAGGAAGACTCCCTGAGGTTCAAGCCTTGTCACCCATCAGACCAATGTCCTTCTTCACGTCGGTTCACTGACACCCACATTCATACCCGAACTACGAGGACTTTGATCTTTGTCAAGGCATAGTACGTAGGAAGCCTCCCTGACGTTCAAGCCCAACAATCATTGGCCCCAACCGTCTTCATGTATGTGTGCCAAGCCCCCATCACCACCTGAACTATGCAATATTTGATCCATGTTAAGGCATGGTACGTAGGAAGCCTTCATGACGTTCAAGCCCACCATCCACCTGGACCATTATCCTTTTTTACATCTGTTCTCTGACAATACCATGTCCCGCGTGATGTTTAACAACATCCTAATATAGTTGTAAGCCGTTGTGACCCCACCATATAGTTGTTCCGACACCCCTTCGTGTCAGTTCAACAGCCCCTTCCCAAAATACGTGGACTTTGATCCATGCCATTGCATGGTACGTAGGAAGCCTCACGAAGTTCAAGCCCACCACCCATTGGACCAAGGACCTTCTTCATGTTGGTTATCTGACGTCAAACCCGAACTACGTGGACTTTGATCCCTACTAAGGAATGGTATGTAGGAAGCCTCATGAGGTTCAATCCCACCACCTGGTTGTTCCGACCTCATTCACGTCAGTTCTCCCACCACCGTGGATAGCCTGTAGTGTAAGCCCCACACATTCATTCTGAACTACACGGGCATTGATTCCCTTCCACAGGGTTACATAGGATGTCTCTTTGAGACTCAAGCCCAACACCACAATAATCTCCATGATGGCTCCATTTCATTCCCACCTCCACTTCATGTAGCACTCCATCATCCATCCTGATCCTTACCCAGGCCGCCACATCCTAGTGAGATCATGTCACCCCATTCCACTCCACAAAATTTGGGAAGCCACCCACGTGGTGGATCCAATGTCGTTGTTCCCCCAAGAGGGGTTTCTCAGTCTAATTCACTCCAGCTAGTGTTCTGATCAGCTTGATCCATCTCCGATGAACGTTAAACTTGCAGCATACCCTGTGTTAAACAATGTATGTTGAGGAAAACCTCATATACATGTCTATGTTATATGATTCCCTGCACTCTATGTGGGATGCCTTGGGCTTCCGCACCCTCGAGAAGACTTATAATAATAGACAAAAGACAGACACGCCAATTCTCCAGCATTCAGACACGTTAATGATGCCTCGACGTGACTACTCCCCCAACTATAGGATGCTTCCCTAACCGGACCCCTTGGAATGTCATGATAGAAGCTATGTCATTAACCGAAGTCCATGGAAACATGGAACTATGTAGAGTTTCACGAATAATGTATTAAATCTATGTGGGAGACCCGAACTAGATGACGAGTTATGAGGAGGAATCCACAGAAGGAGAAACCAACATCCCGTCATCCCGTTTCTATCAAAGAGCAGAAATCCCTAAATAAAGAATGGATGTCGCCCACATTTGTAAAGCGGGAATGTGGGGCAAAAAAATCCACGCCTATCAAGACCCATGCAGAGAGAAATGTGCGCCCCGAAGAATGCATCAGAAACAAGTACTTTTTGGTTTATGAAGAATTTTTTATGATGATGGTATCCATATATTCAGTATTTGAAAATATTATAAACATTACACTGTTTGGGAAATCTGGTGAGACAATTGATTTTGAAAATTTAAAGACCTTTTATATAGAGTTTGGACAGATGTATTTCAGATAACTATAAAGGTTGGAATGAATTAAGATAATCATTGGATATTATTGATGATGTTTAAAAAAATTCTTATAGTTATTTATCTAATGTTATCATAATATAGTATTATGAAAAGGACAACCTATAAGATGTCCAAATATTGTTGCATCAGGCAAGGTCGCAAGACTTTAACCCGCAGCTACAGGGTGACATGGTTGCATCACCTACCACTAGCCTACGCGATATCCCAGTTTGTCTCATTATTCCATTTTTTTATGTCGGATTTGAAAAATAATATTTTGAAATGTAAAACCCTAAGATTTCAATCTTGAGTTTAAATTGAGAGGATTCAATTTAATGAAGGAGGGGAGAATTTTACTCCTGAAGACTTTAAATACAATTATTTCGGAATAAAAAAAATTTCTTTCTTTTTATGAAATACTATTCTAAGATTACACTACACACAATAATGATTTGGCTTTCATTACACGCAAGGCCAAATTTTAATAAACTATAATATGTTAATATAATATTATTAATTAATATGATATATAACCTAGAATTTAAACTATACATTATGAATATTATTGACCATATTTTTAATTTTATATATTCCATGAAATTTTAACATTCATATTATGTGTTTTTTAGATATAATATATAAAAAAATTGAATTTTTTTCAGATAAATGATGTCTTAAAAAAAATGCAGTTTTACCACCTCTAAATTGGGATCCCATTTTAAATCCAATATTTGACACTTTTATATATTTAATTTTGAAAAATGTACTTCTAAATTAAAATTGGGACATAAAATTTTAATTTCGATTAATTTTTGGTGTTTTATAATAAATTTAATATATTAATGAATAGTGAATAATACTGCATTTTAATTAAAAACAATTTTTTCATCTAAATATTTTATATAGTTAGGTTATATTTCTAATTGGATTGAAAATGTAATTTTATTTTTTATTAAAATTTATACAATTTTAATAATTGGAAGTAATTTCTCATTTAAATTGGACATAAAAACATGTCAATGTTTTTATAGTTTTTACTTCTTCAAACCCCACTTTTTAGTTTTCACAATGGGATATAATTAAAATTAATATCTGCAAATTATTTACATTGAGTTTGGAATAATGATTTCCATATTTTTAAAAATAAGGTTCAAATGGTGTAAATAGGTACCTTTTATTTTTGTACGTTTTGAATAGTTACTTGAGTAATTGTTTTTTTTACCACTGTTAAAGGGTAAATTAGGTAAATAAGGGTTAAAAGTAATATTATAATGTTATTAAACTACCCGAACACATGTCCTAATAAATTTGGATTAGTCATGGGACACCAAAACAGTACGTAGGAATATGTTTTCGTCTTGATTCCTCTTGGTTGTGATAATGGAGTGTTATTATAAGTTATTTAATGGATAGAGAAATATAACATAAAAATGTCTATTTCTACTACAAAAATTTAAATATGTGGTTAAATAATTGATATTTTTGACTATAAATTATAATTACAAATACAAAAATATTTAATTCAACAATGTATTTTATTTATAATTTTTGGAAATTAAAAAAATATATTTATTTATGACACATTGATGCTGTAATGATTACATTATTAATAAAATAATCTATTCCATTATAATATAGATATTAAAATTAATATATATTTTGAAATATTACATGCCATACAAGAATTTTCAAGATTACTATGACATTATAGGGATGACTTAATTCTTTTTATCGAAGGAATCATATTGTTATGACTTAAAATCCCAATTATCAGATAGGGTCAAAATTGACATAAATGAGTTTCTGAAACAAAAACTATTTAATTAAATGATGTAATAGTAATAATAAAAATAACATAGAGAGTGTTAAAAATTAAATTAATGTCCCAATATAGTTTTTCATGGAATTTTATAGAAACTATATTAACCATATAGTTTAAAAATACAATAAGTCATAGTCAGAATTAACTTATTTTACAATGGGTTAATTCGTAAAGATATGGTTAATTTTACAAACTAAACGTGTATAAAACCAATTGGTTTAGAGTATTTTAACACATAAATAATTTATAATATAAATAAGTCACATTTCAGCCATTAAAAACATAAAATGAATTTATAATAAATTAATATTTCATGATTTTCCTAGAGTTCCCCTCACCTCTCTTATAAAAAGGATCTCCTCTTTCTCTTTATTCACACCTAAAGATCCATTTGGATCATCCAAAAACTTCCCAGGACTCCTCCAAAATTCCTTAAATTAGTTCTCAAGGCCAAAATATGTTTTGAAAACTAACATAGGATATCCTTTTGTGACAATAAAAAGTTAAAACCCAAAGATTAAGTGTTTATTTTATCACAACTTTCGAAGTTCGTTTCTTCTTCTTCTAACAATTTAGTTGTGGTTTCCATAACAAATATTCTATAAAAATCCATATAAATTATTAGATGTTGTTAAAATTATGGGACAAGCATATCCATACTTTTATCCACCCTAATAATAATAATATCACCATGCGTGCATACATACGACTTATCGTCGGGACATCATTGGGTAATTTATTATTCAACACAAAATTATTTGTATGGGTATAATGATGATTATAATTGGAATAAATAATGAATATTACATTATTATTGTAACTACCTGATATTTTGAATAAATCGTGTTTCTTAATTTTGTGTGATTTTATTTTTTATACTCAAAAAAATTGTTTAATTTGATAACATGAGTATAATTAAAATGGGACCATTGGGTTTTGACTTTTATATGGACATTGGTCAATATGACCGCTGGAAACCAAACATTTCGATTATTTTCTCTAAATAAAAGTAATCATGGTTAATTAATATATAAATAAGATTTTATTGCCACACCATGTAGTCTTGGACCGATCAAATCCCATCAAACAGAACATGGGAAGGAGGTAGCACCACTGGGCTTTGCTCTGGACCAAACCAAAGACAAACTACATCGTGTGAAGCTAGAAAGGAATCACCTTCGCGAGAAGTTCAAACTAATAAAAATTACTACTCGTGCGATTTTGGCCGAGCCTCCCTTGAATTCTCTCACCTTAGCACACCTTACACTTAGGTCCTTTGCTGGTGTGATAAGGGGCTATGTAAGGAGACTGTAACTGCCTCGTGTAATCCACTATTTTAAATAAAAGTTTTGGTTTCTTCTTATGATGAAGTTTATGAATTTTCAAATGTCCGGATAAATATAGTATGCATAATTTTGATAAATTATAGGGAAAGGATATTTTAAAAATGTTTATGTAAACCTTAAATAATTAAAAATGTGTAATGATTTTCAAAAAATTGTCTTCTACAATTATGTTTAGTATGAAATTTAGAGTCTAAAAAGATCAAATTAATTTTTGATTAATGGTAAATTATGAATAGAGATTTTATTCTTAATATTAGTAATGTGACTAAATTTATTATTAATCTCACATAAAGAAAGTATTAATGTAATCTAGGCACCTTGATTAAGTAATGTGATTCAATAAAGTGGTTAAATAACGGTTTCATAAATTATTTTTCAAGTATTAGTTTTTTTGGGTGAATAGTGTTTTTTAATTAAAAATTAAATTAAAAATATTTAGATAATTATTTTTATAAAATGGATTTTATTTTTGAACTCAGAGCGTCGATATTATGTTATGGTAATTTTTGTGGATTTTTCTGAAAAAAATGAATTTTTGCTGAAGAGTGTATTTAATTAAAAAATAAAATAAAAATATTTCGAAAATTATTTTTATAAAATTGAGTTCATTTTTGAAATCATATCATTGATATTTGGTTAAGGTGAAATTTTGGGATTTTTCTGAGAAAGTTGAATTTTCAATTAATAGTGAAAATACAGTTATAGGGTTTCAGTATGTTTAATAACATCATAACGGTGTCATGATGATGTCATGAGATTTTAAGGGTTGGACAACCAAAGGTGATAAATTATTTTATGGGGGGACCCATGTGACCAATACCATGGGCAAATACCATGGGCAATCCCATGGTTTTTCCAAAACCACCAATGAGGTGTTCCTTGGCCATTAATGCCTTGTCCCCTCACTTTCCCTATAAATACCAAGCCATCCTCTCATCCATTCGACTACCAACTCTCCCCCAACTAATCTCTGGTCTCATTACCTCCCAAGAAGTCCTCCTAAGGTTCCCCCTAGCCATCAAGGTCCCAACCATTGAGTTTTAAGAGTGGCATTTTAAGGTAAGGGATCCTACCTCCTTCTTTCTTTTCAAGTAATCTCTTTTATGTCATTTCTTTTATGCTTCTTGCTCTTATGTTGGAGGATATTCTTTTATATTCCTCATACATCCCTTTTAATGTTCATATGATGAGATACCTTCTCTATCTCTCATAATTTAATTTTAAGAATGTTAAAGTGGCGCCGTTAGGCTGCCGAATTTTTAATGGATTCTTTCACCCTTCTCATTTTCATGTTCTATTTTCATGTAAAGTGTTTCAAGTTACTTTTTAATATGTTTTGGTATGATCTATAAATCTATCATACTTATCTTTATTTTCATATGATGAGAGACCCTATTTGATCTCTTCAATTCAGTTTTTTGAAGTTTTAAGTAGCGCCGTTAGGTTGCTAGATTTTTAAGGGATTCGTTCACCTTTCTCATTTTTTAAAGTTCTACTTTCATTTCAAGTTTTTAATTTCCTTTTTATTATTTTGGGGTAAGATATATATATCTATCATACTGATATTTTATTTTCATATGATGAGAGACCCTATTTTATCTCGTCAATTCATTTTTGTTGAGGTTTAGGTGGTGCCGTTAGGCTGCCGAATTTTTAAGGGATTCGTTCACCTTTCTCATTTTTCAAAGTTCTACTTTCATGTCAAGTCTTTCAAATTTCTTTTTATTATGTAGGGGTATGATATCTATATCTATAATACTGATATTTTATGTTCATATGATGAGAGGCCCTATTTTATCTCGTCAATCCATTTTTGTTGATGTTTAAGTGGTGTCGTTAGGCTGTTGAATTTTTAAGGGATTCAGTCACCTTTCTCATTTTTCAAAGTTCTACTCTCATGTAAAGTCTTTCAAGTTCCTTTTTATTATGTTGGGGTATGATATATATAACTATCATACTGATATTTTATGTTCATATTATTAGAGACCAAATTTTATCTTGTCAATTCATTTTTTTGAAGTTTAAGTGACGCTGTTAGGCTGCCGAATTTTCATACAATAAATCTTATTTTTGTCTTCCTTTCATGTTTTTAATTTCATATGGTATATCTTTCAAATTTAATTACAATTTTCTTAAATCCTTTTTATCTTATTCCCCTACTGTTTTATGGATCATTTATGATGGGGTGACCCATGTCCCCTCTCTTTTCAATGTTTTCTAAAAACCTCGTAACATAGCTGTTATGCTGCAGAATTTTCGTCTCAAAATGTCTCTCTCTTAATCTCAGATTAATTTATTATATTAAGTTAATACTCAAAGTTCTTTCTCATAAAGGGATATTCCCATATATACCAAAATTTTCTATTTTAAATTCTGGGATTTACATACATGAGACCCACTTTCTCTTTCTGTGGGTTTAAAGTGACATAAAGATCATGTCTTTAAAGCTGTTTTTAAAACGTTATGATTATGAAATGAAACCCATTTATTTTATGCTATATGGGTTATTTATGAAATGATTAATGATTATATATGTGTCTCACTTGATTATAAAGAAAAATTTAAGGGTGCACCCTGATAGTGCTCCAATGAATTGGGTAAATACTTAATCTCTAGAGATGACCATTTAGACTGATACCTTGGTGAATAACATTGGTAATTTTTATTGACACCATGGGGATGGACCTTGGTGAAACGGAAATGATTGTCTTTGTTAAATGTTTTAGCCACATCTTCAAGTTATGAAAAATGTTATTTTTATTATGATATGCCTCATGATTTATTTCTCATGCCTTAATGTTCTTTTTCATGACATTGTTGATGTATACCAAGTTCACATGTTAAATGCTTCCCCTTGTTTCCATTACTGGGCCTTCTTCTCACCCGTTCTTTTGATGTATGTCCCTAGGTTATGAGATGTAGTAATGATACTAGGATGAACATGAGGAGAATCCTTTCAAGTGTATAAGAATAATGTTTTATGTTTTCATGTTTTATGTTCCTGGTTTCCAAGACACTAAACCTTAAAGATCCTCAGTTTTGTAAAATGTAATGAAAGTTTATGTGATAAAAAGGTGGGATGTCATAGTTGGTATCAAAGGATGGTTTATTTATTTGTGGAAATTAGGATATGAAAACTCTAGGAAGAACCCTATATAAAAGTTTAAATATTTGAAATATTCCTGGTATTTTGGTGAGTATTGAGTAAGGGGTTGCCAAAAAAATACATCTCTGTCTGGATACGAGCAGGTAAAAGTGGCTCTGGCATAGATGTACATAGGGGTAAAACCAGAAAACACCGCTTTGAGCTAGAATCAAACGGGAACTGGTACACGACAATGGGCCTTGCTGCACTCTTGGTTAAGACACTCCTGGGGAATATGCTTTGGTAAATTCATAAGCTTAGTATGATCCATTATTAATGGAACACAGATAAAATAAAATAATGATTCACAAAAGAATATATGATCATGGATAACCTAGTTTGAAACCTATGGGATCACATGTTAGGGTATACTTTTCTTCTACAAGTTATCCTTATATGCTTTAAGTTCCTTTTCAAGATTATTAGCTAAGTATTTAAGCCCCTAATTATACTTTCTCGTCTTAGTAAATGATGGGAAATGGAAGAACATGTCCCAACAACCAATGTGATAGGAAATGTAAAGATTTCCGTAATAATATTACAGAGATTATTAAGGGATTAAAAGATGATTATTATTTTGGAATACGTTCACTATTTTGGGGACCCTATATGATCGAGGTAAATAGATTACTACAGTATTTTCATTGAGGTGTAAGGTTGACTTATATTTTGAAGAATCGATGAATTTATGGTGGGATTATTGTAATTTAGGTTACTTATGGAAATGATTAACCTATATTGGGTAAAATATTTTTAGGTTAGATACTTTTGTTATAAGATTTTAGGAGTGGTTGATGTAGTTTGGAGATGAACAATAAAGTTTATTTTGGAAGACTACGTTATCAAATCCTTCTTGGATTTGAGTTTCAATATTATTTTTGCTTATTTTGAGGAATTTTAGGAAATGTTATTTGTGGAATGGTCTATGATGAACTTTGGGTAGTACCATGGAACTTTGAAGATTTAAAATTAGTTTCAATTCCTATGGGATTATTTCTTTTTGAAGAGTTGTTTTACCTTACCCTTTATGTTTTTGGGATAATGTTTAAAGATTGAAGAAAAAGATAGTTAATCTTTTGTGGATTATGTGATTCTCTAGAAGATGATTCTTGGGATTTTGATGAGACCAAGTGTTTTTGAATTCTCATCATTTAGAGAAAATATTAGTTTTAGTAAAGACTTATTAAAGGATGAAACTATACTTGAAGGTAGGTATATTTCCATATGTTTTTGTTCTATGTTATAAATGAATTCCTCAAAATAATGAAAAGGAACATAAAACAAAAACTTTTTTGGTTTATGTTTCCTACTAGGTAATGAAAGACCGTTTACACACATCATAAGTTTGGGATTTTATTGTGGTTAACTTTTTCCTAATCATGTTTACTATCACTCTCCCTCAGAACTTGACTCTTTGTTTTCTCCTCTATGTATATGTTTTCCTACATGGAATCATAGTGTGGGTTAACTCAGGTGACCTTTGTACTTCCCTTTCATTCTTTTAAAGTAATGGTTTTACTGACTCCTTTTCCGATATGGGACTTTCAATGAAATTTCAAAACCTAATTTTAAAAATTGTGAGGAAGCAATTTATTAAGGGAGGATGATTGTAACAACCTGAAATTTTGAATAAATCTTGTTTCCTAATTTTGTGTGATTTTATTTTTTATACTCAAAAAAAATATTCCATTTGATAACATTAGTATAATTAAAATGAGACTGTTGGGTTTTGACTGTTATATGACCATTGGTCAATATGACCGCAGGAAACTAGTCATTTCGATTATTGTCTCTAAATACAAGTAATCTTGGTTAATTAATATAGAAAGAAGATTCGATGGCCTCACCCAGTAGTCTTGGACAGAACAAAGCCCATCTATCAGAACATGGGAAGGAGGTTGCACCACTGGGCTTTGCTCTAGACCAAACCCAAGCCGAACATCATCGTGTGAGGCTAGAACGGAATCGCCTTTGTGAGAAGTTCAAACTGATAGAAATTACTACTCATGCAATGTTGGCTGAGCCTCCCTCAGATTCTCTCACCATAGCACACCTTACACTTAGGTCTTATGCTGGTGTGATAAGGGGCTATGTAAAGAGACCGTAACTTCCTTGTGTAAACCTTTTTTTTAAATAAAAATTTTGATTTCTTCTTATGATGAAGTTTATGAATTTTAATATTTCTGGATAAATATAGTATGCATATTTTAGATGAATTTTAGAGAAATGATATTTTAAAAATGTTTATGTAAACCTTAAATAATTAAAAATGTGTAATGATTTTCAAAAAATGGTCTTCTACAATTATGATCAGTATAAAATTTAGAGTCTAATAAGATCAACTTAATTTTTGATGAATAGTAAATTATCAATAGTGATTTTATGCTTAGGATTAGTAATGTGACCAAATGGATTAGTAATCTCACTTAAAGAATGTATTAATATAATCTATGAACCTTGATTATGTAATGTGATTTAATAAAATGGTTAAATAACGGGTTCATAAATTATTATTCAAGTATTAGTTTTTTCAGGTTAATAGTGTTTTTAATTAAAATTTAAATAAAAAATATTTAGAAAATTATTTTTATAAAATGGATTTCGTTTTTTAACTCAGAGAATTGATATTATGTAATGGTAATTTTTTGGGATTTTTCTGAAAAAAATGTATTTTCGGTGAATAGTATATTTATTTAAAAAATAGATTAAAATTACTTAGAAAATTATTTTTATAAAATGGATTTCATTTTTGAAATCAGAGCATTGATATTTGGTTAAGGTGAAATTTTGGGATTTTTCTGAGAAAGTTGAATTTTCGTTGAATAGTGAAAATACAGTTTTAGGGTTTCGGTATGTTTAATAACATCATAACGGTGTCATGATGATATCATGAGATATTTTAAGGGTTGTCTGACAAAAGGTGATACATTATTGTATGGGGGGGCCCATGTGGCCAATACCATGGGCAAATACCCTGGGCAAGTCCATGGTTTTGCCAAAACCACCAATGAGGTGTCCCTTGGTCATTAATGCTTTGTCCCCTCACTTTCCCTATAAATACCAAGCCATACTCTCATCCATTCGACACCCAAAACTCCCACAACGATTCTCTGGTCTCATTACCTACCAAGGAGTCCTCCCAAGGTTCCCCCAAGCCCTCAAGGTCCCAACCTTTGAGTTTTAAGAGTTACGTTTTAAGGTAAGGGATCCTACCTCTCTCTTTCTTTTCAAGTAATCTCTTTTATGTAATTTCTTTAATGCTTCATGATCTTATTTTGGAGGATGTTATTTTATATTCTTCTTAATGCCCTTTTAGTTTTCATATTATGAGAGACCCCCACATTCTCTCATCATTTCATTTTAAGAATGTTAAAGTGGCGTCGTTAGGCTGTCGAATTTTTAATGGATTCTTTCACCCTTCTTGTTTTGAAGTTCTATTTTCATGTAAAGTGTTTCATGTTCCTTTTTATTATCTTGAGGTATTATCTCTCAATATATAATAAATATCTATTATTTTCATATGATTATAGACCATATTTTATCTCTTCAATTCAGTATTTTGATTTTTTAAGTGGCGCAGTTAGGCTGCCAAATTTTTAAGGGATTCGTTCACCTTTCTCATTTTTCAAAGTTCTACTTTCATGTCAATTAATTCATGTTCCTTTTTATTATTTTGGTGTATGATATCAATATCTATCATACTGATCTTCTATGTTCATATGATGAGAGACCCTATTTGATCTCATCAATTCATTTTTGTTGATGTTTAATTGGTGTCGTTAGGCTGCAGAATTTTTAAGGGATTCGTTCACCTTTCTCATTTTTCAAAGTTCTACTTTCATGTCAAGTCTTTCAAGTTCTTTTTTTATGTTAGGGTATGATCTATATATCTATCATACTTATATTTTATGTTTATATTATGACAGACCCTATTTGATCTCGTCAATTCATTTTTTTTGAAGTTTAAGTGGTGTTGTTAGGCTGTCGAATTTTAAAGGGATTCAGTCACCTTTCTCATTTTTCAATGTTCTACTCTCATGTAAAGTCTTCCAGGTTCCTTTTTATTATGTTTGGGTATTATATCTATATCTATAATACTGATATTTTATGTTCATATGATAAGACACTCTATTTTATATCATCAATTCATTTTTTGAAGATTAAGTGACGCCATTAGGCTGCCAAATTTTCATAAGATAAATCTTATTTTTGTCTTCCTTTCATGTTCATTATTCCATATGGTATATCATTCAAATTTCATTACCATGTTCTTAAATACTTTATATTATGTCCCCCTACTATTTTATGTATCATTTATTATTGGGTGACTCATGTCCCCTCTCTTTTCAATGTTTTCCAAAAACCTCGTAACATAGTCGTTATGCTACATAATTTCTATCTCCAAATGTCTCTCACTTAATATAAAATTAATTTAATTTATTAAGTGAATACTCAAAGATATTTCTCCTAAAGGGGTATTCACATATATACCAATATTTTCTATTTTAAATTCTGGGATTTACATACATGAGACCCGCTTTCCCTTTCTGTTGTTTTAAAGTGACATAAAGATCATTTCTTTAAAGCAGTTTTTAAAAAGTTATGATTTTGAAATGAAACCCATTTCTTTTATGCTATATGGGTTGTTTATGAAATTATTGATGATGATATATGTTTCTCACATGATTATGAAGACAAATTTAAGGGTGTGCCCTGATATCGCTTCAATGCATTGGGTAAAGACTTAATCTCTAGAGATGACCATTTAGACTGATACCTTGGTGAATAACCTTGGTAATTTTTAATGAAACCTTGGGGATGGACCTGGGTGAAATAGAAAAGATTGTCTTTGTTAAATTTTGTAGCCAAATCTTCAAGTTATGAAAAATGTTACTTTTATTATGATATGCCTCACGATTTATTTCTCATGCCTTAAAGTTCTTTTGCATGACATTGTTGATGTATCTCAAGTTCACATGTTAAATGCTTCCCCTTGTTTCCTTACTGGGCCTTCTGCTCACCCTTTATTTTGATGTATGTCCCCAGGTTATGTGATACAGTAATGAACCTTGGATTAGCATGATGAGAAGCCTTTCAAGTGTATAAGAAGATTGATTTATGTTTTCATGTTTTATGTTCCTGGTTTCCAAGACATTAAACCTTAAAGATCCACTGTTTGGTAAAATGTAATGAAATTTTTTGTGATAAAACGGCAGGATGTCATAATTATGATTTATTTATAATTAATATACCATGTATTTTGATACCATTATGCCATAAAATTAATGATATCATCACTCGTGCGTACGTACAACCTACTATCTCCACAATACGATGAGATTCAATCTCCACATTAACCATTTATTAAGGTTTATAAAATTCATTTGGTGAGTAAATATAATATTTTGTAATTTAATATCATTATACTTATGAATAAAATATATCCTATTCATAAAAAACATGAATTACACAAAGAAACATGCATATGGAAATGTAGCCGTTAGCACCCGAAATAATGTTAATTCAGAAATATTATTAACATAATTGTACAATTGGATCATATATGATATCATAAATATAGATATGGTTATTTTATAATTTAATAACATAATTTAATAATTATTCAACTGGTTAATTCACCCTCAACTAAAGAAAAGTAAAATGTAAGGGTTTATTTAACGATATTATTATTATTCAAGGTTGTTGATACATAAGTATCTACAGGAAAATCATTATCATCCACGCACATTTTTCTAAAAATATTTTTTTGTAAAATGTTTTACTATTATCATTTGGATTTTAAAATTCAATTTTAGCCATTTTTTAAAAAACATTTTTAAAGGAATATTTTGGTCGTTTTCCAAATGAGGTACTTTATAACCTTTTCAAAAAATTAAAGACAAAATGTTTTTTAACTTATACGACACAAGTGGCTATTTTCCACCCTCATGTAGGCTTACTATTTTGAAGCATCCCTTACAATATTACAAGGTCGTATTCAAAAAATTGGTTTATTTTAAAATTTTCATGACATTTAAATTATTTAATGTAAAAAATAGATATTTCTATCAAATATTGTTAATGAATTTATTAAATTATATTCTTCTATGTCAACATCCATTTTATGATTTTATGCTAGTTTGAGGTTTAATTATTATGATAAAATATTCCATACAGTATTAATGGTTTTGTGATATGATTGACTGTGGATGTGTTATTTTTATACTTTTCATGGTTCATGGTTAATGTATTATCATTTCATAAAATATTTTTAATGTGAATTTTTTTGTTATGTTTAAACCTTTTATATAAAATTGAATTTAAATTAGTATGTGATGGGTGGTTCTTGATGTATCCCCATGATGAATTGGTAGGTCTCACAAGACAAATTAGTGTCTTCGCATAAGGCCTTGATAGAATATTTTTCTATGGTCTTGGAAAGAGGCCTTGACGTAGTCGTTATGATGCCTTACATTAGGAATCCCCTCATTATGATTTTTTTCATTGATTTTACACATGATTATTCAACTTATAGAATATCCATGTGAATGTTTAAATGGGAATATTTGATTTATTATTGCCAGTTTATGTATAAGAAAATGTTTTTAAAGGCTTTGGTTTTTTAGTACCATGCCTAAAGCATTTATGGTTATTTTTTATAGCTTCACTATGTTGTTTATCCTTTATTGTTTTTTGAGCTCACCCATTTCTAATATTTTATTTTTACCGGATTTTAAGATGTGTTTTACAATTGATATGCATAGTTAATCTAATGGAATAATGGAATTCTCATATTATTATTCATGCTATATTTTATATTAGAAATTGTATTACAAGATCATGTATGTAATCTAGTTTCCAATAATACTAAACTGATCAGTCATTCATGAAATGATTCTTTATAATCCTGCCAATGTATTAAAATAATGCACTAGCTCTGGGTAACTGGGGTTGGGGCATTATAGTTGGTATCAGAGGATGTTTAGAAACAATCCTGAAAATAGATTTAAAAAACATAGATTAGGTATCATAACACTAATATAGACCTTGAGAATAAGTATAGAAGATCCCACTGGAATTTCTTTAATGTATAAATTTTAAGGATATTAAAATCAATAAATACCTGTATGGATTATAAAAATGTATATGGTTCCTGCATAGATATACATAGTTGTGAATACTCCAACAAGTTGTTCGGGGCATGCCTAATGGTAACATGGTAAATGACAATGGGACTTACTATGCACCTGGTTTGACACTCCCAGGGGATATGCATAATATAAATCATATTTTCTTTCAATCCATTATGAGTTATTTTTTAGTAAATATTTTCTCAAAGTAACCTTTTTTATGACTATGGGTTGGATATTCTTCAATTATTCAATTTATTTTAAGTATTTTAATAGTTTTGAATTATGCATTACGATTCATAACCTAATCAAGTGTATTAAATTATTTATAAATATATCATAATTGAAGAAATGTAAATATCCTAAATGCAACTAGTCCATGTAGGTCATTCCCTCGCAAGCAAGATAATGATAGTGAAGCTAATGACATAACTAGTTCTGAACAACTTATAACCATACTGGGACATCTGAATCAAGTTATGAATAATAACATCCCCTGTATGAAGCATCCTTATCCACAATGTGGTGGATGAATCGAAGTCCTCTTCCTGAGAAAACAAACTCCAACAGTCAATGGGACTACAAATCCATTTTTAGATGATAGATGAAAAAAATTTAGAGAAATTATCTCTGGATTTGGGAAGTAATGAAAGTAAAAACGTTTTCATGGAAGTTAATAATCTAGTAGGAGATGTAAATAAATGGTGGTCATTAATTCAAATCATAAAATAGAATGAAGATGTAGAAAATATGGAATGGATGGGGTTTAAAGAATATTTCCTAGAAAAATAATTCCCTCATGAACAAATAGCTGATATGGAAATGAAGTTTTTGAGCTTGAGGAAAAAATAGGATGAGAATGTTGCAATGTTTCGGGATGACATAACAATGTTTGAATGGTATGATTACCGACTATACACGTAACCCAAGAAGTAATATTGATCTATTTTTTTATTGTTTAAAACCCTTCCTTTTACGAACATTGGCCTAAAAATATTTTTCATTGTATGAAAATATAGTCTCGTGTGTTTTCAAGACAATAAATAAATTCTCAATTTATTATGAAATTAATGTAATGTAAAGGAGAAATAAAATAGTGGATCAAGAAATAGATAAATGGTAAATGGGGAAGAATTATTTTACATTATGTGATAATTGTGGGAAGAAACACCTTGGTACTTGCCTAAAAGGAATGGGTGTTTGTTACATATGTGGAGAAAAATTTCATTAGGCTCATGATTGTAAGGGAATGAAAGAATATATAAAATGTTATAATTTTAATGATATTTGACATTATTAAAATGATTGTCCAATGTGTCCAAGAAATATATCTCAGAAGAAGGAAGTGGATAAAGGTCAAGAATATGTTGTTACTATGGTCAAGGTGGAATAATTAATGTATTTGTGCATTTGGATTCATGAATTATATTCTATTTATAAGAAGAAGGAAAAATATATAAGGACTTTACTTTAGTACATTCTCTATTAATTAGGGTTTTAATATGATGAAGGTAACCATATATTCAGTATGTTAAAATAATAGCAACATTAAGCTATTTGGGGAATCTGATGTGATAGTTGATTTTGGAAATTTAGAGATCTTTTAGTTAGAGTTTGGATATGAGTATTTTGGTTAACTCTAAAGGATGGAATTAATTAAGTTGAACATTAAATATTATTGTTTAATGTTAATAAAATTATTAATTTTTTTTTTAATTTTATCATAATATAGTTTTATTAAATGGGAAACCCATAGGTTGGGATGATATTGTTGCATCTGGCAAGGCCGTGAGACTTGAACCGGTAATCAAAGTGGGATAAAGGTGCATCACCTACCACTGGACTATGTGATGTCTTGGTTTGTATAACATAGATTTTTTAAATGTTATTACAGTTAAATTATAAGACCATTTTTAAAACCATATACGATTATGATAAATAGTATATTTTTTAATGTTATTATCTATTGGAGAGAAAGATGAGTTAGTTGTAAAAATTCAAATAAAGGATGAAACTCTACATATCATTTAAGTATTCATCCATTTTTAATTATTATTTGAAGTAAATTAATTAATGAACACTATAGAAAGGATCATGAAATCAAAAAAAATGATATCCTAGTGAAATTACAAATTAATAAAATTTTCCTTTAGATTATCTAAGATTTATAGCTTTGTGACTATGAACTTTCTCCTCATCAT
The DNA here is from genome assembly GCA_963277665.1 of Viscum album. Classification (NCBI taxonomy): domain Eukaryota; kingdom Viridiplantae; phylum Streptophyta; class Magnoliopsida; order Santalales; family Viscaceae; genus Viscum; species Viscum album. Next base: position 2,116,331,586 of record OY728147.1, read on the forward strand.
ATTCTTTATCACTCTCCATCAGAACTGGATGGTTAGATTTTTTTTCATTTCCATGTTTTTCAACATGGAACCCAAGTATGTGTTATTTTCAATAACCACTGTAATGATTTTTATTTTAAATGGTGGTATCATTTATCAATTTTTTAATGTGGTATTTCAATAAAGATATTTTCAAAAGTCAAACCCCTATATATCAATCCCGAGTTTAAATTGTGGGGATTCAATTTATTGAACGATTGGAGAATGTTACAACCTAAGACATTAAAATATTTTTATTTTTGAATATATATAATTTCCTTCATCATTTTATTTATACCATGTTAATCATAATCTACCGAAAAAAATGTTTTGGCTTACGTTTAACGCAAGGCCCAGTTTTATTGGACTATGTATGTAAATAAAATACAACTATTTAATAAGATATATAACTTAAATTTTAAACAAGAGGATAAGAATAGTATTAACCATATTTTTAATTTTATATATTCAATATAATTTCAACATTCATCTTATGTGTTTCTAAAACACAATATATTAACAAATTCAATTTTTTCAGATAAAAGATGTATTTTAAAAAAAAATGTAGTTTTACCACCTTTTAATGGAGAGCCAGTTTTAATTCTAAAATTTTACATTTTTAAACATTCAATTTTACTAAAATCTAGTTCATTTTTATAAATAAAACATAAAAATTTTGTTCGAAATTTTTTTTGTGTTTTTTTTAACTTTCATATTTTAATGAATAGTGAAAAATACTGAAATTTAATTCAAAACACCTTTTTCATCTAAATTATTTATATAGTTACATTGTATTTTAATTTTTTTTAAATTTTAATTCTATTTTGTTTTTATCATTTAATTTAGCTTTGATCATTGAATAATTTCACATTTAAATTGGACATAAACACAAGTCAATCTTATAATAGTTTTTACTTCTTAAAAACACGTATTTGGTTTTTGAGAATGTGAAATAATTTTAAATTAATTTTTGGAACATAAATGTTTTGAGTTTGGAATAATGGATTCCATATTTTGAATTATAAGTTCCAAATTTGGTAAATATGTACCTTTTATTTTTGTACATAATAAATAGTAACTTCAGTAATTTTTTTACATACCATGGTTAAAGGGTAAATTAGTAAATAAGCCTAAAAGTAATATAATGATAATATAAAACTACCCTAAAAAGGGTCATCATATTAATATATGAGTTGTGGGAGTCCAAAACATTCTTTATGCATAATTGGTTTTTCATTTTGGATCCACTTGTGTGTGATAATGACATGTTATAATAATTAATTTAAAGGAAAGAAAAATATAACATGAACATGTATATTTTTACTAAAACAATTTTAATATTGGTTTATATAATCAATTTATTGGAATATAAATATTAATTATAAATATAAAAATATTTCCTACCCCATGGTTATTTATTTATAATTTTTTTCTTTAAATAGATAAATGTATTTATGACACATTGATGATGTCGTGATTACCACGTTAATAAAAACACAATAAAATGATGTTATAAATATTAAAATAAAAATTATTTTAAAAATTACATTCTATCCAATAATTTTCATGATTACTATGAAATGTTTGGGATGAGTTAATTTTTTTTGAGTGAATCATGTTGTTAGAACATAAAAAAACCAATTACAAAATATTGTCAAAATTGACATAAATAAGTTTTTAAAACAATAATTATTTAATTAAATTATATAATAGTCATAATCAAACTCACATATATAGTATTTAGAGTTTAATTTATTACTCACTTTAGGTTTTCATGGCATTAAATAATATCTATATTAACCATATAGTATAAAAATAAAAGAAGACAGGGTCAGAGTTAACTTATTTTACTAAGGTTTAAATCTGATATATAATGTAATTTTGTGACCTAAACATTTATATAACCTATTTCTTTAGAGTATTGGACCCTTAATCATATTTTCCTAGAAATAATTCACATTTGATCCATTAGAAATGGAAAATTAATTTATAATAAATTAATATTTCATGATTTTCCAAAAGTTTCCCTCACCTCTCTTATAAAAAAGGCAATTCTCCTTCTCCTTTATTCACACCTCCAAATCCATTTGGATAGACCAAATCCTTACCAAATCTCCTCCACATTCATATAATTCATCCTATAGGCCACAATTTTGTATTAATACTATATTATGAAGTCTTTGTGTGCAAATTAAAATTAGACACCGGAAGAAGAGGTAATTGTTTTGTCACCACATTAAAAGTTATTTTATTCTTATACTTCCTATTTATTTGTTTTTCCCATAATAAAATATTCTATATAGAAAAATATTCATTATTTTTTGTTATTAAAAACACTGGACAACTATATTAATCCTTTTATCCATCCTACTAATAATAATATCACCATTAGTGCTTGCATATGGCTTACCGTCTTCACGATGTGGTGTAATTAATTATTCAACACAAATTTATTTGAATTGGTATAATGATGAGTATAATAGGAACAATTAATTAATAGGAAAATATTTTGATTTTCTATAATTAATATAGCATGCAATTACTTACAATTTATAAAATTATAGTAATGATATCATCGCTCGAATGTACGTACGACCTACGGTCTCCTAAACGCAGTGAGATTCACTCTCAACATTAGCCATTCAATAATGATTATAAAATTAATTTTATGAGTGAATATAATATTTAGTAATTTAATATCTTTATTATTTTGAATAAAATATATCCTATGCATAATAAAAATGACTTACACTATGAAACATGCATAAGAAAATGAAGTAGTTAACACCATTAATAATTGTAATACTGAAAAATTATTAACATAATGATATAAGAAGAAAATAATTGATATAAAAAATATAGATATAATTATTTTATAAATTAATATCATACATTAATCATTATACAGGAGGTTAATTCACCCTCACTTAAAGGAAAGTACAAGGTGATTTTTTTTATTTCACAATCTCATTATTATTTGAGGTTGCTAATATGTAAGTATCTACTGGGAAATTGTTATCATCAATTTCCATGTATCTAAAAATGTTTTTATAAAATGTTTTACTATTATCCTATAGATTGTCATTATAAATTTTACCAATTTTTAACAATTTAAAAAAAAATGAATGGGATTTTCCTGTCTTTTTCCAAATGAGGTACTTTATAACCTTTTCGGAAAATTTTGGAAAGACTATTTTTTATACTTATACGAAACGAGTTGCTATTTTTCACCCTTATTTCATCTTATGATTTTGATGTTTTCCTTATGCGATTAAAAGTTTATTTTTACAATAAATGTTTTAATTCAAAAAATTCAGTGCAATTAAATGATTTAATGTAAAAAAGGCTATTTTCATTAAATATTTTTAATTAATTTATTAAATTATTTTAATTTATGTCAATATCCTTAGTTGTATTTTATGCTTGTTTGAGGTTAACTAATTATGATAAAATATTCTATTTTTTATTTATGGTTTTTTCATATTATTTATTGTGGATGTTCAATTATTATAATATTTATGGTTTATGGTTAATGTATTAACATTTCATATTCTTGTTTTAATATTAATGTTCATTATATGTTTCAACCTTTTTATATGAAAAAATCATTGAATTTACATTGCGACAGGAGGTTCCCACTATATACCCTCGATGCATTGGTTGGTCTCATGTGACAAACCAGTGTCTTGGAATAAGTCTTTGGCATAATAATTTTGTATATTCTTAGAGTGAGGCCTTGACGTAGTTGTTATGATGTTTGACATTATTAATTCCCTCATTGTGAGCTTAGTTATTGATTTTACATATTATTATTCAACTAGTAGAATATCCATTTGAATGTTTAAATTGAATTATTTGATTTATTATTTCCATATTTTACTTATGATAATTTTTTAAAAGTATTGTGTTTTATTTTTGTACCATGTGTTATATGTTTATGATTATTTCTGATCATTTCCTCTATATTTTTTATCCTTTCTATGTGTTTGAGCTCACCCCATTCTTATGTTTTATTTTCCCATTATGCCATGATGTGTTTTATGATTGATATACTTGGTTAATTAAAAATAATAATGGATTTAATATAGTATTATCCATGTTGTATTTTATGTTATAAATTGTACTGTTATGTTCATTTATGTAATATATATTATTGGAATACTAAATTTATCAGTCTTTCAGGACATGATTCCTTGTAATCATGGAAATGTCTAAAAATAATGCTCAAGCTTTGGGTAACTGGTGTTGGGGTGTTAGAGTTGGTAACAGCGGATGATTATAAATAACCTTGGAAATAAATTTAGAAAACATATATTCGGGATCATAACCCTAATATAGACTTTGAGGATAAGTGTCACAAACTAGCCCGGGGTCAACCCTGAACCGGTCAACCGAGATGGTACATGGCACATCCCGAGGGGCGCTCCTGATCCCCCCGGGATGGCAACTAGTGTCGGGCATCAAAATTAAATTGTTGGGAATGATTTGGCCCATTAAGATAAAATAAACACAAGCAACTAACCAAAGACTGACTATAAAAAAACTTACGGCGGAAAAGAAAAATGAATAGCTAAACATACCTCAGTGTGACCACTCAGGTCACCTCCCGACCAAAGTCCGACCTTGTTCAAATAATGTGTAACTCTGCCAAGAAAACCTGTCCAAAGGGAACCTGCACCTGAAATGATAAAATAGTTGTGGGAATTAAAAATGCTCAGTAGAGTTGCCAAGGTAAACCACATTCTCCAACTCTCCTTTCCCAACACAAACCATTAACACAGGTTTGAAATATAAAAAATAAAAGTATGTTGTTCACATTTTTAAAAAAAAAGCAACATAATTTTTTTTTATTTGATAATCCAGTGCAAACTACATAACATTTCCGAAAGTTTATCCATTTTATAAATAGAACTCAAACAAGGTACACCAAGGATGTTGTAAAAAGAAACAGACAACAGTGTAAGTTGAAAATAATTATGGCTGAAAGTAATCAAGAAATGTGAATAATCCAGTAACCATAGGTGATCCTAAACATCCCTAGACAACCCCTGGATGTACTCGGTTTTGGAACAACCTGCTGGTGTATTGTGAAGATCCTAATTCTATAACCAACTGGACGCCCTACTGACCAATCCAGTGGCAAAGCCCGCCTGGCCTAACAACGAATCCATGGGGTACCAACCCGTCTTATCGGGGTTGATCAGCAACCATCACTCGATCATCTATAAGATTCCTAGGAACTAATGGTGGTTATAATAATACTTTGTAAGTAGGAAGGGGCTCGCACGCGTGACTCATCTCACTGCACTTTCCTACCCCAAACATGGACGCTTCTTATGCATTCACCCATAAAGGGTTACCCAAGACCGGAGCGCCCTCTAGTACACCTCAAACATTTTACATTAAGAAAGTTCCAACCGGACCGTCACACAGATAATACCATAAATCATTTCTTAAAACATTTCACAAAACACCTTAAGATTCCAAAAATACATCCACATTTTTCAAACCACATTCCTTTCCACATTCATCACAAAACATCTCTTTTAAATGAACAATGTCAAACAGACCATTAAGCTTTACACACCCCAAATACATTTTACCAAAATCATTTCTAATTAATTTTGATAACCATGTGGAACACCACTTTCCCAAGAACTCACTAAACAATCCTTTTCAAATTTTAGGAAAAACATGCAACTTGAAAATAGATCCAAACGACCCCTTAATCCAAACACTCACCAAATCACACACCAAGATCCAAACGGGAATACCCATTGGGATTTAATTTTAACACATTTATAGAAGTATCAAAAGGGAACTAAAATAATTTGGGAACCAAAGAGCCATTTAAGAAAACAAGGTTTTAATAAAACTATATTTCAAGTGTCATCTTCATTTGAGAACGCATCCATGTGTGCACCCAGTGCACCCATGGATGTGCCAACATCTAATAGAACACATAACATCCACGAAACATTTAGAAATCTATTTTAGAAACACCACTTTCCATTTTCAAACCATACCCAACACTCCACCTAATTACCAAATTGAAAACGAAAATTTATGACAGAAGAGAACCTTCCCAAAAAAAAATTGAAACCACACAATAAAATCATCATGTTCACATGTAAAACCAAAATCACATTTCACTATTTTAAGAAAATGGAACTATGATAAACACCCCCAAAATCACATCATTTTACTTTAAAATCTCACATCACATTTTTATCAACAACCCAAGTGCATAAACACATATATATAATTGAAGTACAACACCAGGGACCCATTTTAACCAATTTTACCTATGTTGGAACATCAAAATAAGTTAACCAAGTGTGTTTTAAAGGTGAAAATTATATTTTAAAAATTAAAAAAAAAACATCTGGCACAGAATCACAAACATTATCATAGACACATATAGACCTATACCAAGAATTGACTCAAGAAATATTTTTCAGAAAATCAAAAAAATTTAAGAACCCTATACAAGACCAATTAAGAGTGTAACGAAGAAGCGAATCAAGATTAAAAATTTATTGATAGAAAAAAAAGTATTAATAGATTGCTTAGGAAACGAATTAATGAAATTCACCTTCCTCAAACAAAGCACGGATGCAATGCCTCTTCAGTGGAAGGAAGGACAACGCCTGCGAATCAACCACACACCTAAAGCAACGTGAAAAATGCATGATGCTCATCCCAGACACTAGGATTTAATGAATCTGAAAAAAAACAAACAAAAGAGGGAACACACCCAAAGGGGGGGGGGTGGGTTGGGCCAGAAGATACCCACTGGAGGAGGCCGCTGCCGGCTGAAGGAGGTGGCCGGTGGCCGGAGCGGCGAGGCGACGGGGATGCGGGGCGCGAGGCGTCAGCGGTGCAGGTTGGCAAGGTGACGGAGGTGCACCGGAGCGGCCTGGACGCCGGGGGCTGGAGAGGCCTGGTAGGCGCGCGGAATCTCGGAGGAGGTCGGAGGCGAGGGAGGTGATAGGGGGGTGCGGACGGGGAGTGGGCGAAGGGAGAACCAGGGTAGAGAGGGGCTATGCGTGTGCGGGACAGGGAAAGGGGAAGGGGTGGGGGGCGGTTGTGCGGGTAGGGTTAGGGATTTCTTTTTTTATATTTTATTATAATAATAATAATAATAATAATAATAAAACTATAATAATAATATGATAATAAAAGTTATAGTTACAATAAACTTAATAAACATCAAGATAATAAATAAAAAGTATCTTACAATGATTATCTAAAAAATAATATTACTTTTTAATAAAAATAATAATTATTATAAAAATTAACAATAATAATTTGTGACAATAATAACAATAACATTAATATAATAATAATAATAATAATAATAATATCCAAAAATTAATGACAACAAAAATAATAATATTAATAATACAATAATAAAATAATAAAGAGCAATTGCACGACACCTGGGGGGATCGTGCGGCTACCGCCCACCATGCGGTGACCGTGCATAGGTCTGAAACACGATAAAAATATTAAACAAAAAAAAATAATTCGGGACCCAGCCCAGACCTTGGAGTGAGAACCTGAATCCATAAATTAATGAAATAAAAATATTCTAAAAAGTCAGGTTGTGACAATTCTCCCCACCACAGACACTTTCTGACCCCTGAATGTCACCCATCCGAACAATAAACAAAAAAAGAAACCATGACTGAATGAAACCGAAAGATACCCCAAAACAAGAGAATGGGAGAACACAAGAGGGTTCTCCCCACCATATGAACTCTACTAGATCAGAAATTTAACATCTAAACATAGCACCCCGGGAGGGGGGGCAACGTGGGAATCCCAACACTAGAGAAAACCCTCTAAGCAGAACCTATCTGAAACAGTGATCCCATGAATAACTACCAACATCAACTCTTCCACCTATACTTACATCTCCAAATGAACACCGCTAAACCGAGATTAAACCACACAAGGTCCAAACACACTTTTAAGAAATGCACACGATTCTTAAAACCACGTCCACACAAACATAATTGCTTGGATTATAATAGTACATGTCCATCATAACTCCATGATGAAACAATGAACTTACAACAACACCAAAAAATTAACCAGCAGAAAAACAAGAACGAAAAGACTTTAAATGTTCCACCGCTAACACAGAACACAAAACCTGAACTGAGGATTCACACTCCCGGCAACTCCTGACTGCGCGCGAGCTTCACCCCGAGACTTGTGGCTGGGGCTCTGATGGCTGAAGCATCTCCTGCCTCACAGTGAGGCACTGGAATCCTCTGGTCACCGCATCCTCTTCAGAAAATGATTCCTGCAAAACTTCTCCAGGTGACCCATGAAACTACAACGATGACACTTCTTCAGAGGGGTGCAAGATGACGGCTTCATGTGCCTGGACCGGCCATATTTGTGGCAAACTGCTGAACGATATGACGGAATGGAACCCAGAACAACTATGGGGAACTCTTTCATAATAGGTCCCTTTGGAACACCCAGCTCGCCAGAAGGGGAACCTTTACGAGTAACTGGATATGTTGGATTTCCAACCGTGAGTGCTCCAGACACCAAATCAGCTAGGAACGCCTCATCCATCAGCTTATCAAAACAATGGTCCTTGGAAGAGAGGAACTGCTCCTTGATTTCTGGGAAAAGACCCCCGATGAAGAGAGAATTATTTATCAAATCCTATGTTGCTTCCTCTGGATAAAAGGACACAAGTTCCATGAAATGGTCAACATATGTATTCACCATCTGTTGACCTTGTTGAATGCACATAAGCTCTTCCCTTTTTTTTGTCTTCACCTCTTTGGGTATAAACCATCGGACAAAGATGGTCTTAAAGACATCCCACATCATTCTAACTTTCATTGATGGTGGGGCTAATAACTCCCATTCGTCCAGATCTAGACCTTCAAACAGACCCAAAACAGCACGCACTCTGACACCTTCGGGAGTTCCCAATACCCTGATGACACGCTCGACCTATTCAAGCCACATTGCGGCCTCTAACGGACCTTGATCACCATAAAGGACAGGCAACGTCTAAGAAGGACCAAAAGCTGGGAATGAATTACCAGAAACCTTGGGAACCTTTCTGGGTGACATTTTCTGAACAACATATAAAACACATAGCCAAAACCAATGTCATGTCGAACCGACATCAAAGAAAACGCCTTCATTCAAAAAAAACTAGCTCAAAAGAAACAATCAAATACAAACACAACTCAAAAATCGCTTTTTCATTTTAGATTTCAAAAAAAACATTCTTTCAAGGCCACTTTCCAAATACCAAAACCACTTTTCATAAGCCAAAAATCCAATCCAAAAATCCACTCCTCAAAGAAAACCAATTTTTTCAAAACCTTTATATTTCAAAAAATGCCCAAGGAATCCTATGAATCATCACATGTGTCCACCCATTTCCATCCACATCATCCAAAAAAAAGTTTCCCCTCACACATCCTATACACACCCACACACATCTGATCTTCCATAAAGAGTACCAAAGGTCAGGTCCTTTCCTCATCGAAACCCAAGCACTTACCATATTACCAACACAAAACACTTTAATTTTAAAACCCGATTTTCAAATTTAAAATTATTTTATAGAAAATAGTTTCATTTAAAAACTCACTTTCACTTTCAAAAGCATAATTTCACTAACTAGAATCAAACAAAGTGGAACTTACAATGATTCAGCGGAATGAGGAACTAGAAGTTACGCTTAACCCGGTGACATGGTAGTGAGCCACGCCCCAAGTAAGCGTCAACAACTAGGAGAAACTTAAACCGTGAACTTGGACTCCACATGGGTCACTACACCATGTGAGGTCACGACGTGACACTGGATTTCCATCGTTTCCATCCCTCAATCCAAAACAAAAACACAAGACTCAATTCTCGGACTACCCCTAGAGACTCAAGGTTCGGAACAAGCGAGGGTTCATGACGTCCTTCCCGTACCTACCTCCCAAGTCCCGATAGTCCTAATCTCCATCTACCAGGAAACCCAAATAATGTAAAGACCCGTAAATTTCAAGGAAATTTTTTTCTTAATTTTTTTTGGAATTTTACAAGAACGCAGTTTCTGACGGCGCCTGATTCCGAGGCCCGGTGTGCCCGGAATCATTTTCCAAAGTTTGGCTCGGGTACGTTCAGTGAACAGACGAGCGAGATTTTCTAACTTTTGAACCGGTTCCCGGAATCGAATTCTGAGGGCACCGATGAAATCGCAGCGCCGGTATTCGCTTAGAAACGCCTCTTCCGGAGTTGCGTTTGCTCGGGTGTAGTTTTTAATTTTCGGGCTTAAAGTTAAGAAATAAAATAATTGTGCGACAACTTTATTTTATTTCACTTAAGCCACTTGGAAGCCACTTGAAGCCACTTAAAGGCGGCTTGAACTGAGTTGAACTGGATAGGATGCTATCCAGAAATATCCTACCCCCTTGGTAGGATATTTGTGAGGTGGGGCCCGCACGAGCCCCGCCGTTTCTTTCCGCTAAGAAACGTACCCGTGAAAACCCGTCTTAATGAAAGTCAACTGACGTGTTTTCTAAATTCTTAACAGACCATTAAATGGGCTGTTTCTTTCGTGAATTAAATGGGCTTTTTCTTTCATGAATTAAATGACCTGTTTCTTTTGTTGAATTAATTCAACGAATTAATTCAATCATTTCTTAACCGGTTTCGTGTGTTGGCATATTAATAAAATAATACCAACCTAAAAATCCTTTGGGAAGATTTAGAGGATCCCTGTTTCTTCGGCTCCCTCGCGAAGAACGCGAAGAACGCCGAACCCAGAAATCGACGACGCCTTCGTCCGAGACGTTCTTCTGATCCCCGATCTCCGATCTCCGATCACCGACCATTCGAGGTAAGTGCTTTCGGATTTCCGCTCAAGGTTCTTTTTTGTTTTAAACACAGATTTAATTAATTATAATTTGAATCTGTTGTTCTTGGTTCGTTGAGTTCACCGACTCAATGCCGGTTTCCGCGACGACGCGACGCCTCCCCGCGACGACGCGACGATCGACCTCTTCCGCGACGATCTCTTCCGTGAAGAACGCCCGTGCACGACGATCATCAAGGTATGGATTTCTTTATGGGAGTTACCCATTTAAAATTAATTCCCGTCTTTGTTTCTTTAAAGAAATTAAAGAACCGTTTGTGAACAATTTTAATCCTATCAAAATTGTTGTTTCCTGTGTGGAATCTTTTTCTCCCAGTTGTTTATTTCTAACGCGGAGGGCGCGGGCCAAACGAACACGGCCCGACGACCCTCCGCCGTTCTTGTTTTGTGCGGATTTGACGGTCGACGACGGAACGTGCCGCAGCGGACGTTTGACGATCCCGCAGTAAAGAACGGATCCCGGGAGGAGCAACGGCGCAGACGGGAAGGAAAATGGGCCACCGGAGCGACGCCGGCGGCCGGAGGCGGCGGCGCCCCGGCGCGCCGCCGGACGAGATCCGCCGCGGCTTCAGCCACGGCGGTGGTGGGTCCGGTTCGTCCAGGCGGACGCGGCTCAGCGCGTCCGCAGTTCGCCAGCGCGGCCCGCACGCGGGCCGCGGTCCTTCATCAAGCCGCGGGTCAGCGCCCGCGGCTTCCACCCGCGCGGCTCGGCCAAGCCGAGCCGGCCGAGCCGGACCAGCCCTGGCCGGGCCGGGCCAGGCCAGCCGGGTCGGACCCGGGTCGGGTCGACCCGGTTCGGGTTGCCCCAGTTCGGGCCGACCCAGGGGGGTCGGGCCGGGTCGGCCCGGGCCCGTACCCCCCATCCTCGGACGTTTTCGTTCAAATGTCTGTAACTTGAGCTTCGTGCCTCCAAACGACCCGCCGTCAGTGGCAACGCGATCCTTGGATCGAGACGGTCGTTTCGGTATATCGCACTCAAGGTTTTGGAATACTTTTAGTTCGGCCGGGTTGGTTCGTACACGAGACCAACCGGGCCCTCGGAGCAGAAACGCTCATATCTTGAGCTACGGACGTCTGATTGACGTGCCGTCAACTTTGTTGAATTCCTCTAAGTGAGATGGATCTTTTGGCATACTCTGCCCGAGGTTTGGACGTAGGTGGAGTGCGGTCGGGTTGGTTTTGCCTTAAAAACCAACCGGGCCCCTGGGACGAAAATGCCAATATCTCTCAGACCGGGCGTCCGTTTGACGCGCCGTCTGCGACGTTGAGTTCCTGTTGACGATACGGAACTTTTGGATACATCAACTTCGGACTTCGTGTCAGTTGATGTATCAGCCCCTCGGCTCGTGGAGCGGACCCTCCCGAACGAGCTTGCTGTGTGCGGGAACCCTAGGCTGGCTGCGACTGCTACTTCGACAGCGACGACCGTGCATAGATCCTTAGTGGACTGCGGCGACGACTGTGCAGAGATCCTCCGTGGACTCCGACGACGACCGTGCAGAGATCCTCAGTGGACTGCGGCGACGACTGTGCAGAGATCCTCAGCGGACTGCGACGACTCCTGCACTCAGTGATCCTACGTGGATCAGTGCTTCAGGTCCTGCGTGGGCCCGGTCCTGTGTGGGCCCGATCCTGTGTTGGTCCGATCCTGCGTGGGTCAGCGCTCAGCGGTTCTGTGTGAGCCAGTGCCTACAGGTCCTGCGTGGGCCCGGTCCTGTGTGGGCCCGATCCTGTGTGGGTCACTGCAAGGTTAGTACCTATCGATCCTTCGTGGGTCCGACGACATAGATGGTTCAATGATCATCTTTATCGTCATCCGAAGAAGTATACCTGTATGAGCTCAATCTTGTGTTACTCTCCTTTGTGGATTGTGTTGTTCTATCCTGCATGGGTATGCATTTTCTTTCCTGTGTGGACTGGGTTGTGCTTGGGCTCGGACGTTGAAGCCGAGCGGGAATTGAATACTTAGGTATATGTATGGGCATATACCTAAGCCGTGTCAGATATTACTTCGTGATGGTATCTTTCCTTTGTGGATTATCCTTTGTGGATTTCGGGAGACCTTCGGGGGTCTCGGGGTCCCTACTGAGTAGCTTATACTCACCCCTGCACGGGCTATGCCCGCACATCGTGGTGTTGGTTGCAGACGACGGACAGCGCTGATCGTGGAGGAGGCGTGCGGAGCAGGACAGTACCTGGAGGTGGACCACTGGGCGGGACGTACTCGGAGCGGTTAGGTGGACCCGAGGAGACGTGGAGGCTATCTGTACCCACCCTTCAGGTGGGACTTCCGGAGGACGGCCTGACGCTGCAGTTTTCCCTTTTCAGTTGCTGTTTTTCCTTTCAGTTGTACTTTACAGTTGGGCTTGTATTTCCGGCCCCTTTTTACTTTCAGCACAGCTTGTACAGTTTTACATAGTGTTTACTTTTCTGCTTGCTTACTCTGTGGTGCTTGTTTACTTTTCAAAGGCAATGCCTTCCCTTTTTGTTGGGATTTTCGCCTTGGTGCTAGTCGCCAGCCCCTGGCCTATGGAAGGCGGGCTTGGGGTAGTCACGGCACGGGCCCCGAGGGTGGGTCGTGACAAATTGGTATCATAGGTGGTCGGTTCTACCGCAGACTCTGATCTTTCATCTATGTGAAGCAATAGTGTTTAGCGTATTGAGTGTGGTTATCATTCTAGGGAGTCCAGTGTTGGTGCGGCGGCCGACGTATCCATACACCAGGACCCTGACTTCTGATTTCCGACTTAATGCACGAAAACATTGATTGCATGTGTGTTTCAAGTTTTCTTTGTGATTACTTGTGTCAGCTCACCAGGTATACTGTTCTGACCGTGGCATACTTGTTTCCTCTTCAGGATGGCATGACGACAGCAGCCAGCTAGGGTTCCTAGAGTAGGGCGCGACGACAGCCCGCCGAGCGACGAGGCCTCGGTACAGGGCCCGTTGACAGCAGAGGCACCGGCGGTACCTTTACCCGCCGAGCCCCCGATGCTTCCAGCACTGGCAGCTGACGACGCACGACGCCTCGGAGCTTTGCACGAGTTCCAGTGCCAGCGACCACCCAGGTTCCGTGGGGAGTCGGACCCCCAGGCAGCCGAGGACTGGCTGGAGGCGGTCGTCCGAGTTTTCAGGCTAGTGAGGACGCCAGCAGACCTCATGGTGATCCTCGCGGCGAGCCTACTGCACGCCGCAGCCGGATGCTGGTGGAGCCTGATGCTCCAGGTACACGATGAGGCCACCCTCATCTGGACGGACTTCGAGAGCCTCTTCCGCTCAGAGTTCGTCCCGGCCACCCTCCGAGCGGTGCGCATCCCGGAGCTTCTTCAGCTGCGGCAGGGCAGCTTGACGGTCGCTCAGTATGCGGCGAGGTTCACAGACCTTTCTCGGTACTCGAAAGACATGGTACGTGACCCCTTCTTCCGGGCCGGACCTTCGAGCAGGGTTTGAGACACGAGAACAGGGCATCGCTGATCTCCCTCAGCATCCCGACCCATGCAGGAGTACTGGAGCGAGCCCTCCTGATCGAGAGCTTCCTGGCTAAGTCCACAGCGAGACCCATCGCAGGGCGGCAGATAGCGGAGTCTTCGGCAGCTCGTAGCCGGCGGATGACTCAGGGTTCCAGGCGGACCAGACCTTCCGGCAGGCGACCTCGGGACGCTGGCTCAGCAGTGCAGGGCACCCGGCCCGGAGCCAGCCTTCCGAGAGGCAGACAGTGCTACGAGTGCGGCGGGCAGGGCCACATGGCTCGTGACTGCCCGACCCGTCGTACCGAGGGAAGGCAGACGCTGGAGGGGCCACCCAGGCAGAGGCAGAGGGTCGATCGTGGCGGTCCGCAGGGAGGAGGCGGACGAGTCAGAGGAGCTGGCCGAGCAGCAGGTGGTGGGCGACGCTTTGAGGCTCTGCCACCACCACCACCAGGAGGCCCGCCCCGACCACATGGAGCTAGCGGGCAGAGACAGGCTCAGCTCCAGGCAGCGGAGGCCTACGACCACAGCGCGCCAGAGATGATTCGAGGTACGATCTGTGTCTATTCCACCCTTGCTGCAGTTCTGATAGACACAGGGGCGAGTCACTCTTTCATAGCCACTGCCCTTGTTCGGAGCTCGGAGATTCTGACAGAGCCGTTGGCTCGATCCTTACGGCTAGAGACTCCTACGGGAGCAGACTTGACGATTACGCACTGGTGCCGGCAGTGTGAGCTTACTCTAGGAGGCGAGAGCTTCGGCTGGGATCTTCTTGTAGCAGCGTCGAGGCCTTACGACGTCATCTTGGGCATGGATTGGTTATCTACGGTCCATGCTCAGATTGACTGCATTAGGCGCAAGGTGCGATGTGTGCGCACAGACGGGAGCAGGTTCACCTTCACCGGCGAGAAGGGAGCCTTAGCAGCATAGGATGGACTCACGCAGAGGAGAGGTCAGGCCATCACTCATCAGTTGGCTAGCCTCATCCTGGGAGAAGTTGACGTGCGGAGTCCCAGTTTTCCTGCAGTGGTGGATCAGTATGCGAACGTCTTTCCCGACGACGTTCCAGGAATACCTCCTCGCAGAGAGGTAGACTTTTATATCGACCTGTACCCCGGTACAACCCCGATATCCACCCCAGCATATCGGAAGGTCCCCGCTGAGCTTTGAGAGCTGCGGGTACAATTGGAGGATTTGCAGGGCAAGGGGTTCATCCGACCCAGTGTTTCGCCCTGGGCTTCCCCGATTTTTTTCGCCAAGAAGGCGGACGGGAGCTTGCGACTGTGTGTCAATTATCGTCGCCTGAATCAGGTGACAGTGAGGAACAAGTATCCACTACCCAGGATTGATGATCTCTTCGACCAGCTCAAGGGATCACGGTGGTTCTCGAAGATAGACCTCAAGTCAGGCTATCATCGGCTCAGAGTTCGAGACGAGGATGTGCAGAAGACGGCCTTCAGGTGTCGGTATGGCCACTATGAGTTCTTGGTTAGGCCTTTCGGCGTGACCAACGCTCCAGCAGTGTTCATGAGCCTCATGAACAGGATCTTCCAGCCATACCTCGATTGATTTGTCGTGGTCTTCATCGACGACATTTTGGTGTACTCGACGACGGAGGAGGAGCACGCTTACCACCTGCGTGTTGTACTAGACACACTCCGAGAGCACCGGCTTTAGGGAAAGCTCTCGAAGTGTCAGTTCTGGTTACGTGAGGTCCACTTCTTGGGGCACGTCATTTCTGAGGCGGGAGTTGCAGTGGATCCCGCGAAGATCGAGGCAGTGCTAGCTTGGGAGCCACCCAAAAGCGTGACAGAGGTACGGAGTTTCTTGGGCCTAGCCGGATACGATCGGATATTTGTGCCAGACTTCTCCAGAGTTGCGGCCCCACTCTCAGCGTTGACGAAGAAGGGGAAACCCTTCGTGTGGTCAGACAGATGTCAGCAGAGCTTCCAGGAGCTGAGGCAGAGGTTGACTAGCACACCTATCTTGAGGTTGCCTGAGGAGGGAGTTGGATTCGTAGTCTACTGCGATGCATCAGGGACCGGACTCGGGTGTGTCCTGATGCAGGAGTGGGCTGTGATTGCCTACGGATCACGTCAGTTGAGGCCTCATGAGCAGAACTACGCTACCCATGACTTGGAGTTGGCAGCAGTGGTCTTCGCCCTGAAGACATGGCGACACTATCTGATGGGCGAGCGCTTCACAGTCTTTTCTGACCACCAGAGTCTCAGGTACATCTTCTCTCAGAAGGACCTGAACCTAAGACAGCGGCGATGGCTCGAGTTCCTCCAAGACTATGTCTTTGAGATAGTATATACTCCTGGGAAGGGGAACGTGGTGGCTGATTCCCTCAGCAGGAGGACGGGCATCCAGCTACTTGAGGAGGCGACAGAGCAGCTAGCCGCTTTGCAGATATCTTTCGTGGATAGAGATGGAGCAGCCTTCCTCCAGTCTCTCACAGTATTTCCTCCACTTCTTCAGCGGGTCAGAGAGGCACAGCATGGGGACGTTGACTGTGAGACACGGCATGCACAGATATCCTCGGGATATGCACCTGATGGTTTCTCCCTTGGAGCGGAGCACGATGTCCTTTTCAAAGGACGTACCTTGGTACCAGTCGCTTTACGAGAGGAGGTTCTGAGAGAGTATCACACTTCTCCTTTGGCGGTACATCCTGGAGTGGCGAAGATGTACCAGGATCTCAGACGACAGCACTGGTGGCCGGGCATGAAGAAGGTTGTGGAAGAGTTCGTTTCACGGTGCCTCACCTGCCAGCAGGTGAAGGCTGAGCATCAGGTACCAGCAGGTTTGGTGCAGCCCTTGGAGGTCCCAGAGTGGAAGTGGGACGACATATCTATGGACTTCGTGACTGGACTTCCATGCACTTCCAGAGGTCACGATTCTATTTGGGTGATTGTTGACCGACTCACCAAGTCGGCACACTTCTTACCCATTCGAGAGCAGGGATCAGTGGAGAGCTTGGGGCGTCTCTACGTTCAGGAGATTGTACGACTTCACGGTGTGCCATCGACTATCGTCTCTGATCGGGAGGATCGTTTTACTTCCCGGCTTTGGAAGGGGTTGCAGGAGGCGTTCGGGACGCGGCTACGTCTGAGCACCGCCTTTCACCCTCAGACGGATGGTCAGACGAAGAGGACCATTCAGACTCTCGAGGACATGCTTCGTGCATGTGTCCTCGACTTTGGTCACAGCTGGGAGGACCACCTACCCATGGTGGAGTTCGCGTACAACAACAGCTACCACTCCACCATCGGGATGGCACCCTACGAGGCATTGTACGGCAGGCCTTGCAGATCTCCTTTGTGTTGGACAGACCCTGGAGAGTCAGCACTTGTGGGACCAGAGATGGTCTGGGCCACGACAGAGAAGGTCCAGGTCATCCAGGAGTGGATGAGGACAGCACAGAGCCGGCAGAAGTCATATGCTGACAGGAGGCGGAGGCCACTAGAGTTCGAGGATGGCGACCACGTCTTCTTGCGGGTCTCACCTCGACGTGGTTTGAGGAGATTTGGCCGAGGCGGAAAGTTGTATCCACGCTTCATCGGACCCTTCCAGGTCCTCAGCAGGGTTGGCGAGGTGGCTTATCGCCTGGCTCTGCACCTCAGTTGCACCGGGTGCATGACGTCTTCCACGTATCCCAGCTGAGGAGATACGTGCACGACCCGACGCACATCATTGACTATGGGGAGCTAGATGTGGATGATGGAGCGATTTTTGCGGAGGTCCCAGTGGAGATAGAGGATCGACAGGATCGGGTCCTACGTGGGCGATCAATTCCTCTTGTGCGCATCAGATGGAAGCACAAGAACCTCCAGGAGAGCACTTGGGAGCGGGAGGCTCAGATGCGTGCTCAGTACCCACATTTGTTTTCCTAGTTTTTGATGTATCTTTACGGGGACGTAAAGTCCTGAGGTGGGAGTAATGTAAAAACCCGTAAATTTCAAGGAAATTTTTTTCTTAATTATCTTTGGAATTTTACAAGAACGCAGTTTCTGACGGCGCCTGATTCCGAGGCCCGGTGTGCCCGGAATCATTTTCCGAAGTTTGGCTCGGGTACCTTCAGTGAACGGATGAGCGAGATTTTCTAACTTTTGAACCGGTGCCCGGAATCGAATTCCGAGGGCACCGATGAAATCGCAGCGCCGGTATTCTCTTAGAAACGCCTCTTCCGGAGTTGCGTTTGCTCGGGTGTAGTTTTTAATTTTCGGGCTTAAAGTTAAGAAATAAAATAATTTTGCGACAACTTTATTTTATTTCACTTAAGCCACTTGGAAGCCACTTGAAGCCACCTAAAGGCGGCTTGAACTGAGTTGAACTGGATAGGATGCTATCCAGAAATATCCTACCCCCTTGGTAGGATATTTGTGAGGTGGGGCCCGCACGAGCCCCGCCGTTTCTTTCCGCTAAGAAACGCACCCGTGAAAACCCGTCTTAATGAAAGTCAACTGACGCGTTTTCTAAATTCTTAACAGACCATTAAATGGGCTGTTTCTTTTGTGAATTAAATGGGCTGTTTCTTTCATGAATTAAATGACCTGTTTCTTTCGTTGAATTAATTCAACGAATTAATTCAATCGTTTCTTAACCGGTTTCGTGTGTTGGCATATTAATAAAATAAGACCAACCTAAAAATCCTTTGGGAAGATTGAGAGGATCCCTGTTTCTTCGAATCCCTCGCGAAGAACGCGAAGAACGCGAAGAACGCGAAGAACGCCGAACCCAGAAATCGACGACGCCTTCGTCCGTGACGTTCTTCCGATCCCCGATCTCCGATCTCCGATCACCGACCATTCGAGGTAAGTGCATTCGGATTTCCGCTCAAGGTTCTTTTTGGTTTTAAACACAGATTTAATTAATTATAATTTAAATCTGTTGTTCTTGGTTCGTTGAGTTCACCGAATCAACACCGGTTTCCGCGACGACGCGACGCCTCCCCACGACGACGCGACGATCGACCTCTTCCGCGACGATCTCTTCCGCGAAGAACGCCCGCGCACGACGATCATCAAGGTAGGGATTTCTTTATGGGAGTTACCCCTTTAAAATTAATTCCTGTCTTTGTTTCTTTAAAGAAATTAAAGAACCGTTTGTGAACAATTTTAATCCTATAAAAATTGTTGTTTCCTGTGTGGAATCTTTTTCTCCCAGTTGTTTATTTCTAACGCGGAGGGCGCAGGCCAAACGAACACGGCCCGACGACCCTCCGCCGTTCTTGTTTTGTGCGGATTTGACGGTCGACGACGGAACGTGCTGCATCGGACGTTTGACGATCCCGCAGAAAAGAACGGATCCCGGGAGGAGCAACGGCGCAGACGGGAAGGAAAACGGGCCACCGGAGCGACGCATGCGGCCCGCGGAAGTCGCCGGCGGCGCGCTGCCGGACGAGATCCGCCGCGGCCTCAGCCACGGCGGCGGCGGCCAACGGACCCGCGGCGGCGGGTCCGGTTCGTCCAGGCGGACGCGGCTCAGCGCGTCCGCGGTTCGCCAGCGCGGCCCGCACGCGGGCCGCGGTCCTTCCTCAAGCCGCGGGTCAGCGCCCGCGGCTTCCACCCGCACGGCTCGGCCAAGCCGAGCCGGCCGAGCTGGGCCGGGCCAGCCAGGTCGGACCCGGGTCGGGTCGACCCGGTTCGGGTTGACCCGGTTCGGGTTGACCCGGTTCGGGCCGACCCAGGGGGGGCCGGGCCGGGTCGGCCCGGGCCCGTACCCCCCATCCTCGGACGTTTTCGTTCAAACGCCCGTAACTTGAGCTTCGTGCCTCCAAATGACCCGCCGTCAGCGGCAACACGATCCTTGGATCGAGACGTTCGTTTCGGTATATCGCACTCAAGGTTTCGGAATTCTTTGAGTTCGGCCGGGTTGGTTCGTACACGAGGCCAACCGGGCCCTCGGAGTGGAAACACTCATATCTTGAGCTACGGACGTCCGATTGACGTGCCGTCAGCTTTGTTGAATTCCTCTAAGTGAGAAGGATCTTTTGGCATACTCCGCCCGAGGTTTGGACGCAGGTGGAGTGCGGTCGGGTTGGTTTTTCCTTAAAAACCAAACGGGCCCCTGGGACGAAAATGCCAATATCTCTCAGACCGGGCGTCCGTTTGACGCGCCGTCTGCGACGTTGAGTTCCTGTTGACGATACAGAACTTTTGGATACATCAACTTCGGACTTCGTGTCAGTTGATGTATCAGCCCCTCGGCTCGTGGAGCGGACCCTCCCGAACGAGCTTGCTGTGTGCGGGAACCCTAGGCTGGCTTCGACTGCTACTTCGACAGCGACGACCGTGCAGAGATCCTCAGCGGACTGCGGCGACGACTGTGCAGAGATCCTCCGTGGACTCCGACGACGACCGTGCAGATATCCTCAGTGGATTGCGGCGACGACTGTGCAGAGATCCTCAGCGGACTGCGACGACTCCTGCACTCAGCGATCCTACGTGGATCAGTGCTTCAGGTCCTGCGTGGGCCCGGTCCTGTGTGGGCCCGATCCTGTGTGGGTCCGATCCTGCGTGGGTCAGCGCTGAGCGGTTCTATGTGAGCCAGCGCCTACAGGTCCTGCGTGGGCCCGGTCCTGTGTGGGCCCGATCCTGTGTGGGTCATCTCTCAGCGGTTCTGTGTGAGCCAACTTCTACAGGTCCTCCGTGGGCCCGATCCTGTGTGGGTCACTGCAAGGTTAGTACCTATCGATCCTTCGTGGGTCCGACGACTTAGATGGTTCAATGATCATCTTTATCGTCATCCGATGAAGTATACCTGTGTGAGATGAATCTTGTGTTACTCTCCTTTGTGGATTGTGTTGTTCTATCCTGCGTGGGTATGCGTTTGCTTTCCTGTGTGGACTGGGTTGTGCTTGGGCTCGGACGTTGAAGCCGAGCGGGAATTTAAGACTTAGGTATATGTATGGGCATATACCTAAGCCGTGTCAGATATTACTTCGTTATTGTATATTTCCTTTGTGGATTATCCTTTTTGGATTTCGGGAGACCTTCGGGGGTCTCGATGTCCCTACTGAGTAGCTTATACTCACCCCTGCACGGGCTATGCCTGCACTTCGTGGTGTTGGTTGCAGACGACGGACAGCGCTGATCGTGGAGGAGGCGTGCGGAGCAGGACAGTACCTGGAGGTGGACCACTGGGCGGGACGTACTCAGAGCGGTTAGGTGGACCCGAGGAGACGTGGAGGCTATCTGTACCCACCCTTCAGGTGGGACTTCCGGAGGACGGTCCGACGCTGCAGTTTTCCCTTTTCAGTTGCTGTTTTTCCTTTCAGTTGTACTTTACAGTTGGGCATGTATTTTCGGCCCCTTTTTACTTTCAGCATAGCTTGTACAGTTTTACTTAGTGTTTACTTTTCCGCTTGCTTACTCTGTGGTGCTTGTTTACTTTTCAAAGGCAATGCCTACCCTTTTTGTTGGGATTTTCGCCTTGGTGCTAGTCGCCAACCCCTGGACTATGGAAGGCGGGCTTGGGGTAGTCACGACACGGGCCCCGACGGCGGGTCGTGACAAATAATAAGGTCCCCCTCTGATACCATTTTGTCACGAACCAGCCCGGGGTCAACCCGAAACCGGTCACCCGATCTAGTCCGCGGCATGTCCCGAGGGGGGTTCCTGATCCCCCTAGGAT
Source organism: Viscum album (assembly GCA_963277665.1). Taxonomy (NCBI): domain Eukaryota; kingdom Viridiplantae; phylum Streptophyta; class Magnoliopsida; order Santalales; family Viscaceae; genus Viscum; species Viscum album. The sequence goes on from OY728147.1 coordinate 2,116,353,621, forward strand.
GGAAACTAGTGTCCAGCATCAAAAATTAAATGATGGTAATTATTTGTCCCATTAAGATAAAATAAACACAAGAAACTAACCAAAGAATAACAATAAAAAATCTAACTGCAGAAAAGAAAACTAAATAGCTAAACATACCTCCATGTGACCTCTCAGGTCACCTCTCGACCAAAGGCCGAACTTGCTCTAATAATGAGCAACTCAACCAAGAAAACATGTAGAAAGGGAACCTGCAACTGAAATCATAAAATAGGCGTGAGCATTAAAATTGCTCAGTAGGGTTATGAAGGTAAACCATAGAACCCAACTCTCTTTTCCCAACAGAATCCATTAACACAGGTTTGAAAAATAAAAATATAAAAGTAGTTTTTTTTACATTTAAAAAACAAGAAAAATAATTTTTTTTCTATTTGAAAATCAAGTGCACACTATATAACATTTCTGAAACATTTTCCATTTTTTAAATAGAACTCAAACAAGGTACACCAAGGATGTGCTAAAAAGAAACAGACAACAGTGTAATTTGGAAGCAAGTATGGCCGAAAGTTATCAAGCAATGTAAATAATCTAGTAACCATCGGTGATCCTAAACATCCCTAGAAAACTCCTGGACGTACTCGGTTTCAGAACCACCTTCCAATGTATGGTGAAGCTCCTAATTCTATAACCAAATGGCCACCCTACTGACCAATCCAGTGGCGAAGCCCGCATGGCCTAACAACGAATCCAGGGGGTACCAACACGTCTAATCAGGGTTGATCAGCAACCGTCACTCGATCATCTAAAAGACGCCCAGGAACCCATGGTGGTTATAATAATACTGTGTAAGTAGGAAGGCCCTAGCATGCGTGACTCATCTCACAGCACTTGCCTACCCCAAACACGGACGCTTCCTATGCATTCACCCATAAAGGGTTACCCTAGACAGGAGTGCCCTCTAGTACACCTCAATAATTTTACATTAACAAAGTGCCAACTGGGACATCACACAGATAATACCATAAAACATTCTTAAAACATTTCCTAAAACATTTCACAAAACACTTTAATTTTCCAACCAGATGTACAAATTTTTCAAACCACATTCCTTTCCACTTTCATCACAAAACATCTCTTTTAAATGAATAATGTCAAACATGAATTTAAGCTTTAAACACCCCAAATACATTTTACCAAAATCATTTATAATTAATTTTGATAAAGATGTGGAACACCACATTCCCATGAACTCACTAAACATTCCTTTTCACATTTTAGGAAAAACATGCAACTTGAAAATAGTTCCAAACGACCCCTTAATCCAAACACTCACCAAATCACACACCAAGAGCCAAACGGGAATACCCATTGGGATTTAATATTAACCCATTTATAGAAGTCACACAGGGGATCAAAAATGTTTTTGGGACCAACGATCCATTTAAGAAAACAAGGTTTTCAGAAAACTATATTTAAACTATCATCTTCATTTGAGAAAGCATCCATGGGTGCACCTAGTTCACCCATGGATGTGCAAACATCTAATGGAACACAAAAAATCCAAGAAACATTTAGATTATTATTTTAGAAAAAACCACTTTCCATTTTCAAACCATACCCAACACTCCACCTAATTACCAAATTGCAAACTGATATTTATGACATAAGAGAACCTTCCCAAAAAAAATTCAAACCACACTATAAAATCATCAAGTTCACATGTAAAACCCAAATCACATTTCCACCATTTTAATAAAATGAAACTGTGATAAAAACCCCCAAAATCATATCATTTTTCATTAAAATCTCAAATCACATTTTTATCAACAACTGAAGTGCATAAACACATAGATATAATTGACGAACCAAACCAAGGACCCATTTTAGCCAATATTACCAATGTTAGAACATTAAAATAAGTAAACCAAGTGTGTTTTAAAGGTGTGAATTATATTTTAAAAATTAACAAAACATGATCTGGAATATAATCACAAACATTATCATAGACACATGTAGACCTAAACCAGGAATTGACTCAAGACATATTTTTCAGAAACTCAAATAAATTTGAGAACACTATACAGGACTAGTTAAGAGTGTAACGAAGTTTCGAATCAAGATTAAAAAATTAATGAAAGAACACAAGTATTAATAGAGTGCTTAGGAAATGAATTAATCGAATTCACCTACCTCAAACCAAGCGCGGATGTGATGCCGCTTCAGCAGAAGGATGGACAATGCTCGCGAATCAACCGCACACCTAAAGCAATGCGAGAAACGCATGACGCTCAACCCAGACACTAGGGTTTAATGAATCTAAAAAAACACAAAGCAAAGAGAGAACACAACGAAGGGGGGGGGGTCAGGCTAGAGGAAACCTGTAGTAGGAGGCCTCGGCTGGGCGGTGGAGGCGACCGGTGGCCATAGCGGCGAGGCGACGGGGATGCTCGGCACGAGGCAGCGGGGGTGCGAGTCGGCGAGGCGACAGAGGTGCGCCGAAGTGGCCTGGATGGCAGGGGCCAGAGCAGCCTGGACGGCGCACGTAAGCTCAGAGGAGGCCAGAGGCGAGGGAGGCGACGGGGGGGGGGGGGGGTGCGGATGGGGCGCGGGCGAAGGGAGACCAAGGGTGGCGAGGGGCTGTGTGCGCGGTGGATAGGGATAGGGGAAGGGGTGGGGGCGGCTGTGCGGGTAGGGTTAGGGATTTTTTTTATTTTTTATTTTTTCATTTTATTATCATAATAATAATAATAATAATAATAATATAATAATAGTTATAATCACAATAAAAATAATAAACATAAAGATAATAAAAAAATTTCTAACAATGATTATCTCAATAATAATATTACTTTTTAATAACAAGAATAATAATTATAAAAATAAAAAACAATAATTTATGACAATAATGACAATTCCATTAATATATTATTAATAATAATAATAATAATATCAAAAAATTAATGACAAAAAAAATATTATTAATAATAATATAATAAATGAATAAAGAGATATTGCACGACACCTGGGGGGATCGCGCAGCTACCGCCCACCGTACGGTGATAGCGCACGGGTCCGAAACCTGCTATAAATATTAAACGTAAAAAATTTTAATCTGAGACCCAGCCTGGACCTTGGCGTGAGAAACCGAAGCCAAAAATTAATAAAATAAAATAAAACTAAAAACTCAGGGTGTGACAATAAGTATAGAAGATCCCCCCTATAATTTTGATAAAGTAGAGATTTCATGGATATTCCAAGCAATATATCCTTGTATGGATTCTACAAGTGGATGTGGTTCAATAATATATGTACCTAGGGGTGAAAATGTTGGGTTTATTGTCCTAAAACCAACTACATTCTACATTATTCATTAATAAATACATTATCACATCTTGATTTTTCTTCTACGTGACATTACATGTAATATTGTCCTAAGGATAAATATTTTAATAAAGGGTCATAGGGGATCCCTTCAATTATGTGAACCCAAAAGTGCCATAACACGGTTCTTGAATATATGTTCTATGGCCGGATGATGGTATTTGAGGGACACAAATAATACAGTCCATCTAGATTGAGGACTCATAATATGTTGAGGCACCTTCTCGTGATGTGTTCCATTTGAAATATTAAGGAGGATATTATGAGAATGATCCTACCATTAAGAAATCCACATTTCATAGGGTCATTGGATGTTTCTATCTGCAGATGAGTGTATTGGTACTTAGACTTTACGACTATTATTTATGGGTACTAAAACTCATGCACATAAATGTATTGATGAAAACTGTGACGATAGACTGTTCGTAGTGAGGTAAGATATGTTAAGTTTTTCTCGAGTTATACTATATCAATAGATAATGAGAGAAAGAAATTTTCCCTTATGTCCCATAACGGAAGTATATATCTCAGTCCCATTGCTGGAATCTATTTTGCCTAAATAAATCCATGGACATAGTGAGGAACGGAAATGTGAAATTCTGGAATGTCAAAAAATAATAATCAAGAACATTGATTGATGGCACTAACATGTAACCCTCTTGATTCAAGATATTTATAAAAATAGATTATATTACACGGTAATCATTCGTAGGAGGTGACACATCATTTCAGAGTTATCTTCTTGATCTATGGGTTCCTTGGAATTTTTCTAGACACTAACCATGGAAATTATGTGTAATGCCTCGACCTCAGTTACCCTGAGTTGGTGCATTTTTTCATAACATTGGCAAGATCACAAGGGATCAAAATCCCGAAAGACCGATCTGTTTAGTATCCTTGGATGAACTAGATACATTCCTATGTTTTACATTACATTGTAAAATGAAATACCACAACAACATTGTCTCCATTGACCAAATTCATCCCTTAGACCATCCTTATAGGCCAGTCCAAATATACTTCTTCGCATCCTTGGAAAAAATAAAACATTGAAAGGGTTGAGCTCAGATGCTCAGTAAGGATAACAATATTGAGGAAACATTCAATAATAAGAATAAACATTTAAGGAAATGTATAAGACTAAAAAAATCATTATTAACTTAAACTTCATTATAATATGGAAAAGATAACGCAAATAATGTAATTTACCTTTTTAAATGGATATTATACTAGTCGAATAATCACATGTAATATCAATAGCCAATATCATAATGTTGGAATGCATAATTCCAGACATTATAACCGCATAGACAAGGCCTTTTTCCCTAAATAAAAATAAAATTTTGTCAAGGCCTTGTTCCAAGACACTAGTTTTTTTTAATGAGACCTACATATGCATCGGGGAGCAATAGCTAGCTCCACCCGTCACTTATTAAGTCCAACGCATTCCTCATAAGAAAATGTTTAAACATAAAAAAATATTTATATTAAAACTACCTTATGAAATGTCAATATTCTATCCATAAAACATAAATGGTGTAAAAATAACACATCCACAGTCAAACATATCCCAAAACCTTCAATACAATATGAATGATTGGTATCATAATAATCAACTTCAAACATTTTTAAATTCAATCAAAGGATGTTGACATAGATGAAATCAAAACTTTTTGTAATGAAATATCTCTTTCTACTTTGAAATCACAAAAAGTCATAAAATTTTAAAGAAAACATTTATTTTGAAAATATTCATATATTCTTCTATGGTAAGCTTCTATGATGTTATAACGGTGGAAAATAGCCACACCTTCCATATAAGATAAAAAAAGAAAATCATACCTTAATTTTGTCGAGAAGGTCATAAAGTACCTTGTTTGGAAAAATATGGAATGAATCCTTTAAAAAAATATGTATTCAAATAAAGTTATAAATAAATTTAACCCAATGTCTAGTAAATAGTAAAAATATTTTGAATTACATTTTTATGAAAACATAGATGTGGATGATAAAAAGGTCCCAATATTTACTTACGTATTAACAACCTTTGATAAGTAGAGAGATTGTGGAATTAACCCTTACCTTGTACTTTTACTTAGTTGAGTGTATGTTAACCTTTTTTATATTAGTTAAATAATTGTTATTATATTATTAAATAATCATATACATAAATATGATATCATATATGATCATCTAATATTTCTTTGTTAATAATATTGTAGTTTATCATCGTTTCAGGTGTTAAATGATTCATTTTCCTTTATATTCATGGTTATGTAAGACATGTTTTTTATTTATATGATTTATTTTATTCATATAAAGAATTATTTTAGGTTTATAAACATTATTTTTAATCAAATAATTAAAATTATTATTGAATGATTACGATGGGTAATGAATCTCATTGGGTTCATGGAGATGGTAATCCGTACATACACACGAGTGACAATATGAATATATTGATGGTGAAATCATATGTAATTGGATAGTATATAATATATAAAAAATAATTAACATGTTATATTTATTATTTACATTATATATACTCGTTATTATACACATCCAAATAATGATTTGTTTGAATAACAAACTACACCATGATGTGGAGACTCTAAGCCGTATGTACGCACGTATGGAGACTTTGTCATTTATAGGATGAATATAATAATGAATATGTTAGTACCATATTTATAATAACATAAAAGTATTTTGAAGTTATTGGAGTAATTATTTTGGTTTTGAAACAATAAATAAAGAGGATGTGGAAGAAGAAAATAACTTGAAAAAGGGTGGTGAAATTCTTACCTCTTATTTGGGTGTTTCCTTTTGAGTTGATCAACAAGTCTCCTTAGGTTGGAATTATGATCAATTTAAGGACCCTTGTTTGAATTTAGGATAGTTGAGATGATATTTGGGTAAGGTTTTTTAGATACAAATGGCTTTAGAGGTGTCAAATTACGAGAAGGGGAACTACCCTTTTATAAGAGAGGTGAGTGTCACATTAGGTAAATCCTGGACAATTATTTCATTATAAAATCTTTTTCAGTTTTTAATGTCACCAAAATTATTTATCTAGAGCCTGAGGTGCAGATGGGTCGAAAAACTGTAAACCAATATGTTTTAGACTGGTTTAGGTCACCATATTAGCCTTATATTTTAGATTAAACTCTTATTTAAATAGTTTGACATTTATCATGTCTCTTTGTATTTTTATATTATATAGTTAATAAAATAAATATAACAATCCAAGCGAGCCCCATGTCATTCATTATTAATATATATAACATTATCTACATCCTTTTCCTGATCCTTATATTTTTTATAAATAGTATATCAATTAATAATATAGTATAGGTTTTAAAAATTCAATTTTGACAATTTTGACACTATTTAGTAATAAATTTTTCTGAAAGCCATGAAGAATTTATCACTTCGAATGAAATTTATTTAATCACCCCTATAATTTCATATTAGCCAATTAAATTATTTTTATTAATATAAAGCCTCAATTTAGTTTTATTTGTATATTTATAATAACACTTATTTTAATGTTTCATTATTAAGGTAATTACTTCATCATCATTGTTTCATTAAGAAATTAAATTATTTAATTTATAAATATCATAAATAAAAAACCATTATTTATGAAGTATTTTTATATTTCAAATGAATATTTATTGTCGAATTTATATTGTAACACCCCGACCTCAGAAGCCTAGAGTCGGTGCATTATTATGTATCATTGGCATGATCACAAATGATCTAGTCTTGAAAAAATGATTATCTTAGTAGCCTTGGAAGTATTAGATACATTAATAAGGTTTAAATTACATCATAAAATGGAAAACTATAACAAAATTGTTTCTATAGAAAACATTGAGATCCCATATACTATCCCTACAGGCTAGTCATAATATACTTCTTCGAATCCTGGGAAAAGTAAAACAATGAAAAGAGAGAGCTCAGATGCTCAATAAGGATGAAAATATAGCGTAAAATTTTATAAATAAGCATAAACATTTATGGCAATGTATATATAAAAAAATCCTTTTCAACATAAACATCATCATAATATGGGAAATATAAATCAAAATAATTTCATTTACTTACTCACATGGATAATCTACTAGTCGAATAATCAAATGAAATCTCAATAACCACTTTCATAATGATGGAAGGCATAATGCTAGACTTCACAACCATATAGTTAAGGCCTTGTTCCATGAATACAAATATGATTTTTTCAAGGCCTTGTTCCAAGACACTAGTTTGTCTCATAAGACCTACCGTTGCATCTAGGAGCTATAGCAGGCTCCACCCGCCACTTACTAAGTCCAATTCATTTCTCATATGAAATGTTTTAAGCATAACATAAACATTTGTATTAAAACTAGAATAAAAAATGTCAATACATTATCCATAAACCATGAATGGTAGAAAAAACACATCCACAGTCAAAAATATCACAAAACATTCAATAAAAATAGAATATTTGTGTCATAATAAATCAACTTCAAACAAGATTAAAATCCATTAAAAGATGTTGACATAGATGAAATCAAAAATGTTTGAGAGAAATATATCATTCTAATATTTTGAAATAATTTAAAGTAAAATAATTATAAAAGAAAACATTTATTTTGTAAATATTCTTTTAAGATTGTAAGGGATGCTTTGACGATGTAATAACGGCAGAATATAGCTGCACCCACTGTATATTTTAAAAAAACAGGCTTACCTTAATTTTTTCGAAAAGGTCATAAAGTAAATTGTTTGGAAAATGACAGAAATATTCCATTAAAAACGTGTAAGTCCAAATAAGGGTATAAATGACTTTAACCCAGAGTCTAGGAATTTTTAAAAATGTTTTGGAATACATTTTTCGGAAAACAAAGATGTTGATGATAAAGAGGTCTCAGTAGATAATTACATATAAAAAACCTTCAATAATGAAGATGTTGTAGAATTAACCCTTAACATGTACTTTTCCATGGTCGAGGGTAGGTTAACCTCATGTATAATGGTGAGATAATTGTTATTAAATTATACAAGAATCATATACATTAATATGATATCATATATGATCTTTTAATATTTTTTGTCAATAATTGTTTCATATTATCATTGTTTCGAGTGTTTACAGATTCGTTTTCCTTTATATACTTTGTTACATAAGAAATGTTTGTTATGGATAAGATGTATCTTATTAATATTCATAATTATATTAGGTATATATACATTATTTTTAAAAATCTAATGAAAATTAGTCTTGAATGGATATGATGGGGAATGAATCTCATCGTGTTTATGGAGACGGTAATCCGTACGTATGCACGAGCGACAATATAATTCTTTTGATATTAAAATAATATATAATTGTATGGTATATCATATATACAGAATCATTATCATGTTATATTTATAATTTAAATCATCTATACATCATTATTATACCCATCCAAATAATAATGTATTGAATAAAAACTACACCACGACGTGGAGACGGTAAGCCAAACGTACACACATATGATGACATTTCATTCAAAGGATGGATAGAATAATGTAAATGGCTCTACCATATTTATAATAAAATCACGGTATATAGAAGATATTGGAGTTACTATTTTATAATGGAAACAACAAGGAAATAATAAGTGGATGAAGAAAAAACATGAAAGAGGTGGTGAGATATTTACCTCTTCTTAGAGTTCTTCCTTTTTATTTGATAAAAAGGGATCCATAGGATAGATTTATGTCTAAATTAATGCCTCTAAGATGAAGGTATGATAGTTTAGTGGGTATTTTGGTGGGGGTTGGCCGAGCCAAATGGCTTTCAAGGTGTGAATTAGAGAGAAGGGGAAGTGCCCTTTTCTACGAGTGGTGAGGGGAATCTTCTGAAAAGCTGGAAATATTAATTTATAACAAAATTATTTTCGGTTTTTAATTGATCCAAATTGTTTTATTTCGAAGATAAGGTGGTAATGGGTCAAACTACACTCATAAAATGTGATTTATATAGGTTTGGGTTACTATATTAACTTTATCTTTTAGATTTAACTCTTAGTAAATTGGTTTTACATTTACCATGTCTCTTTCTATTTTTATATTATATATTTAATAAACATACTATAACAAGCCAAGTAAACCCCAAGTGGTTCGTTATTAATATATATAACCTTATAAAACTCATTTGGCCAAACCATTTATTTTTAGGAATATTATATCAATTAATAATATAATATTAGTTTTAAAAGCTCTTTTACATCATTTTTGAGACAATTTGGTATTTGGTTTTTTCTAAATTTATAATACAATTATTACATCAAAAAAAGTTTATTTAATCAACCCAATCATGTTATATTAACCTAAAAATTATTGGAATTCCTAAAAAGTCTAAAATTACATTAATTTGGGTATTTATAATATTAATTATTTTAATATTTTGTTAATTAGGTAATTACTGTATCATCATTGTGTCGTAAATAAATTAAATTATTTCATGTCAAAAAATTATAAATAAAATACCATTATTTAGGAAATCTATTTATCATTATAATTAATATTTACAGTTCAATATATATTGTGTTTAACCCTATACTAGAAATGTTTTTGTTATGAAAACATAAATTTAACACTTTTAACTATTCTTTGAATTAAAAAATAATAAATGTCCAAATCTTATCCAAGTGAACCTAAAGTATCATATTTTATTCCAAATGTTTTATTTGGAAGAATAACATTTATCCAATAGAATTAGGACATGTGCTATGGTAATTATAATATCATTTTTACCTTCGATTTCCCTATTTACTTTTAACTACAGCAAATAAAAGTTAAAAGTTACTATTCAAAAAATATTATTTTCATCTCATTGAACTACATTTTACATACATATATCAATTTTGTCTCATGGATTTTCAAAATTCATCTCACTGAAGTGGTAAAATTACGTTTTATGTAAATGTGCAATTTCCCCAAGGAGTTGGGTAAAAGACGGTAAAATGTTCAATAAAATTTTTATATATCTAAAATTATTATAAACTGACTCCAATGAATTAAATTGAACATATATAGGTATTATATATATATTTTGACCTAAAATAAGTTTAAATAAAATAAATAATTATTTAAATTCAAATTTGGTTTTAAACTATAACTTAATGTTTTTCTCTATTCATCAAAAATTGAAAGTTTTCAGAAAAATAACAAAAATTCACCCAAAGCTAATTTTTATATTCCTAATCTAAAAATTAAATCCTTTTTGAATGATAAAATTTATAAAACTCTGAAAAGTGGGTATTACTATTCATAACGGCTAGTTTGATTGGTTATGGTGTGTTATAAATCGAAGTTGCATACAACACATGCTATTGTATTATTCAAAGAGAAACGTACCATGGAAGCTTGTGGTATTACATTATCCCCACTTTAAAATAATTTCCTCTTCTAGATTTTTATAATATTACTACATAAAAATTCTCAGGTGGTTCTTCATCATAAGTTCCTCAAGTTCCCACATTGCCTCTTCAATCTTATTGTTACTCCATAGAACCTTTACCAGATGAGCCGTCTGGTTTCTCAGCACATGTTCTCTAGTATCAACAACTTTGATAGGCTCTTTGCAATAAGACATATCAGGTTTCAGTTATAATTTCTCAAAGGTGAGTACATGTGTTGGGTCAGGCATGTATTTTCTCAGTAGTGATATGTGGAATACATCGTGAACTTTGGAGAGACATGGCGACATTTCCAAACAGTAATCTATAGACCTAATTCATTCTTGAATTTTGAAAGGTCTGATGTACCTAGGACTTAATTTTCCCTTCTTACCAAAACGTATAACACCCTCCCATGGGGATACATTAATGAAAATATGATCTCTTACCAAAAATTACAAATCCTTTCTTTGGTTATCGACATATCTCCTCAACCTAATTTGATATGATTTCAGGTGGAATTGGATTAACTTCACCATTTCCATCGGTTCCTCCACATGTTCTGGGCCTACGAGTTTTCATTCACCAACATCATCCCAACAGGTTGGTGTGTGGCATCTCTTTCTGTATAACGGTTTATGTGGTGCCATCTGAATACTTGAATTGAAGCTATTGTTATAGGATAATTCTGACAAATTAAATATTGATCTCACATATATTGAAATTCATGTTAGCATGATATCAATATGCCTTATGAGGTTTCAATAGTCTATTCTGATTTTCAATCATTTTGGGGGTGGTAAGCAGTTCTCAAATGAAGTCTAGTATCTAGGGATTTCTGAAGACTTTTCTAGAATCTTGATGTAAAATGTGGATCACGATCAGAAAAAATAGATAGGGGTACTCCATGAAGTATCATAATTTCATTAATACATAGTATTGCAAGATGTTAAAATGGTAAATCTTCTCTTATAGCATAAAAATTTTCTAACTTGGTAAGACGATCAACAATGAACCATATTGCATCATTCCTTCTAAGAGTATTTTGTATTCCCATGAAAAATTCCATCGTAATATTATCTCATTTCAACTCAGTTATGGGAAGAGGTTGCATGACTCCTCCAGGTTGTTTCCTTCCAGCTTACACTTTTTTAAAAAACATACATCTTGGCACAAAATCATCAATCCCACTATTCATTTTGTCCGAAAAAAATTGTTCCTTAAAATATCAACACATCTTAGTGCTACCAGGGTGTATAGAGAAATTGGAACTATGGGCATCATCCAACAATTCCCTTTTTAGATCAGGTATATCGGGAACACAATGTCTCTTCCCAAATTTCAAAATTCTATCCTCATACACACAGTCACTCAATCTCCCACCATTCACAACATTAATCTTATTTTGAAATTCTTCATCATCAATGTGATAATGCTTTATCAATTATAGTAAATATTGTTTGGAAACAATTTGAAATAGTTTTGATGTTTCACCTTCCACAATTATCCTCATGTACAACATTACTAGATCATTGTATATAGGATCCTTATCAACTCTTATCTTGTTCCAAACTCCATGATCCTTTGTGATTGAAGATTCTTCCACCATATTTTATTTCCCCATGTGGTAGTGTATGGTGAAATCATAATCCTTGAGTAGTTAAAGCCATATCCTTTTCCTCAGGTTGAATTCTTTTTTGTGATAAAATATACTTCAAACTCTTGTTATCTATATATATCTCACATTTTTTACCATAGAGATAATGTCTCCATATCTTCAAAGAAGATATTATAGCTACTAACTCATGATCTTGAGTAGGATAGTGTTGCTCAAGAATTTTTATCTGTCATGATGCATATGCAATAACCATATCTTTCTGTATAAGGACATAACCAAGTCCTTTCTTTGATGCATCACTATAAATAACAAACCCATCATTACCTGATGGTAGAGTAACGATATGAGCATTGAATAATCTTTTCTTAAATTATTCAAGGCATTCTTCACAAACTTTTTTCCAAACAAATTTATCCCCTTTTAGTGTGAACATCATTAATGGGTTATCAAATTGGGAAACATTCTTGACAAAACACTGATAATGACTCGATAAACAAATAAATCTATGTACCTCCATTATAATAATTGGTTCTATCAATTATTGGATTTCCTTGGTGTTAGAAGGATCAATAGAGATTCCATCCTTAGAGACAATATGGGAACGAACAAAAATCTCTTGAAGACAGAATTCACACATGCTAAACATCCCATATAATTCATGTCGTTTAAGAGTCTTTAAAATAAGGCGCAAGTGATTTTCATGATCTTCATAGATTTTGGAGTATACAAAAATATCATCAATAAATACCACATCAAAATCATCAAGATACTCCTAGAAAACTCTATTCATTATATCTATGAACACAGAGGTTGCATTATTCAATCCAAAAAAGCATTATTGTAAACTCATAATGTCCATACCTAGTTTGAAATGCAGTTTTCGGAATGTCTTCCTTCTTCACACACAACTTATGATATCTATATCGAAGGTCAAACTTTGAAAATCATTGACCTTTGTGAAGTTGTTCGAATAATTCATCAATGCGAGGTTTGGGATACTTCTTCTTTAATGTTATTGCATTGATCACCCTGTAGTTAATTCACAACCTCATATATCCATATTTCTTCTAAAAAAATAACAGGGGATCCCCATAGAGAAACACTAGGGAGAATAAAACCCTTATTACTCAATTCCTCTAGTTTTTTCTTTAGTTCCACAAATTCCACAGTGGCCATTCTATAAGTGGACTTCGATATGGGCCTTGAACCAGGAATTAAGTCAATGGAAAACATAATTTCTCTTCTAGAGGATGTCGAGGTAAACCTTCTGGAAACACATCAACATATTATTTCATAATAGGTAAATCATGTATTTGAACATTCATTTCCTCACCCACAGTTAATTCATTCTCTTCCTCTCTAATAAATGAATTTAGTTGCGCTATTGGGGATGGATGCAGATAAGGATTAGGTGGTGACTTTTCTTCTTGAAAGATAAGGTGTTCTTTATAATCATTCTAAAAAATTGTAACCTCCTTCTTATTACAATATTCCTTCACATAATATTCTTAAAACCAATCCATACAGAGGATTATATAAAATTCAATCATGGGTATGATGATGAGATCAGCAAATAAATAACATTTATATTCCTTAATGGTAATTGATTCAGAAAAATTTGTTGCAATGATACTTCCCTAAGGAGTATTTACCAACAACTCCATTTTTAAATAAAATTGGAAGTATCTAATTTTCATATAAAACTAAGAAAATATGAAACAATATGATGATCTAGAATGAAATAAAGCATAGGATAAACTTAAAGAAACCATTAAATTACCTGCCACTACGTCTTTCGAAGCTTCAACCTCAGTAGTAGTGATAGAATAAGCTTGGCATTGATCCCTGGGCCTTTTTTTAGGTAAGTTACCCAGACACTTAGGATGTTTATTTGCATAATTTTTCCTTTTTCTACAATTATAGCATTCAAAATTAACAGCCTCTTTCTTCCCCTTACAATAACGAGCTTGGTGGTCTTTTTTACCAAACATGTAACAGTCTCTCATTCCCTATAGACAAGTACCAAGGTTTTTTTCCCATATTTACTATAGTATGGATATTCAAATATTTTCTTATTCCACTTATTTCCATTTACCGAGTGTTAAACTGATCTCTTCTTCTATTGCTTTGCTTTAAAGTCATAATAATTAGATAATTCATTTTCTGTCGCGGTAGTAGATGAGACAATATCTTTATACGATGATAAGGATTATGAGACTAATGCTAAATTGAAAATAGTTTTAACCAATCAAATAAATGATAAATATTACCTCATGGGTTACGTATATAATCTGTAGCATTCCTCGCTAACCTTGTAATGTTAGCTTCATACATTGAAAAATCATCATCTTCTTTTTGCCTCATACTTAGAAATTATCTTTCCAAATCTGCTCGATGGTCACGAGGAAAGTATTTTTCTAATAAATTTTCATTAAACTCTATCCATTCCATATTTGATACTTCATCTTCTTCCTTTGTGTTTTGAATCAATGACCACCATTGATCAGCATCTCCAGTGAGGCGGTAAACTTCCATGACAACTTTTTCCCTTTCACTACTCCCCATGGCGTGGAATATTTTCTCTAGGGAATATATCCATTTCTCAGCTACTAATGGATTTGTACCCCCATTGAATGTTGGTGGTTGTTGCCTCATGAAGCAATATAACATTGATCCTCCACGCTGCAGATCAGGGTTCTCTATATGGGTAAGGTTATTATTTATAACCTGAGTGAGTTGTCCCAGTATAGTGATAAGCTAATCAGCACTAGTTGTATAACCAGCTCCACTATAATTATAATGAGAAGGATGGAAATCCCAACATGTAGTGCATTCATTGATATGGTTTCCATTCCTTCAACTAGTCTCCATTTCTAAACAATCGCACACACTAGATTAGTTTATGAATCAAAATACATATTTCCAAACATAAAAAATACTTAAGATAAATTGAAGTTTTTATAGATATAATCCATAATCATAAAAAAATGTTTTCATTGAGGAGGTGTATACTCATAAATCGTTCATAATAGTTTTTAAAGAAAATGTGGATTATCCTAAGAATATCCCCCAGAAGTGTCATAACCCAGAGTGCAGCATGTCCCGTTGTTGTAACGCCCCGACCCCAGCTACCCAGAGTCGGTGCATTACTTCGTAACATTGGCATGATCACAAGAAAGATCAAATCTCGAAAGACCGATTGGTTTAGTAGCCTTGGAAACACTAGATATATTCATAGGTTTTACAATACATCATAAAATGAAAAACTACTACAACAACATAATGTCTCCATAATCCACACTCATATCCCCACATAATATCCCTGCAGGTCATTCATAATTTACTTCTTCACTTCCTGGGAAAAATAAAACATATAAAAGGGGTGAGCTCAAATGCCCAGTAAGGATAACAAAATAGAGGAAACTTTCATAAATAAGAATAAACTTTTAAGGCAATGTATAACTAAAACAAAAGCCTTTCAAACATGAACTTTCAAAATGGTATGGCATAAATAAAATGAAATAATGCCATTTACTTATTCACATGGATATTCTACTAATCGAATAATCACATGCAAAAATCAATAACCACTTTCATAATGTTGGAATGCATAATGCCAGACTGTCATAACCACATTGCCAAGGCCTCGTGCCAAGACCACAAATAAAATTTTGTCAAGGCCTCGTGCCAAGACACTAGTTTGTCTCATGAGACCTACCGATGCAATTTTTTTAGAAGATACATACGTTTAAAATTACTCAAATATACTCCAGTGTTTTTATAAAAAAATTATGCAAGCTTATGAAAACAAAATAACTAGTTCTGAGACTTCTCGACTAATTACCGGCCATGATGGGTCCACTCCCATTCCCTTCCTATCTAGCACACTCGAGAGTCGTGTTTTCTAAAAACATTTTGGAGCTTGCGTTAAATACGTATACATTTGCACTGGATTTTCATATACTTGATAGAAATATATCTTTTTTTTAAATCATTTAAAAGTCACATAATTATAAAATAAAACATTTAATTTGAAAATATTCTTATAATCTTTTAAAGGAAGCTTTGAAGATTTTATAACGGCGGAAAATAGCCGCACCCACCGTATAAGTTAAAAAAAACATTCTTACCTTAATTCTGTCAAAAAGGTTAAAAAAGAACTTGTTTTGAAAACGACGGAAAGATTCCTTTATAAACCTCTTATAAAAAGTCAAACAAGGGTATAAATTACTTTAACCCATGATTCTTGTAAATAGTAAAAATGTTTTGAAATACTTTTTTAAGAAACATGGATGTGGATGATAAAGATATCCCAGTAGATTTTTACGTATAAACAACCTCGGATAATGAAGAGATTGTGAAATAACCCTTACAAATTTGGTAACTTATGAAACATACAACCCATGAAAGAGGTATCATACAATGAATATGTAAATACACATAAATTAGAGTGTATTACACAAAGAATATAATTATGGGCAGTACATACACCACACAAAAGGTAATGGTGGCAATATGGCATGAATCTCACGGGAATAAGGAGTGAGATGAAAACCCCTTACCACGTTAATCAACTGAGTCGTATGGCCAAAAGTTAATAACCACCAAATTATTTCCAGAATAAAATGAATATAAAGAGAATTATGATAATGTATATCAAATGGTAGTACACAATACACCACTTTCAATAGTTTAGTGGCGAACAATGGAAATCTCACGGAATTGAAAGTGAGATAAGAAAATCCCTTACCTTGTACTTTTCCTTTGTTGGGGTAGGTTAACCTCCTGTATAATGGTGAAATAATTGTTATTAAATTATACAAGAATCATATACATTAATATGATATCATATATGATCTTTTAACATTGCTTTATTAATAATATCTTAGTATTATCGTCGTTTCAGGTGATAATCGATTCGTTCTTCTTAAATGTTTGGTTACGTAAGACATGTTTGTAATGGATAGATTAAATATTATTCATAATCAGAATGATATTAACATTATTTTTAACCCTAAAATGAGAATAAGACTTGAATGGATACGATGGAGGATGGATCTCACCGCGTTCGTGGAGACGGTAGTCCGTACGTACGCACGAACGCTACTTCCATTTAATTTTTATTTTAAAAGAATTGAATCCAAATGATACATAGGTATATTACTATTCCAGTATAATATAATATTTTATATATGTTACTTAAGTTCATTAACACCATCCTTTATACGTTCCATGTGTGGTATGAACGAGCCATATCATTTTAAGGGGGCGGTAGTCCGCACTTCCTCAAATGAAATTATCGTATGTAAATAAAACATGAAACGAATAATGGTATGAAATAAAATGGAATTACAGAAGCTTATATATAAAATATATATCATTAATATCATATTTAATTACAGTTCCATCATAATGGCCACCATGAGAGGCGGTAAGATGTATTTGAACAATCATCGTTTCGTGAGGCGTTAGTTTGCCATCCACAGAAACATTATGTTCATCATCCATTAGATGGAGTTGTGTGTATGTGTAGTTTGAATCCTTCTTATAACAACATCCTAGTATATTGAGGATACTGGTGTTGTTACAAAAGAAAGGAAATAAATAGAGTTTGGGGGTTGGAGAAGCAAAATAAATGAAAATAATTTAAGAGAAATCGTTACCTTTAATTTAGGTAACTCGCTTTGGTTGGAACCAAATGACTTCTTGAAATGATTTCTGCCTAAGGGGAAGCATCAAGGAGGAGGAGAGGGATGTGGGGAGCTTATTTGGGCAGAGTTTGGATGAGCCAAGTGGCTTGAGAGGTGTGAGGAATGAGTAGAAGTGGTCTCTTTTTATAAGGGAGAGGAGGGGCTCTTTAGGAAAGAGTGAAAGTATTACTTTATAATATAATTATATTCGGTTTATAATGGTCCAAAAATCATTGAGGTCGAAGATACGATGACTCATATTCTAAATAACATCAACCAATAAGAATTGGACAGGTTTTAGATAATATTTTAATCATTATAATCTTATTTATTTAAATGATTTATTAATGAGGTAAACATTGTATCATTATTGTGTCATTAATAATTTAAATTATTTGATGTCTAAAAATTATAAATAAAATATCATTATGTAGGAAATCTTTTTATCTTTCTAATGAATATTTATAATCTAAAATCCAACATGTATAACCCTATGTAAAAATTATTCTTCTAAAAGATGTAAGCTTATGCCATTTTTATTTTTATTTTAACTTTATTAATATAAAGTGTCCCTACCACATAAAAGTGGCTCCAAGGGGTCCCCAAATTGACCCAAGGATGCTCATGGTCGGGTATGTGTCCACCAATAAGGTTAGGACACGTTTTAGGTTAATTGTGTATTATTATAATATTATTTTTTAACCCTTATTTACCGGATTTACCCTTAACCATGGTAAATAAAATATTTACCACAGTAATTATTCAAAATGTCTAAAAATAAAAGTTACCTATTTAAATAATTTGGAAATCCTGATTCCAAATATGGAATCCATTTTTCTAAATTCAAAACACAGAAGTGGCAGAAATTAATTTAAAATTAATTCCCGCTGTCAAAACAAAAAGCGTGTTTTAAAGAGGTAATAACTATCAAAAGATTGACACTTGTTTATGTTCGGTTTAATTGTAAAATTATGTCCAATGACCAACATTATATTAAATGGTAAAAATATATTCTAAATATACTTTAAAACCACTCAAATTCACAATTTATCACTATTAATTATTTTGATTAAAAAAGTTGTTTTTAATTAAAACTTAGTAATTTTCACTATTCATCAAAATATGAAAGTTATCCGAAATGTACCAAAATTTCATCTTAGGCTAAATTCGATATTCCGAATCCAAAAATGAAGTCCATTTTCAAATATAAAATATATATAATTTCAAAAAGTAGGTATCTATTCATAACGGCTAGTTTGATTAGTTATGGTGTGTGTTAAAACTCAAGGTTGCGTACAACACACACTACTGTATTATTCAAAGAGAGCGTACCGTGGAAGATTGGGATGTTTCATTTTAAATTTTTTATGTCCCCATTTAGTCAAAAAGTTTAAAATATTGTATTTAAAAAGGGTTCACTATTAAAAGTTGATAAAAGTGCAATACTGAAAATGAATTTGTTCTTGCATTATATCTAAGAAACTCATAATATGGATTCTAAAATTATAAGGATTATATAAAGTTTAAAATTTAGATAATACTATTCATAACCTCTTTTGAATGGCTTTTTTTTGTAATTCATGGTGTGATTGAACTCGGTGTTGCGTGTAGTGCAAGTTATTGAATTATTTTGAAGAAATAACACACTATGAAATCTTGGGGTGTTACATTCTCCCCTCCTTCAATAAATTGCGTCCTCGCAATTTGAAATTGTTCTTCGAAAATAAAAGGTTGAAAATAAAAAAAAATATCTTTGTGGGAAAACCCACATCGGAAATTGGGTTACTAAAATTTATTCTTAATATGAGGAAAAGAGAAATGAAAGGGTCACCACCAAATTATGATCTCGATTAAGAGAACATTGGTGGCAATTAGAGATATATAATTGGAGGAAAAACGTAAATATTTATAGGTAGTGATTGAGGTCATAAATCAAAAACAAGTATAAAATTGAGGTCGTTAAACTCATCAATCTATGATGATTTGAAATACCATCGGTTCAACAAAACATAGGGTATTAGGATAACACATTTTTGACGTTTCAAAATATCTTAGTTGAAATCCCACATCGAAAAATGAATTAATGAGGCCTCTATTTAAAATAAAGTGTGGAAAGTATGAAGATTACCGAAAATAACACATACTAGGGTTCCATGTAGGAAAATATGGATATGGAAGAGAAATATAACCATCAATTATCTGATGGAGAGTGGTAGAGAACATGGCTATGAAAAGGACAAAAATCCCAAAGCCATAAATTTGTGATGATTTAAGGTACCATCTAGGACAACATTTTTGTTCTAAGTTCCTTTTATTAATGTTGAGGAATTTATTTATGAGATTGGCTAAGATCATAAGGAGATATACTTACTTTATAATTAGAGTTTTATCCATTAATAAATTTCTACCACAAACTCATCTTTCACTCTAAAAGATAATAGAATGTAATTTTTTTTTCTATTTAAACTATTCGTACAGGGTTCCAAAATAAATGAATTTATATTTCATCTACCAGATCTTTTAAAAAAAACTACATTATTTAATCCAGGACATCTCGTGGGCCAGTGGTAGGTGATACACCCTTGTCGCCCTTCAGTTGTGGGTTCAAGTCTCGCAGCCTTGCCGGACGCGACGGGTTTCCGCCCAACCTCCGGGTTTTCCTTTTATGGTAATCCAAAATAATCCAAACTAGAACTATCCAAAATACTTCTGTCCAAACTCACAGTCCAACATTTATAAGGAAGGTAAACATAATATAGATCCTTTTTACCCCGCAATAGCATATGAATACTTTCATCTTGTATTCTGTTAATAAACTGAAACATCTTGAATTACCATATTCCTTATTGATTACATTCATGCTCCCCTATTCCATATAGAATGCTGGATATACTTCAATAATCCAAAAATGTTTTAAACCCCAACAATGATGTAATATACAAATCATTAATTAGTTCCAAGTTAGTCAAGAATATCCAATATAATTTATCCAAAACAATCATGTATTATTCCAAAATCACTACCTCGGTATCAGAACGATATTATGGTTTTTCATTCTCTCAACCATATATTTTCCAAAAATTTATCCTGCTATTGAGTCACTTTTCTTTGTTCCACACAATCTCAAGTCCTTAATGAAATAGTACTGCAGTACAATCCTTATATACTCCATAATTATTATAACAAGTACATTGTTGATACAGCACTCAATTGACATAATCAACATAAGAGCTTTAATCATTCCTCTTCATCTGTGGTAGTATCATAACTTGATTATTATCCAATAACATCATTTGCGGCATAGTCTGATGACTGGGACATAGGTTCGCGTAGTGTCCAAACTCCTTGCAAATGAAGCATTGTACATTTGAAACCATTTTCTTACCCTTGCAGTCACATACTTTGTGCCCTTTTCCTCCACACTTATAACAAACTCCCATTCCTTTCAGGCAAGTTCCAGGGTGTTTCTTTCCACAGTTACCACATATGGGAAAATTCTTCTTTTCCCTCTTCCCTTTATCCATCTTTCTCTCTTCCATCCTTTTTTTCTCTTTCTTCCCTTCAAATCCATAGGACTCAGTAAAATCTTTAGTTATCTTATCAACACATGATATTATTTCTTCATATGATGATAATACATGGGAGACTATTTCTCTTATAAATTCTGGCTTAAGACCATGAAAGATATGATCCTTCTTTCTCTTTGGATCATGTGCATTTCTGGAGTTCTCATTCCTTCTACTGGGCGCCATTTCTAAAAAATGGCATAAACTAGATCAGTTTATGAATCAAAATACATAATCCCATACTTATAAAACACTTAACATAAATTGAACTATTTATGGATATAATCCATAATCATAAGAATGTTTTCTTTGAGGAAGTATATACTCATAATCCCTTCAAAATGATTTGTAATGAAAATGAGAGTTATCCTAAGCATATCCCCCGGGAGTGTCGTAACCAAGAGTGCAGCAAGGCCCGTTGTCGTGCACCAGTTCCCATTCGAGTCTAGCTCAAAGCGGTGTTTTCGGGTTTTACCCCTAGGTACATCTGTGCCAGAGCCGCCTCTACCTGCTCGTATCCAGAAAGAGATGTATTGCTCGGAAAACTCACAAAATCTCTACAATACCAAAATTCTAGGAAGTTCTTCTATACTAATCCTCAAAGTTCATCTTAGGTCTACGTGCTCTAATCAGAGTTTATCTAAATCTAGTTTCCAAGGTTTGTACTAAACTTCCTCTGATACCAACTGTAACGCCCCGACCCCAGCTACCCAGAGTCGGTGCATTACTTCGTAACATTGGCATGATCACAAGAAAGATCAAATCTCGAAAGACCGATTGGTTTAGTAGCCTTGGAAACACTAGATATATTCATAGGTTTTACATTACATCATAAAATGAAAAACTACTACAACAACATAATGTCTCCATAATCCACACTCATATCCCCACATAATATCCCTGCAGGTCATTCATAATTTACTTCTTCACTTCCTGGGAAAAATAAAACATATAAAAGGGGTGAGCTCAAATGCCCAGTAAGGATAACAAAATAGCGGAAACTTTCATAAATAAGAATAAACTTTTAAGGCAATGTATAACTAAAACAAAAGCCTTTCAAACATGAACTTTCAAAATGGTATGGCATAAATAAAATGAAATAATGCCATTTACTTATTCACATGGATATTCTACTAATCGAATAATCACATGCAAAAATCAATAACCACTTTCATAATGTTGGAATGCATAATGCCAGACTATCATAACCACATAGCCAAGGCCTCGTGCCAAGACCACAAATAAAATTTTGTCAAGGCCTCGTGCCAAGACACTAGTTTGTCTCATGAGACCTACCGATGCAATTTTTTTAGAAGATACATACGTTTAAAATTACTCAAATATACTCCAGTGTTTTTATAAAAAAAATATACAAGCTTATGAAAACAAAATAAATAGTTCTGAGACTTCTCGACTAATTACAGGCCATGATGGGTCCACTCCCATTCCCTTCCTGTCTAGCACACTCGAGAGTCAGGTTTTCTAAAAACATTTTTGAGCTTGCGTTAAATACGTATACATTTGCACTGGATTTTCATATACTTGATAGAAATATATCTTTTTTTTAAATCATTTAAAAGTCACATAATTATAAAATAAACCATTTAATTTGAAAATATTCTTATAATCTTGTAAAGGAAGCTTTGAAGATTTTATAACGGCGGAAAATAGCCGCACCCACCGTATAAGTTAAAAAAACATTCTTACCTTAATTCTGTCAAAAAGGTTAAAAAAGAACTTGTTTTGAAAACGACGGAAAGATTCCTTTATAAACCTCTTATAAAAAGTCAAACAAGGGTATAAATTACTTTAACCCATAATTCTTGTAAATAGTAAAAAAAATTTGAAATACTTTTTTAAGAAACATGGATGTGGATGATAAAGATATCCCAGTAGATTTTTACGTATAAACAACCTCGGATAATGAAGAGATTGTGAAATAACCCTTACAAATTTGGTAACTTATGAAACATACAACCCATGAAAGAGGTATCATACAATGAATATCTAAATACACATAAATTAGAGTGTATTACACAAAGAATATAATTATGGGCAGTACATACACCACACAAAAGGTAATGGTGGCAATATGGCATGAATCTCACGGGAATAAGGAGTGAGATGAAAACCCCTTACCACGTTAATCAACTGAGTCGTATGGCAAAAAGATAATAACCACCAAATTATTTCCAGAATAAAATGAATATAAAGAGAATTATGATAATATATATCAAATGGTAGTACACAATACACCACTTTCAATAGTTTAGTGGCGAACAATGGAAATCTCACGGAATTGAAAGTGAGATAAGAAAATCCCTTACCTTGTACTTTTCCTTTGTTGGGGTAGGTTAACCTCCTATATAATGGTGAAATAATTGTTATTAAATTATACAAGAATCATATACATTAATATGATATCATATATGATCTTTTAACATTGCTTTATTAATAATATCTTAGTATTATCATCGTTTCAGGTGATAATCGATTCGTTCTTCTTAAATGTTTGGTTACGTAAGACATGTTTGTAATGGATAGATTAAATATTATTCATAATCAGAATGATATTAACATTATTTTTAACCCTAAAATGAGAATAAGACTTGAATGGATACGATGGAGGATGGATCTCACCGCGTTCGTGGAGACGGTAGTCCGTACGTACGCACGAACGCTACTTCCATTTAATTTTTATTTTAAAAGAATTGAATCCAAATGATACATAGGTATATTACTATTCCAGTATAATATAATATTTTATATATGTTACTTAAGTTCATTAACACCATCCTTTATATGTTCCATGTGTGGTATGAACGAGTCATATCATTTTAAGGGGGCGGTAGTCCGCACTTCCTCAAATGAAATTATCCTATGTATATAAAACATGAAACGAATAATGGTATGAAATAAAATGGAATTACAGAAGCTTATATATAAAATATATATCATTAATATCATATTTAATTACAGTTCCATCATAATGGCCACCATGAGAGGCGGTAAGATGTATTTGAACAATCATCGTTTCGTGAGGCGTTAGTTTGCCATCCACAGAAACATTATGTTCATCATCCATTAGATGGAGTTGTGTGTATGTGTAGTTTGAATCCTTCTTATAACAACATCCTAGTATATTGAGGATACTGGTGTTGTTACAAAATAAAGGAAATAAATAGAGTTTGGGGGTTGGAGAAGCAAAATAAATGAAAATAATTTAAGAGAAATCGTTACCTTTAATTTAGGTAACTCGCTTTGGTTGGAACCAAAGGACTTCTTGAAATGATTTCTGCCTAAGGGAAAGCTTCAAGGAGGAGGAGAGGTATGTGGGGAGCTTATTTGGGCAGAGTTTGGACGAGCCAAGTGGCTTGAGAGGTGTGAGGAATGAGTAGAAGTGGTCTCCTTTTATAAGGGAGAGGAGGGGCTCTTTAGGAAAGAGTGAAAGTATTACTTTATAATATAATTATATTCGGTTTATAATGGTCCAAAAATCATTGAGGTCGAAGATAAGATGACTCATATTCTAAATAACATCAACCAATAAGAATTGGACAGGTTTTAGATAATATTTTAATCATTATAATCTTATTTATTTAAATGATTTATTAATGAGGTAAACATTGCATCATTATTGTGTCGTTAATAATTTAAATTATTTGATGTCTAAAAATTATAAATAAAATATCATTATGTAGGAAATCTTTTTATCTT
Organism: Viscum album; assembly: GCA_963277665.1. NCBI lineage: Eukaryota > Viridiplantae > Streptophyta > Magnoliopsida > Santalales > Viscaceae > Viscum > Viscum album. The sequence goes on from OY728147.1 coordinate 2,116,379,008, forward strand.
TCTAATTAATATTTATAATAGAAAATCCAACATGTATAACCCTATGTAAAAATTATTCTTCTAAAAGATGTAAGCTTATGCCATTTTTATTTTTATTTTAACTTTATTAATATAAAGTGTCCCTACCACATACAAGTGGCTCCAAGGGGTCCCCAAATTGACCCAAGGATGCTCATGGTCGGGTATGTGTCCACCAATAAGGTTAGGACACGTTTTAGGTTAATTTTGTATTATTATAATATTATTTTTTAACCCTTATTTACCGGATTTACCCTTAACCATGGTAAATAAAATATTTACCACAGTAATTATTCAAAATGTCTAAAAATAAAAGTTACCTATTTACACAATTTGGACATCCTGATTCCAAATATGGAATCCATTTTTCTAAATTCAAAACACAGAAGTGGCAGAAATTAATTTAAAATTAATTCCCGCTGTCAAAACAAAAAGCGTGTTTTAAAGTGGTAATAACTATCAAAAGATTGACACTTGTTTATGTTCGGTTTAATTGTAAAATTATGTCCAATGACCAACATTATATTAAATGGTAAAAATATATTCTAAATATACTTTAAAACCACTCAAATTCACAATTTATCACTATTAATTATTTTGATTAAAAAAGTTGTTTTTAATTAAAACTTAGTAATTTTCACTATTCATCAAAATATGAAAGTTATCCGAAATGTACCAAAATTTCATCTTAGGCTAAATTCGATATTCCGAATCCAAAAATGAAGTCCATTTTCAAATATAAAATATATATAATTTCAAAAAGTAGGTATTACTATTCATAACGGCTAGTTTGATTATTTATGGTGTGTGTTAAAACTCAAGGTTGCGTACAACACACACTACTGTATTATTCAAAGAGAGCCTACCGTGGAAGATTGGGATGTTTCATTTTAAATTTTTGATGTCCCCATTTAGTCAAAAAGTTTAAAATATTGTATTTAAAAAGGGTTCACTATTAAAAGTTGATAAAAGTGCAATACTGAAAATGAATTTGTTCTTGCATTATATCTAAGAAACTCATAATATGGATTCTAAAATTATAAGGATTATATAAAGATTAAAATTTAGATAATATTATTCATAACCTCTTTTGAATGGCTTTTTTTTGTAAGTCATGGTGTAATTGAACTCGGTGTTGCATGTAGTGCAAGTTATTGAATTATTTTGAAGAAATAACACACTATGAAATCTTGGGGTGTTACAGTTGTCATGTTCCGGGATACACCAGGTCAAGCCTGAAACTCCTTGTTGAAGTTGTCACTCCTAGGTATATATGTGACAGAGCAGCCTTTACCTGCTCATAACCAGACATGGATGTATTGCTCTGAAAATACACAAAATCTCTACATTACAAAAATTCTAGGAAGTTCATCTATACTAATCCTCAAATACTATCTTAGGGTAATGTTCTCTAATCATAGATTTTATAAATCTAGTTTCCAATATTTGTACTAAACTTCCTCTGATACCAACTGTAACACCTTGACCCCAGGATCCCAGAGTCGGTGCATTATTACATATCATTGGCATGATAACAAAATATCTAGTCTCGAAAGAATGATTAGTTTTGTAGCCTTGTAATTACTAGATACATTCATATGGTTTACATTGCATCATAAAAAGGAAAACTACAACACCATTGTTTCCATTGAAAACACTGATATACCATATAATATCCCTAAAGGCCAGTCAAAACATAATCTTTGTATCCATGGAAAAATAAAACATAGAATTTGTTGACCTCAGATGCTTAGTAAGGATAAAAATACAGCGGAAACTTTCAAAAATAAGCATAAACATTTAAGGTAATGTATAAAACTAAAACAAAAGCCTTTGAAACATAAACTTTTACATAATATGGGAAATAAAAATAAAAATAAGTCCATTTACATACTTACATGGATATTCTAGTAGTCGAATAATCACATGAAATATCAATAAGCACTTTCATAATGATGGAATGCATAATACCAAACTTCATAACCACATCGTCAAGGCCTTATGACAATACTACAAATAATATTTTGTCAAGGACTTGTGAAAATACACTTGTTGTCTCATTAGACCTACCGATTCATTAAGAAGATATAGCGGGCTCAACCAGTCACTTACTATGTCCAATTCATTCCTCGTATTAAAATTTTTCAGCATAACATAAACATTCATATTAAAAATAGCATATGAAATGTCAGTACTTTATCCATAAACCATTAATGGTAGAAAAATCCACAGTCAAACATATCACAAAACCATAAATATAAAATGGAAGATTTTTATAATAATAAATCATATTCTAACAAGATTAAAATCTCTTAAAGGATGTTGGCATAGATGACATCAAAACTGTTTGATAGAAATGTCTCATTCTTTTTTATGAAATCGTTAAAAGTTACATAATTATAAAATAAAACATTTATTTGGAAGATATTATTATAATCTTTCAAGGTATGCTTCAATGATGTTATAATGGAAGAATATAGGTGCACCCTCCGTATAAGTTAAAAAAACATTCATACCTTAATTTCTTTGAAAAGGTCATAAAGTAAATTGTTTGGAAAATGACAGAATGATTCCTTTGAAAATGTATAAGGTAAAATAAGGGTATAAATGACTTTAAACCATTGTCTAGTGTGTATTAAAAATGTTTTGGAATACATTTTTAGGATAACATGGATGTGGATGATGAAGAGGTTCCAGTAGATAATTACATATAAACAACATAGAATAATTGAGAGGTTGTAGAATTAACCCTTACCTTGTACTTTTCCTTGGTTGAGGGTAGGATAAACTCTTGTGTAATGGTTAAATAATAGTTATTAAATAATAAAATAATCATATACATTAATATAATATCACATATTATCTTCTAATATTGCATTGTTAGTAATATTTTAGTATTATCATCGTTTCAGGTGTTAACTGATTCATTTTCCTTTACATGCTTTGTTACATAGGTAATGTTGGTTATGGATAGGATGTATCTTATTCATATTCAGAATGATATTACTTATTTAAACAATTATTTTTAATCACCTAATGAAAATTAGTCTTGAATGGATACGATGATAAATGAATCTCATTGTGTTCGTGGAGACGATAATCCGTTTGTACGCACGAGCGACAATATCATTCTTTTGATATTAAAATCATATATAATTTGATTGTATATCATATATACAGAATAATTATCATGTTATATTTATTGTTTACATAATTTATAAATCATTATTATAACCATTCAAATAATAATATATTTAATAACAACTACACCACGATGTGGAGACGGTAAGTCTTACATACACACGTATGGTGACATGTCATTCAAAGGATGGATAGAATAATGAATATGGTTATAACATATTTATAATAATATCACAGTATATATTAGGTAATGGATTTATTATTTTATAATAGAAAAAACAAGGAAAGATGATGTGGAAGAAGAAAAAACATGAAAGAGGTGGTGAGATATATACCTCTTCTTTGGGTTCATCATTTGATTTGATCAAAATGTCTATTTAAGATGGATTTCTAACTAAAGGAAGGCCTCTAGGATGAAGGGAGGATAGTAGAGAGGGTATTTGGGTAGGTTTTGGCCTATTCAAATGGCTATGAAGATGTGAAATAGAGATAAGGAGAAGTGCCCCATTATAAGAGAGGTTAGTGGCACCTTAGAAAAAGCTAGAAATATTAATTTATAATAAAATTATTTTTGGTTTCAAATGGATAAAATTTGATTTATTTCGATTATAAGGTGGGAATGGGTCTAAATACACTCATCCAATAGGTTTTAGATAGGTTTGGGTCACTATATTAACCTTATCTTTTAGATTTAACTCTTAGATAATTATTTTGACATTTATCATGTAACTTTGTATTTTTATATTATATGTTTAAACAACTTACTATAACAAGACAAAATAACCCCAAGTAGTTCATTATTAATATATATAATCTTATCTAATTCATTTAGATTAACATTAGATATTTAATAATATTATATCAATTAATAATATAATATTTTATTTAAAAACTCTTTTATGTCAATTTTGTCACTATTTCGTATTTTGTTTTTGCTAAATTCATAACAACATTATTACTTAGAAAAACAATTATTTAATCAACCCTAAAATGTCATATTAACCAAAAAAAATTGGGTAATTCATAAAAAATCTCAAATTTCATATATTTTTGTAATTATAATATTAATTATTTTAATATTTTATTAAAAAGGTAATTACTGCATCACCATTTTTTCATAAATAAATTATATTATTTAATGTCTAAAAATTATAAATAAAATACAATTATGTAGGAAATATTTTTAGCTTTCTAATGAATATTTATAGTCTAATTTATATTTTGTTTATCCCTATATTAAAAATGTTTTTGTTATGAAATCAAGAAAAACTTTTAACTCTTCTTTGAATTAAATAATAATAAGTGTCCTAATCTAATACAAGTAGCACTAAATGATCATATTTTATTAAAAAAATTGTTTTTGGTAGAATAAAAATTATCCAATATAATTATGACATGTGTTAAGGTAATTATAATATCATGTTTACATTTGAATTCCCTATTTACATTTAATCGCAGAAAATAAAAGTCAAAATATACTATTCACCAAAAATTATTTTCATCTAATTGAACCATTTTTTTACATACTAATATCAATTGTGTCTCTCAAATTCTTGAAATTCATCTCACAAAAGGGGTAAAATTATTTTTTCTGTAAATTTGAAAATACTCCTAGGAGGGGGGTAAAAGATGGTAAAATGTTCAATAAAATATTTATATATCTAAAAGTATTATAAACTGACTCTGATGAATTAAATTGAACATATATATGTATTATATATCTATTTTGTCCTAAAATAAATTTAAATTAATTAAATAATAATTTAAATAAAAAATAAATTTTAAACTATAAGTCAGTGTTTTTCTCTATTCATCTAAAACTGAATGTTTTTAGAAAAATACCAAAAATTTACCCTAAGATAATTTCGATATTCTGAATACAAAAAACAATTTCATTTTAAAGGATCACATTTATAAAATTTGACAAAGTGGGTATTACTATTCATTACAGCTAGTTCTATTTTTTGTGGTGTGTTAGAACTCGAAGTTTCATACAACACAATGTTATTTTATTATTCAAAGAGAAGCATATTGTGGAAGCTTGGGGTGTTACATATATTGTTTCTATCCATATAAATAAAATGGTTTAGTTATCAAACATTGAATATAACTCTTTTAACTCTTCTTTAAATAAAATAATAATAAATGTCTTAATCTAATCCAAGTGGACCAAAGAGGATCATATTTTATTTCTAAGGTTGTTTTTTGTCAAATTTAATTTATCCAGTAGAATTAAAAAATATGTTAAGGTAATTATAATATCATTCTTACCCTTAATTACCAGATTTACTTTTAACCATGGTAAATAAATGTAAATGTTTCTATTTACCAAAAAATATTTTGACCATATTGAACCAAATTTTACTTATTGATTTTTACCATGTTTTTCAAATTTTTGAAATTCAACTCAAAGAAGCAGTAAATTTATGTTTTATGAAAATTTACAAATGGTCATAAAAGGTGGGTAAAAGACTGTAAAAAGTTCAATAATATTTTACATATCTAAACATATTATAAAATGACTCCAATGAATTAAATTGAACATATATAGGTATTATGTATCTATTTTGATCTAAAATAAAATAAAATAATATAACTAATTACTTAAATAAAAATTCAGTTTTATACAATAACGCATTGTGTTTAACTATTCATCAAAAATTGAATGTTTTCAGAAAAATAACAAAAATTCACCATAAGATAATTTCAATATTCTGAATTCAAAAATGAATTCCATTTTGAATAATAATATTCATAAAATTGAAAAAAGTGGGTATTACTATTCATAAAGGCATGTTTGATTGGTTGTGGCATGTTTAAACTCAATATTATGTACAACTCAAGAAACTGTGTTATTCAAAGGGAAATGTACCATGGAATCTTGGGGTGTTAATTCTTACATCCTTAAAATAATTTCTTCCTAATAATTTCAAATATATTACTACATAAATATAATCGGTTGATTCTTCATCATAAGTTCCTCAGTTCCCCACGTTTCCTCTTCCATCTTATGGTTTTCCATAGAAATTTTACCAAACAAGTCGTCTAGTTTCTCAGCAATTTTTTTCTAGTATCAAAAATAATGATAGGCTCCCCACAATAATACATATCATGTTCCAGTTATATTTACTCATAGGTGAGTATATTCATTGTGTCGGGCATATATTTTCTCAATAGGGATACATGGAACACATCATGAACTATGGAGAGACTTGGAGGCATTTCCAAACGATAAACCAAAACTCCAATTCTTTCTATAATTTCAAAAGGTATGATATACCTGGGTCTCAATTTACCCTTCTTAAAGAATCGTATAAAATCCTTCTATGGAGATACCTTCAAGAAAATATGATCTCCAACATTAAATTCCAAATCCATTATCTAATTATCAGCATAGCTCTTTTTCCTACATTGAGATTATTTGTGGTGGGTTTGGATAATATTCACATTTTTCATTGTTTCCTTAACAAGTTCTTGGCCTACATGTTTTATTTCACTAATATCATTCCAAAAGGATGGTGTGCGACATTTATATCTTTGTAACACTTCATATGGTTCCATCTGAATTCTTGAGTGGAAGTTATTGTAAGAGGGAAATTATACAAGAGGTAAATATTGAACCCACATACCATGAATGTCAAGTGGAAATGATCTGAACATGTCTTCTAAGGTTGTAATAGTTCATTATGATTTTCCATATTTACACAATATCAGCAATCTCCCACATCATGTTGTCCCACAAAAAATGATCCTTCAAATATCTATATATCTTGGTGCTCCTAGGGTGTATATGGAAATTGGAGCTATGAGTATCATCCAACAATTCCCTTTTTAGGTCAGGTATATCAGGAACACAATGTCTCTTCCAAGATTTCCAAATTCAAATTTCATATACAAATTCACTCAATATACCATCATTTATAGCTTTATTATTCTTTTGAAACTCCTCATTATTAGTCTGGGAACTTTTTTATCCTTTCTAGTAAAGATGGATTCGAAACCATTTGAAAAGGATTTGGTGTTTCACCTTCCGTGGTTATTCCCATTTCCCTTTTTACTAGATCCATGAAAACAAGATCCTTTTCAACCCTGACCTTTTTCAAAACTCTATGATCCTTTCTACTCACATCATTTTATAACTTATTTTCCTTCCCCATGTGGTAGTGTATTGGGAAATCATAATCCTTGAGTAGTTTAAGCCATCTCATTTTCCCCATGTTGAGTTATTTTTGGGAGATAACTTACTTCAAACTCTTATGTTCAGTATGAATATCACATTTTCACCATAGAGATGGTGTCTCCATATCTTTAGAGCAATGATTATATATTCTAACTCAAGATCATGAGTGGGATAGTTTTTCTCCTGAATTTTTAGCTATCGTGATGCATAGGAAATAACTCTATCATTCTACATAAGGTCACAACCAAGTCTTTCTTTGAAGAATCACTATAAATAACAAACCCATCATTCCCTAATGGTAGAGTCATGATAGGAGCGTTGAGTAATCTTATATTTAGTTCATCAATACATTCTTTACACTCTTTTCTCCAAAAAATTTAATCCCTTTACTTGTGAGCATGGTTATTGGATGAGCCAACTAGGAAAAATACTAAATATAACATTGATCATAACCTATTAAACCAACAACATTATGTACCTCAGTTATACTCGTCAGTGCTGGCCATTTCTGGATTTCCTTGGTCATGGAAATATCAATAGAGATTCCATCCTCAGAGACGATATGGCCCAGAAAGGAAATCTATTGAAGCTAGAGTTCACACTTGCTAAACTTCCCATATTAATATTTTCATCTAAGGGTTTCTAGAATAGTGTGAAAGTTATTTTCATGATCATTGAATATTGTTTAGTATACCAGGATATCATCAATAAATACCACTACAAATTCATCAAGATATTCCTTGAAAATTCTATTCCTTAAATCCATGAAGGCAAATGGTTCATTAGTTAATACAAAATCATTACTGTAAACTCATATTGCCTGTATCTAGTTTGAAATGTTGTTTTTGGAATTTCTTCCTTCATCACACACAACTACAGATATCTGGATTGAAGGTCAATCTTTGAAAAAAATTTATCTCCATGAAGGTGGTTGAATTAATCATCAATGCATGGTAGGGGAGACTTGTTCCTTATTTTTATATCATTGATCTCCATGCTGTCAATGCACAACCTCATATATCTGTCATTATTATTAAAAAAAGGATAGTAGATCTCCATAGATAAATACTAGAGAGAATAAATCCATTATTTCTCCATTACTCTAGTTTTTTTGTTAGATCTACTAATTCCATAGTGTCCATTCAATACGAGGTCTTTGATATATGACTCAAACAAGAAATTAAATCAATGGAAAAATCAATTTCTCATTCTAGATTATGTCCTAGTAAATCCTCTACAAGCACATCAACCTATTCTTGCACAATAGGTATGTTATCTATTAGAACAATCCATTCTTCTCCAATGATTATTTTATTCTCTTCCTCCCCAATAATTGAATTTTGTAGAGCCATTAGGGGTGGATCTAGATAAAAATCAGGTGGTGACATTTCTGCTCTAAAGATAAGGTACTTTTTATCATCACTGAAAATTGTAACCTCCTTCTTCTTAAAATAAATATTCTTATCATGGTCCAAAATACAAACCATTTCGAGGATTATATCAATTTGAATCATGGGTATGACGATTAGATCAGAAGATAAAGAACATTTATATTCCCTAATGGGAACTAATTCACAAAAAATTGTTGCAATGATACTTCCCTTAGGAGTTTTGACTAAAAACCTCCTTGTTATGTAAAATTGAAAATATCTAATTTTATTAGGAAACTGGGATGATATAAATCAATGTAATGATATAGGATCTAATTAATCCTTGGCTAAAATTGAGGAAATGATTAAATTACCTGCCACCAATTCTTTCAGAGCTTCATCCTCAGAAGTGGTGAACGCATAAACTTGTCCTTTCTCCCTTATACTTTTCTGAGGTAAGTTCCCTTAGGTCATAAGACATTCATTTGCATAATTTCTATTTTCTCTACTATAGTATCATTCAACATTGATAGCCTCTTTCATTCCCTTGCAGTCACAAGTTTGGTCTCTTTTTTCACCACACATGTAACAGACTCTCATTCCCTTCAGGAATGTACTAGGGTTTTTCTTCTCACATTTACCACATGATAGATATTCATATTTTCTCTTCATCCTCTTATTTTCATTTCCAGATTGATCACTAGATATTTTATTCTCTGTATTTTCTTTGAATTCATAATACTTAGAAAATTTATTTTTGTCTATATAGCACATGGGACAATATCTCCGTACTATGTGAAATATTGTGAGACTAATGCATGATAGAGAAATGGTTTTATCCCAAAAAATAATGGATCAATCTTACTACGTGGGTTACGTATATAATCTGCTTCATGCCATGCTACCCTTGTAATGTTAACTGCATACATGGTGACATTCTCATCCTCCTTTGGCCTTTGACTCAAAAATTGTCCTTCCATATTCGCTCGATGGTCATGGGGAATGTATTTTTCTATGAAAATATATATAAACTCTATCCATTCCCTTTTCGATAATTCTTCTTCTTCCTTTGTGTGTTAGATTAATGACCAACATTGATCTGTATCTCCCATGAGGTGATAAACTGCCATGACAACTTTTTCCCTTTCGCAACTCCCCAAATAATGAAATATTTTCTCTAAGAAACTTATCCATTGCTTAGCTACTAATGGATTTGTACTCCTATTAATTTTTATTGGTTGTTTCCCTATAAAGTGGTCTAATGTTGATCCTCCTCATTTTGGATCAGGGTGATCCATACAGGTATGGTTATAATTAATAAACTAAGTCAGTTGTCCATGTATGGTGATAAGCTGATCAGAACTAGTTTCATCACCATCTCCATTATAATTATTTTGAGTAGGAGGGAAATCCAAAATAGATTATGTGCATTGATACAGTTTCCATTCCTTCAATAGGAACTATTTATAAACAATGGAATACTCTAGATTAGTATATGAATCGCAATACATTATTCCAAACTTGTAAAACAATTAACATAAATTAAATTTTTTTGATTTAATCCATAATAAAAAAATACTCATAAATCCTTCATAATGTTTTGTAGAGAAAATGTGAATTATCCTAAGCATATCCCTCAGGATTGTCGTAACCAAGAGTTCAGCAAGGCCCATTATCATGTACCCGGATTCCTCATGTTAAACCTAAAACTGCTTGTCAGATTTTTCACTCCTAGGTGCATCTGTGTCAGAGCTGCCTCTACCAACTCGTATCCTAACAGGGATTTATTTCTTGGAAAAAACAACAAATCTATACATTACCAAAATTATAGGATGTTCTTCTATACGAATCCTCAAAGTCTTTCTCAGGGTAATGTGCTCTAGTTATTTTTTATCTAAATCTAGTTTCCATGGTTTGTACAAAACTTCCTATGATACCAACTGTTATGCCACGAACCTAGTTACCTATAGTCGGTGCATTATTACATAACATTGGAATTATCACAAGGGATCAAAATCCTAAAATACCGATTATTTTAGTAGCCATGGAAGTAAAAGATACATTCATAAGTTTTACATTACCTTATAAAATGAAAAACAACAATAACATTGTCTCCATTGACTACATTCATCCCTTAGAATATCCTTGTAGGCTAGTCAAAATATACTTCATCTCATCCTGGTAAAAAATAAAACATAAAAAGGGGTGAGCTCAGATGCTCTGTAAGGATAACAATACAGATGAAACAATCAAAATTAATTATAATAATTTTATGAAATGTATTAAACAAAGACACATGACTTTTAAACATAAACTTCATCATATTATGGAAATGATAAATCAAATTATTCCATTTACTTATTCACATGGATATTCTATTAGTCGAATAATCACATGTGATATCAATATCCAATTTCATAATGTTGGAATGCATAATTCCAAACGTCATAACCACATAGTCTAGGCCTTGTTCCAAGACTAAAAATATGATTTTTTTCAAGGCCTTATGCCAAGAAACTAGTTTATCACATGAGACATACCGATGCATCTAGGAGATATAGTGGGCTTCACCCGTCACATAATAAGTCCAATGCATTCTTCATATGAAAAGGTTTAAACATAACATTAATATTCGTATTAAAAATATCATTCAAAATGTCGATACATTATCTAAAAACCATGAATGGTGTAAAAACAACACATCTATATTAAAAATATATCACAAAAACTCTTATAAAATATGTATGATTTGCATTATAATAAACAACATCTAACAATCTTAAAATCCATCAATGGATGTTGACATAGATGAAATCAAAACATTTTTTAGAGAAATATATCTTTCAATTTTGAAATAATTTAACAGTCATATAATTATAAAAGAAAAAAATTATTTTAAAAATATGCTTATAAGCTTGTATGGGAAACATCGAGTATGTTATAACGGTGGAAAACAGCGGCCCCAGCCGTATAAGTTAAAAAAATATATATTCTTACCTTAATTTTGTTGATAAGGTCATAATGTACCTTATTTGGAAACGAAAGAAAGATTCCTTTCAAAACATATGGGGTCAAATATGGTTATAAAAGACTTTAACCTATAGTATAGTAAATAGTAAAAAAAATTGAATTAGATTTTTAAGAAAACACGGATGAGTATGATAAAGATGTCCCAGTAGATACTTACGTATTAACAACCTCTGATAAGTAAAGGGATTGTAGAATTAACCATTACCTTTGCTTTTGTATAGTGTAAGGTACAATAACCTCTTGTATAATAGTTAAATACTAATTATTAAATTATAAAATAATCATGTACATAAATATGATAACATAAATGATCTTTTAATATTTCATTATTAATAATATTTTAGTAGTACCATCATTTCGGGTGTTAACTGATTCATTTTCATTTATATTTTGGTTACCTAATCCTTGTTTGTTATTGATATGATGTATATTATTCCTATAAATAAATTTAGTATGTTCATAAAAATTATTTTTAATCATAAAATGAAAATCATTCTTTAATGATTACAATGGGGAACGAATGTCATCACATCTGTGGAGATAGTAATCCGTACATACGCATGAGCGATAGTATCATTATATTGATGGTGAAATCATATAAAATTGGATCATATATCATATATATAGAATAACTAACAATTAATAATTATTATTTACATTAGTTGTACTTATTATTATACCCATCCAAATAATGATGTGTTTGATTGACAAACTACATCAGGACGTGGTGACGGTAATCCGTACGTACGTACATATGGTGTCGTTGTCATTTATAGGATTGATAAAATAACTAATATGGTTATATCATATTTATAATAACATTATGTTATGTATAAGGTAATATAGTTATTATTTTATTATGGAAACCATAACGAATGAAGAAGTGGAAGAAGAAATGAACTTGAAAGAGGGTGGTGAAATTATTACCTCTTCTTCAGGTATTTTCTTTTTAGTTGATTAAAAGAGCTCTTAGGATGGATTTTTTATCAAAGTACATCCTATAGGATTACAGGCGTATAGTTTAGGGGATATTTGGGGAGTGTTTGTCTGAGACAAATGTCTTTGGATGTGTGAAATTAAGAGAAGGGAAAGTACCCTTTTATAAGAGAGGTGCATGTCACTTTAGGAAAAGTTTTAAATATTATTTTATAATAAAATTATTTTAGGTTTATAAAGGATAAAATGTTATTTATTTTGAGTATAAAGAGGTTATGGGTCTATAAAATCTCAACCAATATGTTTTATACAAGTTTATGTTAACATACTCTCTCTATCTTTTAGATTTAACTCTTAGTTAAATTGTTTGACCTTAACCATGTCTCTATGTATTTTTATATTATATGGTTAATAAACAAACTATAAAAATCCAAGAAAACCCCATTTGGTCCATTATTAATATATATAATCTTATCTAAGTCCTTTTTTCTAACATTAGATTTTTAAAAATATTATATACTTAAATAATATAGTATTTGTTTAAATTATATCAATTTTGACACTATTTAGTATTTGATTTTTTTGTATGCCATAAAAACATGATCACTTAGAATTAAATTTATTTAATCAACCCAAAAATTAAATATTAACCTATAATAGAAGTTTAATTCATAATTAGTGTCAATTTACATTTATTTGGATATTTATAATATCAATTATTTTAATATTTAATAATATGATAATTATTGCATAATAATTGTGTCATAAATAAATTAAATTATTTAATGTCCATAAACATTAAATAAAATACCATTATTTAGGAATTTTTTGTCTTCCTAATTAATATTTATAGTCTAATTTATATTGTTTGTAACCTTATATAAAAAATGGTTTAGTTATTAAACGTTGAATTTAACTCTCTTAACACTTCTTTAAATAAAATAATAATAAACGTCCTAATATAATCCATGTGGACCTAATAGGATCATATTTTATTCCTAAGGTTTTTTTTTGTCGAATTACACTTATCCAATATAATTAGTACATGTGTTAGGGAAATAATAATATCATTTTTACCATTAATTACCCAATTTACTTTTAATTGTGGTAAATAAAAGTCAAAAGTCACTATTCATCAAAATTGTTTTAATCTTATCGAACAAAATTTTATTTACTGATGTCAAATATGTCTATATGATTTTTGAAATTCAACTCACAGAAGTAGTGAAATTTTGTTCTATGCAAATTTTCTAATGCTCTTATAAGGTGGGTAAAAGACGGTAAATAGTTTAATAAAATTATATCTATCTTAAGGTATTAAAAAAGGACACCAATGAATTACATTGAACATATATTGGTATTTTGTATCTTTTTTACTTAAAATAAATTAATACAAAATAATTAATTACTTAAATAAAAAGTGGGTTTTAAACAATAACACAATGTTTTTCACTATTCATCAAAAATGGAATATTTCCAGAAAAATACCAAAAATTCTACCTATCCTGATTTTATAATTCCTAATTAAAAATTAAATTCCATGTTAAAAAATAATATTTATAAAATATTAAAAATTAGATATTACTATTCATAACGGCTAGTTTGATTGGTCGTGGTGTGTTAAAACTCCATGTTGCGTACAACGCAAGCTACTATATTATTCAAAGGGAAACCTACCATTAAAGCCTAGAGAGTTACATAAGGAAGGATATGCCTAATTCCACTTAGAAAAAGGGCTAGATGTTCATATACTAAGTGTGTCCAAGTATCTCAGTTAAATATTTATTTGATAAGTTGAATAATGATTATTCACGATTGTGGTTTAATAATTTTTTAAGGATGCTTGATCACAATTATTTTGACACTAGGTATTTGGGAGAATATATTTTGGGTGAAATTATATATTTATTTGAGAGAAATGCAGTGATATGTATTTTAAAAATAAATAGATATTATTCAAGGTCTAATAAATGTGGTAGAGGAATTAAATAAAAATGTAAAAACAAAAGTACATGTCGCGTATGTTAAATATACTAGCCATGTAAATTTTAGGTAATTTATGAGAAATATGTGTAATTTGTTGAGCTCATGTCATGTAATAATAATATTCAACTATTATTATTAGACATGAGGTATTACTATGAATTAAATGAAATGAATAAATGATTTCTGGTAATTAATTCATTTTTTTATTCTATGTAATTAAAAATCACAATTATATATTTCTCATTAGACTAGACAATTTTTATATAGTTCCGTACAATGGATTTGAAAATTATCTCAATCCAAGAGAGAATTATTTTTCCACCAATAACACTCTCAAGTTATGATAGAGAGATCCTCCTCCACCTGATGATAGTGATCGAAGTCGGACATCGCAAGCGAAGGCTCTTCCGTGCTAGAACCTAGAGATCCTTTTGGAGACGTCTAGAGATACATGGATCACATGTGGATCATGGCTAGAAGAATCCTAAACTTGTATTCTACAATGCAATGATGGATCACATCGGATCATGATCAGAAACATCAACGTAGATAGAATTCCATAAAAGTAATTCTCGTGTTTTAATTAAATTAACTAAAACCAACATATGGTGATATTCAATATGGTTCCAGGACTCCCATTTATTCATTCTTTAATAATTCTATTTTGAAGATCTGGTGTTTTATTTCCATGATGGATCTCGGATTTAACATCTTTAATGGAAAAAATTAAAATTGGTTACAACAACCAAAGCGCTTCCACTGTGCCCATAACCTACTACTAGTATCATATAGGGTCATATCCTTAATTATAATTATTTTTTTTATTTACACATTTAATAATTTAGTTGTATAAATTCAGGTTAATCATTATTTAAATATGAATCTCGATATATGTTCCTCTTCTCTAATTTCTCGTTCACCTTACATGAAAAAATTAATCTTTTAATTTTGATTTAAATAAAATAGAGGATCTCATCTGAAGGTGTCAAATGTTTCTAGCCATACAAAACCAGAATACACTGTGTGTATTCGGTAGTACATGCTGTTTAGTCTAGGTTCAATGAATCAAACTGGTCCGCGAAATCTGGTTGTATTTTGTAGTATATCTAAGTCTTAAATGACAACGTGGGTTGACTAGGAATAGAAGGCACACAGTTTTCAGATTACATTCTGTGTAGTCCACTGAACATGGCATCTAGTCCCTTCAGGTTTGGGTTGGACCATGTACCCCATACACGGATTTCCCAGCTGGATACCATGTAACGTGGATACTACATGGTGTGTGTCCCACTAAAGATTTCATGTACTCCAAAAAATTTTGAATTACATCTACACGCCATGTACTTGGGCGTGTACTTCAGATTGACGGTGAAAAAAAATATATGTCGTGTATTTGAAACAACACGTTGTGTACTCATCCAAATTAGGAAGATTTATTGAAATTTATTATTTTATTATGTAAATTCTTTGAGATGTGTACCATAGTCCAGGCGTATAGCTGAGGCACAACACGTGATAAGTGTTTTATATAAATGTGTTTAATTTAACATCTATGTAATGTTCATTTCTAATCATTGGGTATTTATGAATGAGATTCACCGGGTTGCCTCCAAGATAAAAGTTACATACAAAGATAATTTTAAATGACTATATTTGTTTAATATTATGATGGATGAGTATATCATGGATATTCAGAAAAGGGTTTAAGATAAAAGGATTGATTAATTAAAGATAAACAATTGATTTGAGCATGATTTATATTAAAAAAGATTTACGAATTTAAAGAATGTTTTATTTGTGGGTAAATATTATTGCATGTATAGATGATCATAAAGTAGACCAAGACCATTGTATTTGAATGGTTTCTTTTAATTAAATAATTTAAATAATATTCATTGTCCTGTAAGCCTTCTCCTCATTAATATGTAGGGCTTGAGTTCCCAAGGTTTATTTCATGTAAAACCCCATTTTACCCCTCGACTTCAAGTGAGAAAATTTTATATTTAATGGATGAAGCTCCCATGATAGTGGAGGCGACTCAAGTTAGAAGTCAAGGTGAAACCAATCCAATTAGATACAAAGGTTAATAGGTGGAAAGTTGTAAACACTAACCCAAAATGTTCAAGGTGATTCTATCATTGGTCTTACATTAGTTTATCAAACACTAGATAAACTATCCATTATAAAAAGCTCATTACTATACCATTTTTTTTATTTCTGTCAGTTGCATAGTTTATTTATTTTCATTGTGTTTTCACGATCACACAATTAATGAATTAAAAATAGCATTCAAAATAGATCAAAAATAAGATCGGCTTAAGAATAATATTATCTTAGACGTGGTTAACTAGTTTAGTATATCCCATATAATATTAACAATCATTTAATAAATGATAATGAAATTCCAATTTACGTATAAGCAAAAAATCCCCCAATGAAAATATCAAGTCGGTATATCCTTCCATAATCTTCGTTAGAATCAAACAATATTTAAAAGTGCTTGACTAACCTTAGTTGGGGAAATTTCAATTATCATGGAATTATAATCCAAGGTTTTGGGTTTTTTTTTCTTTATTCGCATCAATGGTTTACTGCCACAATAGGACTTGGTGTGTCCAAGAGGCAAAGGTTGAGGAAATCCAAAATAAATGTATTTCAGTACTGGGGAGTCCACTCATTGGATCAAGGATCTACAAGTTAATGTTATTTCTATGTGGAATGCCTACCTAAAACCCTTAATGTTTCTTGACCATTCCTAGTTGGGGTATTTCTAAGGAAATATTGATCGTTTCCACTAGAATATTCATGAAACCAAATATTCAGAAGTCAATGGTGGGGGCTATTGGATTTTGAAAAAATAGTGGGATACTAATAAGTATTAATGTATTTATTTCACTTTTTTTAATCATAATAAAGTATTAATCATTTTATCATCTTAATTTTTATAAATTACAACAAAAATTTCTTCAAACATATCATTTTGAACCATACTCGAGAGGGAAACCCTTCTCTACAGCACCAATTTCCAAGAATGGTAGAGGTGTTTGCACATCATCCATTTCCATGAGAGGAAATTGCATGTGCTAGAAGAGCCTATTCCAGTTTCTCATGGAATAGAGGCCAATGATGTGGATGTATATGTCTATATGAAACATTTGGATTATGCCACATATGTCTAATGTTTCATGCTATCATCCATGTCTAATGAGATATTTAAGAAACATGAAAACATGTACGCATAAAGTATGTTGTCTTAAATTAAGGATATCTACCAAGAGAAGGTGAGAAAAGAGAGATATTAGATCTCTAATGCTTTGTTTTCAACTATTCATGGAGAGTTATTTCCAGCTGGGACTCATGTAGTCAAGCTTATTGGCATCATTGAATGCCTGAACATCTTATGGATTATGTTGCTGGATGAGTTGTATACAAATCTCATACTGTCATCATTTCCTATGACCTTATCTAGCATTAAATTCAACTATAACATGATAAAAAATAGGAAGAGTCTATTAGAACTTCTTGACCATGATTATCCCTATATATAAATACATGGGGCAAGATAAACCCACATTCCATATGGTGAATAAGAAAAGGAAGGGAAAGGAAAAGGGGCCAATGATTCACAAACGATCTAAAGCCCATGAGCATCATCCGTCCAAGATTGGGAAGATCTAGAGGTAGAGAATCGAATGGGTGGCAATCTGTTTTTCATGTGGAAAGGAATTCCACAAGAATATGAACTGCCCCCAGTGGCGTGGTGGATGTTAAAGGTGCATTCGTTATCGATTTTAATCTTTCTATTTCAATTCCTTTGGTATTATATACAGCTTTTAGGGCACACATCTGTATTCAAATGTAGGAACCCAGTAGATTTAGATAGATAGATAAAGGATAGGTGGATCATCGAGTTTCCAATGGCGTGAGGCTAGCTGCAATTGCTATTGGAGATTACCACCTCTCACTTCCAACTGGGATGATTTTGGTTTTACATAAGTGTTGTTATGTTCCTAGAGTTACAAAAAACTTAATTTATGTATCATGTTTGGATATGGATGGATTTATTTTCAAGTTTGTAAATAAGGGATTCTTATTTTATAAGCACAACATATATTATTATATGTCTCATTTAAATAATTGATTGTATGTATTAAATAATGAAAACCATGTGTTGGAAATCGATAAGAAAACAAACACACATGACTCATACATCACCTTGTTGTGGTATCACCATCTCAGTCATATAAATAAGAAGCTCTTGATAATGCTCTTATAATATGGTTTTTTAGACTCTACAGATCTAAAACCATTTGATATATGTCACACATGATTATAAGGTAAAACTACCAAGCCACATTTTGTGGGATAGGGTGAGAGGGCCACAGAGCTTCTATGATTGGTGCACACAGATGTGTGTGGGCCATTTCCATAAGAATCTAGAGGTTGATATTCATACTTCATTACTTTTACTGATGATTTGAGTAAATATGGCTATATCTAATTAATGAGGTAAATCAGAATCCTTAGATAATTTTAAGGAATTCATGAATGAAGTATAAAATCATCTTGGTAAGAAGATAAAAAATCTTTGATCGGATCGATGTGGAGAATATTTGAACTAGGAGTTCATCGATATACTATGAGAGTCTGGGATTCTATCTCACCTCACTCCTCCTTATACACCACAGTGGAATGGTATTAGTGGAAGGAGGAACCACACCTCGTTGGACATGGTGAGGTCAATGATGAGTCATACAGATCTGCCATTATCATATTGTAGATATGCATTATAGACTACAACACACACATTAAACCAAGTAACAACTAAGGCATAAAATGGAATTCCCACTGAGTTATGGAAAGGAAAAAACCCATTTTGTTACACAGATGAGTATGGGGATGAGAGTTATTTGGTATGGCCTTCATAGGAAAATAACTAGCACCCTGAGGCATGAAGTGTATCTTTATAGGATATCCTAAGGAAATTAAAAGATATTACCTATATAAACCTTTAGACATTAAAGTAAATGTCACCAAACTAGACATATTTATTGAGAGGGAGGACATCCTAAAAAATTATAGAGGTAGCAAGATTGAATTCGACAAAGTTGATGCTCAAGATACACTGGTATTGGTATAAGAATAAGTTCCACATTTCCTCGTGGAAGAGTTTCAATAAACACAAGTACAAAATAGAAGCTCAAGGGAGGTAAGAGAACCAGAGAGATTTGGTTTCCTAGTCATCTACGATGGTTAATCATTATTATTAGACAATGATGAATCTCTATCTGACAAAGAAGTAGTTGAAAGCTCTGAAGCTGCAAGATGGCTATAAGATATGATTTCTATGATGGATTCCATGTATCAAAACCATGTCTAGGTTCCGGTCGAGGAGCCAGTTTATGTAAAGCCTGTTGGATGAAAATGTGTATAAAAGGGAAAACCCAAAATGGAAGGTCATGTTAGCACCTATAAAGAAATTCTAGTGGTTAAATGATTTAGACAACATCCTGGAATTGAAAATGATGAATCATTCTGCCCTGTTTCCATGATTAAATCCATAGGAATCACACTTTCCATTCCATCATACCATGATTAAAATATTTGAAAATGGATGTCAAGCCAACATTCCTTAAC
Organism: Viscum album; assembly: GCA_963277665.1. Lineage (NCBI taxonomy): Eukaryota > Viridiplantae > Streptophyta > Magnoliopsida > Santalales > Viscaceae > Viscum > Viscum album. The sequence goes on from OY728147.1 coordinate 2,116,399,306, forward strand.
GAGAACATTTATTAGGATTCCAATATAACGAAACCATAAGGGTTTTTGACACTAGGTGAACCTAAACGGGGTTACATGTTTCAAAAATCCATTTATGGATTAAATAATGAATACAAATCATCGAACATTTTATTTAATGAAGTCATAATGGAATTTGGTTTCATTAAGAAAGAATGTGATACATGTGTTTATAAGAAGATTAATGGGAATGTGGTCTTTATCCTTGTAGTATACATTGCTGACATATGTCATATTGGAAACTATGTACCAGTATTACTGTCATTTAAGGACTGGTTGAACATGTGTTTCCCCATGATGGAATTGGGTGAAACAACCTACATTCTAGGGATCAAGATCATTCATGATTGATCCAAGAGGCTACTTGGAAAAATTCAAGATATATATACTGACCAGATACTAAAGATATTTAGTATAGAACAATCAAAGAGGGGATTGGTTATAGTGTCACATGGCCTACATATTTATATGAAAATGTGACATCAGACATAAGAAAAGAAAGATAAAATGAGTAATATATCATATGATTCGACTATAATATCCATCAGGTATGAAATGTTATGTACTAGTCTTGATGTTTCCTATGCATTGAGCATGGTAAGAAAATATCAATCAGATCCAGGAGAATAAAATTGGACTACATTAAAGACTATCCTTAAGTATTTGATAAGAACTTGGGATATGTTCCCAGTTTATGGAGGAGATGTGAATCTTGTCATCAGATGGCAGGATGATACTGGTGTTCAAATAGATCAGAATGATCTGATGTTGCAATCTGGAATTTTTTTTTGTCTCAATGGAGGAGATGTGAGCTGGAAGAGTTCAAAGAAACCAGTTGTTTCTTATTCTACAGTAGAGTCATAATATATAGCGGCTTTTGATGCAGCCTTGGAAGCTGGCTAGATGTAGTAATTTCTCCAGGATCATGATGTTGTTCCTCGCAGTAATGATCCTTTCACATTATATTGTGATAATACTGCAGTGGTGGCTCTTTCAAAAGAACCCGGGTCACATCAACAGACAAATCACATACTCCAGAAGTATCACCTCTTGTGGGATTTCTGTCAAAGGGTAGATGTTATAGTGAGTAGAGTTTTTACTAAACATAACGTGTTAGAACCCATGATTAATGGCATATCTCAATATAATCATGCATATCATGTGAGAGATAGCGGGTTAAATGTTTTTAGCAATTGGCACTAGTCTATGTGAGAGTTTGTTGGAGTTTTTGGCCTAGAAACAACTACATTGTAATTATTCATTAATAAAAACATTAACACATCTTGATTGTTCTTCTTCATGACAATACATGTGATAATGTCATAAGGATAGTTGTAGCATTAAAGGTTCATAGGGGATCCCACATATGATGAGAACCTAGAAGTGCCATAACACTATTCATGAATATATGTTTCAAGGTCGAATGATGTTATTTGAGGGACACAAATAATACAGAACATTAGGGTTGAGTATATATAAAACGTTGAGGCACCTTCTCATGGTGTTCTCCCTTGGTAATATCCTGGAGGATATTATGAGAACAAGACACGCTAGTAAAAAATCCACATTTCAATGTGTCACTAGATGTTATTATTTGCAGGAGTGTGTATTATTCCTTAGACATTATAATTATTATTAATGGGTATTAAAATTCACACACATAGATGTATTGAAGAAGATTGTGACAAAAAATTGTTCTTATCGAGGTAGGATACGTTAGGTGCATCACGAGTGATAATATAATAATAGATAGTTCAAGAAAGGATTCTTCCCTTTTGTTCTATAATAGAAGTATATATATCAGGCCCTTTTATGGAATTGATATAGTCTAAATAATTCCATGGCCATGGTGTGGAATGGGGAAGTTCAATTTTGGAATGACATAGAAATAATAATCAAGCACATGGGTTGACGGCACTAGAATGAAACCTGATTGATTCAATATATCGAGCCAAAGGAATTATATTGCATGGTAAGAATTTTTTGGTGATGACACGTCATTGCAGAGTTAACTTCGTTCTCTATGGGTGCCTTGGCATGTTTCTAGAGGTTATCCTTAGGCTTTAGACATGATCTACCTAATGCCATTGAGAAAGAGCCTAGATGCTAACACACTATTTGTGTACAAGTATCTCAATTAAATATTAATTTAACAAGTTGAATAATGATTATTCCTGATTTTTGTTTAATAATTATTTAAGTATGCATGATCACATTTATTTCAACACTAGTTATTCGATAGAATATATTTTGGGAGAAATAATACATTTATTATTGAGTAATGTAGTGATATTTATTTTAGAAATAATTATACATTATTCAAGGTATAATAAATGTGGTGTTGGATATAAATAAAATTGGGAAAAAAATGTACACACCATGTTTATTAAATATACACGCCGTGTATTTTTTTCTGGGAATTTAAGAGAAATATTATTATTTATTTAATTAAATATTAATAGATGTAATTCACTGGGTGCATATTTGATAATAATATTAGTTAACTGTTATTATTAGATATGGGGTATATCTAAGAAATAAATAAAATGAATAAATAATTTCGGGAAATTAATTCATTTTATAATTTAATGTAATTAAAAATTCCAATTATATATTTCACATTAGACTATAAATTTTTTTAAGGCTGTGCAAAATGGATTTGGAAAAACTCTCAAGACAAGAGATAATTATTTTTTCACCAAGAACGCTCTGAAGCTATAAAAGAGAGATCATCCTCCACCAGATTAGGGGGATCAAAGACAAACACAACAAGTGAAGGCACATCCATGCTAGCACCTGGAGATCCCTTCAGTGGCGTCCATAGATACGTGGAGCATGTGATGATATCCTCTAGAGTAATCCTATACATGGATTCTATGACTCAATGAAGAATCACATCAGATCATGATCCGAAACATAAACTGAGAGAGAATTCCATCAAGGTAATTCTCACCTTTTAATTAAATTAATTATAACCAACATATGATGATCCTCTATATGGTTCTAGGACTCCCCTCATTTTTTTCGTGTTTTGTTCTATTCTGAAGATCTGATGTTTTATTATCATGATTGATCTCAGAATAAATGTCATTAATGGAAAAAATTAAAGTTTGGTGCACAAACCAATGCACTTCTACAGAGCTCGAAACCAACAAAACACCAACAATTTGTTCAGGGATTTCCTTGGGGTAACCTGCTACACGATAATGGGAGTTACTGTGCACCTGATTTTACACTTTCAGAGGATATTTTTAGGATAATTCATATATTATTTACATGAAATTATAAAATATTTATGAGTAAATATGACTTCAAAGGAACCATAATTATGATTATGGAATTGATATGCATAATTTTTTCAATTTATATTAAGTATTTTACTTGCTTAGAATTATGCATTTTGATTCATAGCCTAATCTAGTGTATTCCATTATTTATAAATGGTGACAAGTTGATGAAATAGAAATATTATTAATGAACATAATCCATATAGGTATTTACCTACTATGCAAGATAATGATGGTGGAGGTAGTGACATAACTGGTACTGAAATGCTTATAACCATACTTGGACAGCTGACTCAGGTTATGAATAATAATGTTCCCCGTATTGAGAATCATGATCCACAATGCATAAGATCAATGTTAGACCACATCATGAGAAAAAACCTCAAAAATTCAATGGGACTAAAAATCCAGTTGTAGATGTTAAATTGATATGTTTTTAGATAAAATATTTCTTATATTGGAATGTCATGGAAGGGAAAAATTTGTCATGGAAGTTCATCATCTCTCATGAGATGTGTATCAATGGTGGTCGTTAATTCAAAACATAAAAGAGGATGACAAATTATAAAGTATAGAATGGAAGGGGTTTAATGAACATTTTCAAGAAAAATACATTCCTCATGAAGAAAGAGTTGGTATGGAAAAGAAATTTTTGGGTCTGATGAAACAATAGGATAACAACGTTGCAATGTATGAGGCTGACATCCCAAGGTTAGAAAGGTATTCTATAGACTACATACGTAACCCATGAAGTAATATGGATGAAATTATTGATGGGTTAAAAACATTTTTCTGATGGTCATCATTCTCACAGTCTTTCTCATCGTATAACGATATAGTCTTGTGTGCTATCAAGATAGAAAATAAATTCTCCATGTCTAATGACATTAAAGTAATGAAAGAGAAGAAGAGAATGGTGTATCAAGAAAAATATAATTGGAAAATAAAGATAAGGATTTTCCATTATTTGATATTTAGGGGAAGAAACAACCTGGTACATTCCTAAAATCAATGGGAGTTTGTTAAAATTGTGGAGAAAAAGGTCATCAGGCTAGTGATTGTAAGAGAAAGAATGAATCCATGTAATGTTATAATTGTTATGATATGGGAAATTATGAAAATTATTGTTGAATGTTTCAAGGAAATATATCTCAGAAGAAGGAAATGGATCAAGGTAAATCTTATCTTGTTAATATGGTCGGAGTGAAAAAATTAATGTATTTGTGTTTATGGATTCACGAATTATATTCTCATTATAAAAATAAGGTCATATATATAAGGATTTTACTTCAGTACTTGTTATGATCATTATGGTTTTAATATGATGAAGTTAACCACATATTATGTATGTGATAAAAAGAGAAACATTACGATTTAGGGAATTTAACGTGACTATTGAGTTTGAAAATTTAGAGTCGTTTTAGACACAGATTGGATTGAAGTATTACGGATAACTCTAAAGGATGGAATGAATTTAGTTGAACATTGGATTGTATTATTGAAGTTTAAAAAATTTCATAATATTATTTTTGGAATGTTGTTATAATATATTTTAATGAAAATGTGAAACCATGGGTTGGGAAAATACTTTCGCATCCTGCAATGTCGTGAGACTTGAACTCACAACCAAAGGGCGACAATGGCCAATCACCTACGATTGGCCAATGTAATTATCTAGTTTGTATAAAATAGTTTTGTTTTTAAATGGTATGATAGGTGATGTATAAGATCATTTTCGAAACATTATATCATTTAGAAAAATAGAATATTTCTGAATTTTAATATCATTGGGAGAGAATGATGAGTTTTTTCTAGAAATTAAATAAACGATGAAACTCTACATGCCAAATAAGTATTATTCCTTGTGTTCTTATTCTATGAAGTAAATTAATTATTCAACTTAGGGAAAGGATGTTGAACCTAAAAAATGATATCTTATTTACATTTCTGATAAATCAAATTCTCCCTTAGATCAAAACAAATTTATAGATTTGTGATTGTTAACATTCTCCTCATCATGTTTCTATCACTCTCCATCAGAACTTGATGGTTAGATTATTCGTTCATGTCAACGTTTTTCTATGCGGAAATCTAATATGTGTTATTTTTTATATCCTTTATACTTTCTTTTATTTAAAAAATGGTGGTATCACTAATACATTTTTTGATATGGTATTTCAAAAAATATATTTTTAAATGTTAAACCCTATGATTTCAATCCCGAGTTTAAATTGTGACGATTAAATTTTTTGAAGGAGGGGAGAATGTAACGCCCTAAGAATTTAAAATATTCTAATTTAGGAATACAAAAATTGAATGATTTAATTTTACACAATACAATTTTAAGCATAAAATCCACAAAACAATGAGTTGGCATGTATTACACAGAAGGCCCAGTTTTACCAATCAATAGTTTGTTAATAAATTATTATTTTTAAATCTTATATATAACATAAATTTAAACTAGTGGTTATGAATTTTATTAACCAAATTTTTAATTTTATATATTCCATATAATTTTAACATTCATATTATGTGTTTATTAGACATAATATATGAAAAAATTCTATTTTTTCATATAAAAGAAGTATTTTTAATGAAAATGTAGTTTTACCGCATTTTAATGGAAAACCTTTCTAAAATCCAATATATGACAATTTTATATATAAATTTTGACCAAATAAACTTCTTATTTACAATCAAGACATATATATTTGATTTGGATAAATTTTTTTCATTATCAAATTACTTTCATATTTTAATGAATAGTGAAAAATTCTGCATTTTAATTCAAAACTACTTTTTCATTTAAATTCATATTATATTTTGATTATATTTTTAATTGTTTTTAAATTTTAGTTGTATTATGTTTTTATCATTTACTACAATTTTGATCATTGGATGTAATTTCAAAGTTAAATTGGAGATTAACACATGTCAATCTTTTGATAGTTTCTACTTCTTAAAAGCATGCTTTCTGGTTTTAACAATGGGAAATAATATTAAATTTATTAAGGAAACTTCCATGTTTTAAATATGGATAATAGGATTTCATATTTTTAATCAAATTTTCCTAATTATATAAATAAGAACCTTTTATGTTTTGAAAATATGAATAGTTACTTTAGTAATTATTTTAATTTACCATAGTTAAGAGGTTAATTAGGTAAATAATGGTAAAAATAATGTTATAATTTTAAAAAAATACTCTAATATGTGTCTTAATATTATTGGATTGGTCATGGGAGACCGTAGAATCCACAGACATAAATTTTTTTCATTTTGAAGCGACATGGTTGTGATAATTAAATGTTATAATAGTTAATATCAAATAAATTGAAATATAACATAAACAAGTATCTTTTTACTAAACCAATTTTAATATTTGGTTATAAAACTGATATATTTTACTATAATGAGTGATTATAAATTTGAAAATATTTCCTATATCATGTTATTTTATTTCTAATTTTAATACTTATAATATATAAATTTATTTACAGTACACGGATGAGGCCATGATTTCCTTATTATTAAAAGATTCAATTAAATGTTATCATAATTATTAAAATATTTATTATTTGAAATATTTCAGGCCATATACAAATGTTTTTGTATGACTATTATATTTTAATGATGATTTAATTCTTTTATTTAGAAGGAATCAAGTGGTTATGACTTTTAAAATAATTAAATACTAATTTGTGTCAAAATTGAGATAAATTAGTTTTTAAAACAAACACTATTTTATTAAATGAAATAATAGTCATAAAAATATAAGATTCATTAAAATGACTTATATAGTGGTAAAAAATTTATAAATGATCCACTTGATTTTATATTGGAATTTTATAGTATGTATAATAACCATAATAAAAAATACAAGAAGACATGGTAAAATTTAACTTATTTTACTAAGGGTTAAATCTAAATGATAAAGTTTATTTTATGACCTAAACAAGTCTAAAACCTATTTTTTAGACGATTTAGACTCATAATCATAATATCCATAAAATAAATCACATTAGAGCTATTATAAACTAAAAATACATTATAATAAATTAATATTTCATGATTTTCCAAAAGTACCACTAACCTCTCTTATAAAAAAGAATTTCCCATTATTTTTTATTCACACCTCCAAATCCCATTGCCTCAACCAATACCAACCAAAATCGCCTCCCAACTACCCTAAATTTATCTCATAGGTGACATTTGGGATGAAAAAATCTTAAAGATTCCATTTATTCAAATCAAAAGGAGGTAACTGAAGAAGATGTAATAGTTTTATCACGCCTTTCGATGATATTTTCTTTTTATACATCCTATTTATTTATTTTTAAAAAAATAAAATAATATCCCTATTACCATATACATTATGATATTTTATTACAATTCTGGGACAACCATATTCCTTTTTATCCAACATATGAATAATAATATCACCATGTGTGCGTATGTATAGCTTATTGTCTCCACATCATGGTGTAATTTATTATTTAACACTAGTTTATTTATATGGGTATAATTATGAATATTAAAAAGAAAAATATATTGAATATGACATTATTAGTATTTTCTAATTAATATACCATTCATTTCTATACCATTCAACCATTAATGGAATTATATAATCGCTTGTGCGTACATACAACCTAAAATCTCTACAGCCCGATGAGATTCGTTCTTCACATTAACTATTCTGAAATGATTATAAAATTTATATGATCAGTAAATATAATTGTTATGAATTTAATATCAATAAATATATGAATAAAATATATCTTATTCATAACAAACATGACTTAAACCATGAAAATTGCATAAGAAAATGAATAAGTTACCAACCAAAATAATGGTAATATTGAAATATTATTAGAGAAACGATATAAGAGGATCATATAAGATATCATAAACATGGATATGAATATTTCATAATTTAATAAAATACCTTAATCATTATAAAAAAGTATAACTCTCCCTTTACAAATGGAATGTAAAATTAAGGGCAAATTTCACAATCTCATTATTATTTGAGGTTGTTGATATGTAAGTATCTACTCTGAAAACATTATCACCCATGTCCATGATTCTCAAAATGTTTTCATAATTTTTTAAAATTATCATATGGATTTTTAATGTTAATTTTACCCATTTATTACATATTATAAAATGTTTTGAGGGAATCATTTTATTATTTTTCAAATGAGGTACTTTATATCATTTTAGAAAAATTAAGGAAAGAATGTTTTTATCTTATACAGTGTGAGGAAATTTTCCACTATTATGTCAATGCTGGCACAAAATATTGGACGATCAATAAAAACGGAAATCCTTAAGGGAGGCCTTGCGAAGCCTATTCTTGGAGCCCTCGCGGCCCCGTTGTCGGCACAATGATTCTTCCCAAAAAGGAACAACTGAGAAAATAGGCGAGAGGCTCTGAGAGTAACCTTGATGTTTGAAAACTCTCCACGATGTAAGGAGTAGGGAGGCTCTGTGATCCCCTTTGACGTTAGTGAACCTGTCGTGGAGAAATGTGGTTTGAGGCTTTGCGATTATGAAAAAATGACACTTGTCTGCATTCCTAGCGTGCTCTGCTTCACAGTGCCTCTTGCCTATAAATATTTTTCATTCCTCGAGGCCAAATGATGGATCCTCTAACCTATCACCTTCTTAGTTCTCAAATCTAGAAAAAGATTTCTATTTTCTAACCATGATTTCTTCATAAAACATTATCAACGCGAAGTGTATTTCCCTTGGTTTGAAATCAGCCCTTCCTCGAAAAGGGATTCCCTTTACGGAGCCCACAGGACTCCGTGAAAGAAGAGGATCCCCAAGGGGACTCAAGTCTTAGAAGAGAACTTGTTCTTTGTTACATAACATCTATGATCATGTGATCCACATGCTAAGGTAGGGTCACTGTGCTTCGGGAAATACATTTCTTCACAATTCTATTATTCACAGGGCACCATTGCTTCGCGATGCCTACTCTACAAATTCCTTTCCACTTCACAAATCATAATTCATGTTCACCAATGCCTTATTCCTAGGCTAGGCCACTTAACTTCATGAAAAATACTCCTTCATGAATCCCCTAGACTACATAGAGGACCGGAGCATCATGAGGCTTTTACCTATGAACCTCATTGCCCCAAAACTCCTTTTCCCATGCGACCCTTTAGGTTTGCATGAAGTAATTTCATGATCCTCTGGCTGTTACTTCTTGTTGAGTTTCTTCCCCTCATTCTTCTTTGTGATGTCAACTAACGGTTATTACTTCTTCACATAGCCATACTAATGTTGACCCCTAAATAGATCACTTCATAACACCACCTCACTAAAGAATTTTTGATTCCTTCCCTTCCTCAAGGGCGGCATGGTATCAGTTTTGTATGCCCTAGGGGTGTGGAGTAAAATTTCCTCGTCTGAGCTACAGGACATAAAACTGCCAAGCTCCATCGTCCTTAGCACATGATGTTAAATTGTGGCCTCATCTCATACATTATATGCAGGGTGCCCCATCTTGGACATTCTTGATGAACACTGGTCTCCAAGGGAGTATGATCCTTCCTCACATCGAATGGGATCCTCTTTATCGGAGTGGTATTTGTCTACAGGGAATAGGAAACCACCTTGGTGTAACCCCCTAGACATTATTTTGGGAGGCATCATCCCTTATATAATAATATTCTTCATGGAAAAACACTAGAAACAGGGGGAATGGGCACGAGATACCTCCTTTATTTGGTGTTTAATCCCTCTCCCGATGGGTGTTGTCGCCAACAGGACTCTACCCTAGAGTAAGCCCAAATATCCATCTCAATGAGATGCAAACCATGAATATGCCCTCATTTCCATTTAGGGCCGTTATCCACATGTAATCTCCACTCCACATCCAACAGACACTCCTTTTTAGACATGATCTTCTGGTCTTTTCAGCCTCTTGTTTCTCACACTGAGCATGAATCACGTGGGCCTTGAGTAGGCATTGATCATGACATCCTCTGGGTAACCTAAAGTGTAATCCCTACACACCTACTCCGGAATAAAGTGGACTTTGATCCTTTCCAAAGAAAGGTATGTAGGAATCCTCTCTAAAGTTCTGTCCCACCATCAATTGGTTCTGACCCCCTTCATGTAGGTTCCCACTCTTTATGAACTACATGGTATTTGATCCTTGCCATGGAAAGGTACACATGAATCCTCTTTGGGGTTAAATACCACCATCCATTGGTCTCGACCGTCTTGTTTTTGTTTCCCAACTCTTCTGAACTGCATGCTCTCTGATCTATTCCACGACAAGGTACGTAGGAAGCCTCGTGGAGGTTGAATCCCACCATCCATTGGTTCTGACCCTCCTTCACATTGGTTCCCACACCTTTCTGAAATACGTGGTCTTTGACACTTACTAAGGCAGGGTATGTAAGAAGCATCCCTGAGGATCAATCCCACCATCAATTGGTCCCTACCATTATCACATTGGTACACCAAAAACCATCCTGAACTATGCGGACATTGAACCATTCCATGGAAAGGTATGTAAGAATCCACCCTGATGTTCAATCCCACCATTCATTGGTTTTGAACCCACTTCACGTTTGTTCCCACACCATCCCAAACTATGCAGTCTTTGATCCTTTCTAAGGCAAGGTACATAGGAAGCCAACTGGAGGATCAATTCCACCATCCATTTGTCCTGAACATCTTCACATCGGTTCACCAACTCTCTAGAACTACGTGGACTTTGATCCTTGCCAAAGTAAGGTACATAGGAGGCATCTTCGAGGTTCAATCCCATCATCCATTAGTTCTGACCCCCTTCACTTCGGTTCCCACTATTATGATCTATGTGGAATTTTATCTTTTCCAAAGCAACGTATATTGGAAGCCTCATTTAGGTTCAATCCCACCATCCATTGGTCCAGACCATCTCCATGCCAGTTCACCAACTCTTCAGAACTACATAGACTATCATCCTTGCCAAGGAAAGGTACATAGGAAGCCTCCCTGAGGATCAAACACACCATCAATTAGTCCCGACCATTTCATGTGGGATCACCAACACTCTAGTACTAGGTGTACTTTCATCCTTGTGAAGGAAACGTACATAAGAAGCCTCCTTGAGGTTCAATCCCACCATCCATTGGTTCTGACCCCCCCTCACATCAATTATCACCATCCCAAACTATGTGGACTTTTAACCTTTCCAAGGAAAGGTACGTAAGTAGCCTCTCTGAGGTTCAATACCAACTCCCATTGGTCCTAACCATATTCATGGATGTTCACCAAAACCCATCCCAAACTATGTAGAATTTGATCCTTTCCAAGGCGAGGTAGGTAGGAAGCCTCCATGAGGATCAAACTCAACAACCGCTGCTTCTGACCCCCTTCATGTCAGACCACCTTCGTCCAACATGATGTTAAATAGCATGCCCCCATTTCATTCTTCACGACAATAAACTGCATCCACCTTTCTGGAAAACATGGTCTTTGATCCTTGTCTCATATACAGGGTAAATAGGAAGCCACCATGAGGTTCAACGCCATCCAACTATAATCTCTTCTTCCCCCGTCTAGTGGTAAGTTGTTGTTCCCCCATTCAGTTGTAATTCATTTCAAACCCCATCCAGTGGTCAACTATTGTGCCACCATCTAGTGGTAATCCATTATGCCTCCATCAAACTGTGAGTAATTGTGACCTCATCCAATGGTATGCTTTTGTGAACCTCATTCATTAGTAAGCCATTGTTAACCCAAACCCAGCTTTAATCTGATGGCGTCCCTTATATCAGGACCCATATCGCAGGTCTTTCCCAGTGATGTAAGACTAGCCTCAGGCTACTAACTAGGCAGAAGCCCTAGTATATCATCAGGTCGCATTCCTCCGTGCACACCCCAGTCGCATACCTCATCCTTAACTACGTGGACTTTGATCCCCTTCCACTGGGAAACGTTAGAGGTATCTTAGAGGCTAAATCCCTACATCACTCTCACCCTCAGGTCGAATCCATTTCATTCTCCATCCACATCATTTAAACATCCATCATCCTTACTTATTTTCACTCGATACACCACATCCTGGTGAGATCATTCCAATTCACCTCTTCACTTCTTCTAGCAGTAACAATGTTACTAACCACGGGTTAGCCCTGACATCAGTGTTCCCTCAAAGGGTCGAACACAACTGATCCTGATTATCCACTAAATGAGTCTAATATTCATTGTTAATATATATATTATTCATGTTCATTATTATTCATAAACACCATTTTTGTGTATTTTACACTTTGAACATCATTTCACATTATGATTGTAATAACTTCTTAAAATGCACTATTATGTCGTACAATTTTGAACATCATTTAAAATAATCAATGATCGTGATTTTATTTTAATATTTTATTTTCCGATTTATAATAATATTGGTAAAATTTCATACTTTTAGAGTGTTATAATATTCTCATTAGAATACAACCAAAATGGTATTTCATTCAAACAATTCTGGAGAAGGCAGATCGAACAGTAGCCCACTAATGAGAAAGTGGGACCCACAATACAAACCCAATAATGCCCAAATTTCTTGGGATTCTAGAAGACATATAAAAAAACAAATAATTCTTTAGAAGTCAGTGCTAATGTGTCTTTGATGATGGAAATTAAGGCAGCTGAATTAGAATATCAAAATCTGGGCCCGAATCTGCGGCCCAGAATAGTATCCTACAAAATCAAACATAACTCCCGATTCAAAACTTAAAATTGGTCCAAATTTTATAGGTGGTTTAGAGACAAATAGGTATCAATTTTCGTCTTCTATGGACCTCTCTAATTCAGCCATATATATGTTCATTGGGACGCGTCTGTTCAGTGGTTGTAAGTTGGATGCCACCTCGGGTCAAGAGTGGAAATGTCCAAGTTACAGAAGATTTCCACCACCCTATTCCTACCATAATCAAGTGGGATGCTTTTTACTATTGGAGACTCAACCCAAGGCCCAAAAATGGGTATTTAATGCATTGGTGGAGGAAATGTTTAGGATCATTAGAGCTTTGTTTTCATGGTAATGTTATTATGTCGATTTGGCTTTGTAACATTCTTCTTTTTCATGTAAGTCGTTCGAATCACCTTAGTTCTTAATAAAAGTTCTCCCTTTCCACTTAGTATTTTTTTTATTCTTATCACTTTGACATAATTGCCTTAAGGTGTGAATTTATTCACAATATACCTTGTGATATTCTTCACACAATGGTGGAGTTGTTTCTTTCTTTTTATTGTTTTTTTACTTCTGCAATTCCTCCCTCATGAGTTTACAATTCGCTTCCATTGAAACCATAGAATCAATGGAGGTTAAATATTTTATGGGTTGATCCAAGGGATTTGAAAAAGGCTCGTTTGGATTTTATTTCTCACTCCATTAATTTCTAATCACTTCTTTTATTTGAGAATTTTGTTTGAATATCTTTAAACACCTTTGTCCTTGTTGAATTTAAGGCCACACACTTGAAGTGCTAATACAAAAATTTACCTTGAAGTGCTAAAAACATTGATCCTTCAAATTTATAGGTGATTAGTATTAAAGGGTGTAGGTATTAAACTAGTAATTTATGATTTTGTTAGATTTCTGTTAGATGAACCCATCTCAAATATATGAAATTGAAATCATCAAAAAAGGAATTCATCTAATCCACCCTAAAAGATAACCTCTGATAAACTCACTATCTTAAATTTAATTTACTTAAATATGTTAGTGATACCTTAAAACAATATAATATAGACCCAAATTGGCCACTTCATAGCCAAAAACAATACATAGAATGTATGTGTCTGTAGTTTACTTCTTAGGTCTCTAAGGATTCGACAACCCAAGCTAAACTACAAGGATCGTTCTACCTTCATCTTTGGGTAAATTTAAGCGTGAATCAAATTTTGGAACTATTGACGAGGACCCAAGTAAGTTATCTGAACACCCATTCAATTCTCCCCCATTTCTTATATTCTCTCCCAAGATCTCGTATCTTGTCCCTTCCTCATTTTCTTTTCTTTTGGCGCATGTCCGCCATCACCCATGATCAATCAATCCGTCTAGTTATGGTGGATAGTCATAGGGTTGGGGAGTCAAGTACACCAAGGAAAATCATTCCATTAGATCCTAAACTTCCTAACACCCCCGAGTCAAAAATTGAACCCCTTTTAATGATGGTGATTAATGAAACCAACTCATTGAACAGGGTGGGAACCAAAATGGAAACCCAAATGAGGAAGCCCGAAGCATGGGGAATACGGTCTATCAAACCATGAATGACTACCTCACACCTATCTGGACCAATTCCCCCTTACACATTAGACACAACTCCCTAGGAGATTCAAACTACATCTTTAAACCCCATGTCCTAAACCATCTTCCCACATTCAATTGAATGGAGTCTGAGATTCCCTACTTTCACATTAAGGAGTTCAATGACATTGTGGAAACCATGTGTCCCCCAAATCAACTAGAATCACCTAATATGATGTTATTTACTTATTCATTAATAGATCTAGCTAAAACTTGGCTGAACAATTTGATATCATCTTCCTTAAACTCGTGGGAACAATTACAAAGATAATTCTACAAAAAATACATTCCCCACCACAAAACAATTTCACTTATAAAGATAATCCAAAAAAAAATTGAAAAAGAGGGAGAGTCATTCTATGAAACATGGAAGATTTTCAAGGACACACTAAACATGGTTCCACACCATGGTTTTTCTATTCCTGAACAAGTGAGAATTTTCTATGAAGGCTTTGGTCTGGGGAACAAACAATTAATTCACACGATGTGTTATGGAACTTTAAAAAACAAATCTCCAAATGATCCTTAAGAGTATCTGGAAAGACTTACTGAAAAAAACCATACATGGGGAACTTCACCTGATTCTGAAAAACCACAAAGAACAACTTGAATTCATACACATAGAGAATAGGAAATCCTTAGGGATTAACTTGCAGCACTCACTAATAAGGATGAAGAGATAGACCTTATAAAAGTCCATTAAATCAAAACTATAGACCATGTTTTCACAATTTGTGACAAATATGACCATAAGACAGTAAACTGCCCAAACATTACATCCATCAAGGATGCTTTTTAAGAGGACCCCCAGTGGAAGTAAATGCTTTGAACATTCAAAAGTCTCATTACCAATACAACGTCAACCCAAGGTATAATGACCACCCAGGCTTCCACTGGAATGATAACCAAAACCTATCCAACCATAGGGACAAAAACATTACCCCCATTAGAAAAAACAAAGCCACAACTAGTTCCAAACCCAACCTATCCAATAAAAATAGACACAAGTCCATTTTCAACATTTATCCCACCTCCAAAATATCCCCCTTGGATAAACAAATATTCTCAAGAACCAACCCAAACTGTTCCATAAATCCTACTAGAACAACTATGAAAAAAATGGAAAAAATGAACTCGGAAGTCTCTTCCCTAATACAATAACTTCAATCCATAAAAACTGGAAAGACACCCATGCCTACTCAGGTGGTACCATCCTCAAATTTATGGGGAAAGTGATGTTTCATGCAAACAACTCATGAACAACTAAAGGTTGTGACTATTTTAATAAGTGGGAAATAAATTGAGAAACCTGAAAAACAAATTCATAACCAATATGAAGATTCAAATTTGGATGAAAATTCAAATGAACAAAATGATCAAACTGAAAAACATGATAACATTGTCGAAGAAACAACTCTTGAATAAAAAACCCCACAACCTACCCCATTTACTCACACATGTGTGGGAAAACCAATCCTGAATTGAGTAAAACATTGTGGGAAATATTCTCACAATTCAAGTTGAACATTCCTCTTCTCGATGCAATCTAATCCATTCCTTCCTACTCAAAGTACTATAAGTACATGTTCACTTTTAAAAGAATATTTTCACATAAGAACCAAGCTCTTTGGACTACTAATGTGAGTACCACAATTCAAGAGACAATTCCTCTTAATTTGAAAGGCACAGGTTTCCCTTACATCAATGTTGAACTAAGAGAGAGTAATGTTGTCAGGGCCGTGTGTGACCTAGGTGCTAGTTTCAATCTCATTCCCTATGTTATGTACTTATAGTTAGGACAAGAAGAGCTACACCCCACACCTGTCACACTTCAACTTGTTGATCGTAGCATTATGGTTCCAAAGGGGATGTTAAAGGATGTTCTAGTAATGGTTGAAAACTTCACCTACCATGCTGACTTCATTGTCCTTGTCAACCATCCAAACAACGGAATTAGGGAACAAACCCCCATCATACTTGGTAATCCTTTCCTTGAAACAATCAACTCTGTTATCTAAGTTCGAAATGGGAAAATGACCATTATCTTTGGAAACATGAGTCTACACATGAACATCTATAATGAAAGTTCAAAAATAAGTGATGATGAGGACACTCATGAAGTAAACATGATAGGAAGCATTGATAATTAATCCATAGAACATCAAGTAATATTTGATGGATGTTTAGTTCTGGATGAGATTGATTTCCTTTATTCACAAGAAGGAAGTTTATCTCCATGGATTGAATCATTTTTAAATTGTTCTTATGATGAGGTATTAGGTCCAACAATCTATGAAACCTTTCAGGAAACCACTTTCATGGAGACCACTGCAACTTCCATCCCTAAATCCAATCAAGAAAATCTAGTAGTTAAACCTTATACATGTGGGGAATCAATCCTATCTAAAACTCTAGGGAAAAATTGATCTTGATCCAATGTCCCAATGTTATGATGAAATTTTAAACCAACATGATCTTGAATTGAATGAAATTCTGCCTGCACTCAAGTATGCCTTCCTAGGGGAAAATAAAACACATCCTATTGTCATTTCTTATTCTCATGAAGCTGATCATGAGAGGATTCTTCTAGATGTCCTAAAGAAACATAATAAAGCCATTGGTTAGACCCTATCTAATATTCCTGGGATTATCCCACTAATTGGGATTCCTAGGATTGTCCTGGAATCTAATTCAAAGCCATCTTCTCAACCTCAATAGCGACTCAATCATAATCTTATGGATGTAGTGAGAAAAAAACATCTGAAATTGTTAAAAGCTTGTATAATATATCCCATAGCTAAGAGTGATTGGTTTATCACAATCCAAGTCGTTCCCAAGAAGGCATGAATCACAGTGATAACCAATAATGATAGAGAGATTATTCCAACTTGGTTGAGTAGTGGATGGAGAGTCTGCATCGACAATTAGAAGCTAAACTCATTAAACAAGATGTATCATTTCCCATTACCATTCATTGACCAAGTCAATGAGAGAGTGACATGTCATGCATTCTACTATCTCTTAGACGCGTACTCGGGGTACAACAAAATTGAGGTCTCTCTAGAGGATCCAAGGAAGACTACATTCACATGTCCTCTTAGGACCTTGTTCTTCAAACGCATTCCCTTTGGGTTATTAAATTCCCCTGGAACATTCTAGCGGTGCATGATGGGAATATTCTCAGACATGGTAGGGGATTTTCATGAGGTCATCATGGATGACTTTTATGTATTTGGGGATACATTTGAGGGATGTATGAGGAATGTGGAGACTCTTTTATATATGTGAATAAATGAATCTGGTCCTAAACTATGAAAAATTTCATTTCATGGTTAAAGAGGGACTAGTTCTAGGTCATCTGGTCTCAACTAGGGGGATTGAAGTTGATAAAGCCAAGGTTGACATAATTTTTCACCTTCCATCACCCAAAACTATCCAGGAAGTGAGGAATTTATTAAGACATGCTAGTTTCTATAGAATATTCATCAAGGACTTTAGTTCAATCTATCGTCCCCTTTATGCTCTCCTAGTAAAGGATGCTCCATTTATTTGGACAGAAAGCATTGAGGGTTCATTCTCAACCCCCAAATCCTCTTTCACCTATCCTCCCATTATGAAATCTCTAATTGGAACCTTCCATTCGAACTTATGCCTGATGAAAATGACTTTTCTGTATGAGATGGGTTACGAAAATGTTGTGATAAAACACTTTATGTCATTACTTATGCAAGAAAATCCATACATGATGCCCAAATGAACTACACCACCACTGAAAAAGAGTTTCATGATATTGTGTTTTCCATAGAGAAGTTTAGGTCCTACCTTTTAGGATCCCCCATCATTGTGTTCACTTACCATTCTGCAAAAAAGTACCTCTTCTAAAAACAAGATACTAAAGCAAGACTAATTTTTTGGGTCCATATCTTACATGAATTTGACCTCAACATCAAGGAAAAAAAGGGAATTAAAAATGTTGTAACTGATCATCTCTCTATGATGGAATTCAAATACAACTAAAATCACCTTTCTGTGTCTGATTCATTTCTGGATGAACACCTATACTCTATGAGTGACTGCCCTTAGCATGGTGACATAACAAATTTCTTAGTGACAAGAGTCATTCCAAAATTCTTAGGGACTCAATCTCAAATTAAATTCCTTTATGATGTTAGAAACTATGTGTTTTATGATCTATACCTCTATAAGTTCTTCCCTGAACACGTCATTAGGATATGTGTCCGAGAATATGAACTAGATTCCATCCATAAATTGTGTCATAGTGAGTCATATGGAGGTCAGTTTTCCTATAAAAAACTTATGTTAAGTTTCTTTAGTGTGGTATCTTATGGACCAAACTCTCAAGGGACTCATACACATTTTCTCAAAGATGTCATATGTGCCAACAAGTAGGTTCAATCATAAAAAGGAATCAAATGCCACTCACTCCCATCTTAGTGATTGAAATCTTTGGCTACTGGGGAATCGATATCATTGGTCCCTTCCCAAACTCTAGAGGATACCTCTACATCCTTTTAGCAGTTGATTATGTCTCAAATTGGGTTGAATCCCTTCCCACCAAGTCTAATGACCATCATGTTGTGATCTGATTTCTGAAAGAGAACATATTTTCTTGATTTGGAATTCCTATGGCTATAATCATTGACTGAGAAACCCATTTCTACAACCGTTCATTCTCTTTACTCATGTCTATGTATGGGATTTATCAGAAGGTTTCCAATGCATACCATCCTCAAACCAATGGTCAAGATGAGTTAGATAATATGTAGATTAAGAATATTCTTGAAAAAACTATCAATCAGTCTAGAAAAGATTGGTCTGAGAAACTCTCGGATACTCTTGGGGCATATCGTACAACATAAAAAACCATCATAAGAATGTCACCATATAGGTTGGTTTATGGAAAATCATTCCATTTACCTGTTGAAATTGAGCATATGGATTTTTGAGAAATAATGAAAATAAATTATGACCCCCCATTGGCCGGAACTAAAAGGAAATTATATCTCAATTAACATAAGGAACTAAGGATAGAGGTTTATTAAAAATCAATGATCAATAATGCTAGAGTTCAAGACTACCAATTTAGGAATATCAAATTCAAAAATTTTAAACAAGGAAAATTTGTGCTCTTGTATAGTTTAAAACGTCATTTTCACCTGGTAATGTTAAGGTCTAGATGGCCAGTTCCTTTCATAGTGCATCATGTGTATCCACATGGGGAAGTAGAGAATTAAGATCCCACTAGTGGTAAATTTTAAAGGTCAATGGTCATAGGTTAAAACCATTAATTGAATCATTAAATAAATAGGAAATAGAGGTTCAGTTAAATGATATAACCTATGAACCAAGAGAATATTGATTGATTTAGGATCCACGTTGAGCTAACGACAATAAAAAAAGTGTTGGACTGGAGGCAACCCGTGGTTTTCATGGAATCACTATTTTCCAAATAGAATTAATTAATAATTTTTTTATTTAAAAATAATAAAAAAATATATTGTTGACATGTTCTTCTATTATGATTATGGATGGGTATGAAAGTAGAGCACCATATTCATTCGTGTCACATGGTGTGATACTTGAGTAATACCTTAAACCGAAGTTTAAAAAGAAAATAACTTATCATCAGTTCGGTTTATTTTTATGTTTTTGTAGGTTAAAATAAAAATAAAATAAATATATATAAATAAAAAAAGGGACACATAATAGGTCATTGGTAAAACTCGGTCACAAACAGCAAAGCCGCAGGGAATCAAACCTTGGACAGAAGGGAGACATGGGCGCGCACTTACCACTGTCCTATAAATTTTTGTACTTCCTTATTCTATAAATTTTTTATATATACTTAGATTTTACTTTCTTTATTATATATATAGTTTTTTTTGTTTTTTTATTTAATTCCACTAGGGAATTCTCAGAGTGACATCGAGGTCAAGGGATTAAAAGGGAGAAAGAATAATTTCAACTTCAGCCACCAGGTGACTTCATTCAATGATCCTCATTTTCAATTTCATTTTTTAATGCTCATTGTCTACCTCTACCTCCATTTAAATTTTACTTTTTAAAACACTGGGGACAATTCTATTTTATTATGGGGGGAGATAAAATTAAAAAATGCTTTTGTGTCAAAAAAAATTAACGATTTGACAAAAAAATTGTGTAAATGGAAGGAAATATTCCTTTAACTTTGAACATGGTAATGCACATTGCACACTTTGAAACTGAATATCAAATAATTTAGTATTCCCTCATTCTTATTTTAATCCTTTTATAATTTCATGAACATTTATTTTGGAAAGTTTGTTTGACCAATGTGATATTTCATCATTTATATTTTCATCGAAATAAAAAAAATATCACAATGTACGTCGTTTGGATAATTTAGTATTAGTTTGAGTTCATGGGATCCAAAAAATAAATAACATATGTTTGGTAATAATTTTAGTTTAAATATGAGTATTAAATAAAAAAATTATAAAAACAATAATTTTTTCTGTAGAGCAATGAAATGACCTAATGTGTGGCTTTCGGTACTTGGGGGTCGTTACTCCATAGTTTTCTGGACCAGAGTTAGTAATTTTATCTCTACTTTTTGTAATTTGATTTTTATTTTGATTGAGTTAAATCAATATGATGTTCGAGTGTGTGGGATTCACATGGTGCCCTAAGGTTTTTGAGCCTGGGAGTTATTGGTAAAGTCTCTCTCTAGGGGTTGACTCTTTTGAGTGAAATTTTAATTACCATGTACAAATTGAAAAAAAAATAAAACAAAAAAATAAATAATTTTTTTTTGAATACTCATATTAATATTGAAATTTTATTCCACCTAGCGCTTCCATATTTTCCCTCTTGAATAAATATGATCCCTTATGTCTAACTCGATGCACCACACATCATCACTCTAAATTGATATTGGATGAAATATTGCGATGAATTTCAATAAAATAATGAGATTGGGATTGGGATATATATAGGAAACTATATTGTATTAAAATATTTTTATTGGTTTCATGATTGTTTGGTATAAGGGTTTTTTGTGATCATTTTGTGTTAAAATGTTTTTGTAAAAGGGAATTCGAATTTCAAAATGTTGAGATACATTTTTCTTGGGACTAGAAAAAAATGTCGGGGGTGTGATTATCCACTAAATGATGCTAATATTCATTGTTAATATATATTATATTCATGTGTTTTATTATTCATAAACACCATTGTAGTGTATTTTACACTTTGAACATCATTTCATATTATGATTGTAATTCCTTCTTAAAATGAACTATTATGTGGCACATTTTTGAACTTCATTTAAAATAACCAATGATCTTAATTTTATTTTAATATTTTATTTTCAGGTATATAATTATTTTGTGAAAAATTCATACTTGATGAGTGTTGGAAGATTCACATCCTAAGATCACAAAAATGAGATTTCATGCAAGCAATTCTAGAGAATCCAGATTGGACACCAGCCCACTGATGAGAATGTGAGACCCACAATACAAACCCAATGAAGCCCAATATCATGAGATGCTAGAAGAAATATAGAGGAACAAATAATTTTTCAGGACCCAGTGCTACTTCGGCCTCTATGATGGCAACTAAGGCGGCCCAAATAGAATATCAAAATATGGGCCAGAATCTGAGGCCCAAAATATTATCCCACTAAATCAGAGATAACTCCCGATTAAAAACTCCAAATGGGACCAAATGATACCGGATGTTAGCAGACAACTGGATCTCCATTTTTTTCTTCTATTTCCCACTATAATTCGGCCATATAAAGGTTATTTCAATGCATCTGTTTGATGGTGGAATGTTGGTTGCCACCTCAAGTCAAGAGTGGAAAAGTCCATGTTCCATAAGCTTTCCACCGCCCTAGGCCTACCATAATCAAGTAGGATGCATTGTAATATTGGATTCTCTATTAAAGTATCTAAAATTTCTTATTTAATGTAGTGTTGGTGGAGGATTTTAGGATCCTTAGAGCTTTTTTTTCATTGTAATGTTTCTATCTCAATTTGGATTTTAACGTTCTTCTTTCTAATATAAGTTCTTTGAATCACCTTAGTTCTTAATAAAATTATTGTATTTCCTCTTATAATGTTTTTCTTCTTATCACATTGATAGTTGTGCCTTAATTTGTGAATTTATTCACACCATAACTTGTGATATTCTTCACACAATAGTGGAGTGATTTCTTTCTTTTTATTTTTTTACTTATCCAATTCATCCCTCATGAATCTAAATTCTGATTCCATTGAAATCATAGAATCAATAGAGGGTAACTCTTTTATGGGTATTAAAATGGGTAGAAAGGTGATGGTTTTAATTTTATTTATCACTCCATTAATTTCTATTCACTTCTTTTATTTGAGAATTTTGTTTGAATATCCTTAAACTCATTTATCCTTATTGAATATTAGGCCACAGACTTCAAGTGTTAATATGAACCTTTACCTTCAAGTTCTCAGAACCTTGATCCTTCATGTTTACAGGTGATTATTAATAAAGAGTGTAGGTATTAAACCATTAAGTGATGTTGTTGTCTGAGCTTATTTAAATGAACTCATCTCAAATATAAGAAATTGAAATCATTAAAAACGGAATTCGTCCAATCCAACATAAGAAATAACCTAGGATCAACTCATTATCTTAATTTTAATTAACATTAATCTTTTATTGATACCTTAAAACCATGTTGTCCACTTCATATCCAAAAACAATCCATAAAATTTACGTGTCTGTAGGTTACTTCTTAGGTCTCTAAGGATTCGACAACCCAAGCTAAACTACAAGGACCTTTCAACCTTCATCTCTTGTGTAAATTTGAGTATGAATCAGATCCACTCTATTTAGTGCTCTAATAAATCTAATCTATATCTGTTAGATGTTAAATTTATATCATACCCTGTGTTAAACATGGGACGCTAACGAAAGCCTCAGATATATACCTATGGCATATAATCCCCGCATTGGACGTGGGATTCCTCATGCATCAGAACCCTCGCAAAGCCATATAATAACGGGAAGAAATCTAGACGCGCTAGTGTTTCAACCTCTATACACAAAAATTATTTCCAATGGGACTACTCCCTTGACTGAATGTTTTTCCACTGGTAGGACCCCTTGGAATTTCCGGACCGAAGCGGTGTAATTAACCAGCATCCATGAAGTCATGGAACTAAGAAGAGTTTCAAAAACAATGTCTTATTCTATAAGGGAGACCTGGATATGGTGAAAAGTTCTAAAAAGGAATCCATGGAAGGAGTAACAGATGTCCCATCACCCGATTTTGATCATGGAGAAAATGTCCCTAAATAAGTGATGGATGTTTCCTACCTTTGGAAGGAGGGGATGTGAGGCAACATCCAGCACATCCTCATCGTCCTCAAACAGATGGATGTACGCACCCCAGTGAAAGCGTTGAAAATAGAAATGGTGAACCCAACTCAATGTTAATCTCCTCAACGTGGAGATTAGTAGCATTCAAGACATCATTGGATTAGCATGTCAGCGAATTCGGTTATCCAGCACCGGGTCCCACCAAGAAAATAAGAGGCCTGGCATGATACTCACTAGAAGTTGAGGCAGTTAAAACAATGTAAATTCTTTTCAGCGACATTATTAGCATGCATGTCTCTTATAATCCTTGTAATATGGAATGGAACTGGGTCACTAGACATTGATGTCATTGTTTTAGAAATAATTGATTAATCACCTGACATTCCAGGAATAAAGATGTTGCACCAGGAACCTGATCACCACATACCCAATGATGTAGGGGTAGGGGCAACGCCAACGTGAAAATATATGTGTAACAATCACTTATATGATATATTCCACTCACATAGTATATGTGAACCAATTCCCCATCTCCCCTTCGGAATTCGTACAACAGAGGGTGTTAAGTGACTTCGTACTCCGAGATGAGGAGGAAAGTATTATCCCGACTCAGGATATGGCTCACCGGGATTTAGACTTTTCTGAACCTCATCTCCACTTCCTCCCCCATGGGCCACGTACGGATACACTACTCCCCACTCTAATATACAATAGTTTCAGGTGAATCCTTGTGAAATACAATGATTATTCCTTCCCCTACGACGACAAGGTGGGGGATGTCTGGGCCCATCCATTAGGGATCCCAATCTAGGGCCCCCAATGAGGGCCCCCACTAGATCTACCCAGTGCCACCACCCAGTCCCACGGGATGAAGAGTAGGTATTCTATGTACCTACACAGCCGACCCATGTTTGGCTTACCCGACATCAGTATTATCCACAGGCTAAGGAGGATTCTAGCCAAGGGGCGTCAACATCACCAACTACTATGGCATGAGCTACTGTCAAAGTGTATCATCATCCCTATATGTTCACTGAGGAAGGGAGCATATATACCTAACATGGATCAAGGCCCTAACATCCCATGTGTAGGCTGGGTCGACTCTACTTGTCACCCAAGAAGGAAGTGACCGCCACAAACCAACCCGCAGCAGCGAAACCCAGTACAGCGGTCCTCCCCATATCGTCACCATGGAGAACGTGGGTCCTCCCATCTTACAAGCTTTTCATGGTGGTATTCCCTATTACACATTTAATATTAATGAGGTTCTTACACATGGAATTTCAAATCATTAAGGATGCCTCTCTCATTCTCATTACAGTGGGTATAGAGTTTTTTTCCCACCGCGGGTCACCGGTGTTGGGACGTAACTCATCTAGTCAGTATCTAGCAAGGAGGCCCTCCCTATATCCTTACAGCAGCTGGAGAGGGTCCACCTATCCTCATCAATCAGGGGAGTGATGGTTAGCATTGCTTCACCATCACCTAGCATGGAGGTCGTACCCATGTTCATCTTGACTAGTATGAAGACCCTCCTCATGCTGATGCTGCCAAAGGTAACAAGATTGGAGGTCTTACCCATGCCCCCATTAGATCCAAAGTAGGTCCTAACCATGTTCAGAGTGACTAGTATGACTACACTCCACGTGCTGATACTTATATTGGAAACAAGCATTGAGGTCCAACCAGGGCTCCCATCGCCTCTAAAAGAGGTCCTACCCACTCCAATGTCTCTATACTATATTACCTCCACACATCAGTTAGTGGACATAGAGGTCCTCCCCATGTTCTCTTTTATATCTTCCCAAGTGATCCATGCACCTCATCTCAACATGGAATAATTCCTCTCTACCCCAACACTAGTATGGCCGAAGGTCCTACTTGGGATGGAAATCTACCATATCCTGAATAACCATCCCAAGGAAGCAGTGTTGGTCACCGCCACCATAAAAGGAATGCCGAGAAGATCCATACAGATATTAAACAAGTCTGCTTCTTAGATTCAGAGGCGGAATATGACTCTAGGATGGATCCCTTTCCTAAATCCTCTATTTCAAGTGTTGGGAAGGGAACCAATCACATCAACCTCATAATTCTAGAATGTGAGGTCTATCGGATGTCCTCCTCCCTCTACAAGAATATCAAAGAGGATGAGAATTTGGAAGCTCCACAGGTTACGGCTGTGCAATATCCAACATCATATCTATAAACACTCTCTACCTAGACTACAGATCACATAGATCTATTTAATAGATAAATTCGAAACAAGAAATAATGTGATCCATCTCTAGTATCCATAGTCATGGTTCCAGAAACTATGGTCACCATCACGTCTTACCGTGATGTGGTGGCTATGTCACTCCACTCTTCTATGGATAGCTTGAGATGTGGTGGCTTTTCAGCCCACTAGCCGTATTCTTCACCTTCCATCCAAACAACTCATCAGTCTGAATCAGTACCAATACTAGTTCCTTGACCACCTCCAGTTTATGAGTTGAGAAATGAGGGGTCAGACCCTGATTCTGGACCAAGGAGCTCGTGGGATATTTTCACAGTGGACCATTTCCTCGAGTTGTTTTGGCTAGTTGTGGTGCCAAATTTTAGGGCACTATAATCACTCACCCAGGAAGAGGTTGGATTATTTTACAATACCCTTTGGGAGACCCATTTCTATCTTTTTATCGACGAGTGACCAAACCCAAGATTTGGGAACACTTCGAAGTCATCGGCCAACAATGTCATTTGGTCAATTTTTCTGCACTCCCCATGTCCAAGTTCCCTGAGTCACTAGGCCACCATATGACCCTCCAACATTGATGCTTCTTGATATTTAAAATGTTCTGTAAGATAATCAAGGAGGCTTCTCCCCATTTAAAAATCCATGGATGGAGGTAGTACGCACCCCTCAATATCACTTCCATCTAGTGCCATCGCAATTTTCCAGGTGACATAGAGAATAATCCTTTATGTAGGGTCATGGTTAACATGGATGACTTATATGAGAGATAGAATGAGCTAGAGATCCTTGAAGGGAACATACCCCCAAGATAGTTTTTAAACTATTGGATTTATTGGGAAGGGTCACCCTCCCGCAGAGAAATCTTCTATGTCTTCCCGTGACCACCAAGCCACTAGTCGTCATCTATAATCCTAACAATGGAAAGGAACCCCTCAGTGATTTCAAACCCTCCAACCCATCCGGCTCAATGTTGAAGGCGGAGGGAAATCCTGAAAAAGTCACGCTGCATCAGCAACTCGAAAAACACAGGAATATGGTTGACAAATTACTTACTGAATGTGGTGCGGAGCAACAGCTAGACTACGGTGATCATTGCCTAGGGCAGCAGGGGAAGACGAAATATTCCCTTGGAAAATTTCCCCCAACTGACTGTGACCATCCGGCCCATGCAGAAAGGTTCGAGGATGAATGTAACGGAAAAAGGGGATGGTGTGGGTCGTCAAATATAACTTAACGACGTGAAAATATTCTAGACCCAGCTCAGGTTCCCCCAGCTTTTCCACAGGTCATTCCACCAGCTACTCAACGAGCGGTTGGTCCTGTATATTGTGTTGATGAACCTTCCAATGCACTGGTGTTCAGGGATACATTTAAATATTAGAATCCCCGCCCAGTTGATCCAATGGTGGCACTCACCGCCCACCTCGAAGCATTAGAGACTCAATAAGTGGAAATCCTACTTGGTGGAAAGCCATATCCTGCATGGGTAGATGATATTCCAGCACCACTCGGTTTTTAAAATCACACCTTGTCTCATTTAAATGGGACCGAGGACCCACTGCAGCACCTGGTCCACATTATTTCAATGTGTGGGCCTATGTAGGGAACTCTAGATCAGCAAGAGGCCACCAAACTCTGAAGTTTTGTACATAGTTTGGAGGGAATCATGTTTATCTGGTACAACCTTCTCTCTATTGGATCAGTATCCATCTTGGAAGACCTCCATAGGAAACTCTTTTACCAGTTCAGTTCCACCCCTCAGAAGAAGTGTATTGAGGAAATCTCCATGTGCAATCAGAGACCTGATGAGTGCGTTACAGACTTTGTCACCTGGTGGAAAGGGCTCACGTATTCCCTTGCCTTGCCACTGAATCTTTAGAAACTTTTGACGATGTGTATAGGGAACATCAAGACAGAACTGTTCCCCTCTTTGATCACCCAGAACTACCCCAGGGGATTCTGAGACATCTTTAATAAGGCCCAGTTCCTAATAGAAGTCTTATCGAATGCTAAGCAGGCATGTTTGTTGCCTCCTAAAATCCCCACGAGAAGGGCCACTATTTCTAAGCCTACTGAAGTGGCTCAAATAGAGGCCCCCAATAAAATAGAGTTGTTACTGGTGGAGACGCATCCACATCCATACAGAGGCCCTCCCCCTCTAGTGCAGCCTCTGGACTAGCAGTGCCACCTCAGAATCGGTTGGTGCCCCCACGCAATGCACCGCCATCACCTAGGTGAGATAACCAGACACCACCTCCTCGACAGGCCCCTCCAGCTCCTCATTAAGGTACATGTTTATGGGCAAACTTCATGGAAAGAAGGAACCATACTTACTTATTCAATGAGTCTCAAGTACCAAGTTATTTATGAAGTTCCCCGGAGAAGGGTATTGTACATTTTCTAGAGTGTCGGAGGCCAGAAGTGGTGAACCTCACTAATCGCCCTAATTCCAAACCCTACCACCAAATCCTGGGGAACAACCGTAAATAGTTCTATGTCTTTGTAGACTTTCTTCAAGACCATGTTGATTATAACATAGTTTGGTTAGGCCCAACTCCATCACAGGTGGCATGTGTCTTCGTGAAGCCCGAAAATAGTAATAGAAACTAAGGAAATTGCCATCAGATTTTTAACTATGGGTCCCCAATGTATGATGACTGGATGGCTTGTAAAAATTTCCATCATACCCATGGTGTTATCTCTGCACACCTGAATTATCTAGGGCCTTCAAAATCCGCATAGACTACTTGCGCATCGCCGTCTCAGCGGTCCCCTTCTCAGAAAATCATACACTAGTGGCATAAGGGAAAACATAGTACCCACAAATGTCATCGTCATCTCATATTCTCAGAGAAATAATGCCTCTAGAGAGGAAAATTCCTCCTTGAATCCATCTGGTAGTGGATTAATCTTCAATCAATAATCATGGGTAGCCCTCAGTTTATACCGTAGAGCTAGTAACCCCTACATGATTCCTAACGATGAGGAGTGCTAGGATGATCCTCCCAATGTAAACATTCATCACCAAAATCGACGGATCCTAGGCTACATGAGAAGTGTCAGTGCCTCGGTCAGCACTTCCATCTAAGATGCACATGCTACCAAATCTCGGAAGCAAGCCCAACGTAGAGCTCAACATGCGCATCCTTCTCATATGATTTCATTAAGTATTCTTTCACCGTTGTTTGGGTTGTTGGATCAGGCAGAGACACCTCAACCATGTCATGACCTGCCACACATTGCTCTAGACCAGTCTCATTCATCTGGCCCTCATTTGATAGTCACTCCTTAGGCTTCGACTAGTGAGAATCGAGATATTCCAAGCACTAGTCAGTCGTCAGCCTAGTGGGAAGGGTCCATCTCACCACCTGTCATAGAGAGATCGCCTGTAAGAAAAAGTTCACAACTGAAATGGAAGTATGACGTTATCAAATATATTTATAGAATTCTAGCAATGATCTCCATATATGAGGACCCTCACCTATCAACAGATATGTGTGAGGCCTTCGCCGAGGCTTTTTGAAGCACCCTCTAGTTTGAGGCGGAGGTAGTAGCTGCTGAAACCTTTCATGTTGAGGTGGTTGAGAATGATGAATGTCAGGTCATCTTGTCATTCTTTGGAGAAAATGAAGGCTCTCCCATACAGGGGAACTTTCTATCACTGTACATCACCATCTAATTCAATGTCATGGAGGTTCTTCTTTGTCTTGTCGACAAGGGCGCTAGAATCAACCTAATCCCGACTCAGACACTACTAAAACATGAATTGTCTGAGGATGATCTGAGTCCCTCTGACCTAATAATCCTAGGTTATGATAGGATAGAGCATACACTGGTTGGAAAGATCCATTTGAATACCTAGTTTGGTGGTCTAGTTTCTATCACTTAGTTTATAATTGTCTCCCAGGACACCACCTACAATTTGCTGATGGGCAGGACATGGCTCCACCTACATGCAACAGTTCCTTGATTTTAACACTTATGCCTCAAGTGATCTCTTAATGGTCGAGTGGGTGTACATAAAAGTGATACATCATCCTTTTTCTCTAATGAATCCCACTATCTAGATTCTGACTATTACAAGAGAAAGGACAACAAGATTTAGGATAACAAGGTCGAGCATACTACTACTATGACTAACCCATGAGATAATCTAGATGAGGAACACGACTTTCCAATCCATTGATTAGATGCTACAACTCCGAACATGGTACAATGCTTATTTGTATCTAGAATGTGGGGGGAACACATTCCCAAGTCTATGTGATGCCGAAAGATCACCCCATACTTGTAAATAGACTAGTCTAAGGTTATCCCGGAGCCTCCTACTCCCATAAGGTATCAAGATGTCTGCCCCATGGAAATGAAAATACATCATACTTGATTGTTTCACTAGGTCAAAATTAAATATCATAAGAAAAAATTCAACTATTGCAACGATATTATCAAGCGTGTCCCCTTAGGATGAATAAAATATGGGATTATATCGGCCCTTTGGACTGAAGGCCAGATGGGAGCTCCCCGATGTAGTGGCCACTACCCCTCAATCTTGTACCAACATCCCATCAAGATCTGTCGACTCAAAAGAAACTCCTCCCACTGAGGATCCCTCTTCCATAAATAATGAAGAGTATTTAGAGGATGTGCCCACAACCATTGAATATGGCTTCTTCACCATGATCGATTAATTGGTACAGGTGAACCTCGGTAGTGAGGAAAACACAAGACCCATATTGATCAGTGCTTCCATGCCCCTAGATGAGAAAAATTAGTAAATACACTTCTTTATACAACACCATGATGTATTCTCCTAGAGTTATTATGAGAGGCCAAGACTAGATCCTAAGGAATCCGTCCATCACCTCGGTCTCCTGTAAAATCAATGCGGGTTCAGGAAACCTCCCAGAAAGATTCACCCTTCTCATGGTGACATGGTTGAGGATGACGTTGATAAGATCATCAGAGCCAATTTTGTTGAAGTGGTCCAGTACCCTATGTGGTTGGACAACATTGTTCCCGTCAGAAAGAAGAACAGACAAATTAGAGTCAGCATCAACTTCTGTGATCATAAACGTCACTATCTGAAGGATGAATTTCCCCTTTTTGTGATAGAATTATTGATAGATGCTACTACTAGGTTCCAATCACCCTCTTTTAGGGATGGGTACTCCAGGTATAACCAAATCTAAATGGACCCTGAGGATGATGAGTCTACAACCTTTAGGTCTCTACAAGATACATTTTGTTACCAATACATGCCATTATGTTTAAAGAATGTAGGTTCCACCAATCAGAGGGCTATGTATCACACATTTAAGTTGATCCTCAGAATGTTGGTGGAATATAAGGTGGATGATCTGGTGGTCAAATCTAGCCAGTGTGAGTACCATGTTGAATTCCTTGAGAAATTGTTTGGCATCCTCTGTTCCCTTCACTTGAAGATGAATCCATTGAAGTGTGCCTTTGGGGTCACCTCTGGAATGTTTCTCTGCTTTGTTTTCATATAAAGGGTCGTCACGATTGACCCGAATATGATTAAGTCCATCAGCCGAATGTTTCCCCCAATTAATATTTCAGAGCTTCAAGGTTTCCAAGTCCAGTTAGCCTACATACGCTGATTCATCACGAATTTGGCCGACAAGTGTAATCCTTTTTCTCACCTCATGAATAATGAAAACTTCTATGAGTGGGACGAAGAGTGTCAGACCACGTTCTAGGAAATAAAGTAGTATATATTCTAGACTACGGTCTTAATGCCAACCATATTAAAAAATCCACTAGACCTATATGTGACTGCCCTGGAATGGTCTCTCAACACCCTTCTCTCCTAAATGAATTATTAGTGGACATGGAACAATCTTTAATACCTCGGCTGCATGCTCCTCGATACGGAGACCTAATACTACCCTATCAAGAAGAGCTGCCTCGCGCTAGTATTCGCAGTATAGAAATTGAGACATTACTTGAAGAACCATGAGTTACAACTAGTGTCCAGAGTAGATCTGTTGATATACATCTTGAACATCCCCACGTTGACAAGTCATCTAGCTTGGCGGGGATTAATTCTATAGAAGTCTGTCATCAGGTTTGTCCATCAAATGTCTATCCCGGAGAAAGCGTTGTCTGACATCCTTGACACCCATCCAGCTCTTGAATACTAGTCCCTAGATCTCAATTTCCCTAATGGAGAGATCCTCTCGATAGACCAAGCCATTCCATGATGGAAAATGCACATTGATGGTGCTTCCCGAAGTCCCACTTGTAGAAGGCTCAATAACCCCCGACTCAATAGAGCAGGCCTAGGTATCGTCTTCATTCCCGAGAAAAATCCATTCTTCTATATTCATTCCTGTTGTCAAAAGGTATCACCCACAATGAGAAAGAGTATCAGTCTCTTATTATTGTCCTTAAGCTGGCCCCCCGAGATAGAGGTTCCATATCTTCTTTTGAAATGGGACTCTGAATTGGTCATTAAGAACATCAATTGTGACTATGTCATCAGAAAGACAGAGCTCATACCATTGTTGGAATTCACTATCTAGCTAATGGATTAGTTCCCATCTTGGCCCGAATTCACTCATGTTCCATGATCTCAGAATGGTCAATCTGATGCACTTGATATCCTATCTTCATCACTTTCTAAGACCGAACATTATGATTTGATTATCCATGTGGCACATCAGAGATTCATTGATCTCGTCACTCTAGATGACATTGACAACCCTCAGTTAATCCACCTTACTATTGAATCCTCTGCATTAGGACCCCTAGTTTTCCCAGATGCAATGATTAAAGTGACTCTTGACTGGAGAACCTACACTGTGGAGTCCCACCAAAATGGTAATTTCCCAGTAGATCGGGCTGAGTACGAGCGAATCTGTTGCTGTGAATTACAGTTTACCCTCCAGGATGGTTCTTGTCATGATCAGATCCTCTACAAGGGCGGGATTAATGGGGTTATTCTTTAGTGAATTCAAGGGGTCGAGATTTCCCATGTCATTCCGGAGGTTCATGCTAGTTCTTTCGGGCTCATCTGGCTTGGCTGAAGCTATCTCACCAAATCCAGAGATGGGGGTACATTTTTCCCTCTATGACCCATGACTACCTAAAGTTCTCCAAAAGGTTTCATGCATGCCAAATTCATAATACCTTTATGCATTATCTACTAGAGTCTCTCCACTCTACCATGTAATCTTGGCCATTTTCGATGTGGGGACAAGATGTCGGGGAACCATATCCACCAACGACAGATCACCAGTGAAGGTTTATCCAGACCACTATGGGTTTATTCTCCAAGTGTTCATAGGAAATTCCTCTCAAAGAGTTGAAGGCTCATTCCATCATTGAATTTGTGAGATCTAACATCATCAACCAATTTAGAGTCACCCAAGTCATCCTAACCGATAACATCATGAACTTCGGGGAAGCTGAGATGAAGAAGTTGTACTCTATGTACAACATCCACTTAAACCATACCTCCTAATATTATGTGCATGCAAATGGAATAAGTGAGGTGTTCCACAAAACCATCTCTTACCTTCTGTGGAAAATGGTTTGTAAGAACAAGAAGAGTTGGCTAGACAAGCTCCCCAATGGCCTCAGGCCTTATCAAATGATGACCCATAATTCCACCTAGGTGACCCCATATTCCTTGGTGTTCGAAACATAGGTCATCCTACACATCGAGATTCTATTTTCCTCATTATTCACAACTATCTATGATTAGGAATTGTCTGATAAATTAGTTGAAATCTGTCTGGATGAGTTGGAATTTCTCAACGAGAACAAACTTCATGCCTTGCACAATCTTGAAAGGAATCAAAACAATATAGCTAAATCATTCAACATGAAAGTCCACCTCCACTCCTTCCTTCAAGGCATCTTTTTGTTGGCCTTGAGAACAAAGAAGATACCTAGTATGAAACCACCCATGTCAGAGCCCAAATATGATAGACCATACATCATTCAAAAAGTTTATTCTAATGGTGCTTAATCCTTGGTTTCCATGGATGGTGAGCGTATAAATCATCCCACCAATTCCATGTTTCTCAAGAAATAATTTTCCTGAGTCACATGGTCCTACACGACCTTAAACTGTACAGTCCTACACGACCCCAAACTATATTATCGTCCCGCATAACCATAAAATGTATGGTCCTGCACGAACCCAAAATGAATTATGGTCCCACACAACCTTAAAATATATGGTCCTTTATTACCCCAAACTGCATTATGGTCCCACATGACCATAAACTGTATGGTCCTGCATGACCCAAAATTTTATTGTGGTCACACATGACCTTTTACTTTATGGTCCTACACTACCCAAAACTACAATGTGGTCCTACATGACCTTAAACTATTGGGTCCTACATGATATTATACGGTTGGGTCCTACATGACCTAAAATTGATGGGACCTACATAACCTTAAACTGTTGGGTCCTACATGACCATTAACTATTCATTCCTACATTACCTTAGACTATATGTTTTCCCGCATGAAATTAAACTTTATGTTGTCCCACATGAAATTAAATTTTGTGTCACCCTATGATATGTTAAACTAGAAGAACTACATACAGCTTTATTCACATACTCATGGGAAAAGTAAGAACGCTCGGACACATCGTATTGAGTCCATCCCCAGTGTCCTCTTTGACTATCCCCCTATGAATAGTTCTCTTTGAGGATCCCACATGGGGTAATATAATTTTCTTTGGAACCCCTCATGTTAGGATTATGATGATTCCACCATGTTCCCTCCCTCATTATTCTTTCCACCCACGTCCTCACCGCACGACGTTAAAATGAATGGCCTTTAGAACTACATATGGCGTGATTCCCATCATTATATGATAAGTAGGAATGAATGGAAATTTTATCTGTAGGACCACCCCCAATCATCGGGACCTCCCATTGGGTCGAAATTGCTTTATCCCTCATCCATGTCGTGTTCATCATGAATGTACCATGTAACCCTCCTCCCTGAAGATCCCCACATCTTCTATTGTCTTTCTTGACTTTATGTTTGACAGAAAAATTTATTTTAAATAAACTCCATCGCCTAAAATTTAATTATCTTTTACATCCTAAGGGTCCTCCAAATGACATTGATTATCAGCCCAAGGGAACACCTACTATTACAGGCCAATTTATTTGAGGGTTTCGAATGATAAATTAATACATGTCCCACATTGAGAATATGGTCAGTGGTCGATGCTCATTAGTTGTTCCTATTTCAGGTTACAATAGTGTGGATGATGTTTTTCGAATTTGGTCAAAAAATATCCTTTTTTGTTGTTATCACGCCCATATGTCCCAAAAATGGAGTGTAGTGGCTCCTTCTGCCACGTTGTCTCTTCATGCTTTGGTCTACCTCTAGCATGAGTTTGATTCTATATGTCACAACCTTATGTGATGGGAAGTGCCTTGTACAAATCCTTGTTTCCCACATAGATCATTTATTACACGGTCATAGGATTTGAGGTCAAGAAATACCCACATGAGTGTTTATTTGGCTACAGTTAGCATGGATGCCCAGCATGAGGTCCCTTAACCCTTTCGGCCCCCTGACCAGAGTTATCATTTAGAAGTGTGTGGTGTGGTATGGACTCGATTTCTTATTCAAGTAGAAATATTTTTCAATGACGCACATCCCCCCTTTGAGACATCCCTCTGTTTATCATCTTTTCTTCAAGAACAGGCCTTTCTGTGCTTCACGATCCCCATCATTTGGGTTTCCAACATCTTCTTTATCCAAAAGGACCCCTGAATAGCATGGATGCTCAACCACTAGGCTCTCATACCATTATAGGATAATTCTGATGAATATTGTGAGTGAAAAATTAATACAAGTCCAGTGTTTCGAATATGGTCAATAGTCGACACTCAATTACTTGACCCCAATATTTAGTCACATAAGGGTGGATACTATGTTTCGAACCTAGTAAACAATTGTCATCTATCATCAGTTATGCTTTATGGTATTCCATAGGCATGATGATTTTTTCTTTCCACATAGTTTATACATGAATATGACATTAAATTAGGTGTCTACAGTCTGAGTTCTATGACCTCAAACTAATATCACCACATTCCTCACTACAAGATGGTTAACTGCAATCTGGTTGTGAGATTCTGTCTATGGCCCAGCCTCAGGTCTGTCGGCCTTCTCAGGACCCTGGACTAAGTTATCACATTGGATTGAATGTTGTGGTATTGTATTATTTCCTCATTCGCATTGGGTTACTCATCTTGATGTACACATCCCTTGTGGGGTATCTTGTATGTATTTGAATCCATGCTCCATGACGATAAACTGCACATCATCCTTCTCTAAAACTATGTGTGGATTTATTCCCATCCTTATAAGATACGTTGGACAACCAGAACATCTAGTATTCTCGTCGAGCCCCATCTCTTAGAAACCTCCCTATCATCTTGGCTCCTTGTCCAATGTTCTTCCAAGAGAGGGGTATATATTGTGGTATGGACTCACATCCTTATTCAAGTCGGGTTTATAACAACCATGATACATACCTATTTATATTGACCTCCCTTCATCCACATTCCATACATTAATGATGTCGAGTCAGCTACTCTTATATTGGATCCCTTAGCCCTCTTTAGTGATTGTACAGTGTGCCTTGATGTACTCTGGTTCAGAGCACGGAGTGTCAGATTGTACCTGGACATGCTTTCACTCATTTTTCAGGAATCGTGTTCCCCATCATTTGTTCTTCCATTATCATTCACATTTTATGGCTCCACCAAATCTCATGGATGCACATCCCAAGGGCTCACCTACCATAACAGTCCATGGTCCTTGATGATTTCTAAAAACAAAATGATACCAGTCCCACGTTGCGAATACAGTAAGCAGTTGAGGCTAATTTTTTGTTCCCATATCAGGTCACATGATATGGTGCTGTGTTCCGAACATGGTCAACAGTCATCCTCCATCGTCACACCAATGTCATCAAGCCTTAAATGTTGGTTACATGATTCACATCATTTTACAACCCAGTATGTCTAGTTAGAATTTTGGTACTCTTGGTACTATCCCTCTGTGCACATTTTCACATTATGAGGACAAAGCCATTGTGAGGCGTCATTCGAGGCACCACACTAACGTCCCCTTTAAGAACATTCCATGTGTTTCAAATACGCCTTCCTAACTTCTTTCCAATTCCATGTTTGACTCACATGGGTATAGGTATCGGATCGAGGTCTGCGCCTACTTGGAAGAGTTATGCTTTACTACGGTTCGAGCTATATAACCTTAAACTAAGATCTATTTAAATGCATTTTCTAGAACTACGTATGGATTGATTGCCATCCTTATAGGATAGATATTAATTCCTATACATCTTGTCCTTGGGTTTAGATAGAGTTCCATTAATTTAAGTGTTTTGTTCTTCCTTTTAGGAACCGACTCATATAGGACTGTGTGGTGTGGCGTATATGGGATTATGTCCTCATTCATTTTAGGTTTATAATAGCTACACCATGTGCTCCACTTCATGGAGCTAGTCCCTCCAACCTATATTCCCACATGACATGAAACTATATGATATCCATCATGACATTAAACTATATTATATCCTACATGACATTAAATTGTAAGTTTTTTTGCATGACATTAAACTGCACTTTTTAGAACTATGTATGGATTGATTCCCATCATCACAGGATATATAGGAACTCTCAGAAATCTGGTCATTGGGTCCAACTCAACTATGAGCTAGTATCCCCTACCCCATACTCTATAACCTTTTCCATCCCCTCGGCCCGAGGATTCCTTCTTGGAATCACGCACGGTGTGATGTGGGCCTCATCCTCCTTCACGTCGGGTATGATTTATCATGCCATGCACATTCCCTCTTGAGCCTTATCTCTCTAGTATATGTTTGATCCAAAAGACTCTAATATATAATACCTAGTCCCACATGACTTTAAAATGTTACTTCTATACATCACGACTTTAGTGTTCTTGGTTGGTCGCATCACATGACCCAAAACTGTGAAATTATCTTCCTGGTCGCACAATGAAAAACATCCCTACATCTGGGTGTCCTCACTTAAGGGGAAATCATATTTGGTATCAGTCACCCACCATACCTTTTGAAAATGCATGTATATGGCTTGATTCTTGTGGTGATGCTTGTAAATTCTATCCCAGGACCATCACTTCACACATGAAAAACACATTCATCCTAAAGGAAAAAAAATATCTTTCAAATGCTGCTTATTTTGAAGTATTTCCAGACCCGAATGACATTAATATATCTAGCATTAGTATCTTACCAGTGCACCCTTACAACTAAAAACTGATTGATTACCATCCTCATGGGGTGCATAGGAACACCCATGAACTTTTCCTCGAGCCTTTCTTAACATTCACTTTTGGTCCCCTAACCTCGATATTTCTGGGGGAACACATTGTGGTCATACGGACTCCCACTATCCTCATTCACATCAGGTTTAGTAATTACATATCCACTTGTCTACCTTATTCAATTCCATATATGTTTTTATCAATAGTAAAATAAACTAATACCACTCCCTGACCATGCCGCAAGATGTTAAACTGCATGACATCTCCTAGACCTACATAAAGCTTGATTATTATCCTCATGTGATACGTAAGAATTCGCTGACATCTTGTCTCCAGGTCCAGCCTCGGGAATCTAAAATCGTGTCCCCACTATTTTGGCCCCTAGGTCGAAATTTTTTTGGGAACATGTGGTGTGGCGAGTACCCCATAGGTTATCGTTCACAACAGGTTTTTCAATAACCACACAATGTGTCTCCCAAGTCTATTTCAAACTAATATGTGTTATTTAACCCTAAACTATGATCTCCCTATGGTAACTGCCCATGATTTTTGGCCACTTCTCCA
Source organism: Viscum album (assembly GCA_963277665.1). Lineage (NCBI taxonomy): Eukaryota > Viridiplantae > Streptophyta > Magnoliopsida > Santalales > Viscaceae > Viscum > Viscum album. The sequence continues at coordinate 2,116,438,448 of OY728147.1, forward strand.
CCTTGCGCACAATCCATTAAATTAATACACCCTTAATGTCCCATACAATGACCACTAAGGTCGAAACATGCGACCCCAGGACCCTTGTGCATGGAAAGGGACCTAATTCCCTCTATCAAATTTTTTTTATTGTACTCAGATGCGTTGTGACAAAAATACCAATGTGTTGAGTTTTTATAGGAAAATTCCATCATTCTAGGTCCAAGCTTTGTGAGCCTTTTATTTATATCCTCATCCTCTTCCATGTATAAAGGGACCCCATTTACGTTCTGATATCATGACACATTTGTGTACCTATGATCTTGGGCCAACGTCCTGGCAGACCTTGGATGACATTTATGAAAAGTCTTATGTTTCGAAAATGGTCATCGGTCAACCCTCAATTTTTTGTCCCCATTCGAGGCTAACACAAATAAGATAATGTGTTTTAAACATGGTTAACAGTAATCCCCAGTCATCACACCCCCATCATTGTGGTCCAGATCTCAAGCATCATGATTCACATATTTACACATCTTTATGATCAAGTGGAATTCCATCATTCTCAGATTTACCCCTTCACGCATCTAGGTGCATCATGTAGGCGGGTCGGAATTATTGCATGTCATTCACCGAGCATCCAATTTCCCCTAACACATGCCTTCCTGCACTTGGAAATTCCCATCACTATTCCTTATTTCCCACATCGAGCATGACTCACATGGGCTTAGTTGTTTTGATAGGATGTGTAATAGCGCAACCATGCCTCACATACCTTTCCTCATCCCGCATGAAGTTAAAATGTGCTCTCAAGAACTAAATTTGGCTTGATTATCATCCTCATGGGATAAATAGTAATGCCAACACATTTCTCATTGCGCCCCCATGGTCATTAACCATTTTGTCCCCCCAGGCCTAGTCCAAGTCCAAAATGGTATGAAATTTAAAAATTGTGTGTCGTCCTCACTATACGATGTTTAAACTTTGAACCTATCATCTACATCTGTATGATGTGAAACTATAGAGCATTCCAGGTCCATACCGAAGTGGTTCTGCTTGAAAGTATGTTTGATCCCTGATCAGACACATACGGCCACATAATATGTATCCACCTTGGTTGTGTGATTTCAAGAGTGTTGGAATCCATCCGAACAACCCATCACTCCACACTCCATGCTTTTCGTGCCCTTTATTTAGACCCTCGTCCTCTATCAAATCTAAAATAACCCGATACCTGTAGAGATGGTCGCCTTATGGATCACCTACTGTCCGGGGCCAACATTCTTGATGGAAAATGGATGGAATTTCGTGTCAGACCCCATGTTTCAAATATTCTATACAGTAATCCCTCATTTTTTATCTCCATTTCAAGATAAAACAATAAGTATACTATGTTTTGAACTTGGAAAGAAGTTATCCTTCATTTGCATGCCACCCCCACAGTGTTCCAAATTTGGGGTATCGTGATTCACAATTTTTACTCGCTTATGTTCGGGTTGATTTCAAAAGCCTTTGGAATTACCCAACTCATGCACTAGAGCATGTTGGGAAGATGACACACCGATTATTCTAAGGTCCTTGTCCTCCAGTCGGGCCTCTCCCCTTATTCATGGAAATCCAGATTGGTTATTCAAAAATCGTATTCCCAGAGCATGGTTTTCACTATTTTATTTGGAGGTAATGTCAAAGTGTCCATCCCTTGTTTCTCGCATTGGGACCAACCCATGTGTGCCTAGGGACTGAAAGTGGATGTTCCATAAATATAACAGAAGTGGAGTAGACCAAAAATGAATAACAGAACCCATGAATGCAACTGGAATGAATAATTAATGCATGAAGATGTGTTCAAAGGTTACATGAATCCCAATACCCTAGAATCTACCCCTCCCATGGACGGGTTGACCCCATCAATAGAGAATTGTAGCTCTTCCACCCTCTGTCTTGTGGCAACTAGGATTCACTATATCATTTTTAGTTCCTTCTCCTCATCAACAACGATGGGGAAAAGTTCATTAGCTACGATCCAGGCCCACACCTCGTTGGTTTGGATAACTTTCATCTCCTTGGAGGCTTTCCTCATATGATTTTTGGTGTCCTCCAGCTAGGCCTCCCACTACGATATAATAGTCAACAACACTTTAAGGGAAGAAGAATGATCATCTACCCTGATGTATAGCTATTGAATCTCGTTTTCATCCTCCTGGAGCCTCTTGATGTTCACCGCTTTTCTCTACTGCAAACCCAGACCAATGTTGCGGTCATACTGTAACAGCCCAAGATTTTATAAAAAAATATTCTTTTTAATTTTATTAATGTCTTGTGTTGTACGCTACACCAAAAGGAGCTTGTACAACACGCATCCTTGTCTTGCCTTGCATTACACGCAATCGCGACCTTCCTCGATAGCGTGTGTAATACGCAATCCCGATTTTCACTAAACAACGATATGCTATTAAAATATTATTAAAACTAGCCGTTATGAATAGTAATAACCACTTTTTAAAATTCTGTAAATCTTATTTTTCAAAATGAACTTCATTTTTGGATTCGGAGTATCGAATTTAGCCTAAGGTGAAATTTTGGTACTTTTCGGATAACTTTCATATTCTGATGAATAGTGAAAATTACTAAATTATAATTAAAAACAAATTTTTTAATCGAAATAATTAATAGTGATAAATTATTAATTTGAGTGTTTTTAAAGTATATTTAGAATATATTTTTACAATTTAATACAATGTTGGTCATTGGATGTAATTCCACATTTAAACCAGACATAATCAATTGTCAATCTTTTGATAGATATTGTTTCTTAAAAACACGCTATTTGTTTTAACAGCGGGATTTAATTATAAAAATAATTAATGAAACTTCTATGTTATGAATTTGGTAAAATAGACTTTATTTTTGAATTCGGAATATAAAATAAAGCTTAGGATGAAATTTTGGCATTGTTCTGAAAAACATCAATTTTTGATGAATAGTGAAACTACTAAGTGGTAGGTTAAAAAACTGAATTTTTTCATAAAACTTAATTTTACCGCTTCTGTGAATGGAATTTCGAAAATCCGAGAGACACGGTTAATATAAAGGATTAAAATGTGGTTCAATGAGATGAAAATAATTTTTTGGTGAATAGTAACTTTTTACTTTTTTTTTACCACGGTTAATAGTAAATAGGGTAACTAAGGGTAAATATGATATTAATATTACCCTAACACATGTCCTAATTCTATTGGACAAGTGTAATTCGACCAAAAACAAACTTAGGAATAAAATATGACCATTTAGGCCCACTTGGATTAGATTAGGACATTTATTATTAATTTATTTAAAGAAGGGTTAAAATAGTTAAAATCAAAGTTTAATAAGTAAATCATTTTTAATATGGGGTTATAAATAAGATAAATTCAATTATAAATATTCATTAGAAAGATAAAAAGATTTCCTACATGATGGTATTTTATTTGTAATTTTTAGACATCAAATAATATAATTTATTTATGACACAAAGATGATGCAGTAATTATCTTATTAATGAAATATTGACATAATTGATAATATAAATACCAAAATAAATGTAATTTGAGATTTTTTATGAATTCCACTAATTTTATAGGTTACTATGATATATAAATGTTGATTTAATCAACTTGTTTCGAACATTTAATTCTGTTATGACCTTCACAAAAATCATATATCAAATAGTGTCAAAATTGACACAAAATAGTTTTTAAATAAAATATTATATTATTAATTGTTATTGTATTTTTAAAAATCTAAGGCTCGGCCAAATGACTTAGATAAGGATATATATATTAATAATAAACAATTTGGGGTTCTTTTGGCATGTTATAGTAAGTGTATTAACCATATAGTGAAAGAAAACAAAAAGACATGGTAAAAGTTAAATTATTTAACTTAGAGTTAAATCTAATTGATAAGGTTAAAATAATATCCTCAACTTGTCTAAATTCTATTGGTTGATAGGATTTCGACCCCTCCCCACCTTATCTTCGAAATAAGACCCTTTGGAACCATTATAAACCGATTTTGACTTTAATATAAAATAATATTTTGAGATATTCCTAAGGTGCCCCTCTCCTCCCTTATAAAAGGACACCTCCTCCCCCTCCTCCTCACACCAATTTGAGCACTCAAGCTCGTCCAACCCCTGCCAAAATCCCTTCTCCACTTCCCTAGCAACATCCTAGAGGTTCTGGTCTTCCTCAAAGACCAATTCTAGTGCCCTAAGAGGAGGTCTCAAAGAGGCGCTTCAAAGAAGAGGTAATTACCGTTACCAATTCTTTCATCTTTATTTCTTCTTCCACTTCTTCTTCTTAGGTTGTTTCATTATGAAGTAATAACATCAGTATCACTCATATACTGATATGTTATTATAAGTATGAAACAACCCTATTTCACCATCTATCCATCCTACGGAAAAAGAAATCACCGCGCGTGCGTACGTACTGAATACCGTCTCCACGCCGTGGTGTAATCTATTTTCCACCACCACCTTACATGGATGGGTATAATGGTGTAAAGAATAACTATACATATTTATTACAACATCATATTGATTCTGATATATTGTATAATCCACTCCAATTCAGTTCAATATTTATGGAAATGATATCATCGCTCGTGCGTACGTACGGACTACCGTCTCCACGACGCGATAAGATTCATTCTCCATGTTAACCATTTAAGAATGATTATAAAGTATATATAAGAAATAATAATGAAATATATGATATTATAAAGCTACTGGATTTATGTATATATATATATATGTATGTCATCTACTTACTTCCATTCAAGACAATAAGGAGAGGAAAAACAACGTTCATGCGTACGTACGGACTACCGTCTCCATGAACGGTGTTTTTCATTTCATTTATCTATCTATTATATATATATTTATACTGAATATATATGATATATAAATCATATTTTATATTCTGTAAGTAAGTAAATCATGATATAAGTAATAATAATGTCAAGAACAACAAGTCAAAACACCTACGATAAATGAAACGATTTTACCCAAAACGCTTCTTTAACATGGAATTTACAAAAGAACGGGTAATATAAAGTCATAAGTGAACCATATATGATATCATAACAATGAATATGATTCTGTAATAAGTCAATGACATTATTTAAATCATTATACAGGAGGTTTGGACACATACGAAGCAAATTGGACCTAAGGTAAGGGAAATATCACAATCTCATTTTTATCCGAGATTGTTTATTCGTAAGTATTTACTGGGGTGTATTTTATCATCCACATCCATGTTTCATCAAAATGTAATATTATTTCCATCCACCTACAATTGTTTAAAACCATTTTTACCCTTCGGTGAGTTTTTAGTAATATGTATGAAAGGAATCTTTTGTCGTACGAGGTACTTTTTGACTTTTCCGACAAAAGTACGAAGAATGTTTTTTTAACTTATACGGCACGAATGGATTTCTACTGTTTTATAAAGCCTTATTTTCATGAAGCTTACTCCAAAAGATTTCATGACTATTTTTAATAAAATCTCTTTCTTTTAAAATTGCATGATGTTTTGTGAAAAGAAATTGATTTTGAAGAAGAAAGGATATTTTCCTCAAGAATTCATTTCAAGTGTTTTATCAAAATTATTTTCCATCTAAGATAATAAAGGGTTCTGTTTCTATCCATATTTTTACATTGATTTGACTATGTTGTGATGGAATTATGTTTATGAATTCCTTTATCTTAATTGAATGGTTTTATGATGTCATGTTGTTTAAGAATCCCATTTTTATTACATGGGTTATGAAATGATGTATGGTTTATGATTTTGTGGCACACATAAGAATGGTATCATTATGAGATGGGTGGGACCTATATCTCCCTCCAATTCATTGGGTAAAGATTTTATATCTCATGAGATAGACATGGCTGAAATGGTAGGTTATACCGGTTCAGTGAAACAGGACTGAAACGAGGGTTACTCGATTCAGAAAGGGACTTTGTCCACTAAGATAGTCTTGGCAATGAGTCTTGACTAACAAGAAATGATTCTCTATGATTATGTGTGTATGCCACAATGTTTCATGTTTTAAGTTATGATTATTGGGATTTCATTTCACTACTATGATTTATCCCATGTTATGAAATTATGCTCTCTTTTGCAGGTTAAGATTTCCAAAAGTTATGTTCTTATGAATATGATGTGATTGATTTTTCATTTGTATACCCTTACTGAGCATTTGAGCTCACCCTTTTATGTTTTCTTTTCCCCAGGATATAAAGAAAGGTTTTAGGTAGAAAAAAATGAAGATCTTTATGGGAGATATTGAAGATCTTTCACCGCGATTAGAAGATTACGTTCCAAGTTTCCAAAGACACTAAACTATTACGATCCTTTAGTGTGTGTTTTTGTTATGTACTAAGTATTCCGCAAAAGTAATGTAAAGTCTATGTACGTCAGGCTTTGGGTCTCTACAGTTGGTATCAGAGGAAAGGTTTAGTCAACCTTTGGAAACTAGGATGCGAAAACGTTAGTGAGATCCCTAGAGATATTTCTAAGGTATGTCTAGGGATGTCTCTAAGGTTAAGTATACGTATAGGTTATAGTCCTAGAATTGCGCTAACGATCTTCGAATTTAACCTAAGATGTTAGATATTGAGGGTACTACCCCTTTATTATGTTGTTTTCCCTAGCATGATTTTTGCCTCTCATACTATTCTTTTGGGGTTTTAGACGATGGCTGGAACCCGAAGGAACCGTGTTAATGCGGAATGTGATGGGCAATGCAATGATTGTCCCCCTGAGCAACCAAACGATATGGGAGCCGGAATGCAAAATCTTGTAGCCATGCTCACACAACTTTCTCAAGCTATGAATCATGCAGGACTTCCAAACGAGCAAAGGAAGGAGCAACATTCTGTTGAATCCTTCATGAGGCAGCGTCCACCTTCTTTCAGTGGGTCTACTGATCCATTAGTTGCTGAACAATGGATTAGTACTACTGAAAAGATATTTTCAGTTCTTCAATGTTCTGAACATGATAAAGTCATCCTAGAAGTGTATCGTTTGGAAGGAGATGCTGATCAATGGTGGAATCTTATTAAGAATACGAGGCAAAGGGATGAAATTGAGTCTATGGAATGGGAAGAGTTCAAGAACTTATTTTTCAATAAGTACTTCCCTTGTATTCTCCGAACAAAGATGGAGAAAGAGTTTCTTGAACTGAATCAAAGGGATGATGAATCTGTTGGTACCTATGAAGGGAATTTTACAAGACTTGCAAGGTACGCTTCTGGTATTATCATCCAACCTGAAAGTAAAGTTGATCGATTTTTCAGTGGCTTAAAACCAAGTCTTCGAAGGGCATTAGCTATAAGAGACTTCAGTAGCTATGAAGAAATTGTGCGTTGTGCTATCAAGGTAGAAATGGAAGTTGGTGTTACATATCCATCTCATGGGTTTGACAAGAAACGAAAGATGGAGTTCAAGGAGAAAACTCAGAATAATGGTGAAAAGAAGATGAATGTTTCCTTATGCACAAAGTGTGGAAAGAAGCATGGTGGAGATTGTCTTAAAGGGACTAGAAAATGTTTTAGGTGTGGAAAAGAAGGTCATCGAGCAGCTGAGTGTCGAAGTAATGGAAAATGGGATTCTAATGAAGTGAATAAAGCAAACACTGCAGAGAACGTACAACCGACACTTCAATGCTTCAAGTGCAAGGAAATGGGGCATTATGCTAATAAATGCCCTAATCCAAGGGTTAGTGATGATCGACATGAGCAACCGCTTAAGGCAAAGGACAAAGGGAAGTCACATGCGATCACTATTGGCAATGTTGAATATGACAACGATGTGGTGGAATGATTAAGTGTTTATGTAATGGGATTCCAAAATAATGTTGTATCTTGGAATATTGGAATATTTATGTATTGGTCTAATGTGGTATTCAAAGTGATTGAGATATTATGCGCATAATGAAGGGAAAACGAGAAAATGAAATGTTTAACAGCATTCATGAGCTCATGATTGATATAAGGACTAAGTTTGAGTATATAGAATTTTGAGGATTTTGGTATGTGAAAAGTGTTAACTTTTAACTGCATTCATGTTTTCAATAAGGTATTCAAGAGAATACACGATTAAGGACTTTGAATGTTTGGAATGTGACCAACAAAACATATCTTATGATATATGGGGATCGATGATGGTGTTAAATCTCTGGTAATCATTTTCACTATATTATGAGAGTCGACTGCAGTATTATGGATAAGCCTAAAAGATTGGAATGGATTATGTTGGACATAAGTTAGTATTGTTTGTATTTTTTCGATATTATTGATGGGATGTTATAGTAACGTAGTTTTAGAAAAAGGACAACCTGCAGGACGGGCGACAGCCCATCGCTTCGGACAAGGCTGTAGGAATCGAACCCACAACCGAAGTGCGACTGGCCTTTATCGCCTACCACTGACCCACAGGAAGTCCCTGTTTAGTAGAAACTAGTTTTATTATATTAAGCAGTATGATATATGAAGTGTAAGCCCATTTTAGGAACTATATATGATTAATCCCACTATAGATCGACTTATGTATATAAATTTTGCTAACCTTTTGAGACAGATGGAATGACCTGTCATTCTATCACATGATCTGCTAACACTTCACGAATAACAAATTCAACTTCATTTATTTAAGAGATGAAGTGGAAATTGTTCAAGGCACGAACAACAGTGAGATTGTACCAAAATAAAGTAAGTATTTATTCTAAGCAAATTTTCAACTTTAGGGAAATGATCTTGAAAACCAAAAATGTTGTCCTAGTGATCTTATACCTGATGAATCAGATGGTACCTTATATCATCACAAATCTATGGATTTGTGATTACTGGCTTTTCCATAGCCATGTTCTCTACCACTCTCCATCAGAACATGATGGTTAGATTTCTCTTCCATATCCATATTTTCACCTATGTGGAAACCCAATGATTAGTTTATTTGGGTAACCGTTACGTTTCATACTTTTGTTTTTAAAGATTGGTTTTGACATTCCTTTTTACGATGTGGGTTTCTATTAAAGAAACTTTCGAATAGTAAACCATTTATAACCCCGACGAATTTCGAGGGCGAAATTCATTTTAAGGGGGGTAGAATGTAACAGCCCAAGATTTTATAAAAAATTATTCTTTTTAATTTTATTAATGTTTTGTGTTGTACGCTACACCAAAAGGAGCTTGTACAACACGCATCCTTGTCTTGCCTTTCATTACATGCAATCACGACCTTCCTCGATAGCGTGTGTAATACGCAATACCGAGTTTCACTAAACAACGATATGCTATTAAAATATTATTAAAACTAGCCGTTATGAATAGTAATAACCACTTTTTAAAATTCTGTAAATCTTATTTTTCAAAATGAACTTCATTTTTGGATTCGGAGTATCGAATTTAGCCTAAGGTGAAATTTTGGTACTTTTCGGATAACTTTCATATTCTGATGAATAGTGAAAATTACTAAATTATAATTAAAAACAACTTTTTTAATCGAAATAATTAATAGTGATAAATTATTAATTTAAGTGTTTTTAAAGTATATTTAGAATATATTTTTACAATTTAATACAATGTTGGTCATTGGATGTAATTCCACATTTAAACCAGACATAATCAATTGTCAATCTTTTGATAGATATTGTTTCTTAAAAACACGCTATTTGTTTTAACAGTGGGATTTAATTATAAAAATAATTAATGAAACTTCTATGTTATGAATTTGGTAAAATAGACTTTATTTTTGAATTCGGAATATAAAATAAAGCTTAGGATGAAATTTTGGCATTGTTCTGAAAAACATCAATTTTTGATGAATAGTGAAACTAATAAGTGGTAGGTTAAAAAACTGAATTTTTTCATAAAACTTAATTTTACCTCTTCTGTGAATGGAATTTCGAAAATCCGAGAGACACGGTTAATATCAAGGACTAAAATGTGGTTCAATGAGATGAAAATAATTTTTTGGTGAATAGTAACTTTTTACTTTTTTTTACCACGGTTAATAGTAAATAGGGTAACTAAGGGTAAATATGATATTAATATTACCCTAAAACATGTCCTAATTCTATTGGACAAGTGTAATTCGACCAAAAACAAACTTAGGAATAAAATATGACCATTTAGGCCCACTTGGATTAGATTAGGACATTTATTATTAATTTATTTAAAGAAGGGTTAAAATAGTTAAAATCAAAGTTTAATAAGTAAATAATTTTTAATATGGGGTTATACATAAGATAAATTAGATTATAAATATTCATTAGAAATCTAAAAGGATTTCCTACATGATGGTATTTTATTTGTAATTTTTAGACATCAAATAATATAATTTATTTATGACACAAAGATGATGCAGTAATTATCTTATTAATGAAATATTGACATAATTGATAATATAAATACCAAAATAAATGTAATTTGAGATTTTTTATGAATTACACTAATTTTATAGGTTACTATGATATATTAATGTTGATTTAATCAACTTGGTTTGAACATTTAATTCTGTTATGACTTTCACAAAAATCATATATCAAATAGTGTCAAAATTGACACAAAATAGTTTTTAAATAAAATAAAATATTATTAATTGTTATTGTATTCCTAAAAATCTAAGGTTCGGCCAAATGACTTAGAGAAGGATATATATATTAATAATAAACAATTTGGGGTTCTTTTGGCATGTTATAGTAAGTGTATTAACCATATAGTGAAAGAAAACAAAAAGACATGGTAAAAGTTAAATTATTTAACTTAGAGTTAAATCTAATTGATAAGGTTAAAATAATATCCTAAACTTGTCTAAATTCTATTGGTTGATAGGATTTCGACCCCTCCCCACCTTATCTTCGAAATAATACCCTTTGGAACCATTATAAACCGATTTTGACTTTAATATAAAATAATATTTTGAGATATTCCTAAGGTGCCCCTCTCCTCCCTTATAAAAGGACACCTCCTCCCCCTCCTCCTCACACCAATTTGAGCACTCAAGATCGTCCAAACCCTGCCAAAATCCCTTCTCCACTTCCCTAGCAACATCCTAGAGGTTCTGGTCTTCCTCAAAGACCAATTCTAGTGCCCTAAGAGGAGGTCTCAAAGAGGCGCTTCAAAGAAGAGGTAATTACCGTTACCAATTCTTTCAACTTTATTTCTTCTTCCACTTCTTCTTCTTGGGTTGTTTCATTATGAAGTAATAACATCAGTATCACTCATATACTGATATGTTATTATAAGTATGAAACAACCCTATTTCACCATCTATCCATCCTACGGAAAAAGAAATCACCGCGCGTGCGTACGTACTGAATACCGTCTCCACGCCGTGGTGTAATCTATTTTCCACCACCACCTTACATGGATGGGTATAATGGTGTAAAGAATAACTATAAATATTTATTACAACATCATATTGATTCTGATATATTGTATAATCCACTCCAATTCAGTTCAATATTTATGGAAATGATATCATCGCTCGTGCGTACGTACGGACTACCGTCTCCACGACGCGATAAGATTCATTCTCCATGTTAACCATTTAAGAATGATTATAAAGTATATATAAGAAATAATAATGAAATATATGATATTATAAAGCTACTGGATTTATGTATATATATATATATATATATATATGTATGTCATCTACTTACTTCCATTCAAGACAATAAGGAGAGGAAAAACAGTGTTCATGTGTACGTACGGACTACCGTCTCCATGAACGGCGTTTTTCATTTCATTTATCTATCTATTATATATATATTTATACTGAATATATATGATATATAAATCATATTTTATATTCTGGAAGTAAGTAAATCCTGATATAAGTAATAATAATGTCAAGAACAACAAGTCAAAACACCTACGATAAATGAAATGATTTTACCCAAAACGCTTCTTTAACATGGAATTTACAAAAGAACGGGTAATATAAAGTCATAATTGAACCATATATGATATCATAACAATGAATATGATTCTGTAATAAGTCAATGACATTATTTAAATCATTATACAGGAGGTTCGGACACATACGAAGCAAATTGGACCTAAGGTAAGGGAAATATCACAATCTCATTTTTATCCGAGATTGTTTATTCGTAAGTATTTACTGGGGTGTATTTTATCATCCACATCCATGTTTCATCAAAATGTAATATTATTTCCATCCACCTACAATTGTTTAAAACCATTTTTACCCTTCGGTGAGTTTTTAGTAATATGTATGAAAGGAATCTTTTGTCGTACGAGGTACTTTTTGACTTTTCCGACAAAAGTACGAAGAATGTTTTTTTTAACTTATACGGCACGAACGGATTTCTACTGTTTTATAAAGCCTTATTTTCATGAAGCTTCCTCCAAAAGATTTCATGACTATTTTTAATAAAATCTCTTTCTTTTAAAATTGCATGATGTTTTGTGAAAAGAAATCGATTTTGAAGAAGAAAGGATATTTTCCTCAAGAATTCATTTCAAGTGTTTTATCAAAATTATTTTCCATCTAAGATAATAAAGGGTTCTGTTTCTATCCATATTTTTACATTTATTTGACTATGTTGTGATGGAATTATGTTTATGAATTCCTTTATCTTAATTGAATGGTTTTATGATGTCATGTTGTTTAAGAATCCCATTTTTATTACATGGGTTATGAAATGATGTATGGTTTATGATTTTGTGGCACACATAAGAATGGTATCATTATGAGATGGGTGGGACCTATATATCCCTCCAATGCATTGGGTAAAGATTTTATATCTCATGAGATAGACATGGCTGAAATGGTAGGTTATACCGGTTCAGTGAAACAGGACTGAAACGAGGGTTACTCGATTCAGAAAGGGACTTTGTCCACTAAGATAGTCTTGGCAATGAGTCTTGACTAACAAGAAATGATTCTCTATGATTATGTGTGTATGCCACAATGTTTCATGTTTTAAGTTATGATTATTGGGATTTCATTTCACTACTATGATTTATCCCATGTTATGAAATTATGCTCTCTTTTGCAGGTTAAGATTTCCAAAAGTTATGTTCTTATGAATATGATGTGATTGATTTTTCATTTGTATACCCTTACTGAGCATTTGAGCTCACCCTTTTATGTTTTCTTTTCCCCAGGATATAAAGAAAGGTTTTAGGTAGAAAAAAATGAAGATCTTTATGGGAGATATTGAAGATCTTTCACCGCGATTAGAAGATTACGTTCCGAGTTTCCAAAGACACTAAACTATTACGATCCTTTAGTGTGTGTTTTTGTTATGTACTAAGTATTCCGCAAAAGTAATGTAAAGTCTATGTACGTCAGGCTTCGGGTCTCTACAGTTGGTATCAGAGGAAAGGTTTAGTCAACCTTTGGAAACTAGGATGCGAAAACGTTAGTGAGATCCCTAGAGATATTTCTAAGGTATGTCTAGGGATGTCTCTAAGGTTAAGTATACGTATAGGTTATAGTCCTAGAATTGCGCTAACGATCTTCGAATTTAACCTAAGATGTTAGATATTGAGGGTACTACCCCTTTATTATGTTGTTTTCCCTAGCATGATTTTTGCCTCTCATACTATTCTTTTGGGGTTTTAGACGATGGCTGGAACCCGAAGGAACCGTGTTAATGCGGAATGTGATGGGCAATGCAATGATTGTCCCCCTGAGCAACCAAACGATATGGGAGCCGGAATGCAAAATCTTGTAGCCATGCTCACACAACTTTCTCAAGCTATGAATCATGCAGGACTTCCAAACGAGCAAAGGAAGGAGCAACATTCTGTTGAATCCTTCATGAGGCAGCGTCCACCTTCTTTCAGTGGGTCTACTGATCCATTAGTTGCTGAACAATGGATTAGTACTACTGAAAAGATATTTTCAGTTCTTCAATGTTCTGAACATGATAAAGTCATCCTAGAAGTGTATCGTTTGGAAGGAGATGCTGATCAGTGGTGGAATCTTATTAAGAATACGAGGCAAAGGGATGAAATTGAGTCTATGGAATGGGACGAGTTCAAGAACTTATTTTTCAATAAGTACTTCCCTCGTATTCTCCGAACAAAGATGGAGAAAGAGTTTCTTGAACTGAATCAAAGGGATGATGAATCTGTTGGTACCTATGAAGCGAATTTTACAAGACTTTCAAGGTACGCTTCTGGTATTATCATCCAACCTGAAAGTAAAGTTGATCGATTTTTCAGTGGCTTAAAACCAAGTCTTCGAAGGGCATTAGCTATAAGAGACTTCAGTAGCTATGAAGAAATTGTGCGTTGTGCTATCAAGGTAGAAATGGAAGTTGGTGTTACATATCCATCTCATGGGTTTGACAAGAAACGAAAGATGGAGTTCAAGGAGAAAACTCAGAATAATGGTGAAAAGAAGATGAATGTTTCCTTATGCACAAAGTGTGGAAAGAAGCATGGTGCAGATTGTCTTAAAGGGACTAGAAAATGTTTTAGGTGTGGAAAAGAAGGTCATCGAGCAGCTGAGTGTCGAAGTAATGGAAAATGGGATTCTAATGAAGTGAATAAAGCAAACACTGCAGAGAACGTACAACCGACACTTCAATGCTTCAAGTGCAAGGAAATGGGGCATTATGCTAATAAATGCCCTAATCCAAGGGTTAGTGATGATCGACATGAGCAACCGCTTAAGGCAAAGGACAAAGGGAAGTCACATGCAATCACTATTGGCAATGTTGAATATGACAACGATGTGGTGGAATGATTAAGTGTTTATGTAATGGGATTCCAAAATAATGTTGTATCTTGGAATATTGGAATATTTATGTATTGGTCTAATGTGGTATTCAAAGTGATTGAGATATTATGCGCATAATGAAGGGAAAACGAGAAAATGAAATGTTTAACAGTATTCATGAGCTCATGATTGATATAAGGACTAAGTTTGAGTATATAGAATTTTGAGGATTTTGGTATGTGAAAAGTGTTAACTTTTAACTGCATTCATGTTTTCAATAAGGTATTCAAGAGAATACACGATTAAGGACTTTGAATGTTTGGAATGTGACCAACAAAACATATCTTATGATATATGGGGATCGATGATGGTGTTAAATCTCTGGTAATCATTTTCACTATATTATGAGAGTCGACTGCAGTATTATGGATAAGCCTAAAAGATTGGAATGGATTATGTTGGACATAAGTTAGTATTGTTTGTATTTTTTCGATATTATTGATGGGATGTTATAGTAACGTAGTTTTAGAAAAAGGACAACCTGCAGGACGGGCGACAGCCCATCGCTTCGGACAAGGCTGTAGGAATCGAACCCACAACCGAAGTGCGACTGGCCTTTATCGCCTACCACTGACCTACAGGAAGTCCCTGTTTAGTAGAAACTAGTTTTATTATATTAAGCAGTATGATATATGAAGTATAAGCCCATTTTAGGAACTATATATGATTAATCCCACTATAGATCGACTTATGTATATAAATTTTGCTAACCTTTTGAGACAGATGGAATGACCTGTCATTCTATCACATGATCTGCTAACACTTCACGAATAACAAATTCAACTTCATTTATTTAAGAGATGAAGTGGAAATTGTTCAAGGCATGAACAACAGTGAGATTGTACCAAAATAAAGTAAGTATTTATTCTAAGCAAATTTTCAACTTTAGGGAAATGATCTTGAAAACCAAAAATGTTGTCCTAGTGATCTTATACCTGATGAATCAGATGGTACCTTATATCATCACAAATCTATGGATTTGTGATTACTGGCTTTTCCATAGCCATGTTCCCTACCACTCTCCTTCAGAACATGATGGTTAGATTTCTCTTCCATATCCATATTTTCACCTATGTGGAAACCCAATGATTAGTTTATTTGGGTAACCGTTACGTTTCATACTTTTGTTTTTAAAGATTGGTTTTGACATTCCTTTTTACGATGTGGGTTTCTATTAAAGAAACTTTCGAATAGTAAACCATTTATAACCCCGACGAATTTCGAGGGAGAAATTCATTTTAAGGGGGGTAGAATGTAACAGCCCAAGATTTTATAAAAAATTATTCTTTTTAATTTTATTAATGTCTTGTGCTGTACGCTACACCAAAAGGAGCTTGTACAACACGCATCCTTGTCTTGCCTTGCATTACACGCAATCGCGACCTTCCTCGATAGCGTATGTAATACGCAATACCGAGTTTCACTAAACAACGACATGCTATTAAAATATTATTAAAACTAGCCGTTATGAATAGTAATAACCACTTTTTAAAATTCTGTAAATCTTATTTTTCAAAATGAACTTCATTTTTGGATTCGGAGTATCGAATTTAGCCTAAGGTGAAATTTTGGTACCTTTCGGATAACTTTCATATTCTGATGAATAGTGAAAATTACTAAATTATAATTAAAAACAACTTTTTTAATCGAAATAATTAATAGTGATAAATTATTAATTTAAGTGTTTTTAAAGTATATTTAGAATATATTTTTACAATTTAATACAATGTTGGTCATTGGATGTAATTCCACATTTAAACCAGACATAATCAATTGTCAATCTTTTGATAGATATTGTTTCATAAAAACACGCTATTTGTTTTAACAGAGGGATTTAATTATAAAAATAATTAATGAAACTTCTATGTTATGAATTTGGTAAAATAGACTTTATTTTTGAATTCGGAATATAAAATAAAGCTTAGGATGAAATTTTGGCATTGTTCTGAAAAACATCAATTTTTGATAAATAGTGAAACTACTAAGTGGTAGGTTAAAAAACTGAATTTTTTCATAAAACTTAATTTTACCTCTTCTGTGAATGGAATTTCGAAAATCCGAGAGACACGGTTAATATCAAGGACTAAAATGTGGTTCAATGAGATGAAAATAATTTTTTGGTGAATAGTAACTTTTTACTTTTTTTTACCACGGTTAATAGTAAATAGGGTAACTAAGGGTAAATATGATATTAATATTACCCTAAAACATGTCCTAATTCTATTGGACAAGTGTAATTCGACCAAAAACAAACTTAGGAATAAAATATGACCATTTAGGCCCACTTGGATTAGATTAGGACATTTATTATTAATTTATTTAAGGAAGGGTTAAAATAGTTAAAATCAAAGTTTAATAAGTAAATCATTTTTAATATGGGGTTATACATAAGATAAATTAGATTATAAATATTCATTAGAAAGCTAAAACGATTTCCTACATGATGGTATTTTATTTGTAATTTTTAGACATCAAATAATATAATTTATTTATGACACAAAGATGATGCAGTAATTATCTTATTAATGAAATATTGACATAATTGATAATATAAATACCAAAATAAATGTAATTTGAGATTTTTTATGAATTCCACTAATTTTCTAGGTTACTATGATATATTAATGTTGATTTAATCAACTTGGTTCGAACATTTAATTCTGTTATGACTTTCACAAAAATCATATATCAAATAGTGTCAAAATTGACACAAAATAGTTTTTAAATCAAATATTATATTATTAATTGTTATTGTATTCCTAAAAATCTAAGGTTCGGCCAAATGACTTAGATAAGGATATATATATTAATAATAAACAATTTGGGGTTCTTTTGGCATGTTATAGTAAGTGTATTAACCATATAGTGAAAGAAAACAAAAAGACATGGTAAAAGTTAAATTATTTAACTTAGAGTTAAATCTAATTGATAAGGTTAAAATAATATCCTAAACTTGTCTAAATTCTATTGGCTGATAGGGTTTCGACCCCTCCCCACCTTATCTTCGAAATAAGACCCTTTGGAACCATTATAAACCGATTTTGACTTTAATATAAAATAATATTTTGAGATATTCCTAAGGTGCCCCTCTCCTCCCTTATAAAAGGACACCTCCTCCCCCTCCTCCTCACACCAATTTGAGCACTCAAGCTCGTCCAACCCCTGCCAAATTCCCTTCTCCACTTCCCTAGAAACATCCTAGAGGTTCTGGTCTTCCTCAAAGACCAATTCTAGTGCCCTAAGAGGAGGTCTCAAAGAGGCGCTTCAAAGAAGAGGTAATTACCGTTACCAATTCTTTCATCTTTATTTCTTCTTCCACTTCTTATTCTTAGGTTGTTTCATTATGAAGTAATAACATCAGTATCACTCATATACTGATATGTTATTATAAGTATGAAACAACCCTATTTCACCATCTATCCATCCTACGGAAAAAAGAAATCACCGCGCGTGCGTACGTACGGAATACCGTCTCCACGCCTTGGTGTAATCTATTTTCCACCACCACCTTACATGGATGGGTATAATGGTGTAAAGAATAACTATACATATTTATTACAACATAATATTGATTCGGATATATTGTATAATCCACTCCAATTCAGTTCAATATTTATGGAAATGATATCATCGCTCGTGCGTACGTACGGACTACCGTCTCCACGACGCGATAAGATTCATTCTCCATGTTAACCATTTAAGAATGATTACAAAGTATATATAAGAAATAATAATGAAATATATGATATTATAAAGCTACTGGATTTATGTATATATATATATATGTATGTCATCTACTTACTTCCATTCAAGACAATAAGGAGAGGAAAAACAGCGTTCATGCGAACGTACGGACTACCGTCTCCATGAACGGTGTTTTTCATTTCATTTATCTATCTATTATATATATATTTATACTGAATATATATGATATATAAATCATATTTTATATTCTGGAAGTAAGTAAATCATGATATAAGTAATAATAATGTCATGAACAACAAGTCAAAACACCTACGATGAATGAAACGATTTTACCCAAAACGCTTCTTTAACATGGAATTTACAAAAGAACGGGTAATATAAAGTCATAAGTGAACCATATATGATATCATAACAATGAATATGATTCTTTAATAAGTCAATGACATTATTTAAATCATTATACAGGAGGTTCGGACACATACGAAGCAAATTGGACCTAAGGTAAGGGAAATATCACAATCTCATTTTTATCCGAGATTGTTTATTCGTAAGTATTTACTGGGGTGTATTTTATCATCCACATCCATGTTTCATCAAAATGTAATATTATTTACATCCACCTACAATTGTTTAAAACCATTTTTACCCTTCGGTGAGTTTTTAGTAATATGTATGAAAGGAATCTTTTGTCGTACGAGGTACTTTTTGACTTTTCCGACAAAAGTACGAAGAATGTTTTTTTTAACTTATACGGCACGAACGGATTTCTACTGTTTTATAAAGCCTTATTTTCATGAAGATTCCTCCAAAAGATTTCATGACTATTTTTAATAAAATCTCTTTCTTTTAAAATTGCATGATGTTTTGTGAAAAGAAATTGATTTTGAAGAAGAAAGGATATTTTCCTCAAGAATTCATTTCAAGTGTTTTATCAAAATTATTTTCCATCTTAGATAATAAAGGGTTCTGTTTCTATCCATATTTTTACTTGATTTGAATATGTTGTGATGGAATTATTTTTATGAATTCCTTTATCTTAATTGAATGGTTTTATGATGTCATGTTGTTTAAGAATCCCATTTTTATTACATGGGTTATGAAATGATGTATGGTTTATGATTTTGTGGCACACATAAGAATGGTATCATTATGAGATGGGTGGGACCTATATCTCCCTCCAATGCATTGGGTAAAGATTTTATATCTCATGAGATAGACATGGCTGAAATGGTAGGTTATACCGGTTCAGTGAAACAGGACTGAAACGAGGGTTACTCGATTCAGAAAGGGACTTTGTCCACTAAGATAGTCTTGGCAATGAGTCTTGACTAACAAGAAATGATTCTCTATGATTATGTGTGTATGCCACAATGTTTCATGTTTTAAGTTATGATTATTGGGATTTCATTTCACTACTATGATTTATCCCATGTTATGAAATTATGCTCTCTTTTGCAGGTTAAGATTTCCAAAAGTTATGTTCTTATGAATATGATGTGATTGATTTTTCATTTGTATACCCTTACTGAGCATTTGAGATCACCCTTTTATGTTTTCTTTTCCCCAGGATATAAAGAAAGGTTTTAGGTAGCAAAAAATGAAGATCTTTAAGGGAGATATTGAAGATCTTTCACCGCGATTAGAAGATTACGTTCCGAGTTTCCAAAGACACTAAACTATTACGATCCTTTAGTGTGTGTTTTTGTTATGTACTAAGTATTCCGCAAAAGTAATGTAAAGTCTATGTACTTCAGGCTTCGGGTCTCTACACATACTGCCAGATATTCTTTACCATGAGATCTAGGAAGAGATTTTGGGGATGATGGGAATCCACTCCCCCAGTTCCCAGTTCACATAGTCGTGAATAAAGTCTCCCCATCTGGTATATACACTATGATTGAAGAGTGTCATCAATAAATCACTTTAGTAGCTTATATGATTGGCAGTGGACTATCATTCTATCATCTTCATGAGAGGCCATCTCATCCCAGTCGGCAGGGTTGGCAGGTTCAAACGCGGGGAACACCTGTAAGAACTCATTAGCATGGTCCGCATCTGGTGTCTGATCAGCTATGGAAGGACCTGTGCTATATGATCGATCTTCATCATTGGATACCACCTCAATAATCTTAGGCTCAGCCGTTCTAATAGTCCCACCAGTTATTGGGATCACTACATCTTGGTCGGTATGAATATCTTCTTCCACGACCACCAGCATTACAATGGGAAAGGCTCTACCTGGAGTACCAACCATCCTCGCCATAACAACCCATTTCATTTGAAGACCTATGCATACAAAGAAGTGCACAGATGTTAGTTAAACTAATTGATGCGTGGAAGTCATGTATTTTATAGAAGAGACATATAGAGATTGGATTCCTGGTCTCATTCTTGTGTTTTTTGGGACCCTGAGGCATGGCCCTCTGTATATTGTCTGAAGGAATGAAAACACCGGAGGAACCACCTTGGGTGTTCTAGCCCCGCAAGACATGGTAATCACCATAGACGTAGGAATAGATCCCGAAGGCCCTGAAACTGCATCCACTAAGGGACAATAATATGTTCTATGTATGTGGCCCTTCTACATAGTTTAAATATTAGCGAGGGGTCCAAAGTATCCTATAAGCCGTTTTCAGGGTAGGAACTCAAGGTCTTAGCTCTATAGCCTTTGAAAACTCTCCAGGATCTCAGTCTGAGTCACTAACTTCAGCATCCTCCAATGGGATCCCTCTACTAGCCTCCTCTCCCTAGGAGGACTCATCGGACTCTTCCGAAAAATGGATGTTCTCCCTCAATTCTATAGCCCAAAACTGTGGAGGGGTCATTTGATCCAACAACAACATCACCCATTAATTCATTGGACTCGTGGCAACCCAAGAGATCACAAAGTCTTCCAACACTGCTAGGTATTCCACCTCCTTCACTTGAGATACTGCAAAGATATCCCTAATGGGGCATATCCATGGTAAATCCATTCTAAGATGGTTCATGTGTTTCCACATCTCATATGGGCGTGGAATTGCCTATTGACATCCCATATCTCCTAATCCTTTAGAAATACAGCATTGTCTGACATGTATATATGGCGTAGCCGCTCCCCAGAGCCTCGGTGGATATTCTGCAGAATATTCTTGGTGGCATGCCCTCCGGTTAAATTTGCTCTTCTTGGACCCCCATATCTACTACCTCCTCCTACCCTTAAACTTATGTGGGCCTCAACGCCATGACATCCCCACCACCACCAGATGTATATTCCTCTTTCTGACCCCAACCTCAAGGTTGGGGAGCCAGGATATCACCACCCTAAATGGTTGGCTACTTCAACATCTCCCCTAGGTAGGCCGCCTCCCAGCCTTTGGCATACGACTTCACCAACCTGAAGATGGTTGTGGGTGGAGATATCTCATTATGCATCTTCCCATCTTCCTATGTGAACATGTGCCACATCCGCCTCATCACACAAGTGTGATCCTAGTAGTGCACCCCCACGTAGACCCATGGGGTCAACCGATACATACACAAGAATTTCCTTGCATATCGGTGCGAGGTGTACGGTTCATAGAGGGACTCACGGTCCACCCACCCCACCAAGATTCCACCAAAAAGTCCAAGAGATAGGACCGATGATCCTTTGATCATAGGAAATCATTAGTTAACACACCCGTTGGAAATGAGAATAGGTAAAAATTGAACTCCTCTACCTTCTAGTCTCGATTCAGTACCACCTGCACTGTCAGCTTGGTCAGAAAGCAACCATTCGTAATATGAATGGATAGGTGGATATTCAATTATAGAGGGGAGGTTGGGTTTGGATACTCATAGGTTCCTCTAACATGCACCATTATCCACCCCTACAGGAGGTGGAATGGCCAACATATTCTCTGTGGCATCATCCCTTCATTGATGTGCCACAACATCTTGTACATCTTGACGAGAATTGGGATCCTGATGTTAACTCACGCTCTTGTCTCTAGCTTGGAAACCATGATAACTGTACTTGGTCACAAGCCCATGTTCGTATATCTCACTGGTTGGATCCAACCGCATATGAGTGATGAAATGAATTCCATCAACCTGACAACTGGTTTTTGTATGGCGCTAAAATTGAATCACCAGGTTTTCCACTAGTTGTCCTCCAAGATCCACCAGTAAGAGTGATCATTTCCCCATTGGGCTCCCTATGGGAATTTTTTTGCCCTCAATAGAAACCATCTTTCTTCTAGAAGTTTCAGGAACTTTTTGAACCATCGTTTTAAGTTGACATCCCTCACCGACTACTTGTCCACTCCGGGTACTAGGTTCATAAACACCATCCCCAGCAGTGGAATTTGCTCTGGATCCTCCCAAACACAGATAATGATGAAGAACTCATCATACAGTCCCCCAATAATGGGACCCTTGATATTTTATTTACATCCCATAAACAAATTCCACCCTTTCCATGGTGCAAATGGAAGGTATTGGTCATCGATTTCCATCTTCTTAGAAACTCAGACATCAGCTGCTTTGGATGATATACATGTAATTGGGAGGCCCATGCCACCCCATATAGGCCAACTTTTCACATCTATTTCATGAATTCCTCAGATGAGGAACCCACCAACTAGGCCTCAGACTAGTCGTCTTTGAAGTATCTATCCTGGTGCAGATCCCACTCATCGGACCACCCCTTTCCTGGGTTCCTCGGGGATGCCTTCAAGATTGTATGGTATGGAGGGGGGATGTCTCCAACTGAAGTTACTTCCCCTAAATTTTGTTCATGTTATTGTATAGACAGTCAGTATTGACAGGCATGAAGTCCACCCAGGCATGGCCATCAGCCACGCTAAACTACTAGTGCTGGAACGACGTGCTCCTGAACCAATAATCTGGCTCATCTATACTCACTTTAGGAATGAATACGACATCCCACATTCCAAATCCATATATAGGAAGCCTATTATGTAGTGGATAGTTCTTCTGGATTTCCAAAAATAATTCCACCAGTGAGTTATACTCAGAATGGCTTCGCAAAAACTCCCTTATACCAGCGTTATCAGCTATATGTTCTCTCCACGTGGCATCCGCAAAGACCCCCTAGAATTTTCTTGGTGATCCATTCCATTTTTGAGTTTGAGTGTATTTTGCTTTTGGTTCACAGATATCTTTCGTGGAGCATGTTCATTAATTTCATTTGTGAAGACTATTCACAGATCCCTATCATGGCCTTCAAACACATGTCTTAGAGCACATCGTTAAGTAGTCAAAAAATGACATGTGTCATGAATAAAAATACTTGATTCTAAGATAGAAATATTAGAGTATGTGATGATTTGTGAATCGAGAGCCCTAAAATCCAAAATCGCAGAGATGAGAAAGGGAAAAAAAGAGGTCAAAGTACCCAATTTATAGGCAAGGACCCCTGGTGCTTCGTGGCACGTCAAACCAAAGAAATCATCATAGCGCGATCAGACCATATGTTTCTTCTCGTCTTCGGGATCCTCCTTCGTATTTCTACTTCATGATTGGCTTAGGAATTTTGGCGATTGACCGTTTGACATTTACCCTCTATTTCTCCTCGGCTCCCTTTCTAGGGGGGTTTTTATTGGAACCAAAATTTGGGATGAACATGAACAAACATAAATCCTTAAGGGCTGCCTCAAAAATCTTGTTCACGGAGCCCTCACAACCTCCCTGACAAAAAAAATATTCCCCCCATGAAGGCCCCATTGAGAAATGTGGGAAGAGGATCCATGATCCCCCTTGACATTTGCAATCCCGCTGCGGGGAAAGGATGTGGGAGGCTCCACAGCCTCCTTGACATTTGTGAACCCGCCGAAAAATAATGAGTTGGGAGGATCCATAAGTCTCCTTGACATTTTCGAACCCACCGCAGAGAAAGGAGGCTATAGGATTTATTATTAAGAAAAAATGCCACGTGTCATCGTGCCCTGTGAGATTTGGTCCACAGAACCTCTTGAATAAAAATATCGGGTCCCCTCAATCCCAAATGATAGATCCTATGACCCTCTTCCTTATTAGTTCTCAAATCAATAAGCAATTTCTACTCTGCGAACCATGAGTTCTATAAGGTACTTTAACTCCATGAAGTTCCACTCCCTTGGTTTGAATTAATCCCCTCTTCGAAGTGGGATTCCCTTAGCGGTGACCATGGGCCTCCACGAAGGAAGGGGATCCCCAAAGGGACTCGGGAATTCACAAAGCACTTATGCTTCATGAAGTACCCTTCATGAAAATGTGATCCACATGCTAAGGCAGGGTCACTTTTCTCCACGAAGCACATTTCATTATAATGTTGTGCTTTGCTGGGCACCCTTGCTTCGGGAAGCCCTACTCTGCGAATTTCAATACACACTGTAATTCACATTCCATGTGAACCAATGCCCTATGCCTATGCTAGGCCACTACACTTTGCGAAGCATACCCCTTCAAGAAGCCACTCCACTACATGGAGCACCATTGATTCACGAGGTTTCTACCTATGAACACCTTTTCTCCACAACTCCTATTCCCAAGAGAACCTTCAGATGTTAATGAAGTAATTTCGATATCCCTTGGCTGGTACTTCTTTTTGTGTTTATTTTCCACATCATTCATCGCAATGTCATGCTAACGGCTATTGTTTCTTCGCATAGCCACACTAACGTAGACCCATAAAGGGATCACTCCATAACACCCCCTCACTATGGAATTGTTGATTCCTTCCCTTCCTCAATGGTGGGAGAGTATCATATATATACGTCCAAGGGGTGCGGAGTAAACTTACCTCATCCTAGCTGGAGGATGTTAAACTTCCATGAACCATTGTCCTTAGCACATGACATTAAACTATGGCCTCACCTGGTGCATTATTCATGGGGTGTCCCATCTTGGTCATTCTCTATGCCCACTGGTCTCCATGGGAGTGTGATCCCACCTTACATGGAATGAGTTCCTCAATATCAGAACAACATCTGTTCATGGGTAAAGGGAAACCACATTGGGGTAATCCTCTTGAATTTCTTGTGGAAGGCAGCATCCCTTCTCCTCTATCTTCTTCATAGACAAAGACTAGTGAGGGTGGGGGGGAATGGGAACCGAATCCATCCTTAATTCAGTGCCAAATCCATCTCCTACAGGTATTTTCGCCACCAGGCCTCCAACCTTGAGTAATCCCCAACCACCTTCTCCCTGGGCTGCTAACCACGGGTAATCCCTTGTTTTTATTTTGGGCTCCTAACCACGTGTAATCCCTACATGACTTCCCATGGATTCACCTTTTGTGACATGATCGTCAGGTCATTGTTTCCTCTTCCTTCTCACAACGTGTATGAATCAGATCTAATTAGAGTAAGAATCAACCATGACATCCTCTGGGAATCCTAGACTGCAATCCCCACACACCGACACTAGAACTACATGGACATTGATACATGCCAAGTCAAGGTATGTGGGAAGCCTCCGAGAGGTTCAACCCCACCATCCATTGGTTCCGAACCCCTTTATGTTGGTTCCAACCCTTTCAGAACTACATGCTCTTTGATCCATGGAAAGGCAAGGTACGTAGGAGGCCTCTTTGAGGTTCATTCCCACCATCCATTGGTCCCACCCATCTTCAGTTAAGTTCACTCACTCTTCTGAACTATGTGGTCTTTGATCTTTTCCATGGAATGGTACGTAAGAAGCCTCCCCAAGGATCATGCCCACAATCCATTGGTTTCAACCCCCCTTCATGTTAGTTCCCACACCATTATGAACTACATGGACTTTGATCCTTGCCAAGGAATGATACATAGGAAGCCTCCCTAAGGTTAATGACCACCATACATTGTTCTCGACCATCTTCACGTCGGTTTACCAAACACTATCCCAAACTATGCAGACTTATATCCTTGCCAAGGTAAGGTACGTTGGAATCCTCCATATTGTTCAAGGCCACCTTTCATTTTTTCCGACCCCCTTCACGTCGGTTCCCACAACATCCTGAACTATGTGGTCTTTGATCCGTTCCAAGGAAAGGTACGTAGGAAGCCTCCCTGACATTCAATCCCACCATCCATTTCTCCGGAACATCTTCACGTCGATTCACCAAATATCTAGACCTTTGTGTACATTGATCCTTACCAAGGAATGGTACATAAGAAGCCTCACCAAGGATAAATCCCACCATACATTAGTTCTGACCCCCCTTCACATCGGTTCCCACCATTATGAACTATGTGGTCTTTAATCATTGCCAATGTAAGGTGTGTAAGAATCCTCCTTAAGGTTCAAGACCACAATCCATTGGTCCCGTCCATATTCATGTTGGTTCAACAAATCTCTGGAATTATGTGTAATGTGATCTTTTACAGAGGCAAGGTACATAGGAAACCTCCATGAGGTTCAATCCCACCATCCATTGGTACAGACCATCTTCACGTCGATTCACCATATCTCCCTAACTACATGAAATTTTATCATTTCTAAGGAAATATATATAGGAAGCCGTCTTGAGGTTCAATATTACCATCCATTGGTCCACCCCCCCCCCCCCCTTCACGTCAGTTCTCACCATCCCAAACTATGTGGACTTTGATCCTTGCCAAGGAATGGTACATATAAAGCCTCCCAAAGGTTCAAGACCAACACCCATTGGTCCTGACCATATTCATGTCGTTTCACCAAAACCCATCCCAAACTACGTGGACTTGGATCCTTTCCAAGGATAGGTACATAAGAATCCTCCCTAAGGTTCAATCCCAACAACCACGGGTTCCAACCCCCTTCACGTCTGACCACCTTTGTCCCTCATGACATCATACCGCATGCCCCATTTTTGGCCTGCACAACGCTAAACTACATCCACCATCATGAACTACGTGGGCTTTGATCCTTTTCTATTAGACATGGTACGTAAGAATCCTCCATGTGGTTCAACACCATCAAATAGTAAGCTGTTGTGACCCCATCCTGTGGTAAGCCATTATGCCCCAATCCTGTGGTTAGCCATTGAAATCCCCATCCAGTGTTAAGTCGTTGTGCCTCCATCCAATAGTAAGTTGTTGTGACTCCATCCAGAGGTAATCCATTACACCCTCATCCAACAGTAAGTCGTTCTGAACCCCATTAGTCATTAATCTATTATCAACCCAAACCCAGCATTATGCTGTTGTCACCCCTTCAGTTTGGATCCATATCGCTGGTTGATCCCAGTAACGTAAGATCAGCCTTAGGATGCGAACCATGTTTAAGCCCCAATATATCACTAGGTTTCTGTCCTCCATGCACACCCCAATCCTATACATCATACCTAACTGCGTGGACATTGATTCCATGCCACATGAATATGTAGGAGGTCCTTTCGAGGCTCAAGCCCAACATCATTGTTTCCCTCAGGCCGACACTATTTAATTATCCATCTACATCACATAACCATACCTTATCCACCCTGATTTTTACCTGGTCCACCACATCCTAGCGAGACAATGAAAATTAAAGCATTCACTACTCCTAGCTATAACCGGGTAGCTAACAACGTGTTAGCCCCGACATTAGTGTTCCCTCCATGGGTCTAACCCATATGATCTACTCTAGTTAGAGTTCTGATAAGTCTGATTTGTCTCTGTTAGATGCTAAACTCATGGAATACCCTGTGTTAAAAAAGAGAAGCTGAGGAAAACCTCAGAGACATTCCTATGAAATATAAATCCCCGCATTCGACATGGGATGCCTCAGGATTTCGCACCCGTGAGAAGCCGTGTAATAAGATAAAAAATCTAGACACTCTAGTGTTCCAGAGTCTATACACGCCAATGATATCCAATGTTACTACTCCCTCGACTGAATGTTTCTTTCCTAGCTGGACCCCTTGGAATGTCTCAATAGATTCATTGTAACTAAAAAATGTTTATGAAGACATGGAAGTGGGAAGAGTTTCATGAAAAATGCATTAGTCTATAAAGGAGACCCAGAATAGGTGGAAAGTTCTGAGGAAAAATCCAAGAAAGGAGGAACCAAAATCCCAACATCCCATTCCGATCACAGAGCAAATTTCCTTGAATAAGAGATTAATGATGCCCGCCATTGGAAAGCAGGAATGCAGGGTAGCAGCCAGTGCATCCCCAACATTGACAAATAGACTGATGTGCACGCCCCAATGAAAGAATTGGAAACAGTCGCCTTACGATTTTGAAGTATCCCTCACATGATTACAAGTTAATTTTCAAATGAAATTTTTTATTTTAGAAATACCATGGTTTTCAAATGATTTAATGAAAAAAGGGATATTTCATTCATAAAATTTTAATGAATTTATTGAATTATTTCCATCTATGTAAACATATAGTGTTAGATGTTTTTCTTGTTTGAGGTTGATTTATTATGATAAAATATTCCATATTTTATTGATCTTTTTTATATGTTTTCTTGTGGTTGTGCTATTTTTATACCATCCATGATTTATGTTTAATGTATTAAAAATTTTTACTATAGTTTTAATATATATTTTTATGTTATGTTTCACCATTTTCATATCAGGAATGTATTGGACTTAGTTTGTTATAGATGGGGCCCACTATATCCCTCTAAATGCATTAGTAGGTCTCATGAGGAAAACTAGTGTCATGAAACAAAGCCTTGATATAATATTTGTGTATGGTATTGGCACGAAGCCTTGACATAGTGGTTATGATGTTCATCATTATGTATTCCTTCATCATGAGATTAGTTATTGATTTTATATGTGATTATTAAACTATTAGAATGTCCATTTTAATGTTTAAATAAAATTATTATTATTTCCATATTATTCTGAAGATATTTTTTAAGAGGCTTGTGTTTTAGTTTTATGTTGTTCCTTAATAGTTTATGCCTATTTTTGATAGATTCTTATACATTTTTTATCCTTATTGAGCACCTAATGTCACCCCTATATTATGTTTTATTTTCCCAAGATGCCATGAAGTGTTTTAGGATTCATATAATGGGTTAATCTAGGGAAATAATTGTTTTCTCAGAGGATTATCTATGATGCATTTTAGGTTTGAAATTGTAATCTTAATTTCTTATATGTAATCAATTTTTCAATATAGCTAAACTAATTGGTCCTTCTAGAAATAATTAATTATAATCATGACAATGTATTAAAATAATGCACTGGCTTTTGGTAACTATGGGAGGGGTGTCACAATATTGTAAAAACATGACATCAATATTAAAACATGAAAAGATGATGGTAAACCAAGTGTGAGAGAATAAAATTAAATAATAACTGAATAATTATAGGTATTAGGCATCATGCCTCTTGAACTCCATGGATGACCATATGATCTTCTATCTTTTGATGGAATAAAAATAGTGAACCTGGTGTGAAACTCTCAAATAATGATAAAGGTCTGTTGATCAAATATATGAACAATTTTTTCATCTCCTGGACAAATGAATATGGTCTTCTCGGCGTTAAATCTAATATAACAATGTCTCCCATAAGATTTTTCCTATATCATTATGAAAATTCTAGATGAGAAAATCGATGAACAACGAACATGAGAGGAAATTTTTTTTACCTGTGTATAGATGATTGATCATTTTTGAGACTTGCGATGATGCACATATCAATATACTTATTTGTTGTTGTCACTGTGACTATAGATACTACTATAACGAAAATCAACATGAACTGAAATTATTTATTCATCAAGTGGATGATATGGAATTTTAACCATAACAATAACCTATGTGGGTCACCAAACTACCTCACCAACATAACACCATCAGATTTAGTTGGAGAATGTGACGTTTTGAGAAAACCACCATCATGGTAGGATCTCAACCCTCTAGGATGAACATAAAGTTCTCTATATGATAATTCCAAAAAAAATCTTATTCAGAGGAAGATGGAATGAATGTTCTAGAACCATGTGCCACCACCAATTTCATTGGATGCCTATCACCAATGTGAAGGATCCAACGCCTTCCAAATCTAAAGAATGAGGATCAAAGAGATGAATATGGAAACATACCGATTTAGGAGTTGATGAGGAGGGATCCTTCTAACCTTATTCACTAGTGTCTCCCATTGGTTTCCCTCAGCTTCCTTTGGAGGAAAAAACTTGATAGATTTCCACACTAAACACTTACGAACTGGTAACAATGAAGTATCATTGGGAATGGATTTTTATGGATAAATGGAGTGGGATTATATCACCTTTTAATCAAACCAAGTCAATTGGAATTTTTTAGTAGTGACTAGTAGGAATGATCATATCCCTACTCACTCAGACCATGTATTCACACATATTACTATAAAAATAATGGGGGAGGAACATATACCTTCCCCATGTATGAACACGACCAAAATATTTCATTGTAACAATTAGGAATGGAGAGGAGATAAATATCTTCTTAAATAAATTATATCTACCTGTATATTTTGGCAGCTTAAGATGTATATGCCAAACTTCTTTCACATAATTTCCTAAAGTGAAACTAGATTATAACAACAGTTGAAGTTCTCCTTGTAAATATTCAACCATTGATACAAATAAAGGGAGAGGTACAAATTTCTTTCCTGATAGGCATAGTGGAACATCACAGTGATCAAAATGATCAAGTGGCTACTGAGGTAAAATTACATAATATTACTTCTATATATAATGATTAATGATATGCTCGGGTAACGAAAAAGTCCTCAGAATGGGTTAATATTCCAATTCCAATCAGGTCTCAAAAATTGGGTTTTTAACATGCCTCATGATAGGTACAGATTAATTTTGAAAGAGATCAATTATATACTACAATGGAACAAGTCCTTGATCATATCCCCATTCTGACTAGGCCCACCATCTTAGTTTGGAATATAGCGCATAAAGGGATCATATTATTGTATAAAAATACCATAAAAATATTCCATATCAAATAGGTTAGGCTCATATCCCCCCTAAAACTAATAATTTTTAGGAAAATATGAAAATCAACTCAGAGAAGGCTCATATCATGGACAATAAGTCTCTTGGCATATTCAGAAGCTCTCAAAATCTAGGTCCATATCCCAACAACAATCATGGATCTACTACACAAGAAATATTTAGTGGCTATATAGGAGGATAATCAAATCCCTCATCCCATTCTATAGGTCTTTTTATAAATTTAGATGGGGAATTCATATTTAAATTGGGTATATATCCCTGAATCATAAATGATTAACCAAAATGTTTTGAAAACTACATAGAGGAAAGAACATTTACAATTGAAAATATAGAAGATCACTAGAATAATCCAATATCTTCTCAATCATGGACCTAGACCTCCACAATACCATACTATTTTTAACTTATTCTAGTAGACATCATCACCAAGCTCATATTCCTACTCCACCATTAAAGGAGAGTTGGTAAATTTTAACCATGAAAAATAATGTGGCTCATATCCTTGATATACAAAATTCCAGTAACCTTGAGGACATTTGATTCATTTTTGAACCACCTAGAGGTTTCATATACTATTAAAATGAAAAATAGGGATATCATTATGTTGATAATCCTCATTTTTGTATAAATATGGATTACCAGGACATTACCCATAGCATCCAATATTGTCAACCACACTATGGGGATATCTCTATCAGAAAATTAAATCTTCCCCTTTTATAGACACCTCCATATAGAGAGCTTCTGAAAACTCAAATACCTTGGTATTGATAGGTTCTTGAAATGCCATGTTAAACCATATATTGTTACCCTTGAACTACAAGTAGTACTTCATTAATGTTAGAAGGTGAACCATAGAATTGAACTTTACATTTTGACATGGTGGATATGTATAAATATGATGAATAAAGTTCTATCATGGATATATAGAGGTATTTAACTATAAAAACATTTGAATTGTGTTCTATCCCCTCATCACATTTGAATAATAGAACCTAGATGAGTTAGAGAGTATGTTCATTACTTACCTATGACAAAATATATCGGAACATCTTCTGTGGTAAAATGATAGACATGTAACAGCCCAAGATTTTATAAAAAAATATTCTTTTTAATTTTATTAATGTCTTGTGTTGTACGCTACACCAAAAGGATCTTGCACAACACGCATCCTTGTCTTGCCTTGCATTACACGCAATCGCGACCTTTCTCGATAGCGTGTGTAATACGCAATACCGAGTTTCACTAAACAACGATGTGCTATTAAAATATTATTAAAACTAGCCGTTATGAATAGTAATAACCACTTTTTAAAATTCTGTAAATCTTATTTTTCAAAATGAACTTCATTCTTGAATTCGGAGTATCGAATTTAGCCTAAGGTGAAATTTTGGTACTTTTCGGATAACTTTCATATTCTGATGAATAGTGAAAATTACTAAATTATAATTAAAAACAACTTTTTTAATCGAAATAATTAATAGTGATAAATCATTAATTTGAGTGGTTTTAAAGTATATTTAGAATATATTTTACAATTTAATACAATGTTGGTCATTGGTTGTAATTTCACATTTAAACCAGACATAATCAAATGTCAATCTTTTGATAGATATTGTTTCTTAAAAACACGCTATTTGTTTTAACAGCGGGATTTAATTATAAAATTAATTAATGCAACTTATATGTTGGGAATTTTGTAAAATAGAAATCATTTTTGAATTCGGAATATCAATTATAGCTTAGGGTGAAATTTTGGCATTTTTCTGAAAAACTTCAATTTTTGATGAATAGTGAAACCACTAAGTGGTAGGTTAAAAACTGAATTTTGCATATAACTTAATTTTTCCGCTTCTGTGAATGGAATTTCTAAACTCCGAGAGACACGGTTAATATCAAGGACTAAAATGTGGTTCAATGAGATGAAAATAAATTTTTGGTGAATAGTAACTTTTTACTTTTTTTACCGCGGTTAATAGTAAATAGGGTAACTAAGGGTAAATATGATATTACTATTACCCTAACACATGTCCTAATTCTATTGGACAAGTGTAATTCGACCAAAAACAAACTTAGGAATAAAATATGACCATTTAGGCCCACTTGGATTAGATTAGGACATTTATTATTAATTTATTTAAAGAAAGGTTAAAATAGTTAAAATCAAAGTTTATTTACTAAAACATTTTTAATATGGGGTTATACATAAGATAAATTCGATTGTAAATATTAATTAGAAATCTAAAAAGATTTACTACATGATGGTATTTTATTTGTAATTTTTAGACATCAAATAATGTAATTTATTTATGACACAGTGATGATGCAGTAATTATCTTATTAATGAAATATTGAGATAATTGATGTTATAAACCCAAAATAAATATAATTTGAGACTTTTTATGAATTACACTAATTTTATAGGTTACTATGATATATTAATGTTGATTTAATCAACTTGGTTCGAACATTTAATTCTGTTATGACTTTCACAAAAATCATATATCAAATAGTGTCAAAATTGACACAAAATGGTTTTTAAATCAAATATTATATTATTAATCGTTATTGTATTCCTAAAATTCTAAGGTTCGGCCAAATGACTTAGATAAGGATATATATATTAATAATAAACCATTTGGGGTTCGTTTGGCATGTTATAGTATGTTTATTAACCATATAGTGAAAGGAAACAAAAAGACATGGTAAAAGTTAAATTATTTAACTTAGAGTTAAATTTAATTGATAAGGTTAAAATAATATCCTAAACTTGTCTAAATTCTATTGGTTGATAGGATTTAGACCCCTCCACACCTTATCTTCGAAATAAGACCCTTTGGAACCATTATAAACCGATTTTAACTTTAATATAAAATAATATTTTGAGGTATTCCTAAGGTGCCCCTCTCCTCCCTTATAAAAGGACACCTCCTCCCCCTCCTCCTCACACCAATTTGAGCACTCAAGCTCGGCCAACCCCTGACAAAATCTCTTCTCCACTTACCTAGCAACATCCTAGAGGCTCTGGTCTTCCTCAAAGACCAATTCTAGTGCCCTAAGAGGAGGTCTCAAAGAGGCACTTCAAAGAAGAGGTAATTACCGTTACCAATTCTTTCATCTTTATTTCTTCTTCCACTTATTTTTATTAGGTTGTTTCATTATGAAGTAATAACATCAGTATCACTCATATACTGATATGTTATTATAAGTATGAAACAACCCTATTTCACCATCTATCCATCCTACGGAAAAAGAAATCACCGCGCGTGCGTACGTACGGAATACCGTCTCCACACCGTGGTGTAATCTATTTTCCACCACCACCTTACATGGATGGGTATAATGGTGTAAAGAATAACTATACATAGTTATTACAACATCATATTGATTCTGATATATTGTATAATCCACTCCAATTCAATTCAATATTTATGGAAATGATATCATCGCTCGTGCGTACGTACGGACTACCGTCTCCACGATGCGATGAGATTCATTCTCCATGTTAACTATTTAAGAATGATTATAAAGTATATATAAGAAATAATAATGAAATATATGACATTATAAAGCTACTGGATTTATGTATATATATATATGTATGTCATCTACTTACTTCCATTCAAGACAATAAGGAAAGGAAAACAGCGTTCATGCGTACGTACGGACTACCGTCTCCATGAACGGTGTTTTTCATTTCATTTATCTATCTATTATATATATATATACTGAATATATATGATATATAAATCATATTTTATATTATGGAAGTAAGTAAATCATGATATAAGTAATAATGATGTCAAGAACAACAAGTCAAAACACCTACGATAAATGAAACGATTTTACCCAAAATGCTTCTTTAACATGGAATTTACAAAAGAACGGGTAATATAATGTCATAAGTGAACCATATATGATATCATAACAATGAATATGATTCTGTAATAAGTCAATAACATTATTTAAACCATTATACAGGAGCTTCGGACACGAACAAAGCAAATCGGACCTAAGGTAAGGGAAATATCACAATCTCATTTTTATCCGAGATTGTTTATTCGTAAGTATTTACTGGGGTGTATTTTATCATCCACATCCATGTTTCATTAATATGTAATATTATTTCAATCCACCTACAATTGTTTAAATCCATTTTTACCCTTCGGTGAGTTTTTAGTAAAGAATATGAAAGGAATCTTTTGTCGCTTTTTCATACGAGGTACTTTTTGACTTTTCCGACAAAAGTACGAAGAATGTTTTTTTTTAACTTAAACTGCATGAATGGATTTTTACGGTTTTATAAAGCCTTATTTTCATGAAGCTTCCTCCAAAAGATTTCAT
Source organism: Viscum album (assembly GCA_963277665.1). Classification (NCBI taxonomy): domain Eukaryota; kingdom Viridiplantae; phylum Streptophyta; class Magnoliopsida; order Santalales; family Viscaceae; genus Viscum; species Viscum album. The sequence goes on from OY728147.1 coordinate 2,116,474,176, forward strand.
GACTATTTTTAATAAAATCTCTTTCTTTTAAAATTGCATGATGTTTTGTGAAAAGAAATTGATTTTGAAGAAGAAAGGATATTTTCCTCAAGAATTCATTTCAAGTGTTTCATCAAAATTATTTTCCATCTAAGATAATAAAGGGTTCTGTTTCTATCCATATTTTTACATTGATTTGACTATGTTGTGATGGAATTATGTTTATGAATTCCTTTATCTTATATGAATGGTTTTATGATGTCATGTTGTTTTAAGAATCCCATTTTTATTACATGGGTTATGAAATGATGTATGATTTATGATTTTGTGGCACACATAAGAATGGTATCATTATGAGATGGGTGGGACCTATATCTCCCTCCAATTCATTGGGTAAAGATTTTATATCTCATGAGATAGACATGGTTGGAATGGTAGGTTATACCGGTTCAGTGAAACAGGACTGAAATGAGGGTTGCTCGATTCAGAAAGGGACTTTGTCCATTAAGATAGTCTTGGCAATGAGTCATGACTAACAAGAAATGATTCTCTATGATTATGTGTGTATGCCACAAAGTTCCATGTTTTAAGTTATGATTATTGTGATTACATTTCACAGCCATGATTTACCCCATGTTATGATATTATGAGCTCTTTTGCAGGTTAAGATTTCAAAAAGCTATGTATATGATGTGATTGATTTTTCTTTTGTTTACCCTTACTGAGCATTTGAGCTCACCCTTTTATGTTTTCTTTTCCCCAGGATATAAAGAAAGGTTTTAGGTAGAAAAAAGGGATGACCTTTATGGGAGATATTGAAGAACATTCACCACGATTAGAAGATTACGTTCCGAGTTTCCAAAGACACTAAACTATTACGATCCTTTAGTGTGTGTTTTTGTTATGTACTAAGTATTCCGCAAATGTAATGTAATGTCCATGTAAGTCAGGATCCGGGTCTCTACAGTTGGTATCAGAGGGAGGTTTAGTCAACCTTTGGAAACTAGGATGCGAAAACGTTAGTGAGATACCTAGAGATATTTCTATGGTATGTCTAGGGATGCCCCTAAGGATAAGTATACGTATAGGATATAGTTCTAGAACTATGGTAACGATATTAGATTAAACCAAAGATGATAGATATTTAAGTTACTCCCCCTTTATTACGATTTTTGCATCTAACACTATTCTGTTTGGGTTTTAGAAAATGACTGGAAACAAGATGATTCACAATAATGGAGGATATGATGGACAATGGAATGATATTCTTCATGAGCAACCAAATGAAATGGGATTTGGATGTCCAAACATCATTATTATGCCGAATCAACAATCTCACAACATGATCAATAAAGTAAAATTTGGTAAGTTTCTTGACTCGACTAATAAGAGAAAGATGGAGTTCCATGATGATCATAGAGGAAAGAAAGTTCAATTTCCCCAATGTAAATCATGTGGGAAGAGGCATCAAGGAGAATGTTTCAAGGGAACTGGAAGATGCTTTGGGTGTAGAAAAGAAGGACACAAAGCAAGTAAGTGCAAAGGAAAAGGGTCGGTTAACACCATGGATGAGGATAATGGTATTGCTACGACATCAAAAATGGTTAAGTGTTTTAAATGTGGAATGTATGGGCATTATGCAAACAAATGCCCTAAGGGAAAGACTCATGAAGAGAATCAGTATGGTCATATGGGTAGTATTTATGTGGATGATGATGAAGAGACTACAAATGATATGTGAGATGAAAGAATTTTTGAAGCTCGGTCAATGGTTTGAGAATGTAGTGGCATGATTACATGTTTATCATGTGTAATTTTGGAACAAAGAGACATCTATGGATTGTTACACTGTTGTCTTTCCTTGTGTTTTGAAAGTATACGATTAATGTTACCAGTATCCATGAAGGTTATTCAGATATTTTTGGAATGTAGATGATATGCGCATAATGAAGGGATAAGGAGAAAATTAAATGTTTGATAGTATTCATGATCTCATGATTGATATAAGGACTAAGTGATATCATGGTTTGAGTATATAGAATTTTGAGGATTTTGGTATGTGGAAAGTGTTAACTTTTAACTGCACTCATGTTTTCACTAAGGTATTCAAGAGAATACATGATTAAAGACTTTGAATGTTTGGAATGTGACCAACATGACATATCTTATGATATGTGGGGATCAACGACAGTATTAAATCTCTGGTAATCGATGTCACTATATTATGAGAGTGGACTGCAGTATTATGTATAAGCCTAAAGATTAGACTGGATTATGTTGGACATAAGTTAGTATTGTTTAAGGATAAAAGATTTTCGATATTATTGATGGGATGTTATAGTAACGTAGTTTTAGAAAAAGGGACAACCTGCAGGACGGGCGACATCCCATCGCTTCGGACAAGGCTGTAGGAATCGAACCCACAACCGAAGTGCGACTGGCCTTTATTGCCTACCACTAGCCTACAGGAAGTCCCTGTTTAGTATAAACTAGTTTTATTATATTAAGCAGCATGATATATGAAGTATAAGTCCATTTTAGGAACCATATATGATTCATCTCACTATAGAATGACTTATGTATATTTAATAACTTTTGCTAACCTTTTGTTTGAGACAAATGGAATGAACAGTCATTCTATCACATGATCTGCTAACACTTCACAAATAACAAATTCAACTTCATTTATTTAAGAGATGAAGTAGAAATTGTTCAAGGCACGAACAAAAGTGAGATTGTACCAAAATAAAGTAAGTATTTATTCTAAGCAAATTTTCAACATTAGGGAAATGATCTTGAAAACCAAAAATGATTGTCCTAGTGATCTTATACCTGATGAATCAGATGGTACCGTATATCATCACAAATCTATGGATTTGTGATTACTGGCTTTTCCATAGCCATGTTCTCTACCACTCTCCATCAGAACATGATGGTTAGATTTCTCTTCCATATCCATATTTTCACCTATGTGGAAACCCAATTATTAGTTTATTTGGGTAACCGTTACATTTCATACTTTTGTTTTTAAAGATTGGTTTTGATATTCCTTTTTACGATGTGGGTTTCTATTAAAGAAACTTTCGAATAGTAAACCATTTATAACCCCGACGAATTTCGAGGGCGAAATTCATTTTAAGGGGGGTAGAATGTAACAGCCCAAGATTTTATAAAAAAATATTCTTTTTAATTTTATTAATGTCTTGTGTTGTACGCTACACCAAAAGGATCTTGCACAACACGCATCCTTGTCTTGCCTTGCATTACACGCAATCGCGACCTTTCTCGATAGCGTGTGTAATACGCAATACCGAGTTTCACTAAACAACGATGTGCTATTAAAATATTATTAAAACTAGCCGTTATGAATAGTAATAACCACTTTTTAAAATTCTGTAAATCTTATTTTTCAAAATGAACTTCATTCTTGAATTCGGAGTATCGAATTTAGCCTAAGGTGAAATTTTGGTACTTTTCGGATAGCTTTCATATTCTGATGAATAGTGAAAATTACTAAATTATAAATAAAAACAACTTTTTTAATCGAAATAATTAATAGTGATAAATCATTAATTTGAGTGGTTTTAAAGTATATTTAGAATATATTTTACAATTTAATACAATGTTGGTCATTGGTTGTAATTTCACATTTAAACCAGACATAATCAAATGTCAATCTTTTGATAGATATTGTTTCTTAAAAACACGCTATTTGTTTTAACAGCGGGATTTAATTATAAAATTAATTAATGCAACTTATATGTTGGGAATTTTGTAAAATAGAAATCATTTTTGAATTCGGAATATCAATTATAGCTTAGGGTGAAATTTTGGCATTTTTCTGAAAAACTTCAATTTTTGATGAATAGTGAAACCACTAAGTGGTAGGTTAAAAACTGAATTTTGCATAAAACTTAATTTTACCGCTTCTGTGAATGGAATTTCGAAAATCCAAGAGACACGGTTAATATCAAGGACTAAAATGTGGTTCAATGAGATGAAAATAAATTTTTGGTGAATAGTAACTTTTTACTTTTTTTACCGCGGTTAATAGTAAATAGGGTAACTAAGGGTAAATATGATATTACTATTACCCTAAAACATGTCCTAATTCTATTGGACAAGTGTAAATCGACCAAAAACAAACTTAGGAATAAAATATGACCATTTAGCCCACTTGGATTAGATTAGGACATTTATTATTAATTTATTTAAAGAAAGGTTAAAATAGTTAAAATCAAAGTTTATTTACTAAAACATTTTTAATATGGGGTTATACATAAGATACATTCGATTTTAAATATTAATTAGAAAGCTAAAAAGATTTACTACATGATGGTATTTTATTTGTAATTTTTAGACATCAAATAAATATAATTTATTTATGACACAGTGATGATGCAGTAATTATCTTATTAATGAAATATTGACATAATTGATGTTATAAACCCAAAATAAATATAATTTGAGACTTTTTATGACTTCCACTAATTTTATAGGTTACTATGATATATTAATGTTGATTTAATCAACTTGGTTCGAACATTTAATTCTGTTATTACTTTCACAAAAATCATATATCAAATAGTGTCAAAATTGACACAAAATAGTTTTTAAATCAAATATTATATTATTAATTGTTATTGTATTCCTAAAAATCTAAGGTTCGGCCAAATGACTTAGATAAGGATATATATATTAATAATAAACCAGTTGGGGTTAGTTTGGCATGTTATAGTAAGTTTATTAACCATATAGTGAAAGAAAACAAAAAGACATGGTAAAAGTTAAATTATTTAACTTAGAGTTAAATTTAATTGATAAGGTTAAAATAATATCCTAAACTTGTCTAAATTCTATTGGTTGATAGGATTTCGACCCCTCCACACCTTATCTTCGAAATAAGACCCTTTGGAACCATTATAAACCGATTTCAACTTTAATATAAAATAATATTTTGAGGTATTCCTAAGGTGCCCCTCTCCTCCCTTATAAAAGGACACCTCCTCCCCCTCCTCATCACACCAATTTGAGCACTCAAGCTCAGCCAACCCCTACCAAAATCTCTTCTCCACTTCCCTAGAAACATCCTAGAGGCTCTGGTCTTCCTCAAAGACCAATTCTAGTGCCCTAAGAGGAGGTCTCAATGAGGCACTTCAAAGAAGAGGTAATTACCGTTACCAATTCTTTCATCTTTATTTCTTCTTCCACTTCTTCTTCTTAGGTTGTTTCATTATGAAGTAATAACATCAGTATCACTCATATACTGATATGTTATTATAAGTATGAAACAACCCTATTTCACCATCTATCCATCCTACGGAAAAAGAAATCACCGCGCGTGCGTACGTACGGAATACCGTCTCCACGCCGTGGTGTAATCTATTTTCCACCACCACCTTACATGGATGGGTATAATGGTGTAAAGAATAACTATACATAGTTATTACAACATCATATTGATTCTGATATATTGTATAATCCACTCCAATTCAATTCAATATTTATGGAAATGATATCATCGCTCGTGCGTACGTACGGACTACCGTCTCCACGACGCGATGAGATTCATTCTCCATGTTAACTATTTAAGAATGATTATAAAGTATATATAAGAAATAATAATGAAATATATGACATTATAAAGCTACTGGATTTATGTATATATATATATATGTATGTCATCTACTTACTTCCATTCAAGACAATAAGGAACGGAAAACAGCGTTCATGCGTACGTACGGACTACCGTCTCCATGAACGGTGTTTTTCATTTCATTTATCTATCTATTATATATATATATATACTGAATATATATGATATATAAATCATATTTTATATTCTGGAAGTAAGTAAATCATGATATAAGTAATAATGATGTCAAGAACAACAAGTCAAAACACCTACGATAAATGAAACGATTTTACCCAAAACGCTTCTTTAACATGGAATTTACAAAAGAACGGGTAATATAATGTCATAAGTGAACCATATATGATATCATAACAATGAATATGATTCTTTAATAAGTCAATAACATTATTTAAACCATTATACAGGAGCTTCGGACACGAACAAAGCAAATCGGACCTAAGGTAAGGGAAATATCACAATCTCATTTTTATCTGAGATTGTTTATTCGTAAGTATTTACTGGGGTGTATTTTATCATCCACATCCATGTTTAATCAATATGTAATATTATTTCAATCCACCTACAATTTTTTAAATCCATTTTTACCCTTCGGTGAGTTTTTAGTAAAGAATATGAAAGGAATCTTTTGTCGCTTTTTCATACGAGGTACTTTTTGACTTTTCCGACAAAAGTACGAAGAATGTTTTTTTAACTTAAACGGCATGAACGGATTTTTACGGTTTTATAAAGCGTTATTTTCATGAAGCTTCCTCAAAAATATTTCATGACTATTTTTAATAAAATCTCTTTCTTTTAAAATTGCATGATGTTTTGTGAAAAGAAATTGATTTTGAAGAAGAAAGGATATTTTCCTCAAGAATTCATTTCAAGTGTTTCATCAAAATTATTTTCCATCTAAGATAATAAAGGGTTCTGTTTCTATCCATATTTTTACATTGATTTGACTATGTTGTGATGGAATTATGTTTATGAATTCCTTTATCTTATATGAATGGTTTTATGATGTCATGTTGTTTTAAGAATCCCATTTTTATTACATGGGTTATGAAATGATGTATGATTTATGATTTTGTGGCACACATAAGAAGGGTATCATTATGAGATGGGTGGGACCTATATCTCCCTCCAATGCATTGGGTAAAGATTTTATATCTCATGAGATAGACATGGCTGGAATGGTAGGTTATACCGGTTCAGTGAAACAGGACTGAAACGAGGGTTGCTCGATTCAGAAAGGGACTTTGTCTACTAAGATAGTCTTGGCAATGAGTCATGACTAACAAGAAATGATTCTCTATGATTATGTGTGTATGCCACAAAGTTCCATGTTTTAAGTTATGATTATTGTGATTACATTTCACAGCCATGATTTACCCCATGTTATGATATTATGAGCTCTTTTGCAGGTTAAGATTTCCAAAAGCTATGTATATGATGTGATTGATTTTTCTTTTGTTTACCCTTACTGAGCATTTGAGCTCACCCTTTTATGTTTTCTTTTCCCCAGGATATAAAGAAAGGTTTTAGGTAGAAAAAAGGGATGACCTTTATGGGAGATATTGAAGAACTTTCACCACGATTAGAAGATTACGTTCCGAGTTTCCAAAGACACTAAACTATTACGATCCTTTAGTGTGTGTTTTTGTTATGTACTAAGTATTCCGCAAATTTAATGTAATTTCCATGTAAGTCAGGATCCGGGTCTCTACAAGACACCCCCTATAAAGGATACGAGTGTCACATTCATAATATAGACATGCTCTATGTCAGTTGGAGATGGAGGCATCCTCCATAATCTAGAACCTAGTGGTGGAAGAGAATGAAAAACGCCTATGTTGTGTTTTTCTCTATATCTTAACGAATATCCGTCAACATATTTCACAATACTTATAAGATATATGTATTTGAGGATGAGGAAGATATAAATAATTTTACATCACTATATCCCCAAAACTATAAATCCCCCAGCATGAAACATCATATAATTTCCTAGAAGCAAGATAAATCAGGGGGAAATATAATTCATATACAAGTATGTCAACAAAGAAAAATTACCCCATGTTAAAGATGCAATAATGTGATGAATAATGGAAGGGGGCTACTAATTGATTCCTAAGATGTGACCCATGAAAAATGTGAACTCATTTGAGGAATATAAGATGAATATGTGGATAACATGATAACATCCAATAAAAAATAAACCCATAATGGGATATCATTTCACCGATCTCATGCCTGAGAAAAATTTCAGGAAATCAAATAGATCCCAAAATAATATTAAATAATATTAGTCAAAGACTAATCATATAACACATGACTAGTGGAATTATTACCACTTTCTTCACACAATAGGTTATAAATCCAAGAGAGGATCTAGGAAATATCAACGGAAGATTCAAACCTACCAAAAAATATAGGTATATGGGTTTTTTATCTCAATTTTTTTTCACTGGGATCATTAATACAAATAGGGTCCTAAAGGAATAAATAGTGGTTATAGATCAAAACTATCCCATAGGAATGATAGAATTTATATGTCAATTTATGTCATACGATCCATAAAATCCTTGGATGGAATCACCAAATCCTCAAAAAAATAATCATAATGTGTCAATAGAATCCACAAATCATCCCCATCCCATAGGATTGGGGTAATTTGCATCATTATAATCCCACCATAATTAATCAGTCTCCTCTTGGTAGGGATATTAATGTTGATTGTCAATTTTTCATTTGTAACTCTCATCGTGAGATGAAAATTTACTATTTTCTGACCATTAGAATAAAATGTCCCAAAACACCCTTAAGGTTATTATTCACATAGAAATATTGGTGTTTTATATCATTGTGGAAATCAAACCACATAGGATTTTAAGAAAAAAATTTCCAATATCCCAAAGGTTTAGTAAAGTAACTAAGATAAAACCATTGAAAGATGATTAAGGAGTGAAAAAGAAACTCATTTCATTTAGAATAATTGGATAACTACCATTCATTGATACACCTCAATAAATATCATTATAATCAACATAAGAGTATATGTAGATCAAGATGCCAATATAGAGTGGTGAAATAAAAAAACCATACCATGAAAGGACTGTGTTTTAAATGAACTGATTGATTCTCCTCGTACGATGAATCAAATGAGGATCCCAATCCTAAAACCTCAGAATAATTTATTTCAACCTCTATGGTAGAATACCACCAAAGATAATGGAAAAGGTGAGTCTACATCATCTTCCCCACCATGAGGAACCAAAATCCCTTACATAGAGGACTGATTGGAACATTATGAGAATTTTATTAAATAAATCGAAGAACAAAATGAGTAACTACTCTGGGGAAACATTCCCACTAGGTGTCGTATATAGACCTAGAAGAATATACATCCAAAATTCCAGGATATATAATCTACCTAAATAAGTGCAATATGACTGTACAGATGAATCCGGATCTAGGAAACTCGTCCATATAAATGATGAAGTTTAGGATTATGACAACATTACTCATTTATGTTGACATCTACTCCCGCATCAGAGAGTTTATTCAGTCATAAAATAGATCCAAAATTAGTGAGATATAAAAATGTGTCCACCTCATCATACCTCACCCACATCCTATAGATGAGAGGTGTCCCAGAAAGTGGTACCTCAAGAAAAACTCAATTCCATTAAACATATGGTTGTTCAAATTGAATCCAAGGAATGGTGGAACATACATGTATAGCTCATAAGATATCAATATTATATATTATTAGTTGAAAATTTTCCCAAATAAAATTCAAAAATCCAATATTCTCAATATTTGATGGCATTGGAGATCATGATCAACATGTCACAAAATTTTTGTCCCAACGATTCTTGATGATGGGACCTCTAGATTAGCGAGAGGATACCAAGTTAAAAATTAATTATAACATATAGTGGGTCCATACTTTGGGAAAAAATTATTTGATAAGTATCTATCTAGTATGGGAATATCGTAATTTTCAATTCCTTTATCAGTTCAACTCCATTTTAAGGAAGATAAAAATTGACAACCTCACAAACTAAAAAATGATTAATAATAAGTTTTATAACATCATCACTAGATGGATGATTTTAGTAAATTATTTTAGTATCACATTCTCTAAATATAAATTAATGTAACTCTATGATGATAAATATTCATGATTCATTTTAGACCCCATTGATCTTGATGATGTATCGAGGAAGATTCATTAGGTTTTTAGAAATAAAACAACACCTAGAAGAATCCATACAGTTGATCCAAGAAAAAACCTGACCCATGTGATCTACAATAGGAAAAAGGATTGTTAAGGAAGTGATATTCATTGTAACTCTAATCTAGTAGGAGTTCTAATTTAATCACCAAATATGGCATAAAATAATCATGCACCACCCATCGAGTGACAATAGTAAAAAATGTTATTTTTTTCTTGAAATAATAAGAGATTAGTGTCTCCCATTATTTTAAGAGTGGATTAATAAATGTACTCATTATAAAATAATCATGTACCATGTTATATCTATACATACATGGAAAATAACATGGTAAAATGACTAGATCTCAAGAAACCCATTGTAGTCAACCTCATTGATAAATTGGAAAGCTCATTTTTCCCTAGAATGTTAGGTCACACCATACATGATTTCCTTATCTTCAAAAACATTCTGTATATCATGGTTTATTATATATAGGTGATATGAAAAAATTCACAGTCATATGTGACATGTGTAATTGTCTCCTCTATAGAAGTAGACGATGAATCCCAAGAGGTTTTGGGTTATCATGCCAAGAAGGTAGATAATAGGATGACTTGAAAGTCAATTGATAGGAAAAATTACACCATGGTAGTCAAAATTTACAACTAAAAATTTTTATCTGCACCTAGGGAAGGGAAATTTAATACACCACCTAAATGAAGATTGAGTCCCTAGATATTGGAAAAGACATAGGAGGAAGTTTCATATCTTGTGATCTCTTAAAATCTAACTATTGTAGACTTCATTCCTTCAATATCAAGAGAACGAAAAATTACACAAAAAATGGATCCATTGTCAGATGAATAGATCATTTTTTGTTGTATTAACGTAGTTCCCATAAAAGATACCTTAATTGATGTTTAATATGCCTATGAGTATAAGTTCCCTATACCTGACCAGGGAGCTAGAGGATGAGATTGTTGAAACTGATGATACAATGGATGATGTGGGAATAGTGGAGCCCAATATTTTGGTCACACACCCAAAGAGGACATATATGAAATATTGACACATGAGAGAGAACTATAGAATTTTGAACATAAACATATATTCCTAAAAGTCCTCCATTAGTCATGCATGAATTGTCATGTTACACAACCCTAAATTCTGGGTGTGATTGTTGGATAGGCCCAGAAAAAAGAGAAGGTAAATGTGTCTCACTATATGAGAAATATATTCTTCTTCAACCTCTGAAAAATCACCAGACACATCTTTATAAAACACAAAAACTCTTGAAACACATTTTAATGAAAAAAACTTCCATGAGAAGCACAAAACATTTTCCCAAAAGTATGAAATTATAAATTAGTTTGCAGTTGTCCCAACCAACATCAACATCCCATATACACTCCATATTTTAAGATAACTCAAAGATGAACACATGAAGGCCCTCCAAATCTTAAAGGAGATTGAGATAGATGGCAATACATTCTAGGTCTACATAGTGGATTCACATCAACAAAAATTTAATTCCACCGTCTCATTCACTAACTAAGAACTATCAAGATAAATTTAGACATATTATACCCCAATAAAATTTAATAAAACTAGAACTTGTCGAAATCCATAGGGATATGATTGAAATTTGTTTCAGGATGAACCACATCCTTATTTTATCATGTAAGTTTTTTGGATTTAGTAAGGGTGACTTAACTCTGACAATGAAAACCAGTTAAGGTTATGATAATAGTGAGTAACTAACTCTTGGAAGGATCAATATCAGGGATCATTTTAGGGATCTCACATCTAATGATAAATTCTTTTTTATCTAGAAAGACACAAAATATAATGTCTTAATTGGAATAATGTTGTTTCAAATCCATGTGGTTTAACATTCAACATTTTATCACTCATTTTATTGACATATTGATGGGACATTTGGCATACTCCATAGTAACATTTCAACCATTTGATTCTTGTGATAAATATATGTTGATGCAAATTTCAATAATATAGAAGGAAAACAACTATTGATGGATGGAGATATGTATTTTGTATCCCTTAATAGTTTGGGGGCCACCCCTATAAATCCATTGGGTATGTTTGATAGAAATTATGTGAAACCCATAAACTTGACTGAGGTATATGTCTTAATCATAGATTTCTAGAATCCCTCTATTCCTAGTGAAAATATAAAATAAAGAACAAAATACAGAATTACATTGTAAAAATAGAAGAAATTCATTATGATAAAGTATCTTCAAATTATCTATTTTACCTTGATAGTGATAGATATTTACCCATATTATCCATAATGTACATAAATGACTCAATCAGAAATGATATTTAAGAAGAAGAGAATGATCTAATGAAATCCCCACTTATATTTTTAGAATGCATCTCCATAACCATCAAAGAGATTAGGTATGTGAGAATGGGAGTATAAAAATACCCATGACCTATGTTGATTAGTGGGACAATGCCTCTATATGACTAGGACATATATATTAAATATGAAAGGCTACATCAACATATGTTCTCTAGAAATTATATAGAAATTCCTAGGACAAAACCAAATGTTCTGATGCAACATCTAGAAATACCTGATGACCATCATGGTTTCAAAAATAAATCCCCAAGGAAGAATCCCACTAAATCTACTAATACAATGTTATAATTGTAAAATTTTATTAATGAAAACATTTTCAAGTGAGTAAAATATGAAAAAATTGAATTCAAACAACATCCCTATGAAGAAAAATAATAATCATATTAGGGTGTGCATCGCTCTCATAAACTATAATCAACATGGAAAAAGTATGACTTACCATTAACTATCACTGAAATATTTATTGATACTACTAATGTATTTATAGAAATTTCTTTCATTGATTGGTAATTAAGGTATAATCCCAAAAGGATTTCCTCATATGATTAGGAAGCTACTGCCTTCAGAACACCTCAGGGGATCTTTTTATACCTGCTCTTGTTATTTCAATCAAAGAATGTTATAACAAAATTCCAATTCACCATACATCTAATCAATAAGACCTTATTAGAAAAATAAGAAAATGTTATTTCAATGAACATGTAGTAAAATTTCAATTTCAGGGTGATCACATGATATGTCATTTAAAAATATTTCACATGTTTTTGGAATCATATTTTAATGATGAATTCCCTAAAGTGTGATTTTGGATTAACAGTATGGAAATTACATTATTTATTTGAATACAAAAACATCCTCAAGGTTGACCTAAATAGTCTAGTTTAATCCTATCAATATCATTTCATAAATTATAAATGTGGTCAGGGGGAACCAAGGGTACCTCACATACATTCAACATTTCATTGCTAACCTAGCCAAAAAATATCTCCCCTTTAGGAAGTTAATTAATAATGGAGTCACCATTCAATGGGATGATAGATTCCAAGAATCCATTGATATTATTTAATAGTAGATATTACACACACTGGTATTCATGCCACTAATGGAAGTAAATATTTTTATATCATATGTGGCCACTAGAGAATTATAATTTAGTTATCCCCTCACATAAAAAATGTTTTCGGGAATGAAATTAATCTATTTTACCCCAGTAAAAATAATTCTAGGTAATGTTACATATTTTTTCGATGTTAATAAAAACTAACTCACTCATATTTTTAGTGAAAAATATGAAACATTACATTGAACATTACATAGTCCACATAGCCTCTCATATCAACTTATTCAAGTGACAACATGTCCCCAAAACTGTAACTAAGAATTTGGGCCGATGTGTGGTTATTATAAATAAATATTACATTTATTTAGTTTTAATAAAGTTAATTAAATGGAAGGACATAATTTATTTCATTATTTCACATCCCTCCCCATAAATGAACAAAGTGGGAACCAAACTTCTAAAAGAAGATGATTTCTGGACCCATGATGCTCCTTAAACATAGGTCATGTATTTTGATGGTGCATCCCTAATTCCAATTTACAAGAGACTAGAAAACCAAAATCACAATTGTGTTGTTGAAAAGATTATATATTTTCCCTAGAAAATGAAATTTCACCATACAACTTCTCACATTATGAATGATTCACTAATAATGCAGTAGAATTTAAAGACCATATTTGTAGCTTGGAGATACCCATAATGCAAATATCATAACTAAACATGAATGGGGATTCATATATATTGATAAAAAATTTAGCATGGAATATTCCATTAAGAACGAATAATTGATCCTTTCATTGGTTAAGTTAGATTATTGATGGAATAATTTTCTTTTTCAGTGAATATTTATTCATGAATGTAAAAAAATGCCCCAATTGATGAAATAGATAATATAGACATAGTCTTGGCTAATCATGATCAGGATAATATTTTTTTACATCCTAAATCAATAGACAGTCCCATTAGTCATCATCTGTGACCTAGATGAAATCAATCATGTCGACCCCACCTAGGAGTGTGATGAACTGAAATCCACCTGTGGAAGGATAGAGCCCATAGCTGATTACATCCAAAATGGGACCCTCCAACTAGATTGAACCAAAAGGAAATAGAACCAATCCTGAGTATGGAGCATTACTTTTTAGAGTATGATAAATGAACAAACAACCGTATAAAAATGTGGGATGGATGTAATCCTCTTTCTGTTCATCAATGAAGAGGAAATTTCCGATATTATATAATAATTCCATGGATTGTCTTATGGTTATCATCAGTATGGGACCAACCTATCCCAAAAAATTAGAAGGCTTGGTTACTACCAAATAAAATGATGCATGATTGAATAGAATTTACTAGGAAATGTCATGTATTCTCGATTAATGAAAAATTCATCAATCAACCCCTCGAATGTCTACATATAGCTAAATATTATTGGTCATTTAATGTTTGGGGAATTAACATTATGGGGACATATACCCCAACAATATCTACATAGTTTATGTATATCCTTAATACTCTGAAGTATTTTCAAGATTGGTTTAGGAATCCTCACCCCATAGAAGATAGGGTGAAGTAATCATTATCATCATAATATCTAATATCATTACTAGAGTGAGAACCCATAATAATATATTAACATACAATAGAGACATATTATATTCTGTTGAATTAATGAGATTGTATCAGGAGTATAAAACAGAATTCAACCATTCATACTTCTATAACGAAGTGGAAAATGAGAAAATATAGGCCATCAAAAAGACTCAATCAAATTTACTCTATAATGTTTTGGGAAAGGGTAATAAATCATGGATAGATAAGCTCATTCATGATTACAAGGCTTAATGTACCACCACATGAGCATATATACAAGAAACCACATATTGTTTCGTGTATGGAATAGATATAGTGTTTCCTATTGAATTACAAATTTATTCACATTGAACCACTATTTTTGAAAAACATTCAGATGATGAGAAATCAAAAAAGTTTCTAGAAGATTTGGATAGGATTGATATGAAATGATTTCATACGTTACACAACCACCAATTTCAACAGAATATGATCACACAATCTTTTTAAAAATGGATTTATTTGATAATTATTTCAAGGTGAATTAGTATTTTATCTTTTCTCCCTAATGATAGTGGGAATGAATCCCTAAAAGCTGGATCTGAAATTGGATGAGCCTTATATCACACATAAATTCTATTCCAATGGAGTTTAGTTATTAAACACAATATATGGGGACTATATCCCCCCAATGATAGTATTCTCATGAATTAATTATCATATAATCCATAAAGAATTCTTAATTTTCCCAGTCACATGACATTAAACTGCAAGATATGTACATACCACATGATGATAAACTTCAAGAAAAAAATCCCTGGTAGCAAGGATTTAAATTTAACTATATCCATGGTCTTAGTCATATGACCAAGAACAAAACACACCATTTTTTCATAATGAGAGATATTAAATTTCACAAAAAAAAATTCTACACAAATGAATCGTCGCACATTAGAAAAGTTATTGAAAATTGAAAATTATGGACTCTCCTCCTTGTGGGTAATTCAGATCCCCATTGGGAATTTTTCATCAAAAAACAATTATTTTTTTGTTGATTCCTACCATAAAAAAATTTAGTGATTCTGAGATCCCAAATCCTACGTTTAGACATGATATATAGTCCTAGTCATATTACCTTAAACTCTAAGACTATATTTTATTATCACATGATTTTTAACATAATGATTGAAGCCTCTATCCTTCAATGTTAAAATTCACCTAAAAAATACATGGATTCCTTTTCATTCCAATGATTTATATATGGGGGAGAAAATCCTAAACCATTACCCAACCACTAAAATAAAAAAACACCCTATCATTTCTCTTAATCACATATATGTGGTGAAAGAATCTGTTATCATTACGTGTTTGTCAATATAGTCATAGATCAAATGGGATTTGGAGTTATGATAAGGTCATCCCTAGATTATCCAGAAATGTAAGTTGATTTTTGTGTTAGCATGTTCACGCTTTCAAGAACATAAAGAGAATAAAATATGTACTTAGCACATAATGCTGAACATTTTGGTTAAAGTCACTTTTTTGAAATAATATGGGACATTATTGTGGGCCTCTCCCAAGAGGACCACTATGCTTGGTGTTTGACTCCCACCACACCTACATTCAATAATTATGTATGGATTTATTAATATTAATTCAATTCATATTAACACTAAAATCATCAGCCATTGATCCATCTTTAATACCTCAAAATAAAAAAAAATACTTTCTCAACATATGAGACATACCTACATGGATATTTTTACATTAAATAATAATGTGTGGGTTAATTTCTACCATCATTGGACACATAATTACACAAATATATCCAATCCTGGTTCTATAAACAATATATAATTGGGAAATCAACCACCCCCACTCTGTATGGGTTAGACTTCAGTGGAGATTTTTCCATTCATGAACTATATGTGGCTTCATTCCTTCTATCACAGAATACGTAGTTACATAATGATCTCTAATAATGGATACATCCACAAATTCAATGAAAAAATGCGCTCTATCTATTAGGAGGTCAGACATACATGTAGTGTATTCAATTAATGATGAACTTATGGCTTGATTACTAACATCATATGATAAATAGTGACACCTAGTGTAACACCCCATGCTTCCACAATATTCTTCCCTTTGAATAATATAATAGTGTGTGTGGTACACAACTTCGAGTCTTAACACACCACAACCAATCAAACTCACCGTTATGAATATTAATACCCAGTTTTTAAAATTATATAAATTTTATCTTTCAAAATAGATTTCATTTTTTGGATTCAGAATATCGAAATTAGCTTAGGGTGAATTATTAGTATTTTTCTAAAAACATTCAATTTTTGATGAATAGTGAAAAACACTGAGTTATAGTTTAAAATAGAATACTAATTTAAATAATTATTTATTTTATTTAAAATTTTAGGTCAAAATAGCTACATAATACCTATATATGTTCAATTTAATTCATTGGAGTCAGTTTATAGTAATTTTAGATATAACATTTTTCTCATTTATCTATTTACAGTCTTTTACCCAACTCCTAGGAGAATAATAAAATTTACATAAAACATAATTTTACCACTTATGTGAGTTGAATTTAGAAAATCCAAGAGACATGGTTTATATCATTAAGTAAAATTTGGTTCAATAAGATAAAAATAATTTTTGGTGAATCATAACATTTTACTTTTATTTACAACGGTTAAAAGTATATAGTGTAATTAAAGGGAAAAAATGATATTATTATTACCCTAAAACATGTTCTAATTCTACTGGATAAGTGTAATTCAACCAAAAAAACCTTATTAATAAAATATAATCCTTTAGGTCCACATGGATTATATTATGACAATTATTATTATTTAATTCAAAGAAGATTAAAAAGTTTTAAATTCAATGTTAAATAACTAAACCATTTTTAATATAGGGATACACATAAGATATATTCAACTATAAATATTAATTAGAAAGATAAAAATATTTCCTATATAATGGTATTTTATTTATAATTTTAAATGTTAAATAATTAAAAAAAATTAAGACACAATGATGATATAGTAATTACCGTATTAATGAAATATTAAAATAATTAACATTATAAATATCCAAATAAATGTAATTTGAGACTTTTTATGAATTACACTAATTTTATAGGATAATATGACATATTATGGTTCGTTAGAAGAATTTTTTTTGAAGTAATAATGCTGTTATAAATTTAGGAAAAACAAAATACCAAATACTGCCAAAATTGGAATAAAAGTGTTTTTAAAACAAATATTATATAATTATTTGATATTCTATTCCTAAAAATCTAAAATTTGGCCAAAATAATTATTTAATGATAGGTGTATCATTAATGGACCACATTTAGATCTTTTGGAAGTATATAGTAAGTCAATTAACCATATAATATAAAAATACAAAGAGACATGTTAAATGTAAAACTGTTTAACTAAGAGTTAAATCTAAACGATATGGTTAATATAGTGACCCAAACATATTTAAAACCGATTGGTTGAAGGTTTTTGGACCCATCCCCACATAAGATTTTAAATAATTCATTTGGGATCCATTATAAACCGAAAATAATTTTATTACAAAATAATATTTCTATCTTTTCCTAAGGTGCCCCTCAGCCCTCTTATAAAAGGGCACTCCCCCTTATCCTTAATTTAGACCATAAAACCATTTGGCTTAGCCAGACTCTTCCCAAATACCCTCTCAATGGTCCTTAGTTCATCCTAGAGGCCTTTCTTTAGTCCGGAAGCGAGCCTAAGGATCCCTTTTGAACAAATCAAAATGAAGAACTCCAAGAAGAGGTAAATATTTCATCACATCTTTCAAGTTATTTTTATCTCCCACTTCCTCTTTATTTTATGTTTCAATTATAAAATAATATATCCAGTATCTTCTATATAATTTGATGTCATTATAAATATGGCACAACCATATTCATTATTCCATCCATCCTTTGAATGACATGTCACCATACATGTGTACGTAAGGCTTACGGTCTCCACGTTGTGGGGTAACTTTTATTCAATAAATTATTATTTGGATGGGTATAAGAAGGATGTTTAATTGATTTAAAGATGATAATGATTCTGTATATATAATATAACATCCAATTATATATTATTTTAATATCAAAATAAGGATATCGTCGCTCGTGCGTACGTACGGATTACCATCTCCACAAATGTGATGATATTCATTCCCCATCGTAATCCATTCAAGAATAATTTTCATTAGATTATTAAAAATAATGTTAAAAGACTTAATATCATTCTAAATCAGAATACTATACATCCTATGCATAAAAAATATTATTTACATAACAAATAATACAAAGAAAACAGAATCAGTTAACACCCGAAACGACGATAATACAAAAATATTATTAACAAAACAATGTTAAAAGATAATATATGATATCATATTAAGGATTATGAATATTGTACACATTAATTACAATTATTTCACCATTATAAAATATTTTATCCAACCTTCATCCATGTAAAAGTACAAGTTAAGGGTTAATTTCATAATCTTTTCACTATTCGAGGTTGTTTATACGTAATTATCTACTTAGACCTCTTTATCATCCACTTCCATGATTCTTAAAAATGTATTTCAAAACATTTTTACTATTAAATAGAAAAGTTTTTATTGTCATTTATACCCTTACTTGACCTTAAATGT
This sequence comes from Viscum album, assembly GCA_963277665.1. Taxonomy (NCBI): domain Eukaryota; kingdom Viridiplantae; phylum Streptophyta; class Magnoliopsida; order Santalales; family Viscaceae; genus Viscum; species Viscum album. The sequence continues at coordinate 2,116,493,753 of OY728147.1, forward strand.
ATTCAAAGGAATCTTTCCATCGTTTTCCAAACAAGGTAATTTTTTACCCTTTCGACAAATTTATGGTTAGAATGTTTTTTAACTTATACGGCGGGTGCGGCTATTTTCCTCCATTATAACATCATCGATGATTATCTTAGAATATTTTAAGAATATTTTCAAAATAAATTTTATATTTATAATTATGTGAATCTTAAATGATTTCAAAATAGAAATATATATTTCTCTCAAAAAGGTTTTGATTTCATTTATGTCAACATCCTTTGATGAATATTAAGTTTATTTGAATTTTTTTTATTATGATACAAAAATTACATATTGTACTGAATGTTTTTTGATATGTTTGACTTTGGATGTGCTATTTTTATACCATTCATGGTTTATAGTTAAAGTATTGACATTTCGTATGCTAGTTTTAGTAAGAATGTTTGTGTTATATTTCAGCCTTTTCACATGATGAATGTATTGGACTTAGTAAGTGACAGGTGGAGCCATCTATATCTCCTTACTGAATCAGTTGGTCTCATGAGAAAACTAGACATGGAATTGGATGAGGCCTTTTCCCAATTTGATATATGGTCTTGGCCGAGGCTTTAATCATTTTGATATGTCTTGGACGAGGCCATGAAAACATGTTTCAGATTGTATGGCATTATACATTCCCTCAATATGAAAACAATATTGATGGTTCAGGTGGTAATTAGACGAATAGAATACCCATGATTATATTTTATTACGGAATTATTTAAATAGTTCATATTCCTGCCATAAAAGTATTAATGATTATTATTGTTAAAGGCATGTGGTTTCAATTATTCACAATGCTTGATATTTATGTTATCTTCTGTTGTATTCCTTACCCTTAATGAGCGTTTGAGCTCACCCCTTTCTTATGTTTCATTTTCCCAAGATTTGAAAAAGTTAGTTATGAGTGAATTGAAGGCATAATCTAGGATTCTTGGATGTTATTAATGGAATAAATTCATGTTGTATTTCTTTTCAAGTTGTAAACTAGAACTTATGTATGAATATTATTTCCAATAATACTAAACTGATCGGTCTTTTGAGAAATGATTTCCTTGTGATCATTCCAATGTTAAGTAATAATGAACCGAATTTGGGTAACTTGGTTCGGGGCATTACACCTGGATCTCCAATCATGGTCCTAGCTACAACATTAATATTAACAATTCCCCTACTTATTGGTCGTAATGGAATATATATTTTTCTTTTAAATAAATAAATGTGTCATTTTCATTTAATCACAATATATATAGTGATACTAGAATCTCTGATCTATGGTCTAGATCTAATATAAAAATATTCCCTCTCCTTAAGCACATGTCATACATCCATAAGGAACATTCATACAATAACCGAGTGTGGATTGATTCCTACAATCACAAGATACATTTTGATTCCTAGAACTCAAATATTAGATCCAGCCATAATAATCATCATTGGGAATTCCCCCCTCTCCCATGGGTTATCTAGGTTTAGAGAATCTCACATTAAATATATATGTGTTCCATAATTCCTACAATCATAGGATATATAGTTACAACCCAATCTTTAATCATCCGTCCAACCATAATAACCATTGTGAAAAATACACCCATTTACATATGATCCAAATATTTTGGATAGTTTCAAATTCCTGAAAAAACTAAAGCTTTATTCTAACCATTATAAGATACATAATGACTCCAAGATCCAAAACCCGAGGCCTAGAATAATTATAAACTGAATAGATCCCCCCACTCTATTTGTGGGTTAGACATGCCTACATGTGGTGGGATTCAAATTAACATAGTATACTTTGTGATTCCTAGAATATTAATCTTGGGACTAACATCAATATAACATGGTTCCCCCGATGTGGATTCGTTAGACTTTCACAATGAATTTTCATACAAGAACTAGATGTAACTTGATTCCTATCATCAAGAAACACAAAGAGATGGAGTATTATCCAATCATGGGTCCATCTGAAACATATTGAATGATAAAAAATCACCCCACCCATATAGGCTATACCAGTGTGGGTAACTATTTACGAGATACACATGGCTTGATCACAACCCTTATAATGAGGATGGGAAAACCCAGGCAATCCCTTCTATAAAAGTATAATATATATTAATTTATGATAGGAAAATTCATTAAGGAATTTTCTCCCTATAACCAATTTAGATCTATGCATGGCTTGTTAATGCATGAGATAAATCATTTTAAAATTTCTCAAAAGTATGGTTAACCATAAAAAATAATTTACATCAAGAAAGTGTGTCCAACATCTAAATAACCCCAACGGGTGGAATATTTCCCCAAATATATCTTGAATAATTTCATTTCAGTTTTTACATACTTAATATACAATGTTAAACATCAAGGAAGTTTTCCTTGTCACATGATGTCAAAATTCATGACCGAAACATCCCTAATAGATGACATCAATGTGTACATGAAATCCCCCATCATAATTCTTTATTAAAGGACTACATGAGCCTAATCCTGGTCAACTAGAGTATAGTTTTCTTCTGTCATCTTTTGTACACATCAACCCATAAATCACACATCATTTCTTGAGCACCTCGGTTTCTACATACCCTTCACCATCGTTATAATGGAGATGATATCTCTATATTTGAAAAATATAGAGATTTATCTGTAGAAGGAATGTTTACAACCAACTAGAGATACCTTTAACCTGCGTGAATGTATTTTTTATCCTTATGAGACTTGATGTCACCATGCGGGAACTCAATACCTTATCTTGTTTTCGGACATCCTTGACATGATTGTCCCACACGAATTCTCATGAATAGAGAATACTAAACCAATCATTATGATATTTTCACCTCTTTTTCAAAAGTATCCTAGAGTACTGTTGACATTGGGTATCTAAAGTATGTTTTTATGTAAAATTATACCCATATAAGGTCCATGTGTATCATAACATTAAAAATCATGCACATTGGTAGAATGTTTTTGACATTAAACAATATCCATTGATTTCATCAATCAAATTTTCATAAAAATACTATTGAAAAATACATAAAACTAATTAGAATGAAACTTAACAAGGTATAAGTGAGTAAAATTCAAGTCACAACACACTAATTACATTAACTCTAGAGTTTTTGACAATATTAAAACATAGATTAAAATGGAATAAAGATCACAGGTATATCTTTTTGGATATAGTAAAACCTAATCCATGTTCAATGGACCTCTAGATTGTGAAAAAGTAAGAGTAATGGGTTTTCACATCTAATCACATGATAATGTGTTCACTAGTCATCCATACAATTTTTAGGATGATTGAACCCTACATGAATATTAATTTTTCCATAAAAAGAACTAATTTCATCGAATTATGAGATGACACAACTATATTATTGAGTGGGTAAGTTTATTTTTGATCCCCATTGACCATAGTTTCCCTTTCTCCTTTTTTTCCCTGTAGAAAACTTGTAATACAGTTGTGCTAATCCCAAAGGGACCCTTTATAAAATTTTGTAGACTTTATCCCTACCAAATAGATTTTAACTAGGGGATACATGGTCCTAGAAAGGTCCCCATTGAGTCATGGATGTATTTTCTTGACATTGTGGAATATGGTCTTTCACCATTAGCATTGGTTTTCTTATACCATATAGTTTCCCAATATTTAACTTAGAAATTAAATGACCACAATTTACCTTAACCATTACCAAAATATTCCTGTGGATTCAAAATCTCTGATGTTACATCACCTTGAATTATAGGACTAGACTATATGAATCAAAATCACATGTCGTAGGGCCCATGCCACCGAATAAAAATTCAACATACCCTAGGGTTCTAGAAATATTTATATATATCTAATTTCTTTATATCATACTTCATAAAATAGAAATTTGAGTCATTATAAATATTCCATGGCCCCTGTAAAAGTGTGGAGATACCTATTTTTAAACATTCATGTTTTTTCTAAATGCCCATGGGTAATGACTACTATAATATTGTCTATAGTAATCTCGTCTTCATAGGAAATGAATTATAATCCTCATGTGATCAGAAAAAACTAAGGTGGGTATTATCCCCTTAGGGTGTTTTGGGAAATTCTAGGTATTTATACCCAATAAATATTCATTTATTCAATCCCATGGACTTATTATTTAGACAATCCATATTTGATAAATTCTAGTGGACTAGGAATCCAAAATATTTTACCATCCACCAAAACGTTCTTAAAACAAATATACATTCCCACACAAAAAACAGTTGGAAACATCATTTTCATACCATGTATGTAATCCCAATGGTACCATTAATAAATTCATATGACTTATGAACTATTTAAATCTCCTAATTTTAGGAAAGGGACACTTATCTTCATGATCTTTGAAAACATTGTTGTGGAACATATCACCTTAGTGATTTTTGGGTCATCTTGACATATGTAACCTAATCCATATTAATAAATTACGTCATGAAGAAAAAATCTACACTATATTTCTTCTCAATTACATATAGTAAAGACTCAAAACTACACAATGTCTCATGTCCAAAAATTAGTACTCTAAACTACAAAATTGGTAAGACCAAGTTGGATGGTTGTTTTTTTGATGCAAATAGAAGTATATCATGATTGTTTTTTATTTTTTTATTTACTTAAAAATAAATTAATTTTTTTAATGTTTTAGTGATCAGAATATATATATTAACATGGATAATCTTAATAAAAATATTATACACAATTTGGATAAGAAATTTTAAAATTGCATTTTTTTATTCTAAAGATGGTTTTTGGATTAAAAGTTTTTTCAGACTCACTTTTGGTCCATAATGAATGTTTTGAATGTAATGATAAATTTTATTGGAGTATGAATGTTTCTATAAAAAATATAAAAATGTTTTTTTATTTTTATTTCAAAAATAACATTATTTTTTGAGAAACATGTGATAAATACCTTATGAAATAATGGGGAGAAGATATGATTGGTAACTTAAGTAAGATGATGATTTCACAATCCAAATTTTTTCAAAGTAATAAAGATGTAATGATACAAGCATGAGATTCAAGAAGAATAAAGTATGGGATGTTTTAAGTGTAAATGAAGTACTGATACTATCCAATATGACATGATGTGCCTCTATTTTAGTAGAGGCATATCCGAAATATTCTATGATTTTTATGAGAATTAGTAAATGAGAGATTTTGGGACCAACAAATGTGAACGTTTGAATTTTTGGTATTATAATAAAACAAGATACATATGAACCAAATAAATATCCACACTTTATTCAACCATGTTCATAAAAAATGTTCAATTTTGAACCCTATTGGTCAGGAGAAATGGAATTCAGGTATATTTTTCTTTCAAGTTGGGACAAGAGAAAAAGACCAAATATTTTTTTTTAATTTACATGTGTTTCATGTTTCAAGGAAACGTGATTGATATTAATACATAATATTGATATAGATACCTATCTATCAGAGATATGATTAAATTGGTATGTTATCGGATATTGGACTACATTAAAAGTAGGATAACTAGTTTAAGGAAATGAAGAAAAATATATTAGTTTAAAGAAGTCCGCTAATGAGTTTTATCAAATGGAATTTTAAATTAGTTGAAAAAGTGTTATCAAGGAAGTATTTATGTTGTTTACAAAGTTTTTTCTAGGGGTTTTGGTATCTTTAGATGTTCTAATGTTTCTTATAGAAAATTGAAAGCAACATAAGTCTAATAAAGATGCATTAATGCTTATGATAAAATATTATCAATGTTTTTAGCATGTATTTTTTAGTTAGTACAAGAATATTGTATGAGAAAAATTTTAGTTTTTAAAATAGTTCATTGTAATGAGATGTCTTCACTTTTTCATATGTTTCCATTATAATGAATTAACATCAAAATAAAAATTATATTAGAGTAATGAGTTTCGAAATGTACAAAGCTAATTACAGTTTTCAGAAGATTTGAGAAGGTTAAAGAAGAATTAATAAAAGTTTATAATTTTTTTAAAAGGACAAAGATAAAATCAAAATAAATTGAATGTTTTATTATTGAGTAATTTGGAAGAGTAGGAAAACATTTTAGATTACCTCCCTTTCTATAATTAGATTACTTATAAATAGTAATATGTATAATGAAATTTAAAACAAAAATGTGTTTTTCATGTGTGAATAAATAGAGAGATTGATCATAGTATTGGGAGAAATAATAGGTTTACAGAGAGAGTTTTCTTCTGAAACATATTGTGATAAAATAGGTACAATGAATAATTATAATTAGTGGTTACCAAATAAAACCAATCCCTCAGACGTTGACTTCTATAAAAAGGTTGAAATTGTTAAGAATTGTTTCCATTAAATTATTTCTTATGGGTTTATTAGAATAAGAAATTAGAAGTGGGAATCAATTTTTCCCATCTCATTGAGTTTTTTATGATTTCCAAAATTTATTTTCAATAGCTACATCTAGGTAGGAATGTAAATAATTTTTTTGAAGGTATTCAAGTTAATTTTTATAAGGAATAACTACATAATGTTTGGAACCAACTGGTTAATTTTTCTTATTTTGTTACACAATCTTGTTTTATATTATACATTTAGAATAAACACATTCACTATTTTATTGATCAATTTTTATAATAGTATATGGGTATATCCTATATTTTTATCCACAAAATGTATTATTTTCTAGTGGATTTTATGGTATGGGATTGTTTCCAAACCATACCAAGGACATGGAAACACTTTTGGATTAGTGAACACATTTAATTATTGTATTATAGTAGATGTATTTTTAATTTATTTTCAGTGATGTGATAAATCTTTAACAATAGGTATGGGTTGTTTAAAAATAAATTAGATAAAAAATAAAAATTTATTATTCATTAACCCCTCTACCTCTCTGTGATATGTTGACATTATCTAGGCACTAAAAATTTTTATCCGAGTGAGGTTCTATTAGTTTTATTATTAATAAAATTTATTGAGGTGAATTCATTATGGATAATATAAATTTTGTGAAAATTGAGTGAATTTATATCATAAATTATAATAAATATCCTAACTTGAATGATTGAATTCTTCCATATCTTATGTATATTAGGTATTTTGTTTGGGAAGCTAGTACAAATGGGTTTTCTCCTCATTTTGAGAATTATCCCATTATAAACACTAATAAGAACAACCATGAGAATGGTGGATGTGATAAAAATAAATTACTCTTACTACTTTTTGAATTTAATTTCTTACGGATAAATGGAGTTACAACAACCAACTTTATTTGGGATAAGTTGAAGAAAATTGATGAAGGAAATAGAAAAGTGAATGAGGAAATGTTAAAAATTTGGAGGATGATATATGAAGATCATAGGGTGAGTGAGGATGAATATGTTGGTGGATTCATTACAAGTGTGAATGATATTGTTTGCACCAGCTGAGGTCTTGGTGAGAATTTAGAGGACTCAAATGATGTTCAAATCATTTTGAGAATTCTTCATGTTATGTCTGATTCAAAAGACTCCTCATTGAAATATGGAGATCAGAAAACTCTATCATTGGATGACCTTACCAATACACTTGTTACCCATAAAAGATAAAGATATAATACAATTAGAGGAAAAAAATTATTGATAAATATGTTTAAAATATTCCAGATAATGAATTTCAAAGAATATTTATGATGAATAAGATGTTTTTGTTTGTAAATAAATAAATTGAGTTCTATAAATATATTAATGAAATTTTGTACCTGTTTTCTAAAAATGTGAATAGAGGTACATGAATGAAAATATTTATTATTACCTTAAAATATTTTGAATCTAGATCCATTGGTAACATTTTTTCACCTATCCTCAATGATGGAATGAGGAAAAGGTGATAAATAAAAATGTGATGATGATGAAAGGTGTTCAATATGATCTTGGAAGAAACATGTTTCAATATATTACACTGATGGAAAGGAAAATAAATTCTCTAATCCTAAAGGTAGAATATTTTTTCTAAATATGATAGTTAACATAAAACAAAAAAAAATTCCATAATTATGTTTAATAATGAATGTTTATTGAAAAAAAATAACGTGAAAGAATTTCCAGTGATGAAATATGTACTTTCAAAGAATGAGAAACTAGGTTAGAGTTTTATCTAATGAAAAAATTTAATGAATTATTGAGAAATATTACATGTCACTAAATAGAGATCAATAAATCAATGATTTAATGTACTATATAATTTAATCATTAATTTCACCCTAAAGGGAAACAAATGATTATATGAAGAAAAATATTCTCTATAAATAATTCATGATAAGTAAAATAATTGAATGAACAACATAAAGTAATATTGAAAGTTAAGGAATAAGGATTAATTTTTTTAGCTAAACAAGGAGTTTCATATTTCAATAATTCAATATAAAATAATGGTGAATGTTATGTAAGGGTCAAATAGATAAGGATTAAATGTCACCATCTATGGTTTGAATGAAATATGAATTTTTTTCATAAGAAAATATTTATGGAAATCATGAATTTTTCCTGTTCAATTATTTTCAGTTTATATATTTCTAAAAATCATGAGTTATAAATAAAATATGTTACTACTTATTATAAGGTTTGAAGGAAATATATTTTTAAAAAGAATATTTATAGTTATAATCGAATGTTTAGGGAAAAACAATGTTCTATTTTTATTGATAATAATGTTGTTTAAAAGAATGTTCATAATTCAAGAAATTATGGAAGTTAAATAGGAACGTATTAATTCTATGGGTACTACTGGTATTGTGGTTGATTTTGAAATATAGAAAATATGTGCATGTTCAATATGAAATACTAAAATTACTCTATAATTTGTAAAAACGAATTTTCATGTGGGGGGGGGGGGGGGGTAAATCCTCAAATTTAAATAAATCTAATAAGGATGTTATTAAATTTAAAAATAGTATCTGACCTTTTGAAAATATTTGTGAAATACACGAACAATCTAGTCGTATTGAAAAATAGAGTACAGTTTTTCTTCCTACACAATAATATTTACTATTTAAATTATCATAATCTAGATGTGAGGAATGATAAAGGGAATGAAAAAACACTTGTTTTATAAAACACTCTCAAAACCAAACAACAAAGGGAAATACTCTAGATATTTGATTGTGGGTGGTCTTAAAAATGATTATAGATTTGAAATTATTGATGATTGTAAATGGCTTAAAAATTGAAATAATTAAATTTGGAAATTATCAATCCCTCAAAAAAATGTGTTGAATCTTCCATCATTGGGGATTAAGTGTTGAAATCCAAACAAACATTAATTATTAATGGGTTAAATACAAACTACAGAAGGGTTTCAATTTTTTTTCTGAAAATGTTAATAGAGTTTTTTCTGCAAAATATGTTTTTGTTTTGAAAAGATGTGAAGGTGGAAAAGTAGTTACCAAGGGCCATTTTACAAAGGAAACATGTTTCATATTGGTGATGTACCAAAGCCATGTTATCTAAAGATAATGAATGAAAATTATTTGTTCTATAAAAGACAAGGAGAAATGCTCTAGAGAAACCTGAAATATTTATCAGAAAGATAATTGTACATAACTATCTCTAGTGATAAGGAAGACATTTTTATATCTCTTCCAATGATAAAGAAACATGGGGAAGTTAGAAACATTATTTGTGATTGACATCATAATGAGTGGAATTATTCTATAAATGAATAATTTTTTCATGTGGAAAATAATGAACTCATTATGGAGTATATTACAATATCAAAACAAGTTTCTCACATTTTCACAAATCCGTTAACAATGGATACATTTTTAAAATTGATTTTGAACATGGGATCACAACCACTTTATCTACCAGAATTATGATTGTTTCCTTGTACCCTCTAAAATCTAATCATTTTATAGTATTTTCAAAGGGTGATATTTTTTCATAAATATATCACTTAGTATTTTTAAACCTTTTATATAAGTACGCATTTAGGGGGGTTGTGGGTATTCTTTGAACTCATCATGTAAGTGTGTGAAATATTACAAAAACATGTCTATGTTCTTATAAAAAATTATTTTGTAAGAAAAGTGAAGGAGTTTGAAGAAGAAATTTTGAAATTGAAAGAGGTTTTTTAATCCACTACATTTGGAGATTATGATTTTGATGCGAAAAAATTATTGTTTACTATAATTAGATAGCACATTTCATATAAGAATTATAGATAAGTAATCTATTTCTTGAGGTTACATAGTCTTGTGATAGATGATATTGGGTTGACAACCAAATTCAAAGGAAGATATTTTGGGGACAAAGTTGGTTATATGTTGTTTTTTGATGCTTAAAAAAGTTTGGGATGATTTTTTTTTATTTTTTTGTCATTAAGAGCAAATATATTGACTTTTTAATGGTTTTATGTTCATGTTATTGAGATGAAATTGATCATCATAATCATAATTTCAAACACAATTTTGATAAGAAATATCATCAATTTTAGTTTTAGGTTTTGAATATGGTTTATGGATGAAATGGATTTTTAGACTAACCTTGTTTTATATAATGAATGTTTCAATCAAAATGGGAAAATGTATTGGAGTCTCAATGTCTCTATATAAAACATAACATTGATTTTATATTCTGAAATTCTATAATTTATTATGTTTTCTAATAAAAATGTGATGAAAATATTATGAAATAAATAGAGAGTAGATATGTTTTTACCTATAGTTATACAATCCAATGATGAACTTAAGGTTATGAAATTCATGATGAAGTGATGATACAAGTAAAAGTTTCAAGAATACGAGAACCTGAGAATATTTATGTTTGTTCAATGTATTTATAATGTTTTATTATACATGGTGGCCCATTGACTCATCAAATGAAAATATAAATTGATCAAGAAGTTTTAAAAGAAAAATTAAATGGTAGATGTTCAGACCCGTAAGTGAGATCTTTTGACTCATTACGACCATACTGAAATCAATTACCTATTAATCAAATAATGATCCACAATGCAGATAGCCATTTTCATCAAAATAAAATATTTTTTGGGAAACATGTGGTTCATGGGCATAATAATTAAATATTATTTTTATTTCAAAATAGGATAAGAGAAAAGGGGAAAAGTGTTGTCTTTTTCATGTGGGTAATTTTTCTTTGGCCAATTAATGAAACTGTTGCATCTTTATGACCTTAATATTAGTACATTAGATGTATTTTGAAACTTATATGTAATCAAACATTATAATTCATCGGACACATGATCGTTGGTCCATGGAAAATAATAAGTGGAGAATTGATCAAATAAGTCTTCTACAGTGTTTATCAAGGAGTTTTTTGAGATATTAAAAAAGTGTTGTAAAAAATATCATGATGTTTTTGTTAAAGTGTTGCTGAGGGATTATAGTATCATTAAAGGATGAAACTATGTTTATTGAAATAGAAATTATTGATAATACTAACCAATTTGATATAATTTTTAGTGAAGAACGCATTCAATGTTTTTGAGTTGTTATAGAAAATAAATATGAAATTTAAATCAATTTTTAAATATGTTCATCATAATGAGAAGTATTAATGTTTTAATATGTTTCTAGTTTAATGAAGGTACATAATAATTACCTTGGTATCAAAATAAATAGTGGTTAGAATATCCAAGAATTGCTGAAGATGGGAGAATATTCAAAAATGACCTAGAATATTAAAGAAAAGTATTTAATTGTTGAATGAGTCCAAGATGAATTCAAAATAAAAGAAAAATTTGGGATTCAAGAAATCATGATTAGTAGGAATTATTTTTATTCCCACCCATAATACCTTTGGGACACCTATATATATTAGTAATTATATTGAATTTTCTAACAAAAAAATTATTATTCATGTGTGAATAAAGAGACATTGCTGAATGTGTTGTAAGAAAGAAGATGTTTCTGGATAGATTTTTCTTGAGAAAATTATCTAGATAGAAGATAAATATGGTATAATCATAATAAGATATTATCATATTGTACTAATCCATCTAAAATAGGTTTATATGGAATATTTTTAGTGGTTTTTAATTGTTTTTAGAGTATCTTTTATTATCAATTTACTGGACTGATCAATCAGACATCGTAATGAAAATGATCCATCATACTAAGTTTCATTATAAAGTTAAAAAGTTAAGTTATTACAAGTTATTGGGTAGGAAGTAGATGAAAACTGTTTTTAATTTATTCAAGTGGATGTCTAAGAGGAATCCTAGTAACATGTTTGGAACAAACTGGTGAAAGTTTCCAATCTTTATAGTAATTTTTTTTAATTCATTCATGAATGAAGAAGTAGATAAAATAATTTACTGATCATAGATCTATATAAGTGTAATGGTTTATAAATTTTTTTATATCCAAACAAAAATAATTTTTTTTAGTGTATTGTGTGGTATTTGATTGTTTCTAAACCATTCCAAAGATGTAAATACTCTTTTTGAGTGTAAAAAATTGTAAATTAGTTTGTTTTAGTGGATGTGTTTTTTCTTTATTTTTAATGATGTGATAAAACATTAACATGAGGGTAATATTGTTTTACTAGATAGTTAAGATAAAATAAATAGGTTTAACTAATTTAACCCCACCCCCTCGTAGTGATACATTTATACTTTTTGGGAACTAACAATAGTGTATCACGTCTTGGATAAAAGACTTTAAACTTCACATTATTGCATGTACTGGAAGTATGTGTCTAAACTATACAGTGTCTCATGTCTGGGTTTCAATAAATTAAGAAACATAGTATTTTTAATCATTATTCAATGATTTTAAACTATAGAGAATATGACTTTACCACATACTGTTAAACTTCACAAAAACAACCTCAACACATAATGTTAAACATAATGGATAACATTAATTTTAGGACATTCATTACATAGGATCTAAATGGTCATAAATAGAAGTTCATAAACTACAATAGAATAATATTTTATTTTTTAGGCCCTTAAAATGGCCTATTTTAGGTGACACTATCCTCACAAAGTTAAAATCCTAAAATGGTTCCATGGGAAAAAATTTGAATCTCTAGTCACTAAAAAATCACATTATATGTTCCAGATAACAATGAGGACTTAGAAAAAAATGAAATGTTATAAAAAAATTAAGACCTATGAACGGGAGGCTTGAGAAAACATAAAATACCATTCCCACTAGTATTTCCCGATATGAATGTTATGAAAAAATTAGGGAAATATAAAAAAGAAATAAAAATATTATCGGGATAATTTCTTATTAATATAAAAATTCCTCCAATGATTGGTCAATATTCTAAAATATGATGAAGTTAGATGACTCTCCATCTCGAAAAATTGTTCAACTAATTTATCCTTTTTAAAATAGTTTGTCTGATGAAAACTAGAGTAGATTCATCAATGGAGAATCATGTGTGGGTAAGAATTATTGAAAATTATTATGAGGAATCTATTGTGATTTAAATATTGAAAAATAGTAATTTTGGATTACTTGGTATTATAAAATGTATGGATATTTTCAATTATACACATGATATCAATTAAATAATTTGACATGAGCATCATGAAATAAATTAATATAGACTATTACATGTAATATTTAGAAGATTTATTCATTGATAATGTAAAAAACAAGGACGATTCCCCACATATTGGAGTCTCTACTAGTGATTAAAATAATAAAATAATGATTAAAACCCATACATATACATATTAAAATGATAATAAAATCCCATTTTCTATGTTTACCAAATCCATCTAAGTTTGGAGTGATTTTTGAACTGAGCGTTAATGTTTCGCCCGATTCATCTCTTATTATACTAGCGTAGGAAAGAATGTATCAATTAAAGTGTATAGTTATTAACGTCATTTATGGATAGCCACATAACAATATGGTGATTCTAGAAGATGGGATCTAATGATAGGTTTTTGTTTCTTTTTAATATTTAACACATGTTGTTAATACGTCAATCTATTCATCTAACTCAGAGACTATTTTATATCACTATAAAATATTCCTTGATGATTCCATAATATATAGGGTAGAAGATATTTCATCATCAATGTTTGTAGGTCCTTATAAGTAATGATGATATGTTTTTATTCAAGGATAATATATATAATGATAAAATATGAATGATAAAAATCAAAGAAACCTTCCCCAAAACCATGAAATATAAATAGAAGTAATTTCTATGGGTCCTAAAACACCTCTAAGGGAGTATCGATGTTCAAGGTATAAATTTTGAATCCATACAATCATATGTGTTTCATTATCATATAAATATTATATAGTAGTTAATTTAGAAGGATCAATGCTTAGTTGACGATATCAAGGAAGAAAATATGTTGAATGAAGAATTCATTGAGCCGATGAAGAAGAAAGAGAATATGTCTCATGTATTCTACTCTCAATCAACGCATCATTTATCACTGGTATTGAAGTTCCAATATATTAAACAAACAATGTGCCACTAATTTTAATTTAAACACTATGATGGGAGAGATTCCAAGGAGTCTCCCAAAATCATGAATCAAATCCATTTCTACCATGGATATGGGATTCATTGAAGAACATGGATTTTCATCATGATGGAACTGATCGATTCTATAAACTACTTGAGTATTCTGCCTCCAAATCCTTTTAATATTCATAATAAATTAAGATAGTTGTATAAAAAATATGAAGAATAATCTTATCATTTTTATTATTGTGCTCCATCATGAGACAAAATTGTAAAATGATACTGGGGTATCGTCTACCCACATTCAAACTGAATTAATAAGAAAAACACTTTTTTTAAAACAATGATAATGAGAATAAAAATAGAGGGGATATACTTCATAAGTAATCAACCTTTCTACATATGTCATAAGAAGGAAATCATTGGGAGCGATTTTATATGACCAATATTTAAGAGAGACACTATCATTATCATCAATTATCTTGATTGGTGTAGGTTATGACATGGAGTTTAAACAATCATGTTGGCTCAAAATTTCATTAACCTCATCAAGACATAGTGTGATCGCCTCATTCAAAAAAAAGAATGAGATAGAATTAATCATTATGCATTCAATTTTTGTTATGGTATTTGTATATATAGAAACTATCTCTAATATATCCCAATTACAACTGGAAGTTCCCACCAATTTGGTACGGGATTATTATTTGTTAAATATGTTAATGGTGTTGATAACTCTATGAATTAGTTGACATTGAGAGATTTAGAAGACACCTCTCTTCCAATCATGCTACCATCACCAATATTCCTACTCGAATTTCAAAAAAACCATATCCATATAAAAATATCCATCCATTAATTAACATGGATAAAAACTAATCCATAAAAGGATTGATGATACCTCTAGTCTGATCTTGTATCATGACAATACAAAACCCACAACTACCAGAATTCCCCACTATGAACCTATGATGTTGAGAACCTATCGGGAAGGGCATTGATGAGGGAGTACATATATTGGCTGAGCCCCACTACATCAGAGGAAGATGTTGATAAAATCCTTACAAAAATTTAAGATTTTTGGTCTAGATCCTTGATTAAAATTTCCAACACTAAGGTGAGAATGTCTCATTCCAAATTTAGAGTTTGTGAAGTTTCACCCAAATATCCACATTAGGATGAATGTTTTTATACATATTCTCATGATTATTTATTCCTGACATCTTGAAAATATCCCAGAGTCTGATCTACACTTCAATATGATGCAATTAAAAGGAATTATTTTCATGAACCCAATAGATGATTAGATCTCCGAGGATTTCAGAATGATGGTACATGACATAAGGAGAAATCAATGTCTCGTCATAAATACGTGAATAGTGTAACTAGATGGATAATTATGAGCTGAACTACGTAACATATGCAGACTATATGAATTAATTAGATAAGTTACCACAAGTTATCTTGTCCAACTATAAGATTTAACCACATCTCATATCATTACAAGTGGAATTTATTATACTCAAAAAACTCAAATCGATTAGTTTATGGGTAAGATCTCAACCATATGGACCCCTAGATTATTTATACATCATATATGTCAACCCTTTGAGCGGTTCTATAACTAATTAAATATCTAACGAAATATTCATTTGAATATTGTCAAGGAAAGTCAATAGACATCAAGATATAATATTATAATTAGTTGAAGGGATGGAAGAATCATTTAGCAGAACTAAATATGTAAAAAGTAACTTGGTGTGATAGATGATATCATTGATGTTCTGGTGAGATTGGCCCCTTCAAAAATTCATTTTCAAAGAACATATGATAGTGATGGTCAAGGTTATGAATATTTAAAATCATAAAACTATGGCCCTCTGTATTAAGAGATGTCTGAGAACGGGAATCCTTCAACATAGGAGAATGAAATATACCTGAGAGGGGGTATACTCTTAAAAGGGGAAAAAGATAAAAAAATCATGTCTATTAGGTAACATCATGAAAATTCAATGAACCATATAAGGGTTCTTGATCAAGTGACTTGTCATTGTTTTCCCTTATTGCATAACCAAAATGAAATCTTATGATCGCATGGGTTTCTTGTACGTTTTGAGATCACATGACCATGTTGTGGTTACTCGAGTAATGCAATGATCATGTGATCATGAAAACAAATAACCATTAGACAATAAAAATAATTTCAAACAACCACATAGTCAATTATGTGATGTATATTTTATTGTAACAATCCTGAATAAGGTCATAGATCAATGAATCAAATCATTTAGAAGTGGATCCTTCATGGAAAGTTTTCACAGTTGAATCTTGTTATGTGGTTCTTAAGAAGTGGTTACTTCCAAAAAAATCACATGACATAAAAAACCATTTTATATATAATAAATTAGTCTCCAATGTAATGATATGTACCCACATTCATCTATTTATATGATTCCCAATGGAATAAAAAAGTTCTCCCGGAGGTGCATCCACCCCTTGAGACATATATTTGAAGAATCTTTAAGAAGGTGGGAAATTTAATTCTTCAAAATCATGTCCTTTGACATGTATACCCCACTCATACGGGTTTTTATTTATTTATTCCTAACAAATGTGAATCAAAATTTATATAATTGAAGAATAACATAATTAATTGGAATTATTTTTTTCAAAAAATTAAGTAATGAAAAACATTGATGCATAGAGATGATGTCGCAATGTCAGAAAGATCACATGGGCCCCAATAATACATGCAATTTTGTGGCCCTAAGAAGGTCATGAGAATGGTTCAATCACTTAAAATGATCTATTCATGAACCTTTTAAGACCCTCTAAAAAGCACCCAAATTGTTGTGAAGGAATATAAATAATTGGTAATGACCATGTAAGGGTTTGTTGATGATCTCAAATTATCATCTAACATATCAAGAGACAGACCTATCAAAATCACATGAATCCCTTTGAAAAATATTCAAATAAATTTAAAAATATAGTATTCTTATTGTGTAAAGAGTATCCTAGTTATTCATCATAAGGGGTCATGTGCCTTGTTTGATAACCATTGATGACACCATGTACCTTCAACAAGAAATCATGATATTGTGAAGAACCTTCAACAAGACAACATGAAATCAAGAAGAGCCTCTAACAAGACATCTTTATCTCATGAAGGGCATCTAAAAATCCTCCTTGATCTTGTGATTTTTTTGTAGAAAAGTCTCCATTGATCAACAAAAATCATTTCAAATTGGTGACCAAATCTCATGTGGTATCCTATATATTTTATGTCGGTGTGGTGAACACACATAAACATATATTGGATATTATAGGGAATCATGTAGAAGAAATGTGACCACCCATCACAATTAATGTATTCCTTTAATAGATCCTTTATAGTATAGTTACTCTATAAGGTAAATCCCAATGAAAAATTTTATAATTATTGTAAAATAATAAAATAATGATGAATACGGTGGAGGCATCATGAAGTTAAAGTTTTGTGGTTTTTCATATAAAGGGATTCTGAGACACATGTAATCAAAATTTATCATATGAATGAACATTGAAAATAAATCGCGATCATGTGAAGGGCCTCCAACTAGCCATATTTATATTTAAAACAGCCTCAAACATGTATCCTTTGACCACTTAAATTTTTTTCAATAGGATGAATGATATCATGATTAATCCTAGAAATGTCATATTGGTCATTCTAAATACCTTTTACTTGTTAATTTATTAATGTGAAATCAATTTGAAAATGTGTAAAACTAATAAATATGGTGGTGAATAAGTGTTATTGTGCGTTTTATTTATCATGCGACATAGAGATGGAATCAGGGATAAGACCCCACAATATCATGAGAACAAAGTGATGTGATGCACCTGCCATCAAACTGATCCCATACCTATGCTATACAAACCATGAAATGTGTTGTGGAACAGAGTTAGTAAGGCCTATAAATTCGTCTATATTTTCACAAAAAAAATAGAGGCCATTGTATGGAAAAAACATGAGAGAATTGAATTGAGAGAATACTTCTATGAGTGAAAATTAAATACATCGTAATGGTCTTCCACTAGGTAAAAAATTGGAATCATCATAAGGGATTACACATCATGTATATGTTCTTCACATGATCATTCTATTGATCATGCGAAGGACATATTATATGCCATTCAATATTTTGTGAGGGAAAATATTCATGTTGACTTGGTAACTGAAACATTAACAAGCATATTCTTGGAAAAAACAAAGGAAAATATGCAATAATGTATGCAAAAAATGAAATAATTATGGGATGATGAATACAATTAATTTCATGTGAAAGAATCAATTACTTCTCATGACCTATACAGAACATAAAACTACACCCTAACAAGTTTTCCATGACATGCGATTCCCTCCACCCTTTTTCCCCAATCTCCATGTGATCTTCTGAACATGTCAGACAAGTCTTTTAAATTCATATAAAAATCCATCCATGTATTTATAAATAAATTATATATATCATCCATGTAAAGTTATTTCCTGTATACTCTCTAAAAATATCCCATGATAACCTTCTTACATGTCATCCTTAATCATGTGACACCATTGGATGTTTCACTATTGATCACATGATGGAATATAGGCTGGTAAGTAGATTCATGTGAAGTTATCCAGAATTTCCCAACAAATCATATGATAGCCTTCTGACATGACAAACATGATCACATGACACCCATGAATGTGTTTCCATTGATCATGTAAAGACCCTAAAACGTGTTTTCTAAGTCATGCGGTAGACTTTCATAAATATTATTATGATCTTATGGTAGAAAATTGAAATGACGGTATCGTTCATGAAAATTACCCTTAGAAATGACATCCTAGTTTGAATGGAAATTAGGTCAAGTCAAATAGACAATAAAGACATATCTAGATGACACTTGGGACTTTTTAGGTATACACTCATTGTATGTCATATAGAAAATTTTGATATCTCTTGTAGACATCTCCAATATGTCACAAATATTAAAAAGACACCCTTGGACATCATGTAGTTATCTGTATGAAATATATGGGAATAGACTATTAATGAACTATGATGAATCTGATTCCTATATAAACATGACACATAGGACACCGTCCTATAATTCACACTCTAGTAGGCATAGAACCTAATGTAAGTCCCTCTATATCTCAAATATTATTACATACTGGTACTATATTCTTTCATAACACTATAATCCTTTATCATACATCTATGGATGAGATGTGGGCGTATAAACGGTCACTCATTTCTATGTAAGCCTCAGTTATTCCCCCATGAATCTCAAACCAATTGGCTAGTTTGTTTCGAATTTTACTATAAGGACTCTGATCCCTTCAATTAAAAAGATATGTAGGCTTCCTTACAATGGAATATTATTCATATCAAACAATACTCTAGGTATTACCTAGTCTATTAATACTGTACACATATATAGTGATACTTGTCACTTTGTATCCTTTGCTTCTCACACTGAGACTATCTCACCATGCATAGGGATTTGAAAAGATAATATCAATAATATCATTCATTTTCCCCAAGATAGGGAATCCTTACTATATATATCACATTATATCATGTGATATGATTCCACCATACAAGGTAATCCACCTCGATGTATGTACCAAAGGTATTCCCATATTGATAAACCTAGAGGAAATAACTCTATTGAAAATTAACACATTTTCACCACTAATTAGTCGGTTAAGTAAAAATAAAACTATAATGAATCAGATTTTGATTATAAAATGGATATTTTGGATCCCTTTCTAAGGATTGAGCTTAATATATGGTTATTAAGTTCACTCATGTAAGTCCTCTCCTAATGATGTGAAACAGTATAGATGAAACATACATTAACTACATGGGTTTTGAATCATGTAATAAACATGTCAAATATCAAGCCTCATAGAAGAGTAATAACATCCCTAAAACACCAATCACTTTTTTGGATAGCAATTAACTACAGAGTTCCTAGTTGTATGGATTCAAAATATAATCAACTACCCATTGAAATGAAATAATTCGAAATGTATATAGAACATCATATACATAATTATGGTCCCTTTAATAGAACCCTCTCTATCGACAAATAGAAGGAATCAACACCAGATCATTTTGATTAAGGTAAATAGTCTTGTATCACAATTTTAAAGTGGTTCGAGACAATATCATAAATATATAAGTGGGTCCCATTATAGGTAATAATTCCCTAAAAAGGGTAATATGGGAATGAATTCCAATTATCTAAACCAATGTGAGTTCATAGGTACCATAAGTTCTAAAACCCCTTAATTACAACCATCCATTGGGAAGTAGGTATGTACCCTATTGTGCTTGTGGGAACTATAGGAAGTATCCAAGAAATATTGAAATGGTAAAACTATTGTGAATGATTTTGTGACAATACCTACACCACCCACACACAAACAATACTCAAATATGGAACACATTATGTGACCCGAATGTGAATGAATTTAATAATATAATAACATAATACTTACGGAATTTTGGAATCATGTCTCCTAAATAATAGGGATAATCATACAAACAATTTATTTTTAATGAATAAAACCTCAATAATTGGGTAATATCATTTTAAAAAGGGATTAAAACATTTTGGGATGGTATTATGAGAATAAATGAATATCTATTATTTTTATAGTAGTGTGGTGTAGAGGTTTGGGTATATTTCGTTGCAAATATAGGGGGTTTAGGTGTGTGGTGAATTTAGTATTGTCGTTCCCATTTTATAAGTGAAAAGGGATGTCATTTATATATATTCCAATAAATTTTCATCAATGTAATGTCACACTAATGATAAATGAAACATTTTTTTAAATAATACATATGAGTGGATATAATTTGATCCATACCTAAAAACTCAATTAAAATGTGTTTTTAACTTGTTTGACCATTAACCTCTTAAGTTACTCATTTTTTAGATGTTTGGTCTTCACCATGGATTCTTGTTTTTACAAATAATATATATCCATTATACAAAAAAATTATACAGTACTTTATATATAATTTAGAAATAGTGATTAATAATATGAAATCCATTTTTTATTAAATTTTAAATAGAGATAGTATAAATTTTATAATACTAAATGTAGAACGTATTGATTTTTCTTTTAAAACAATTATAACATAATTTCTAAAATGTAAAATGTTAGTTTTTATATTAATTTTTTAAAAATTTGAAATGTCACTTATAAAATTAATTTTTATTCAAATATAAATTTTCCCAAATTTACAATTCATACTTAAATACTAATAATGTTATAAAAATCATGTTACTTGTGGAAATAATATTTTGTAATATTCATAGAAAAATAAAAATTTTATGAAAAATATGAAAAATATATATTACGATTTTATTTCTAATTTAAATAGAAAAATAAATTCAATTAATCAAATTATAATTCTGAATTTTTTTATTTAAATATTTAAATGAAGTAAAAAAAAGATAGTAGAAATCTATTCATACAACAAATATCAAGTTAAAATTTTATCTATTCAATATTTTTATTACTTATAAATTAATTTCCAATTTTTGTGAATATATTATTCATTTTATTAAAATGATTTTATATTATTTGTTCGTATTATATATATTTTTTGATATAAAATACCAATTTTTGATAAATTAATTTTTAAAATTAAAATAAATATTTTTGTTTTTATTTGTAAAATTTCAATTTATTAGTATTAAAAGCATTATATATTTTCATTATACACATATTCATATTTTTCTCACTAATTGTTAGACATATTAATTAAATATATATGTTTTAAGTGTCATATTTAATATTTATATTTTACTTAAATATATCAAACTTTTATTTTATTTTATTGTTGTGTCTAGAGAATGTTTTCAAACATTGTTATTTAAGGAGATAAAACACAAGTCTTTGCAATATCTAATTGTATTATTTCCAAAAGAAGGTAGTTCTTATAGCTCTGGATAAAAAATATGAAATTAATTTTTGTGTCTTGATTTTTTTCTTTCTAGAAAGTAAAGGCAATTCAATATTCTATTTACAGTTTTTTTAGAAACTGAATGTAATTGAGTGAAATTGGGACAAAAAATTGATGGATTGAATCCTCCATTTTCCTTGAGATCAATATTAATTGAGAAAAAATTTTGTTTCTTAAGATTGGTTGATAATGTTGGATCATTTTTTAGTTATGATGGAGTCCCTTATTGTGCATACTTCGACAATGATGTATGTGGAGGAGATTATAATCCCTCAAAACATATCAATGAAAATAATATCTGAATATTATAATCAGTTTACCTAGTGATTTTGGGGAGGCTTCTATTGAGGCATTGTATCCTTGTTACAAATATCCTTAATTATCATCCTTATATAGACTGTCGGATAGAGAGTATATTTAGATACTATTTGATATTCAATCTAAATGCATCATAGAGTTTTGGTGGACATGGGTGAAAAATATTTCCTCATGTTAATTTATAAATAATAATATCTACCATTATTCCATTGGTATGGATTCAATCAGGGTTTTGTGTAAGGAAAATTTAAAATTTAAAATCTCCTGGACTGATATTGGAGTTTCTATGGTCTATTGACAAGAATTGGTACATAACCTGAATGAGAAGGTGTAGATGATTCAAAAGATAATATAGGAAGCATAGTTTATTATTTTCATGTCCTACGGATATCAAAAAATGATATTTGAACCTGAATTATATTACATTTTATTCAAACACTGGTTTTCAATGGAGAGAAAAGTGTTTAGGTGCATATATTAGTTGTTGTTTTTTTAAATTTTTTAAATGTTTGTGGATGAAGTGTCATTTTAATTTTAATTAAATGAAACCAAATTATTTATATGCAGAGGGGAACGCATTATGCGGCTCAGAGTCTCGTTACTAATAGGCCCAATTATATAGATCAAGGAACCGATGACCGAATTTTCTTACCACATTACTTTAATTCACCTGATTCAACGGTTGGAGGTTGCAAACCTAGCCCCCTATAATCACCTAACATTCTAGAGGCCTGATTTCTATTCATTTTGTCCTGTAATCCCATTCAACATAAATAGTATTGCTACTATAGTAACTCGCTATACTACCTTCTATAATACCCACACTTCAAAAGTGATACAATACTGCTAAAGTACATATGAAAATTTTATCCCACCTGGGTTTTAACTCAGGAATGATGCAATATTATGGGGATTCTAAACCACATAGGTAAGATCCCAACTAGAACAGTGTTCTAATATTATATAATGGGTTAACTTTCTAAAAAATAGATTTATTTTATTGGTTTTTAATTCATTTTTAGACATAAATGTATATAATTGGATTCAACCTTACATATTGTTCAATATAGAACCCATTTATTTACTCTTTTATATTCTCTAAATCAAAGTGAATATGTCATGAGCCAACACAATGATGCTCGAGCGGAAACTACCCCAAGACCACCTCAAATAGACATGGGTTGGTGAAATGTTTTGAATGGCATTACTATAATGGGGGTCCTTTTTTAATGTTCATATATCCACACACCCACCATCTCCATGTAGAAGAGAATATGAATAATAATAAAAATATGAAACAACTGTTGTTTAAACCATGAATGAATACTCTAGAATGTACAAGAGTATGATGTGTAAACTGAATTTTAAATGAAAAAATACAAGTCCAATAAAAAAGATGTCCCAACCAGATAAAAATATAAAACTAAATGTTCAGATATCAAATATCTGAATCATCAGTCTCTATCAACAAAATGATGAAAAATTCAATAGGTATCCCTATTTCCTTTTATAATCAGCACCAACATACCAGTCATTAACATAAGACATGACACATGTAGGAAAGTCCATTTATGGTTCAGAATATAACTACCCAGTAGTACATCATAAAAGATGAAGGGGGAAGGAGTAAGAGACCTTATAGAAGTAGATATATCATCTCAAAGAGAGTAAATAAAATAAAATGACATATAAATATATACTAAAACCAAAGATGCCGAAATGAGGGAGAAATGGGATATTCATCTCATAGACTTGGCCATGAAAAGAATGCCATTAGTTCAATAAGGTCCATCAATTATTCCCTAAATATCATGTGTATTTAAATATATGTAACTGTGTATGTGAGACACACCTCACCAATGTGTCCCTTTGTCCAGGGGAAAAATAAAAAAGAAGAGGAAATGTGACCTAGTGCATCAGGGGGTGACACTCAATGTATGTATGACCCATTCTCTATGTTATAGTGGTACATCCCTAGAGTACCCACACCCGGTTTTTTAGGGAGTACCACTCAATAGGGAGAGGACCAGTACACTAACACCATGGGGGGGTACAACTCATTATATTGAGTATCTTCACCTTCATTTAATAGGGACTAACCCTAAGTAGATAAAGGACCCATATTCTAATTCTATAGGGTGTACCACATAGTAAATAGAGGACCCTCACCATAACAATATAGTGGGTAGCACTCAATAGAAATATGGACTTTAATTTAAATCCATAGGGGGTACCACTTAGTAGATAGAGGACCCATTCCCTAATGTGTTATGAAATACCAATCTAAATATCTCTCATGATCACATCCATTATTGAGTTGCATCTAAATACATATAACCCTCACAACACCTCTCATCATACATCAAAATCCAATATGAAGTCCACCATTTTGTTCTACATAAAATAAACACGGGATAATCTACTCATGGTCAAAAATCGAAGGCCATTAAAAGAACATATATGTTGTAAAATTTTACGAAAAATGAAGAATGGGTAAATGACGTGTTAGGGAACACACACAGTGTTTGATCCCACTCCAACTACATTTCATTTACCATAAATTATATTAATAACTTCCAATGTATCTCTACACCTCATTGTTGGAGATTAAAAGGCTTGCCACAACCACATAGGGTCCTACCGATGCTCTTGGATTTGTCCTCATATGCTTTCCCATGTCTGTGTGTTATGGAACATGACATGTTATACTATATGGGGTACTACCCATATTACACTCCACCGGACCTCTACTCCCCGGGAGGGTCAAAAAAACTATGACCAAGTCCCACGACATGTGATACTTATCTTTTTTAAAACCCCAACTCTCTAGCATTATTGTTACTACATGGAGTGTGTTCATCAATGTACATACCGTGTAGTTAGGTTTTTTATAGGAATGTATATCTACTTCCAACATTTCAAATCCACCTCCACCAAATCAATATAAAACAATTAATCACCCAAAATTAATAGGGGAATCACTTGTTAGTGGTTTCCTTCCATTCAGTTTCCAAAATTCAGTTCTCTTAATACATGGGACTTCATCGTACACGACGAATAGCCTCACACACTTCCCATACAACTCTAAATTTAATATATGATCCTATATCCATTTATTATACATCATAAACCTATATATACTCTAAATCCATCCCTAATTCCCCTTTACATTCATTGCATGTGATTGCACCATGAATCTAAGAATCTGATCGGGATCAGACCAACACTAAAATGTTGAACCGAGACCCAACATGACTATCTATGAAGAATGTAAATAAGAATTTGGAGAAATAAAAAAACGTGAATTATTCATTGGAAAATAAGTTTATAGTAAATAAAAATTGGGAGGAAAGGGGTGATAAAACTGAATATAAAATTAAAAACCCATATATAGGGTCATAAAAATCCATGAGTTAACATAGATAAATATATATGTTTTATCATGCTCAATATATTAAATAATTTAGGGAATAATTCCAAAATAGACATGTACTATGTATATATTGGTCCATTTGATGATGAATAATGCACTATCCAAATAATAAGAGGGTTCCATGAATTAACAAGATCCGGAATTTCACTATTATCTAATTCAGATTCTCCAATTTATGGATTGAAGGAGACTCCACTCAACTGTCCTAGGGATATGTAGCTAAAATCAGTAATATTTTATGAAGAAAACATAATAGAGTGTCCTATAATTAGTTCGTTTACATAGATAAAAAAATTATTTTTTATTTTAATTAGATACACTTTCAAATGTATATTTTATCCATACAACCTCACTGAATAGGTATAGTCCATGCCTAGGGTAAACCGTTTATTCTTGATTTTAGTGTTATATCAAATTTTCAATGTGAGGATCTATTTAAGATTTATCCCATTTTCATAGTAAATTTTTATTTCATAATATAAAATATATTTAATATTTTTATAATATTAATTATGGGAACACCAGGCCTTGGAAATATAAGCCTCCTCATTGCATGGCTTTGAAAATATTTCTATATATATTTCATATTCTTACAAAGAAATAATAGGGTATCTAAATTATTCACTCCTTTTAAAAATTTAATCCTCTAAAATAACAAAACAAAAAATTCTAGATAATTAGCCTATATCTGGATCTCTCGTTCTTAGGATCTCTCCTACATGATCATGTGCTTCCACAAAACAAAAACCAAAGGGATGGTTCATCCATGTAGTGTCCTCTAATGTTGATCTTTGATTATCACTAGGTTCTTTAAAAGTGTGGCACCAACCTCCTTTTCTAGCTCTCCCAAGTAAATAACTTTTCCTGGTTCATGCATGTATATTTGTAGCTATTATGCATAAAATATGTTGTGTACCTTCACTAACATCAAGGTTAGAGAGAGGCAGTATGCACCCACACCAACCCTCTTCAAGATCCAGATCATCCAGATGAACCTTTCAGATTTATTTCCTCCCCAGATGACT
Source organism: Viscum album (assembly GCA_963277665.1). Lineage (NCBI taxonomy): Eukaryota > Viridiplantae > Streptophyta > Magnoliopsida > Santalales > Viscaceae > Viscum > Viscum album. Next base: position 2,116,521,001 of record OY728147.1, read on the forward strand.
CTATGAAATCAAAATAGTGGTGATACTATTGATAAAATATAGCCCCTCTAAACTAACACCATGGTCCCACCACATCTATCTGTATAATATTTCATGCTTTTCTTGGTTATTCTCATCCTAGACATTCTTTGGTGTCACATGCATCATCTCAAGCTGAACTAGAGAGGACTCACTAATCTCTATCTAGATTATGGGTGAAATAAATAGTCTCCCATAAAGGGCCTAAAAATGTGTGATACATGTATTATCATTTTATTTATTATTGTATGGAAACTATAAAAATGGTATGTAAAACGCATAGCTCCATAAAAAGTCTAACACACCAGTTGTCAACATATCCATCATCACCTAGAGAGTGTGCTCATTCATAATTTGTTTCTTGTTGTGGGAGGATGTGTTCGTCATTATCTCTATATCAAGTTCCCCCAACATGCCTCTATACAACTGTTATGTTCACCACACATCATGGTCTAAGACAATAGTTTAGGGAAACCCATGATGTGAAAAAATTTCATATATGTACTACATACCCAAACTCACCACTGAACTTTTTTTCCAGATCACAAAAAACTACACCGACATCATGAGTTGGTAAAATATCACCCATAAGGTGTCATGGATTTTTTATCTCTCTATGGAATACCTTTCACAATTTTCATGGATATGTTTTCCCACTATGGGATTTTAAGGTGTTATAACCAACCTTTTGAAATTTAATTCTCAATACTGACCTAATGACAAGTGAGGAACCAAGATATGATTTCAATCATTATCTATCTAATACATTGCAAAAAAGTTTACCACTTAAGGTATCCATACATCTTCTACATATTGGTATGTACATATAAGGGAGATGTGTGAAAATATCTCATCACCTCCACACACATCATGATTGGGACCACCATCTGTGCTTGGTAAACGATAATGTGATTCCCACCATTAGAAAATCTATATAGTAAATCTAATGAGGATATACGGTCCCAAAATACTTCATAGTTGATGTCTCCAAACTGGGACTCTCTCACATACTGATGGATTATAGATATAAACACCACCAATTATTGAAATGTTTCACCCTCTTACTCAACCGGGGTTTAGATGTAGGGAATCAACTCCTTAGACAACTCAAACACTCAATTGGCCTTGGATTTCTTACTAGGCGAATTAGTAACCAAATTTCCCTTCATAGGAGAGTAGACAATTTAAGAGACATAATCATTTAAGAAATATAACTAGTTTATTTGTATCTAGTTCATGTCTCTATGTGTGAATACATACCTGATACTCTAATTGTCTGATTAAACAAAATAGTTCTCTCCCATAAGATGGTGCCTCCAAATCCTCAATGAAAATATTACCACTACCAACTCTAGTCCATGATTCATGTAGTTTATATCATAGGGACTCAAATTATTTGACCCATATGAGATAAATTACCATATATGAATCAAACCGCAATGAATCCTATCTGAAATGGTATCCCAATACACCATTTACTCAATGTCCTACTTCAGTTGTATTGAAATATATGAAATCATTATCCTCATCCCAAAACACTAGTAGACACTCAATTACTTCTTAGTATAAGAAAAGGACTCTCATTTTTACATTAGAGAGGTTAATATCTCTTTAAAACAAAATAAGTATGCCACAAACCACTAGTAGTAACCCTTAAAGACAATAAAATTGTTCACCTCTGACAAGTTTTATGATCCAAGACATTATGAAGGTAGTCCCTATTTAATTTTATTGAAAATCATTTAAATTTGATTTATTAAGTTTTTACCGAGTTTTTGAGAAGGTTCATTGGTGCCCTAGGGGTTTAAAACATCAAATGAATATAAATTGAGACACATTGTGTATAAATCATGCACATGTTTTTTCAACCATGTGGGGTCCCTAAGTGACCGAGTGATGTGGACCTCTCTTAGAAAGAGTCTGATTTACATTTTGTGCATGGTTTGGAAATCATTGTTACCTAACCATGGACCTACATAATTGTGGGTGTTTACCATATTTCCCACTCCAGTTTTTAAGAGTTATAACCAATTTATTTCACATTTCTCCTCTATTAACCCTAGTTATAAATGGATATTCCCAAGGAATCCTAGGGATCAATATCCTACATTTTGAGGTTATTTGGAGAGGCGTTGGGTGCTGATTGAATTTTTAGGTGATTCTAATGCTTGTCTTGGAAATATTTTTAGGATTAGGGCTTGTAGATTAGTTTTTCATCATTATAATCCCTATAAAACTCTTTTTTTCTTGGGTCATAGGTTGAGGTTTCAAAGGGTTCTTGAATCTGATTCAAGGGTCAATGTTAAGTGAGTGTTCGTCTTAAAAAATGATGTAGGTGGTCTACAAGTTATATCCTATAGTCTGGATGCATATTTTATTATGTGGTTATGATAGGGTGTCTTTTTATTGAGAAATTTATTCCATTAGTATTTTCTGGTTAAATGGTTAAAAGTTTGATGAATTGAACCACTACTAATTCCCATGGAATGAATTGAGAGTGATTATACTATGACAAGGCCACCCATGAGGTGTGCCTAATTTCATGAACATGGAAATTTATATTGTTATGAAAAGAGTTTATTTTTTTCAAATAGGGCCCAAGATAATTATTTGGTCATGTTAGTTTAAATCCCAAGGAGCCACCAATGTTAATTGTTTCTAGTTTATGGAAATGGAATAAGGGATTGTCTGGCATAATGTGAAAAAAGGATTAAATGGGACATAGTTATAGTGTTAAAGGACATATGAGTTTTTAAATGAAATGATATGATGGGATATAGTATTTGAGTTATGGAATGTGTTAAATGATTTAGTTTAAAAGAATTATTGAATTTTTTAAATTGGTAATGATATTATAAAAAGAAATAGGTTAAATGGGACATGCAATTTAAATGGTAAATGATCTAATGGGTCAAGGATTGATATTGATTTATCTGTGAATTTATAAAAATTGGGAATGTTATGCATGTTCATTGGGTATCATTTTTGATTTGTTATATGCGGTAAATCAATAAATAATAATGTGCATGTGGATTTACAGTTGTGGGATATTGGACATTATGATCAATGCCCATAGGTTTAGTTATATTTTATCTTTAAACCCCACTCCATTAATACATGGGTTATGGAAGGGGACTAAGACTCTATATACCTAACGGTTCTATTTGATGAGACTAACTAGACTAAGGCTCCCAGGTATGTGTGTCATAATTTTTTATAAAATGATTATACCTAGTGAGAAAGGGAACTAGACTTATTACCTTATACATAGTAATTGATCAATATAGGCAACAATGTAATTGATGTATCTGCATACCCCATAGAAACAATTATGATAATGTCTAAGTGAACATTGTTAAAAAATTCCACCTTATTATTTTTTTTACATTTTTTATTTTAGTTATTTCATACACTATCTGTATAGATTGGATATTTTTTAGACACTGATTGTGGTGGCCTAAGGTGTTTTACTCCAACCCTACCGAGGCTTCCATTTTGTACTGAATATGATTGCATGGTTATAGGTCATGAAAAGGTAAAAGGTCATTTTCTAAGGATTTATCTTAGGAACTGGATAACAATGGATAAGGTATCTAGACATGGAGTTAGTACCCAATTTGGGAATGCATTTATAAGTCTTTATTTGGGTTTTCTATACTTTTTCACTATAATTACGACATAGAAATTTTATTTTTGGTAGTTTTTTATACCTAGTTTTTGGACATGGTTGGTAATGAATGATTCATATTTAATTTTTATTGTTACATATATTTCATAAGTTATCTATTGATTCTTTCCCAGATAAAGGGGTTATTTTATCTCAACATGATCTATTAGACACTCACTACAAATTGGTAACCTCTTCCATATGGGGTGGATTTCTTAAGTTTATGTGGCGATGTAGCTCGGGGCACTGGTTTAGTGGCTCCTAGGTTGGGTACATTACAAAGTGGTATAACATGAGTTATTTTCTCTTTATTACTATTTTGGAATGGAATATGGGATTTTAGGAAGTTTTGGGCCTTAGAAATAAGCACTTTTATGGGAGAATCTAACCCATGTTAGTGGTAAAACCAATATAACCATTGTTTGGATTTTATTCGTTGTTGTTTTCAATTATAGTTGAATGATATTTCATCATTTGGAAATGAACTTGTTTTGTAATGTGGCTATTTGATGATATTTTCTTCATGGATTGAATGAGATGATGTTGTGCATTTTTTCATTATTATAGGCACCCTGGGAAATAGTGGGGGAGGCATCCTGGTAGGCACACATGGGAAGGGTGTCTGGGACATGAAGGGTAATATTATTTCCATATACCCAAAAACATTATAAAATGTAATATTTAATAAAGATAATTAAAATTTATAAATTTAAATAATGATAAAGAATGGCTGAATGACGTTTCCATAAATGAAAGGTTGTAAATGAGTTAAAATAAATATTGTTTTTAAGAAGTTATGAAACATGAAATATGCGCTAGAGTGAATGATTAACATTGTGAAAGTGGAAACAATTAAAATGGTTTGTCTAATAAAAATTTATTATCATAGTGTGAGTATGTTATTCCATGTTCACCATGACCTATGTTAGGTATGGTTTAGTGTAGTGTTCTAGGTCATACATTATTTATTGGGATAGTGTTTTCAATGTTGGATGTTTTTGGATAGTAAGGATTTTTCTTTTGTTTATACTATATAAGATTAATGTTATGTTTCTATGGAATATTTTTTACATTATAGAAAAATAAAACTATAAAGATGTGTGATGGTTAATATACTTGATTGTGTCTTTGAGAATGATCCACCATAATAGCAGGAAAGGATCCCTTTGGTCCAGGGTGGTCGAGGAGAGGAGTAGTTCCATGCAAACTCTTCTTGGTTTAAATAGATGTTGGAACATTACCCATGGTTGTAAATTCTAATTATGTTCAATTTGATATATAGTTTCAATTTTAATACCCTTTGATGTTTTATAGAGATGGTGTACATGTGTTTTGGGCATGTGATATCTGGGAACATGAAGGTACACAAGACGAGGGTATCCCTTAGGACGAGAACATACCCTATGTTTGAGTGGTTTGGATAGTGAGAGTGACTAATTTTTTGTATTCTAGTGAGTTTGAAGTGTTAACCTGTGTAATGGTCGTTGTATTTCACTTTTTTAAGCTATTGATCTGATTTTGGGGGGTATCATCTAATGGAATGGATGTAGTAACCCTTGGGGGTTGTAGTTGGGTGGGTTGTAAGGGGTTTTAAAATAGATATCTTAGTTGACATTATTATTAGTTGTGGTTGTGTTATTATGATATTGGAACCTATATTAAAATCACTATTCGGTTCTCTGGATTAATTGTTCTGGTATAGGGGAAGGAGATCCACCCATGAGTGGTTACTTGTTTGATGTTTTATGTATATGAGCATGAGAGAGGACATAGTGACTTGTTACAACTACCCCAAATTTGGGGTGTTGGTATCATTTTAATGTCATGATTGACCCATGAGAGTGGTTATCCATTTTTTGTCTATTGGGTCAGAGGGGAATAGGTTGATATTTTTTATTTGGATAGTTATCAGTTTAGACTAATGGCATAAGTTGTAATTTCAGTGGTTTTTAGAGATGTGACTTGATTTTAGATAATCAGATGAAATTATTGGTATAGTTAAGGGTGACTTAATGGGTGGTCATCCTAGTATTGTAGGTTCCATGGAATGAAAATCAACAGTGGGAGATTCAATGGAGGAATACATTCCCAATGGATGTCATCATATTTCTATAAAATGGGAGTAATTATTCCTTAGTACCTCTCTGAATAAAATACTTAATCTATTGAGGTTGGTTTCAAGGAGAAAGACTATTGTGCTGCCTGAAATATTGGTTCAAATAATAGTATGTGGCAATTAGTCTGAATTATTTTTATTAGATAGTGGTTAACCAGACATGTATTGACACTTTTGATATGATATTGACTCTCATAGAGAGGGTTGTTCATGTAGTATGGTTTGTTTTGTGATTGGATGGTTTTTTGGATGATAATGTTGAGAATTACTCTAGTCCAATGAGGCTAACAGACAAAGAGTAATAGTTAGTTATGTAGAAAGATATTTATGTGTGGTGATGTATGGTTTATGAAGTCCATAGTTGGGATTAGTTTGTGGTTCAATGAATGTGGATGATATGGAGTGGTCAGATGAGGTCCACATGAAGGAACGTAATGGTAAGGATTAATGCCATTTCGGATTGTTAAAGATGTGTCTAGGATAAGTGCATGTTTTTTTCTATGAAAATAGTGTAGTAATCATGAATATTCAAGATATTTTTATTTTTTTTAATAATCTGGTTGACCAATGACTTTTAGTTTTTAACCATTATGGTTGTTCCAGATGAAATTGAGAGGAATGGGGTTAGTAGTGCCACTAAAATCATTAGATAATGGATAATTCACAGAGATTTGGTATGTAGTGGTAAGTTTAGTTGGGATCCCCACTTGAGTTCTGGTCACTATTTGTTGATGAGGTATTGGTGGGAAAAGAAGCCCAATATTTTCAACAAGTCAACTTGTTTTTACAGTGGGAGGTGGCATCAATGAAGCATAGTTCCGGTAGTGTTCAATAATGAAATATCGGTGTACTTGTATCGAATGAAGGTCATGCCAAATATCTTAACATCATCCTAGGTATGCTGAAAGAGATCTGATTTATTCCTATATACATAGATGTATTTTTTTCGATGTGTGGAATATTTCAAGATACACTCATGGAGTGGTGTATGTGGAGCTAAATGATGGGATGTAAACTATCTACCATTTATGGGTGAGTACCTAGGGATGTATTGAAGGTTGATGAATTTTGTCCATGTAATATATGGATGTTGGAAAAGGGGAGTGGTTTGTGTTGTTGTTTTTTATGGTGGAAGCTACATGACAACATCCATGTTTTGGGGTTCAATTTTTTTAATCTCATTATTTAGTGGTTTGAGTTACATTAGAAGATTAGAGGAAACAACGCTCTTAAGGTGGAAAGTGGTAAGTCATTTTTTGAGGTGTATAGAAAGGTATAAGGTGGATGTTGTGGAATCAAGATTCTAAAAAGAATCTTATTTTTTCATGTTTTGTTTCCTTGGGGAGGGAAAAGAGTTCCAAGGATGTAGTAGATGATGGACACAAGATTTGGCTTTGGGCTCTTGGTGAATCAAGGAAGAATCCATGATTCCTATGTAAGAATCATTGATGGAACTAGAAATGGAAGTTGGGTGTTATAAATTCATCATAAATAATACATGGACTCGATTAAGTGGGCCATGGAAACATAGAATTTCAATTAGTGTAAAGGAATCTTGGAAATGTGAAGTAGTGTCATGCTAAAAATAAAACTGGGTGTTCCCAAGATGAGTCGGTCAGGGACAACTCAACTCGAATAGAAAAAGTAATTTATATGGTGGGTTTTCAACCACCATCGATGGATTTTTCTGTATTATATATTCATTTCATATGCGTAATGGGTATTGGGTGAGAACCGAGTTGTTCTTAGATGATGTTTAAGAAATTGAGGTTATTGTGTTGGGAATACTGATTGGTGTAATGGCACACACCAATAACTTGTATAGTAGTGGCATTCTTGAAAATGGAGTTTTACTAGAACTCAGAGAGAAAAATATAATAGGTGAGTTATGTTATTGAGGTATTCCTTAAGTGATAATATACCATAGACTAGTAAAGGGGGTTGCATAAAAACATTACAATATGGTGTTTTGGGAGAAGCCAGTCGGGTGGTCTGACAAGACTTGGTAAAAAGAGAATTGATATAGTGTGCTACAATCCACCTCTAATTTGATGTCTTTAATGGAATGTGTTCATCATAAATGATGGAAAACTTGAGATAGGTCATGTTATTCATATTTTTCATATTAATTGTGTATATAAGTTATTCTTGAGTTATTTTGATGTAAAATTTTAGTGCTGGGTTTTGTTCTCATAGATGATTTGTAACTATAGGTTATAAAACATACTAGATTTTTTTTCATGTTTGAATTTGAGGCATAGTGAACTTTTAATATGATAGTGGTACCAACTATCATAATATGATGGTTGTGATTTAATGAATATGGTTGGGATCACCATAATGAGTAGTTGTTTATTGATGACATGACCAGTGATACAAATTTTACTGGATGGGGTAAAATCCATCTTGGTGTTTAGTTTGGGAAGGGGTGTTTATTTGGGCTTTGATAAAATATTTACATTAATAGGAATGTTTTTATTGGGTTTTGTGATGGTTCTTTGGTATGAAACATGGTTGTTAGAACATGGGTTTTGGTCCGACATAGGTCAGGATATTTGGTTGGAAAATTCTGTGTTTCTCTTTAGGTGATTCCAAGCTTTGGTGCCTATAAGGGTTGGAAAAAATAGTGATAGATGGTATTGTGCTATTAGTTCCATAATTTGTGGAGAGGATCAGACTGATGGAGTATTGATTGACTCTTATATAGTGTTATAGTGGTATAAAATGTTTTTTTTTCTCACTACTTAGACAGTATCACACTGGCCCAATTACATGTGGTTGACATTGAGGATGATGAGATTGAGGTTGATGCATCCATTTATGTGGATTTGGTACATATTCTGGATTATAGTTGGAATGACTTGTGAATAATGATTGTGCCTTTTACGAGAGTTTTTTTTCAGCATAGTAATTCTTAGGAAGAATCTTGGGTGATAGAGAGACATGCATGCATTCCTAGTTCCCCAATCCCTTTACCTTGGAAGCTTAGTAATGCTTGAGAATGCAGATCATGGAATAATAGTTATAATGAGGGGATTTTCAAAGATCATAGACATTATGTAGTTATTTAACTATTCAAATTCTGTTTTATATACCTTAATGCGGGTTAATTAAACTTTTACCATGTGTTTGAGGAGGCTTGGGGGTGTCCTGGGGTTTCCGGACAACAATGGATGATTAATCAGGCCATCCTGTGCATTTTCCATGGTTGGTGCGTGGTTATTTGTAATTTTGCACAAAAATCATACTATCTAAGTGGAGGGGTGCATAGTTTAAGAAAGCATGAAAAACGGAAGTCCAAACCATGTTGTCTTGGAAAGATCTATTCCACTTTGTTAGCACAATGTTTGTCAAACCATTGCACTCTCAAGGTAACCATCTGACATAGACCCTTATTGGAATGAGGATATAACATGGTTGGCTCACAGTTATTAAAACGGTGTCATCTAACCTTCACCTCATAAAATGTGGGGTTTTGCCAATTTTTTCATCACGGTTTTTTTTTTGTTCTACCTAATATATTTCCTATTTCGACTCCATCACCCCTAGTGATCGACCAAATCAACCCAGGCTTTTTAATGATCAATCTCCTTAATTTTTAATCACTTTAGAGTGTTGTTGGGTGTGGATTGAAGCTCTAGGTGATCTTAATGCTTCTCTTTGATCTATTTTTTCAATTATTTATAGTATTTTTCTTTCTTCTTATTCTAATACCTAAATCCATGTTTTTCTAGTGGATCATATGTTTTGGATTCAAGGGTTTTTCAATCTGAGGGAAGGGTCGAGGTTTAGTGAGAATTCATCTTCAAAATCGAGGTAGGTGTTTTACAAGTTATATCACATTGTATCTATTCTTTATGTTTGTGTATGTGATTTTTCTATGGATTCTTCTTGTAGTGAAATTTATTCCTTTATTATGTTTTGGTAAAATCATTGGAAAAATAATTAATTGATCCCCTCATTATCCCCGTAGGATAAAATGATATTCATCAGACTAGGTTAGTCCCACCCATATAGCGTGATAATATTCTTTAACATAGAAAAATCTATTGTTAAGCATAGTCTATAATTGTGCTGAAAAAGATCACCTGATAAATATGATGACATGTCTTTTTATATCATACAGAGAAACTTGTAATATTTCAGTCTTGTTATTTAGGGATTGTTTATCTCAATGTAAAAAATGGTTGAATTGTACATAATTTTTTTTAATCAACTTATGAGTTTTTAATTGAAATCATTAAATGGGATACTGTATGTGAGTTATGGAATGTCCTAAGTGGTTTAGTTTGTGGAGATTTTTTAATATACTGAATGAGTTAAGATATAATAATTTGAAATGATTTAAATGGGTGATGTAATGTAAATATTAAATTTGTTAATGGGTCAAGGATTGATATTGATTTATATGGGAAATAATAAAAATTGTGAATTATATGTGTATTGATTGTGTATGGTTTATGATATGGTTTTTTTGTAATTGGATAAAGAATAATGAGATCATTGCCTATTAGTTTTGGGGTATTGAATATGAGGATCAACACCCAGAGTTTGGGTTATACTGTTGCTCTAAACCCATCCCTATAATGAATGTGTTAGGGAAGGGGACTGAGTCTCTATGCCAGCTAACCGTTTCATTTGATGAGACTACCAGGACTGAGGCTCTAATGTAATTGTGATTTAACTTTTTGGTGAAATGTGTATCCCTATTGAGACAGGGAAGTGTACTTATTCGCTTTGGAATAGTAATTGATTGGCATTGGCTGTAGTGTAAATGACGTAAACATATATCACATGGAAATAATGATCATAATCTATATGTGAGTATTTTTAACTTGTGAAACATGTTTATTAGTTTATTATATTTACATATTTTTTTATTTCATTAACTATTCTCATAGGCTGAATATTTTATAGATAGCGTTGTTGGTGGCCTACTGAGTTGTACACACACACTATCTCATCTACAATTGGGTACCCATGCATATTTCATGGTTGTAGGTAGGACAATGGAAAATTCCCTTTTCCTGGGATTTTAATTGGTCATGGGTTGTGCATTGATAAGGTATCAAGAAATAGAGTTAGGAACTATTTTGGGGATTCTTCCATTGGGCATGATTTTAATTTTCTCCACATTAGTACAGTTAGAATGACATGAGATGTTTATTATTGGTTATGGTTTGTACCATATTTTGGGAGTGGGTGGCTAATTCAAGCTTCTTGTTTATTATTTATTATTTATTTTATTTCTAATTTTATATTCAATGTATTAGTCAAATAAAGGTGGTATAGTCTCCCAACATTATCTATTAGGCCCCCTATGCTAATTAAAAACCTCTCTCATGTGGGGAGGCATGGTTGAGGATAGGTGTTGATCTAGCTTGAGCCATCGGTTCATTGGATCCTAGTTTTGGGACAATACACATTCTCTTGGGTAGATCCTATGTAAACATTTCATCAATAGTCATTGGGTCCATAGATAATCAAGGAAAACAAATGACATGTGCAATGATGAGAACCACATGGATCCATAATTGAGACATTGAGAGCTTACCATAATGTTATTTCTCTTGAACGAAAACATGGACCATCCATATGTGTTATACATTCTCTAAATCTAAATAAAATTATATGAGTTAGTCATCTATGGGGAAATAAAATCGAGCCATGTAGGGTAGCAATATATTGTTCATCAATGGCATAAACATGAAAATTGATCTCATTATTCCATAGAGAATCACTACTAACTCTTAGTGTCTGTAGAGATATTATAATGCCAACTTTAGCATATCAGCATCGTAAACTCTCAACGGGTGGTATACAAATCCAAGATCAATCATGGATACCCATATCGCACTACGTAACTGATCAAAGAGGCCATAAATCCAAATCAAGTGAATATATTGGTTTATAGTATCCTAGTTTAGGGGATGATAATACACACAAATATGAAATATCTTATCATTTTGTTTACAAAAAACTACATTAGACCAGGGGATACACTTGTTCAGATAAAGACTTATTATTGATGGTTCACTAACTACAACTATAGCTCTTAGAGCTCGGTAGGGTTCATCATGTATTCCACAGTTGATATTGAATATGTCCCACGATGCAAATTGATAGAAAAATCTACCTCCTACCTTGGAGGTAGTCTAATCATATCATTGGGGAAGGAATCCATAAAAGTTTCCAGGATTGAAGGAATCCATATGCAATAAGTTCTTGCTACCCAAATTGCTACAGTCACTATCTATTTTCCGATACGATATAAACCCATGCTAAAAAAACCCACTCATCCCACTATGATATCTTTATCACCCATAAATGAGAATATTGTCACATCAGTGGAAAGAAATCTAACCCATATATGGTGTCCACCAATATTGTATTGGATCATGGAAAACCAATCCATACCCAAGATGAAATCATCATGTAACATCTAGATGACCAAAAGGTCCAATGTGAACATCTCTTTACAAAGGGAAAGATCACACTATTGGTGGATAAAAATATAGAAGAAGTATTCCCCATAGGAACCTAAAGACAATGGTATTGGGCCAAATCCTCAACTAGGAGCTCCGTCTCTCACACAATGAGAAAATAGATTTAGTAATCACTAACAACTACGTATACAAATATTGAAGCAAGAGTAAAATGAACACACAACATACCTTTGATCATCCCATGTGATATTGGGTCATAATCCTTCATTGAGTTCATATGTATGTAGCCCCGAAAACAAGATACCTAAGCCTAATGTGGGTCTCCTAGTGGTGGTTGTAGAAGGATATCATAGCATTTTACAGCACCCATAATTCCTACTCAAGGAGATAAAACATCTACTCACCAAGATCTTCATCCCTTGGGGCCACACTTCCATCACATATGAGACCCCTTATCATAGTTGTGCCTCTTCCATGGAGGACCATCTTATATCTGTCTATACTCTTCTATACATCTATTTGGGAAATCACTCCCTATGTGACCATGCCCATCACAAGCACAGATCCACAACTCCTTGAGATTCCATGGTCCTCTTTATCGTCCCTATACCACTTGAACACATGATTGATTCTATTCATATGGAGATCTCCTATTACAAAATCCTAACAATAATCGTATACTAGATTCTATGTATGAATCAACCCTATAACACCCACAAATCGATCTGTCTATCCACCATCCTACTTATAGAAATATCTCATTCACTAGTGCCTCCTCCAAAACCACAACATAGTAGGTAACACACAAGGGCACTAAACTGGAATGGATACCTATTTAGGTACAATGCTCATAATTCCATGACAATAAGTAGTCATCCAAAATAATATCGATGGACTATAATGTATGTTCTGTAAACCTGATGGCATACTCAGAAATTGACTTCCCTCTCCATTGTATCTCCAAATCTTTTGAATAAGAACCATGAAATATTAGGACGGGTAGTAATCCTCGTAGAAAAGTTTCTAGCTTTCATTCTATTAGAGTGTCACCTAATTATGAATCTATGTAAAAATAGTCCACCAGTGTACATCTGCTTCATGGAAAGGTCTAGATGTACGAGATACCAACTAATTATTCAGTGTCTAGATAATCATGATGAATAATATCATTCACTCTATCGAATCCTACACTACCTAGTTATCTGGTTTTTAATTGACCCTTAGTATCATCAAGCATTGGAACTCACAGACTGCTCTAAGATGGTGTGAATCATCATCCTAATATACTGGTATTATCTACAATATGACTATTGGTGGTACTACTACCTATCCACCTGGAGAATGAATGTCATGAGATAGTCACTTAATGGACGCCCCATCACTCTTTATATTTCAGTATAATCTTGAATCAGTGACCTAAAAGTCTATTGTCATCGAGGAATTTGGAAAATTCAATGAAGACATTGCGTAGTCATATGTGAATATATATAATGAGGCTATGACTCAATAAGGAATTTCAAAGTCTCAATCAAATATTCTGAATGTACCATTGAACCCTAAAACCAAAATCTATGTATTTCAATTCTATAATTATCTATTAGATGTATTTGTGAATGTATATATAATCAACCCATACCATCATCGGTTTCCCAATCAGGGAAGGCTCACTTGAGACACTTTAATACTGTCTTCTTAAGTCTCAACCAAATCCTTGCAGAAGGAAAACTCCAAACATCATCTCAATGAATGAACTATTCTGAAACCAATATATAAAAAACAATCCAAATGGGGATCAATCTGAAACTACTCCAATCCGACCTCCATATGTTAGGGGGTGGTGACAAACAATAAAAGGAAAAAATAGTATGGGAGGAATTTTCCTAATGTATCTGTAAGCACACACCTGAGTATATCCATCCAAGAAGTAGAGAAAAATAAAAATTAAAAGTTTTAAAAATTAGATTATAAACCATAACAGAAAAAAATCAATAATGTAATAGAATATGAAATTATAAACTATAATGTACTACGAAAAAACCTGACCAACAAAAAATAAGTCCCAGTCTAAAAAATTAGAAAATTAAATGTCGAGAAATTCTAGTTCTGAATCAATAAGATCTAACCATCATACGCTAAAAAATTCAATATGTATCCTTATATTCATATATAATCATCATTGAAATGTATGAAATCCGTAAATCATGAAATATACGAGAACATCCCATGCAGGGTGAGTATATACATACCCAGTAGGACACCTTGAAACTAAAGGGGCATGTAGTAAGATACCAAATAGGAATAGACTTCTCAACCGAAAGTAAGAGAATAAACAAATTAAATGACATGTATAAACACATAGATGAAAAAAACACACATAGATATATATATATATATATATATATATATATATATATATATATATATATATATAATCAGACAAAAGAATACAAAATGAGAGATAAATAGGACATTCATCTCATTTCTCAGCCTAGGGAAAAAATACATATTTTCAGAAGGTCCATCAACAATTTCCTATCATCTCACATGTAATTACATATCTAACACCCCAATCCTTGTTACCCAAATTTATTTCATTATTACATATCATTGGTAAGATCAAAAGGGATCAAATCATGATAGATCGATATGTTTAGTATCCTTATAAGTACTAGATACACTCCAAAATCTTACATTACATCATGAAATATAAAAAACAAAATTATGTCCCCTTTGAACACACTCATATCCTTTGAAAAATCCTTCTAGGATAACCATAATAAACTTTTTCACATCCTGGGAAAAATAAAACATAAGATATGGGCGAAATCAAATGCTCTGTAAGGATAACAATATAACAGAAACTATCATAAATAAGAATAAAAATTTAAGGCAATGTATAAGACTAAAACATAAGCCTTTTCAGCTTAAAATTCAGAATAAAATGGGAAATATAGTTCAAATATTTCCTTTTACATATTTACATTGATATTCTACTAGTAGAATAGTCACATGAAATATCAATAGCTAATTTATTAGTGATCTAATGCATATTTCTAGACATCACAACCACAAAGTCAAGGCATAATGTCAAGACTACAAATATGATATTTTAAATGCCTTGTTTTGAGACACTAGTTTGTCTCATGATATCTACTGATGCATCGAGGATCTATTGTGTGCTCTCCCAATCACTTCCTTATTCCAATTCATTCCTCATATGTAATGTTTGAAACATAACATAAACATTCATATTAAAACTAGAATATGGAATTTTAATACTTTTACCATAAACTATGAATGGTATAAAAAAACATAATGAATCACACATATCACAAAACCTTAAATACAATATGGAATATTGTGTCATAATGAATCAATTTCAAACAAGTCTAAAATCCATCAATAGATGTTTACATAGATGAAATCAAAACTTTCTGAGAAAAATATCTCTTTCTATATTGAAATCATTAAAATGTCAAATAAATATATAACAGAAAAATTATTTTTGAAATATTATTATAATGTTTTAAGGGATGCTTTTAAGGTGTTATAACAGTAGAAAATAGCTGTACCGACTGTATAAGTTAAAAAAAATTCTTACCTTAATTTGTCAAAAAGGTTATAATGTACCCTGTTTGAAAAATGACGGAAATATTTCTTTCAAAAAAATTATAAAAAGAAAAAAAAGGGTATATATGACTTTAAACCATATTTTATGAAATATTAGAAATGGTTTAAAATAAATTTTTATGAAATGTGTATGCAGATGACAATGAATTCCCAGTAGATACTTACGTATAAACAACAATGGATAATAAAGGGATTGTAAATTTGACACTTAGCATGTATATTTCATTAGTAGATGGTACTTTAACATCTTATATAATAGTTAAATAATTTTTAATAAATTACACAAGAACCAAATTGATAAATTTTTTATCATATATGATCTTCTAATATTGATTGGTTAATTATATTTCAGTAATATCACTATTTCGGGTTTTAATAGATTTGTTTTCCTTTATATGTTTTTTTACGAATGTCTTGTTTTTCATGTATAGGATGTATTTTATTTACATTAAGAATTATATTAAGTTATTAAACAAAATTTTATATATTAAAATGAAAATTATTCTTGAATGGTTACGATGGGGAATGAATCTCATCGCGTTCGTGGAGACAGTAATCCGTACATACACACAATTGACAATATCATTATATTGATGGTAAAATTGTATATCATTGGATGTTATATTAAATATAAAAAAATAACATGTTATATTTATTATTTTCATCTATTATTATTATTATTATACCCATACAAAATAATTAAGTGTTGAATAACAAACTAAACCACATCGTGAAGACGGTAAGCCGTATGTACGCACGTATGGTGACATTGTCATTCATAGGATGGATAAAATGATGAATATGGTTGTACAATATTTATTATATAATAATTTTATGTAGAAGGTACTATAGTTATTTTGTAATGGTAACAACAAAGAAATAGTAAGTGGAAGAAGAAAAGATCTTTGAAAGAGATGATAAAATTATTACCTCTTCTTCGGGTGCTTCCTTTTTACTTGATCCGAAGGGATCCTTAGGATGGTATTATAATAAAATTAAGGACTCTAGGTTAAATTGAGGGTATTTTGGGGGATATTTTATCAGGGTTTGGTCTAGAAAAAATGATTTGGAGGTGTGTAATTAAGATAAGGGAATGTGACCTTTTTTAAGAGAGGCGAGGGTCACTTCAGAAAAATCCTAAAGTACTATTTTATTATAAAAAAATTATTTTTGCTTTCTAATGTCTAAAAATGAATTTATTTATAAGATAAGGTGGTTATGGGTCGAAATAATATCAACTGATATATTTTAGACAAGTTTAATTCACCATATGAAACTTTTCTTTTAGATTAAACTCTTAGTTAAATACTTTAACTTTTACAATGTCTTTTTGTATTTTTATATTACATAGATGATAAACATACAATAAAATGTCAAGAGAACCTAAAGTTATTTATTAATGACATATCTATCATTATATAAGTCCATTGTACAATCATTATATTTTTATGAATATTATATCATTTAATAATATAGTATTTGTTATAAAAACTCTTTATGTCAATCATGAAACTATTTAGTATTTGGTTATTGTGAAAGTCAACCAAACATGATTACTTCGAAAAAAATACAATAAATAAACCATAAAATTTTATATTGACCTATAGAATTATTGGAATTCATAAAAATTATCAATTTACATTTATTTTGATATTTATAATAAATATTATATTAATCTTTTATTAATAAGGTAATTATTGGCTCATCATTGTGTCATGAATAAATATAATTATTTAACCTATAGAAATTATAAAAATAAAAATATGTTGTAAATATTTTTATCTTTCTAATAAATATTTATAATTGAATTAGACTTATATATAATCCTATATTAAAAGATTTTAGTTATTAAAATTTGAATCTAACACTTTTAACACATCTTTTAATAAAATAATAATAAATGTCTTAATCTAATCCACATGGATCAAAGAGGATCAAATTTAATTACAAATGTTGATTTTTGTTGAAATACACTTATCTAATAGAATTAGGACTTGTGTTAGGGTAATTATAAAATTATTTTTACCATTAATTACCTTATTTACATTTAAAAGTGGTAAATAAAATTCAAAAGTTACTATTAACCAAGAATTATTTTCATCTTATTGAACAATATTTTATTTACCGATGTCAACCGTGTATCATGGATTTTTGAAATTTAATTCATAGAAGCTGTAAAATTACATTTTATTCAAATTTTCAAATGTGACAAGAAGGTGAGTAAATTGAGTTAAAATGTTCAATAAAATTTTATATATCTAATCTTATCATAAAATGACTCTAATGAATTACTTTGAACAAATATAGGTATTATTTATCTATTTTAAATTTAAAATAAATTTATATAAAAATAATTATTATTTAAATAAATGTCGGTTTTAAACAATAATGCAGTGTATCTCACTATTCATAAAAAAATTAATGTTTTCAGAAAAATACCAAACGTTCACCAAAATATAATTCTTATATTAAAAATTAAAAAATGATTTCAATTTAATCAAAATAAAAACATAGAAATTTCATAATTAATTTAAAATTAATTCCCATTGACAAAACCAGAAAGCGGGTTTTTTAGAAGTAAAAACTATCAAAATATTGATATGTGTTTATGTCCAATTTTAATGTGAAATTACTTTCAGTGAACAATATTGGATTAAATGATAAAAATATAATATAATTATACTTCAAAACCATTAAATTATATAATTTATAAAAAATTATTTGGAGTAAAAGTGTTTTTTTCATTAAAATTTAGTATCATTCAGTATTCATCAAAATATGAATGTTTGTAGAAAAAACCCCAAAATTTTATCCCTACAAAATTATTATGTCCCAATTATAAAATAGCTTTTTATTTTGTAAAATTAAATTTATATAAATATAAAATATTGAATTTAAAAAGGGATCTCTGTTAAAACATGGACAAATTAATTTTTTTTTAAATACTTATTTTATCTGAAAATTAAATTTGTTCAAAGGTTATGTCTAGTAAACTCATAATATAGATGTTAAAATTATATGGATTATATAAAATTCAAAATATAGTTAATATTATTCCAAAATTCTATTTGAACGGCTAGTTTGGTAGGTTGTGGTGTGTTCAAACTCGGTGTTGTGTGTAGTCAAAGCCATTTAATTACTTTAAAATGATTATGTGCAATTAAATCTGGGGTTATTAAGTTCTCCCCTCCTCCAATAAATAGAATCCTTGCAATTTGAAATTGTTCTTTGAAAATAAATGTTTAAAAATTGAAAATACCTTCGTGGAAAACCCACATTGAAAATAGTATTAATAAAATATAGTCTTAATAAAAGGGAAAGGAAAATGAGAAAGTCACCACCAAATTAAGATTCTGAATAGAAAAACATTGGTTCCAATTTGATACACATAAATAGAGGAGAAACATAAAAACGTATAGGGACTAATTGAATTCATCAATCACAAACAAGTAAACAATAAATAGAAAATTGAGTACCTCAAAGACATAAATCTATGATGAATTTATATTTTATTGTTTTCTAAAAAATTATTCTCTTTGGATAACACATTTTTGGTTTTAAGATCATTTCCCAAAATTTTAATAATTAGTTTCTTCATAGAATAAGAAACAAACACTTGAGAAGCATAGTTTCATCCTTTAACAAATTTTTACCACAAACTCATCTTTCACTCCAAAATATAATAAAACTCAAAAATATTCTATTTATCCTAATTATATAGTGTTTAAAAAAATGAATTTATAATTCATCTATCTGATCATTTTGAAAAAATAATAATACAAACCAGGACATCACATAGGCCACTGGTAGTTGATTCCCCCTTTTCTCCCTTGGGTTGTAGGTTCAAGTCCTGCGACCTTGCCGGACATGACGAGTTTTATTTTTTATAAAACAAATCCAAAATTAATCTTAAGAATATGTTTAACCATAAACTAAAGTATCCAATGTCTAACTTAATCTATTCCAACCATTAGACTTATCCAAAATACTTGTGTCCAAACTCATAGTCTAAAAATTTATAAGGATAGTAAATACTACATAATTATGTTCTCATTTTTTCTACATAATAAAATTTGAGTACCATCATAATTTATTCTCTAAAAACATGGTAACACCCAAAATTACCATAAAACTAATTTATTAAACTCATGATCTCTTATTATTTATATAATACTAGATATATTCCATATATCCTGATATTTTGAATACTCTAAAAATAATGGAATAAAACACCATTAATCATATCCAAGGTAGTAAAAAATATCCAATATAATTTATACAACTCAACCATGTCTCATTCCAGAATCAATACCTCATTTTCATGAATATATTATTGTTTATCAATACATTAACCATGGATTTTATAAAAATTTTAACTTGCTGTTGAGTCACTTTTTTTAGTACCACAAAATCTCAAATCCTCAGTGAACTAGTAATGTAGTACAATCCTTATTTATTTGATAATTAATTTACCACTAAATCATTGATAAAACACTTAGAGGAAATAATTCATTAATAAAAAAACAAAAACAGTAACTATTATACAACACTTATGGTAGTATGAAAACTTGATTATTATCCAATAGCCTCATTTGGAGTATAATGGATGATTGGGGCATTTATTCACGTAGTGTCTCAACTCTTTGCAGATAATATATTGTACATTTTAAGCATTTTTATACCCTTGCAATCACGTACATGGTGTCCTTTTTTACCACACTTATAACAAACTCACATTCCCTTCATGCATTTGCTAATGCGATTTTTTCCACATTTATCACATATGGGAAAATCCTTCTATCCATTCTTCCATTTGAGGAAGTATTTATTCATAAAGTTTTCATAATGGTTTGTAAAAAATGAGAATTATCCTAAGTATAACCCCCCTAGAGTTTTAATACCAAAAGTGTATCAAGGCCCATTTTTCTGTACTAGGATACCCCAGGTCAAGCCTAAAACTCTTGGTCTGAGTTTTTACTATAAGGTACATCTATATCCGAGCCACCTCTACCAATTTGTATCCAGACCGGGATGTATTTTCCCAGGAAACCCACATAATATTTACACTACCCAATTTTTTGTATTATCTTCTATAATAACCCTTAATTCCTATATTCGTTCAATGTTCTCTAATCAAATTTTTTCTAAATAACATTTCCAAGGGTTTTACTAAACTTCCTCTGATACCAATTGTAACACCCCGACCAACGTTTCCCAAAGTCGGTGAATTTTTAAATAACATCGTCATGATCATAAGGGATCAAATCCTGAAATATTGATTTGTTTATTATCCTTGGAAGTAATAGATACATACATAAGTTTTACATTACATCATGAAATAAAAATCATCATTGTGTCCCCTTATTAAACACTCATATCCATTGACATATACCTACAGTTTAATCATAATACACCTTTTCACATCATGGGAAAAAGAAAACATATGAAAGGGGTGATCTTAGATGCTCAATAAGGATAACAATGTAGAGGAAACTATCATAAAAAAGAATTAAAAATTAAGGTAATGTATAAGAATGAAACACAAGCCTTTTAAAATTAAACATCATAATTATATAGAAATGATAAATAATATAATTTCATTTACTTTTTCACATTGATTTTCACCTTGTTGAATAGTCACATGTAATATCAATAGCTAATTTCATAATGATGGATTGCATAATGTCAGACACTGTAACCACATTATCATGGAATCATTCCAAGACTACAAATAAGATTTTGTCAAGACCTTGTGACAAGACACTAGTCTATCTAATGAGACCTACCAATGAATCAAGGAGCTATAGTGGGCTCCAACCATCACTTACTATGTCCAAGTAATTCCTTATATGAAAACTTTAAAACATAACATAAACATTCATATTAAAAGTATCCTGCGAATTGAAAATATTTTTACCATAAATAATGACTGGTATAATAATAACACATCCATAGTAAAACATATCAAAAAAACATCAATAATATAGGGAATATTGTATTATAATAAATCAACTTCCAACAAGTGTAAAATCTATCAAATTATGTTGACATAGATGAAATCAAAACAATTTGAGAGAAACATGAGTTTCTATTTTGAAATCATTTAAAAGATACATACATATAAAAGAAAAAAATTATTTTTTTAATTTTCTTAAAATCTTGTACTGTATTCTTTGAAGGTGTTATTATGGTAGAAAATAGTTTGACCCTTCGTATAAGTTAAAAAAATTCATACCTTAATTTGTCGAAAATGTCATAAGGTATCTTATTTTGAAAATGATGAAATGATTCCTTTCATTTTTTTTAAAAAAGTTAACAAACTGTATAAATGGTTTTAACCTATATTATAGAAAATATGATTTTTTTTTAAAATACATATTTATGATATAGGGATAAGGATGATAAATAATTCCAAGAAGATGCCTACTTATAGACAACTCAGATAATAAAGAGATTATAATATTAACCTTACCTTGTACTTTTCCTTAGTCGAGGGTAAGTTAACCTCATGTATAATTTATAAATAATTGTTATTAAATTATACATGAATCACATTAATAAATATGATATCATATGGGATCTTTTAATATTTCCTAGTTATTAATATTTCAGAAGTATCATTATTTCAGGTGCTAACTGGTTCATTTTCCATTATATGTTTTGTTACATAAGTAATTTTTTTTATGGATATAATGTACTTGATTAATATCCAAAATGATATAATTTTCTTGAAAATTATTTTTAATCATAAAATTAAAATTATTTTTGAATGGTTATGATGGGGACTGAATCTCATTGAGTTCTTAGAGACGGTAATCTGAACATACGCATGAGTTAAAATATCATTATATTAATAGTGAAATCATATGTAATATAATGGTATATTACATATTAAGAAATATTAACATGTTAAATTTTTTATTTCCTTTAATTAAACTCATTATTATACCAATCCAAATAATGATGTGTTGAATAACCAACTACTCCACAATAAGGAGATGGTAAGCCATACGTACGCACATGTGGCAACTTTTCCATTTATAGGATTGGTAGAATAATGAATATGGTTGTAAAATATATATAATGACATCACGATATGTAGAAGGTACTGGAATTATTATTTAGGTATGGAAAAAACAAAGAAAGAGGAAGCGGAATATGAAAAGATCATTGAAAGAGGTGATTAAATTATTAGTTATTCATTGGGTGCTTCCTTTTGATTTGATCAAATGGCTCCTTAGGTTGGCTTTATATTAAAATTATGGCCTCTAGGATGAGGTGATGGTAGTTGGGATGATATTTGACTATGGGTTGGATGATTAAAAAGGATTTGGCTGTGTGATATTAAAATAAGGGGAAATACCCTATTATAAGAGAGGTGAGGGCCACTTTAGGAAAAGCTTGAAATGTTATTTTTTTATAAAACCATTTTTGTTTATATTGGATAAAAATGGATTTATTTTGAGGATAAGGTGGTTATGGGGAGAAATTATTTCAATCAATTTGTTTAAGACATGTTTAGGTCACCATATTAATCTTATCATTTAGATTTAACTCTTAGTTAAATAGTTTAACTAATAACATGTATTCTTGTATTTTTATATTATATGGTTAATAAACATACTATAAAATTCCAATTAAACCTAAATTGGTTAATTAATTACTTATTTATAATTATATATTTTAATTTTTCAGAATAATATATTTTTAGGAATACTATATTATTTAATAATATAGTATTTGTTTTATAAACTCAGTTATGAAAATATGGAATCTATTTAGTTTTCGGATTTTGTGAAAGTCAAAACACCACGATTACACTGAGAAAAATACATTAAATAAACCATGACATGTCATATTAACCTATAAAATTAGTTTAATTCATTTAATGTCTCATTTTACGTTTATTTGGATATTCATAATATCAATTAACTTAATCTTTCAATAATAAGGTATTTACTTCATCATCATTTTGACATAAATAAATTTAATTAACTAATGACTAAAAAATTTAAATAGAAAAAAATGATAAAGGAAATAATTAATATTTTTAATGAATATTCATAGTCAAATTTATCTTATGTATATCCATATATTAAAATGTTTTAGTTATTAAAATTTAAATGTAACAATTTTAACTCTTCTTTAAATAAAATAAAAATAAAGGTCTTAATCTAATCCATGTGGATCAAAAAATATAATATTTTATTCCTATGGTATATTTCATAATAAATACACTTATCTAGTAGAATTATGACATGTGTTATGGTAACTATAATATCATTTTTCTTTTAATTATAGTATTCACTTTTAACTATGGTAAATAAAATTTAAAATTAACAATTAAAAAATATTTGTTTTCATACTATTGATTCACATTTTACTTACTAATTTCAATCTTGTCTCTTAGATTTTTAATATTCAATTCACAGAAGCGGTAAAATTATGTTTAATGAAAATTTGCAAGGGTGCCTAAAAAGTGGGTAAAAGGCGTTAAATAGTTCAATAAAATTTTATATATTTAATATTATTATAAAAAGACTCCATTGATTTAAATTGAACTAATAATAATATTATGTATCTATTTTGAATTTAAAATAAATTTGAATAAAAAAAATATTTATTTAAATAAAATTCATTTTTAAACCATAATGCAGTGTTTTTCACTGTTCATCAAAAATAGAATGTTTTCAGAAAATTACCAAAACATCACCCATAGATAATTTTGATATTTCAAATTTAAAATTGATGTATGTTTTAAAAAATTCAATACATTGGAGTAGCATTAATTATTTAAAAATTAATTCTTGTTGTCAAAACCAGAAAGCATGTTTTTTTAAGTAAAAACTAATAAAATATTGATTTATATTTACAGCAAATTTAAATGTAAAATTACTTAAAATGAAAAATATTAGATTATGTGATAGAAATATAATGTAATTATACTTTAAAAACATAAAATTGTAAAATTTAAATCTATAAATTGTTAATATTAAAAAACTTGTTTTCAATTTAAATTTAGTATCTTTCATTTTTCATCAAAATATGAAAGTTATAAAAAAACAAGACATTTATCCAAAACAAATTTTGTGTCCCGTTTCTAAATAAGAAGAGTGTTTTGACAAATTTATTATATAAAAGTGTCAAATATTATATTTAATAAGAGTTCAATATTAAAAGGTGGTAAAATTACGTTTTTTTAAATACTTATTTTATAGGAGAAATTGAATTTATTCTTATTTTATTTATTGAAACACATAATATGGATGTTAAAATTATATGAAGAATAGGTAATTCAAAATTAAGTTAATATTATTCATAAATAATTTTTGAACGTCTTGTTTGGTATGTCATGGTGAATTCAAACACAATGTTACATATAGCGTAAGTTGTTTAATTATATTAAAGATATAACATACTATCAAATCCTAAAGTTTGAAAACATATTTGTAGTTATGTAGAGGTATTGTGCCTTGAAATTATTCAACATATTTTATGGGGAAAATCATCATGAATATGACCCACTCCATAGTGCATCTTGGGGTTCCACTCAGTGTAAGGAGGACCCACGCCCTATCCAATAGGGGAAAACATAATAGAAAAAAGATCAGATCCCTATCAATTTTTTGTGTACCGATAAATTAATAGGGGGACCCACCCTAACACCATAAGGGAATACCACATTGTAGATAGTGGACACTCTCCCTAACCCCATACGGTGAACCTCTTATTAGATAGAGGACCTACACCCTAGTTCCATAAGAGGCACCACTCAGTACATAGAGGACCCACACACTAATGTCATAGGGACTTATACATAGTAGAAATTTGAATAACACAATAACGCCATTGGGGGTACAACATATTATATGGAATACACACAAACTAATGTGTTAGGAGGGAGGAACTCTGATGATTATGCCTGAACACATCCATCATCAAGAACTACCTAAATAAGTGTCACACTAAGAATACCTCATACTATATCCCAAAAGATACTATGAATGAAACCATATAATTCTATTTGTAATAAAACACTATATATGATACTCAAGGACAAATATATGAGCCTTTAAAAAGTAGTTGTGAGAGGTATATGGTTCCTATAAGAAGGGAAACATGGAGTGTAATGGGAAACACAAGACATGTTATCCTGCTACGCTGCCTAGTCATGTCCCAACCAATACACTGCTAAATAACCATTTAAACCTACCTTGCATGTAAGGGTACTACCCAAAGAGTATTATCCTTATGAGATCCTTAATATTCTCTTAATCATGTCCATGAGATCATCCTCGTGTCAATAGTACACGTCGTGTAGCCATGTTTTTTCAGAAGGGTAGATCTCTTTCTAGATTACCAGATCCACCTTTTCTTCATCCGTCTATGGATTTTTAACTAAAATCGAAGGGGTAATCCATATTTCTTCATTTCAAGACATTTTTTTGTAGGAAATCAGATCCATCGATCCATGGGGGTTCAATGTATGCCCCAAACTGTAGAGACCCTAAGCTTGACGTACATAGACATTACATTACATTTGCGGAATACTTAGTACATAACAAAAACACACACACAAGGACCGCAATAGTTTAGTGTCTTTGGAAACTCGGAATATAATCTTCTAATCGTGTTGAAAGATCTTCAACATCTCCCATAAAGATCTTCTTCTTTTTTTAACCTAAATCCTTTCTTTATATCCTGGGGAAAAGAAAACACAAAAAGGGTGATCTCAAATGCTTAGTAAGGGTAAACAAAAGAAATATCAATCACATCATATTCATAAGAACATATCTTTTGGAAATCTTAACCTGCAAAAGAGATCATAATTTCATAACATGGGATAAATCATAGTAGTGAAATGTAATCCCAATAATCATAACATAAAACATGAAACTTTGTGGCATACACACATAATCATAGAGAATCATTTCTTATTAGTCAGGACTCATTGTCAGGACTATCTTAGTGGACAAAGTCCCTTTCGGAACCGAGTTCACTCCTCATTTCAATCTTGTTTAACTGAACCATTATAACCTACTGTTCCAGCCATGTCTATCTCATGAGATATAAAATCTTTACCCAATGCATTGGAGGGAGATATAGGTCCCACCCATCTCATAATGATACCATTCTTATGTGTTCCACAAAATCATAAATCATACATCATTTCATAACCCATGTATTAAAAATGGGATTCTTAAACAACATGACATCATAAAACAATTCATATATGATAAAGGATTTCATAAAAATAATTAAATCACAACAAAATCAAATAAATTTAATAATATGGATAGAAACATAACCCAATATTATCTTAGATGGAAAATAATATTGATAAAACACTTGAACTCCATTCTTGAGGAAAATATCCTTTCTACTTCAAAAAAATTTTCCTTTCTTAACAAGTCATACAATTTTAAACTAAAAGTAGTTGATTGAAAAAAAACTTGAAAACTTGTAAAGTAATCTTCTTGGAAATAATGTTTTAAAAATCCATTCATGTCGTATAAGTTAAATAAAACATTCTTCTCGTACTTTTTTTGGAAAAGTCAAAAAGTACCTCGTACGAAAAACGAAAAAAGATTCCTTTCATATCCTTTACTAAAAACTCACCAAAGGTTAAAATTGGATTTAAATAATTGTAGGTGGGTGTAAAAAATATTACATATTGAGGGAACATGTACGTGGATGATAAAATACACCCCAGTAAATACCAAAGTATAAACAATCTCAGATAAAAATGAGATTGTGATATTTTCCCTTACCTTAGGTCCGATTTGCTTCGTAAGTTTCTGAACCTCCTGTATAATGATTTAAATAATGTTATTGACTTATTCCAGAATCATACTTATTGTTATGATATCATATATGGTAATATTATTAGCTTTTTATTAGTAATATTTCATTACTACTAGTTATTTCGGGTGTTTATTACTTTTTGTTCTTATGCGTGTTTTATCGAATAAATTCATATTCTTCTCATTAGGTTATAGATACATAATTTCCAGAATGGTATTAGTGTAATATTTATCATATTCATTCATTCAATTCATTTATATAATCATTATGAAATGAAGATCATGTAGAACGAGTCGCATCACATCGTGGAGATGGTATTCCGTACGTATGCACGAGTGATGATATCATTCCTATGATCGTGGAATTGTATTGGAGTGTATGTATACTATTTCAGAATCAATATAACTTTATAATAGTCAAATATAGTCATTATTTACACCATTATACCCAT
Organism: Viscum album; assembly: GCA_963277665.1. NCBI lineage: Eukaryota > Viridiplantae > Streptophyta > Magnoliopsida > Santalales > Viscaceae > Viscum > Viscum album. The sequence continues at coordinate 2,116,549,134 of OY728147.1, forward strand.
TCAATTAAGGTGGTGGTGGAAAATAGATTACACCACGGCATGGAGACAATATTCCGTACGTACGCACGCGCGGTGATTTCTTTTTCCGTAGGATGGATAGATGGTGAAATAGGGTTGTTTCATACTTATAAAAACATATCAGTATATGAGTGATACTGATGTTATTACTTCATAATGAAACAACTAAAGAAGAATAAGTGGAAGAAGAAATAAACATGGAAGAATCGGTAACGGACATTACCTCTTCTTTGAAGTGCTTCTTTGAGACCTCCTTTTAGGGCACTAAAATAGGTATTTGAAGAAGACCAAAACCTCTAGGATGTGTCTAGGGAAGTTTAAAGGATAAATTGGCAGGGGTTGGCCGAGATTTAAGGCTCAAAGTGGTGTGAGGAAGAGGGGGAGGAGGTGCCCTTTTATAAGGGAGGAGAGGGGCACCTTTGGAATAACTAAAAATATTATTTTATTATAAATTCAAATTCGGTTTTTAATAGCTCCAAATTGATATATTTCGAAGCTAAGGTGGTTAGGGGTCCTAATCCTCTCATCCAATAGAATTTAGACAAGTTTATGTATCAATTTTAACCTTATCATTTAGATTTAACTTTAAGTTAGATAATTTAACTTTTACCGTGTCTTCTTGTTTTCTTACACTATAAGGTCAATAAACATAGTATATCAAGACAAACTAACCCCAAGTTGTTTATTATTAAAATATATAACCTTATCTAAGTCATTTTTCCGAACCTTAGATTTTTAGGAATAAAAGAACAATTAATAATATAATATTTGTTTTAAAAACTATTTTATGTCAATTTTGACACTATTTAGTAATTGATTTTTGTGAAAATCATAACAGAATGATTAGTTCGAACAAAGTTACTTAAATCAATACTAACATGTCATATTAACCTAGAAAATTATTATAATTCATAAAAAGTATCAAATTACATTTATTTGGGTATTTATAACATCAATTATGTCAATATTTCCTTAATAAGATAATTACTTCATCATCATTGTGTCACAAATAAATTAAATTATTTAATGAATAAAAATTATAAATAAAATACCATTATGTTGGAAATCGTTTTATATTTCTAATTAATATTTATAGTCGAATTTATCTTATTTATAACCCCATATTAGAAATGATTTACTTATTAAACTTTGATTTTAACTATTTTAACCCTTCTTTAAAAAAATTAATAATAAATGTCCTAATCTAATCCAAGTGGGCCTATATGGTTATATTTTATTCCTAAGGTTGTTTTGGGTCGAATTACACTTATCCAATAGAATTATGACATGTGTTAGGGTAATAATAATAACACTTTTACCCTTAATTACCCTATTTACTTTTAACCGTGGTAAAAAAAGTAAAATGTTACTATTAACCAAAAATTATTTTCATCTCATTGAACCACATTTTAGTCTTTGATATTAACCATGTCTCTATGATTTTAGAAATTCCACTCACAGAAGCGGTAAAATTAAGTTTTATGAAAAATTCAGTTTTTTTTAACTACCACTTAGTGGTTTCACTATTCATCAAAAATTGAAAGTTTTCAGAAAAATATCAAAAATTAGGCCTAAGCTATATTTTATATTATGAATTAAAAAATGAGGTTTATTTTACCAAATTCAAAACATATCAGTTACATTAACTAAATTAATTCTCGTCATTAAGACAAATAGCGTGTTTTTAAGAGATAAGAACTATCAAAAGATTGACACTTGTTTATGTCTGGTTTAAATGTGAAATTACATCCAATGGAAAAAATTGTATTAAGTTGTAAGAATATATTCTAAATATACTTTAAAACCACTCAAATTAATAATTTATCACTATTAATTATTTTGATTAAAAAAGTTGTTTTTAATAATTTTCACTATTCATCAGAATATGAAAGTTATCCGAAAAGTACCAAAATTTCACCCTAAGCTAATTTTGATATTCCGAATCCAAAAATGAAGTCCATTTTGAGAGATAAAATTTCTAAAATTTAAAAAGGTGGTTATTACTATTCATAATGACTAGTTTTAATAATATTTTAATAGCATATCGTTGTTTAGTGAAACTCGGTATTACGTACTACACACGCTATCGAGGAAGGTCGCGATTGTGTGTAATGAAAGGCAAGTCAAAGATGTGTGTTGTGAAAGCTCCTTTTGGTGTAGCGTAAAACACAAGACATTAATGAAATTAAAAAGAATGTTTTTCATAAAATCTCGGGGTGTTGCATTCTACCCCCCTTAAAATGAATTTTGCCCTCGAAATTCGTCGGGGTTATAAATGGTTTACTACTTGAAATTTTATTTAATAGAAACCTACATTGTAAAAATGAATACCAAAACCATTCTTTAAAAACAAAATTATGAAACATGATGTTTACCCAAATAAACTAATCACTGGGTTTCCACATAGGTGAAAATATGGATATGGAAGAGAAATCTCACCATCATGTTCTGTTGGAGAGTGGTAGAGAACATGGCTATGGAAAATCTAGAAATCATAGAGCCATAAATTTGTGATGATCTAAGGTACCATCTGATTCATCAAGTACAAGAGCACTAGGACAACATTTTTGGTTTTCAAGATCGTTTCCCTAAAGTTAATGAAATTGGAATTAGAAGAAATACTTTCATGATTTCGGTATAGTCTCACCGTTGGTCGTTATTTGGACAATTTCCACTTCATCTATTAAAGAAATGAAGTTGAATTTGTCATTCGTGATGTGTTATAAGATCAAGTGATAGAATGATGGGTCATTCCATCTGTCTCAAACAAAAGGTTAGAAAAGTTATCAAAAAATGCATAAGTGCATCTATAGTGAGATTAATAATATATGGTTCCTAAAATGGACTTATACTTCATATATCATACTTCTTAATATAATAAAACTAGTTTCTACTAAACAGGTACTTCTTATAGGCCAGTGGTAGGCGATAAAGGCCAGTCGCACTTCGGTTGTGGGTTCGATTCCCATGGCCTTGTCCGACGTGATGGGCTGTCGCCCGTCCTGCTGGTTGTCCTTTTTCTAAAACTATATTAATATAACATCCCATAAATAATATCGAAAAACTTATATCCTTAAACAATACTAACTTATGCCCAACATAATCAATTCCAATCTTTAGGCTTATCCATAATACTGCAATCCACTCTCATAATATAGTGAAAATGATTACCAGAGATTTAATACCATCGTTGATCCCCATTTATCATAAGATATGTCTTGTTGGTCACATTCCAGACATTCAAAGGCCTTAATCATGTATTTTCTTGAATACCCATTGAACCTTAGTGAAAACATGAATGCAGTTAAAAGTTAACACTTTCCACATATCAAAATCCTCAAAATTCTATATACTCAAACATGATATCACTTAGTCCTTATATCAATCATGAGCTCATGAATACTGTCAAATATTTCATTTTCTCATTTTCCCTTCATTATGCGCATATCATCTTTTTCCCAAAAATATCTCAATTACTTTCCATGGTTACCAGTACCATAAAATTATTGAAAACCACAATATACCAATACATAAATATTCCAATATTCCACGATACTATATACAACATTATTCTGGAATCCCATTATATAATCATTCCACCACATCTTTATCATATTCAACATTGCCAATGGCGATCGCATGTGACTTCCCTTTGTCCATTTCCTTAAGTGGTTGCTCATGTCGATCATCACTAACCCTTGGATTAGGGAATTTATTAGAATAATGCCACATTTCCTTGCACTTGAGGCATTGAAGTGTATGGGGTTAATTCTGTGTATCCCTTCCTTTGTTTGCATCATTAGACATCTTCTTCCCATCATTGCGGTATTCAAATGCCCGATGACATTCCTTTCCACATTTGAAACATTTACTTGTCCCTTTAAGACAATCTCCACCATGATTTGTTCCAAACATTGAGCACAAGGAAACATTCATCTTTTTTTCACCATTATTCTGAGATTTCTCCTTGAAATCCATCTTTCGTTTCTTGTCAAAACTATGAGATGGATAAGTAACACCAACTTCCATTTCTACCTTGATAGCACAACGCACAATTTCTTCATAGCTACTGAAGTCTCTTATAGCTAATGCCCTTCGAAGATTTGGTTTTAAGCCACTGAAAAATCGATCAACTTTACTTTCAGGTTGGATGATAAATCCAGATGCATACCTTCCAAGCCTTGTAAAATTCGCTTTGTATATACCAACAGATTCATCATACTTTTTCTTTAGTTCAAGAAAATCCTTCTCCATCTTTGTTCGAAGAATACGAGGGAAGTACTTATTGAAAAATAAGTTCTTGAACTCGTCCCATTCCATGGACTCAATTTCATCTCTTGGCCTTGTATTCTTGATAAGATTCCACCATTGATTAGCATCACCTTCCAAACGATACACTGCTAAGATGAATTTATCATGTTCAGAACATTGAATAACTGAAAATATATTTTCAGTAGTACTGATCCATTGTTCAGCAACAAGTGGATCAGAAGACCCACTGAAAGAAGGTGGACGTTGCCTTATAAAGGACTCAATAGAATATTGTTCCCGTCTTTTCTCATTTGGAAGTCCAGAATGATTCATAGCTTCTATAAGTATAGAAATAAGATTTTTCACCCCATATCCCATAAAATTTGTTTATTCAGGAGGACAATCATTGCATTGTAAATTGCATTGATCAACACGGTTCCTTCAGGTTCCAGCCATCATCTAAAACCCAAAAAGAATAGTGTGAGAAGAAAAAATCATAATAAAGGGGGAGAAACTTCAATATCTAACATCTTTGGTTTAATATAATATCATTACCATAGTTCTAGGACTATATCCTATATGTATACTTATCCTTAGAGACATCCCTAGACATACCTTAGAAATATCTCTAGGGATCTCACTAACATTTTCGCATCCTTATTTTCAAAGGTTGACTAATCTTTTCCTCTGATACCAACTGTAGAGACCCTAGGCTTGACGTACATAGACATTACATTACTCTTTCGGAATACTTAGTACATAACAAAAACACACACCCAAGGACCTTAATAGTTTAGTGTCTTTGGAAACTCGGAATATAATCTTCTAATCGTGGTGAAAGATCTTCAACATCTCCCATAAAGATCTTCTTCTTCTTTTTAACCTAAATCCTTTCTTTATATCCTGGGGAAAAGAAAACACAAAAAGGGTGAGCTCAAATGCTCAGTAAGGGTAAACAAAATAAATATCAATCACATCATATTCATAAGAACATATCTTTTGGAAATCTTAACCTACAAAAGAGATCATAATTTCATAACATGGGATAAATCATAGTAGTGAAATGTAATCCCAATAATCATAACTTAAAACATGAAACTTTGTGGCATATACACATAATCATAGAGAATCATTTCTTATTAGTCAAGACTCATTGTCAAGACTATCTTAGTGGACAAAATCCCTTTCTGAACCGAGTTCACTCTTCGTTTCAATCCTGTTTCACTGAACCGGTATAACCTACCATTCCAGCCATGTCTTTCTCATGAGATATAAAATCTTTACCCAATGCATTGGAGGGAGATATAGGTCCCACCCATCTCATAATGATACCATTCTTATGTGTGCCACAAAATCATAAATCATACATCATTTTATAACCCATGTATTAAAAATGGGATTCTTAAACAACATGACATCATAAAACAATTCATATATGATAAAGGCTTTCATAAAAATAATTCCATCACAACAAAATCAAATCAATGTAATAATAGGGATAGAAACATAACCCTATATTATCTTAGATGGAAAATAATTTTGATAAACACGTGAACTCCATTCTTGAGGAAAATATCCTTTCTACTTCAAAAACATTTTCCTTTCTTAACATGTCATACAATTTTAAACAAAAAGAAGTTGATTAAAAATAAACTTGAAAACTAATAAAGTAAGATTCTTGGAAATAATGTTTTATAAATCCATTCATGCCGTATAAGTTAAAAAAACATTCTTCTTGTACTTTTTTCGGAAAAGTCAAAAAGTACCTCGTACAAAAAACGACAAAAGATTCCTTTCATATCCTTTACTAAAAACTCACCGAAGGGTAAAATTTTATTTAAACGATTGTAGGTGTATGTAAACAATATTATATATTGAGGGAACATGTACATGGATGATAAAATACACCCTAGTAAATACCAAAGTATAAACAATCTTGGATAAAAATGAGGTTGTGATGTTTTCCCTTACCTTAGGTCCGATTTTCTTCGTAAGTGTCTGAACCACCAGTATAATGATTTAAATAATGTTATTGACTTATTCCAGAATCATAATTATTGTTATGATGTCATATATAGTCATATTCTTAGCTTCTTATAAGTAATATTTCATTAATACTTGTTATTCGTGTGTTTATTACTTTTTGTTCTTATGCGTGTTTTATCGAATTAATTCTTATTCTTCTCTTTAGGTTATAGATACATAATTTCCAGAATGGTATTAGTGTAATATATATCATATTCATTCATTAAATTCATTTATATAATCATTATGAAATGAAGATCATGTAGAACGGGTCGCATCACATCGTGGAGACGGTATTCTATACGTACGCACGAGTGATGATATTGTTCCTATGATTGTGGAATTGTATTGGAGTGTATGTATAATATTTCAGAATCAATATAACTTTATAGTAGTCATATATAGTCATTATTTACACCATTATACCCATTCAAGTAAGGTGGTGGTGGAAAATAGATTACACCACGGCGTGGAGATGGTATTCTGTGCGTACGTACGTGCGGTGATTTCTTTTTCCGTAGGATGGATAGATGGTGAAATAGGGTTGTTTCATACTTATAATAACATATCAGTATATGAGTGATACTTATGTTATTACTTCATAAGGAAAAAACTAAAGAAGAAGAAGTTGTAGAAGAAATAAAGATGAAAGAATCGGTAACGGACATTACCTCTTCTTTGAAGTGCTTCTTTGAGACCTCCCTTTAGGGCACTAAAATAGGTCTTTGAAGAATACCCGAACCTCTAGTATGTTTATAGGGAAGTGTAGAGGATAAATTGGCAGGTTTTGTCCGAGCTTGAAGGCTCAATGTGGTGTGAGAAAGAGGGGGAGGAGGTTCCCTTTTATAAGGGAGGAGAGGGGCACCTTTGGAATAACTAAAAATATTATTTTATTATAAAGTCAAATTCGGTTATTAATATCTCCAAATTGATATATTTTGAAGCTAAGGTGGGTAGGGGTCGAAATAAACTCATACAATAGAATTTAGACAAGTTTAGGTATCAATTTTAACCTTATCATTTAGATTTAACTATAAGTTAGATAATTTATCTTTTACCGTGTCTTCTTATTTTCTTACACTATAAGGATAATAAACTTACTATATCAAGCCAAAAGAACCCAAAGATGTTTATTATTAAAATATATAACCTTATATAAGTCATTTGGCTGAACCTTAGATTTTTAGGAATAAAATAAAAATTAATAATATAATATTTGTTTTAAAAACTATTTTATGTCAATTTTGACCCTATTTAGTAATTGATTTTTTTGAAAATCGTAACAGAATGATTAGTTTGAAACAAGTTACTTAAATCAATAATAACATGTCCTATTAACCTATAAAATTAGTTTAATTCATAAAAAGTCTCAAATTACATTTATTTGGGTATTTATAACATCAATTATGTCAATATTTCATTAATAAGATAATTACTGCATCATCATTGTGTCATAAATAAATTAAATTATTTAATGTCTAAAAATTATAAATAAAATACCATTATGTTTAGAATCGTTTTATATTTCTAATGAATATTTATAGTCGAATTTATCTTATGTATAACCCCATATTAGAAATGATTTACTTTTTAAACGTTGATTTTAACTATTTTAACCCTTCTTTAAAAAAATTAATAATAAATATCCTAATCTAATCCAAGTGGGCCTAAATGGTCATATTTTATTCCTAAGGTTGTTTTTGGTCGAATTACACTTATCCAATAGAATTATGACATGTGTTAGGTTAATAATAATAACACTTTAACCCTTAATTACCCTATTTACTTTTAACAGTGGTAAAAAAAAGTAAAAAGTTACTATTCACAAAAAAATTATTTTCATCTCATTGAACCACATTTTATTCCTTGATATTAACCATGTCTCTCATATATTCTAAATTCCACTCACAGAAGCGGTAAAATTATGTTTTATTAAAAATTAAGTTTTTTTTAACTACCACTTAGTGATTTCACTATTAATCAAAAATTGAAAGTTTTCAGAAAAATATCAAAAATTAGACCTAAGCAATATTTGATATTATGAATTCAAAAATGATTTTTATTTTACAAAATTCAAAACATATCAGTGACATTAACTAAATTAATTCCCGTCGTTAAGACAAATAGCATGTTTTTAAGAGATAATAACTATCAAAAGATTGACACTTGTTTATGTCTGGTTTAAATGTGAAATTACATCCAATGGAAAAAATTGTATTAAATTGTAAAATATATTCTAAATATACTTTAAAACCACTCAAATTAATAATTTATCAATATTAATTATTTTGATTACAAAAGTTGTTTTTATTAATTTTCACGATTCATCAGAATATGAAAGTTATCCGAAAAGTACCAAAATTTCACCCTAAGGTAATTTCGATATTCCAAATCCAAAAATGAAGTCCATTTTGAGAGATAAAATTTCTAAAATTTTAAAAGGTGGTTATTACTATTCATAACGGCTAGTTTTAATAATATTTTAATAGCATATCGTTGTTTAGTGAAACTCGGTATTGCGTACTACACACGCTATAGAGGAAGGTCGCGATAGCGTGTAATGCAAGGCAAGTCAAAGATGTGTGTTGTGCAAGCTCCTTTTGGTGTAGAGTACAACACAAAACATTAATGAAATTAAAAAGAATATTTTTCATAAAATCTCGGGGTGTTACACAAACTCCCACACATCTTTCATGTGCCACACCAAACACCACTTCAAAACCCAAATCCACATAGTATACATAAAAAACCACAGATCCCTTGAATTAATCCCTAATTATCCAATACATTAATTTCATGTTATTCCTCCATGAATATGGGGTCCAATTCAGATAGGTCCTTCATGATAATGTCGAACTGAGACTCCATAGGACGATCAGTGATGACGGGAAATAATTATTGTGAAAAATACAAAAAAATATGCACCATTTTTTCCCAAGAATTCTTGGCCAATGAATAAAACTTAGGATTCCAAGGGGTGTAAAAAATAAAAAAAAATAGTTTAAAACCAAAAGATAGGTGTGTGAAAATGATATATTTAATGCAGATTATGAGATTAGTTTAATCTTGATATATGTATTTAATCAATTGGGACAAAATCCACATATTTAATATTTATAACTAGATATTGGGTCATTGGGTGACAATTAAATTGAATGCCAACAAATGAGAGGGTTCTTCTCATTTGTTGTTCCTCGATCAATCTTGATATAGAGTCTCTTCATCATCTGAGTCTAATTTTCCAATGAGATGATGGAATAAATATCCTCTCAATTGTCCCTAGGTTATATAACTGAACTAAATTATATTCTATATTAAAAAATTATATAGGTATTCACAGATAGATCGTTTAATTAAATAAATTAATTCAATGATGTTTTTTTTAAATGTACCCGTGAATAGTTATTTTATCCAAAATCCCCATGCCAATGATCTTTTGTCCATGTCTAGGGAAAGACTCAAATTTCATATGAAATCATGGCCATATATTATTTTTCTAAAACATTGTTAATGATTTATCCCATTTTATATTATAATAATTTCATACATAATATAACATATATTTTATATTATTAGAAAATTAATTCTATTTACACAATGCCTCAGAATATCATGTTGTCACTACGCATGGCTGAAAAAAATATTTGTATATATATTTCGAAGTATTAAATTGAAAAAACATAGTATATACATAATCCTCAAATAATTTTAGACTCTTTTAAGTTTATTATTGAATAAAGGAGTATAATGATCTATTATTGCCTACTCCTACCTAGCATAGTGATCAGAGACCTTGATTTCCATCATGTTACCCTACTATTCATGATTGAAAGTACTGGGGAGAGCCCTATTGGAATGTATGTAAAATCCAATTATGAGGGAAATGAATCTGAATTGAATAGAAATAAAGAAGTACCATAATATCTAAATAGTTTGAACAATTATAGAGATATGTAAATAAGATATATTTATTTAAGATTTTATATTACTCAATCAAAGAAGGGGGTATCATTAGCTTAACCACTATGGGAATTGTGTTCCATCATCTATGTTTTTATAGAATAATAAAATGAAAACAATGGAAAAACACCACATCCCTTAATCAGAAGCAATTTTCATATTATTTCGCTCATTATAGTGAAATGATCCTGATTTTATATAAATATGATCCAAGATCATTAGAATGCTTAAAAATGATCAGTATAAGTAGAACATACTATATTGATTTCCTTTGTTCATTTATGAAATTCCATCCCAACTTCATTTCCAAGACCAAAATAGTTATCCTTCATTGTACGTTAGGGACATGTCTAATTTCAGGTTAAGGATGGATTTATCTATGTTGATGAATTTTTAAATCAACATTACTCTCCTACCATGATTTAGTTTCATATTAATTCGATATTAATTATACTAGAAATATTTTCAGTAGATCATGACATCAGTGGGAATCTAATTCTATTGAAGTGACAAAGATGATATATATTCTATATTTAGTTTGGTTTGTTTATTACATTGTATTAATTATATTTTTTCTTAGTAACATAATTGGGATTTTGAAAAGTATTCCTAAATGATGGGTCTTTATTTATACAACTAAAATGAAATATCAAGGTAGATTATCATGATGTTGACCTTGCAAGAAACTTAAATATGGATAATTCTACATAATTATTAAATATTTCATGGGTAAAATCCACAATGGGGATTTTGAATTAATTAATGAGTGATGATATGGACTGCCATGGTTTATCATTTGTCCAATGTGAATTTCTAAAATTTCATTTTTTTAAACTACATTAAGACTTACAATTCAATGTTTATTTATACTTAGTGAAAAATATAGAGATCATACCAATGATGTGATACAATCAATGTTAAAGTATTATTCTCAACATTCATGTCTTATTCTCATGTATAAATTCTTATTCCTATGATCTTTTGAAATTTTTCTTATATATAAAGACTATTGATTGTGTAAAATGCTTTGTGATCATCTATATAACCTTATAATGATATAAATCATTAAAGTGGATATGTACTATAAAAATTATAATGCTTATAAACATTACATTATTTCATGGTTAAATCTGTATGATCAAGTATATTTAGTTATATATTGACATAAATCTAATTGAAGGTACAAAATCATTAGAGGAGGGGCATATTACCTTGAAAAAAGTTCATGTGGTCATTTGGGATAGGTCTTTTTATAGTGTGTTGCGTGACCCTTTTGCAGTTAGTTAAGAGTTCTCCTTCTTGTCGCCTGAGATTTTCAGAAGTATTTATTTTATTTTCCTTATTATGGTTTGTTGGACCTTTTCAAAAAATTGAGAATTAATATACAAAGTAAAAAATAAGTTTTCATTATGTTGGTAATGATCTAATTAATTTCAAACAGAATTAGAATTATATCACTAATAAAAAATATCATATTAAAACATTAAAATCCTAATTTTAATCAATTTATATATTTTAATTAATTGAAAAAATAAATTAATCAATTAAAATTTTATTATTAAATATCATTTACCAATTAATTATAGAATAAATCCAAAATTGAATAAAGTATAATAATTTTTGTATTAAAATAACAATAAACTATAATTTCAAATTTTGAATCATTATATGGTCTTGATCATTAATTAAGAAATTAAATAATTTAGTTAAAAGTAATGCATCATGATTGTTATCAAATATGTTATGCATTGAAAAAAACTAATAAAAATATAATAATTTTCCATGTTTTTTATAATTGGGGGGGGGTTATTTATCAACAAAATATAGTTAAAAATATGAGAATCCTAGCTCTCATCACTCTCCCACAAATAAAATATTTCACTCCTAAGAAATATTGTGTATTATGTTATTTTAATAGATATATATTACATATCATTAAACACACAATATATAAAAAAATATCATGAATATTTCAATTATTTGAATCACCATTCCTCTATAATATAATTAATTAATTTTTACAAAACATATTTCCAATTATTAATGAAATATAAGAAATATACCATATGTGGTTTCAAATTGATTATGTATAAAGTGTACCATAAACTTTTTTATATTATTTATAGTTGGTAGAATATACTCAAATTTTCTTGTTAGCACCCACAAATTTGAATCATGTCTGTTTTTGGACATCATATTATATTTCCACAGGTCTTCCATTGATAGATCATAAGCATTCCTTGGTTGGTATCTTAATGAATATTGAGATATCTGACACTAAAAGTATGATGGAATACAATATATCTGAAATCAATGTTGTACGGTATGTCTTTATGGTTGATGATTTCCAACTTCATATTGAATGTTGTAATACTATATGCTTCATAGATCTATGATTGGATACTATAGGTATTATATTTGGTACATAAAATCACAACATGGTATTGATTTCAGAAAACCATCAGTTTAGCAGTCTAATGAATAATAGAGTTCAAGACCCATGGATGGATTAAAGGTGTGGTATATGTAGATTTCAAAAAAAATATCTCATTAGAGAGATAATTTTTTCAATTTATTTTAAATATAGAATAGTTATAACTAATAACCTCATGAAATCCCATTGTCGTGGTTATAAAATTGAGTTGTTTATAAATTTTTTAAAATTTACATTTTCAATCATATGGCATAATAATTGGACTCATTGATTAGTTCTCTTCCTGAGGAATCATCTAGAATTTTTGAGTTACTATCTACCATTGTTTTGTATAAGAAAAATTGGAAATGATGTTCATTATAGTTTGGTTGTGGATGATATTCTCTCAAATGGTGTAATCATAACCCAAATTGAAAAGGGGTTATCTAATAATATATTTTATTTTAAAAATGCCATTATTTACCTATGAACAAATGATACAAGGAATTAATTATGGAAAATTACATTATGTATTTTATTCCTTGTTTTTATATACTTAGGCATGAGGTTATAGAGACACACCATTGTAGATCCTTCATGGAAGAATGGGAAAACCTTCAATAAGAATTTTTCTTCTACATATCTTATAGTTTGAAGCTAATGAAAACTTCTCCAAATTATATAATGTGACTATTAGCATACTCTTCTTTTGAACCATGAAAATATGGTAGGAATTAGTTCATTACCACTTTCTAATCAATGTACTCTTGTTTATTCGGTAGTTTAATCTAATTATTGATTTTAATATTACATGCATGATTCTTTCTCAATGTCGTATATTATTGAGCTATATTTTCTCTTAAGTTTTAACTTACAAGGGAAATTCATATGAAGAAGAAACATTAAGTGAAAGGGTTAGTGAATGGAATTATGAAAATCAATCAATCAACTTCATAAGTGATTTTTAAAGATCAATGTACTTCCAAAATAGTTCATTAATCCTTCATACAAACTAATTTTGGTGATATTAAAAAGATTGAGTCAATTTTTGAAATCAATTTTTAAACATTTGAACAAAACACAAGCCCCATTATCATAAATTCTATTATAATAAGCACAATATCGCATTTTCAAAATTAATTTAAATTTGTACATGAATTAAATGAAAATATTAGTGAGACTGAGGTTTTCCTTGAAGAGGACAATGTTTTTGTATGTTCATATCATGATTAATTGTTTTAATATGTAGGAAATATAGATTAATTTTATTTTTTAAGTACTATTTTGAAAAAATGGAACACCATTTAATTCCCATTTACATCATTCTAAATCATGATTTCATTCTATAACTCTCTTATATACTCCGTAACCATGTGAATCCTCCCTTAATTATCATCTTTTAAGAGTTATGTCTTGAATAAAAGACTATAATGATCATGTTCACTATAATATCAAATATCATAGTGATTGAAGGCGTCTAATCACCCTTAGATTACCCCACGATAATTTATCATAAGTAGTAGAGAGAATCCAATTAGTATATTTTTGTAATATAGCGTTGAGGGATGTATAATTAAATATGAAATTAAATAATAAAATAAAATAATTTATAAATAGTTCACACAATTATAAACATTAACACAAAATATATACTAACATTAAATGTATTAATCATTGACAGGGGAAATGGGGGTCTTCTTAGCTCGCCAACGAAGGAATTTAGTGTCAAATAACTAGTGTCATTAAAATAAATTATTTTATATAAAATTATAAACATCACCTCAAGTCTCAATAAAAAAAATAGAAGTAGTAACCTTATCATTGTAATAAATCACCTACTTATAGAATAATTATCTAGGATATTTGGTTATTTTAAAATTTACCATGTGATTATGAAATACATCATTAAATTCATCTTTCCAATCCAAGACTTGTGGGAAATTTCTAAAAATTAGTGTTGCTCATAAATTAATTATTTTTCCTAGAATATTTGATATTTTATCAGTTTTTGGTTCAAGATTATTTATCTAGGTACATAAAGTTTTCCATCAATTTTCTCTTATAACTAGGTTTTATATTAGTTCAACAATAATTGGATCAAAAATACTGTTGTACACCACGACATTGGTGGGTATCAAATTCTTTTCAATAGAAGATGAAAATACATGTGATGGATCTTGTTTGGGTTGATTTTATATTGTGACTATGTGGATATGGGATCAATAAATAACATGGTATTTTGTGACTCATGATTGGAAAAGTGGGTCTATAATAAAATTTCTAGTATACAATGATAATATATATCATCCTGATTTTGTCTTTATAAGTGTATTTGTTATGCAAGATTTTTTTTTCTTGAAAATAATAATGGTTAAAATCCACATGGAAGAATTTGAATGGTTGTATGCATGTATACATGGAGGCCCATGGCTCAACATGATTTCCTTGTTGAATTTTCAAATTTCAATTTTTTTGAAACACTCATGAATCCTTATATTTTTGTGAATCTTTACAATCCCCTACAATTTTTTGATGATATTCTAGAAAAAAAATTATTCTCAAGGATAAGGTATTATTCTAATGATTAATGTGTTGTGACCATGTTTGAAGTAATACACTCATGATTCATTGAAATATTTGGGAGTCTTAAACCCTTATGATGCAAGACATTGTTTTACAATCATGTTAAAAACATATGATCTAGTAAATAATTACGATTGGAATATTTTATGAATACATCAAATACATAAATCATAATTTTCATTCCTTGGTAAATCCTTACAATCTGGGACAATTTTTTTAGTTCTTACATAAATATAATCATTGGTGTGTTATCTTGAGAGAAGGTTCATTGAGTCTCAAACACATGTCTTGGGGTTAGTTGGGATGTATAATATTGTTGTTAGTTTCATGAAAATTCTGTTCATATTTACCCTTATGGTAACCTGAGTGTTTGAGATTTGATTATTTAATGTTCCTTTCTGTAGTAAATTTGATCCATTTATAAATTTCAACATCTATATTCATTATAAAAAAATAACATTGCATAGTTTTTGGAATGTTTATATTAATTTAAACAATAATTAATACAACTGAAATATTTCATATTTGACTGTTATCACTATAATTAACTTCTGAATATATATTTCAACATTTCACTTCAATCCAAAATTAATTAATCTATTAAAATTTATATTTTAATAAATTTATAAATTCGAGTCAAATTACACTATGGAATAAAATAATTTAATTTAATTTTTTAATTTTCATAAAAAATGTTTTTCCAAAATTTGATTCAAAATATTTATTTCATTTTTGAAAAAGTATATTGAATAATATAATAACCATATTTTCATTATGTTATAAATTTAGTATTTCCTTTTTTAAAATTAATAACAAAATTGAATTTCTATGGTTTTAACTGATTTAGGTTGTAAATTTTCAATGAATAATAGTTACTAATTATCAAAAAGATGGATCACAAAAATGGTACATCAATACATCTTATATTTATTAGAGTAAGAGAGAATTAGAGTTTTAGTTTAGAGAATATGTGTTACTGATTATATAATCACTTCATGGGAAGAATATTTATGGATAATATATTAAGATGTCTCTTTTGGGTTTTTTGTTTTTGAGGTGTTAAAATATGTCTACGAGGTTGTCTATCATTATTAAATTCCCCGAAATTATATTAAATCCATTATTTTGTTTCCAATTTTAAGAATATTTTTAGTATCTACAATTTGACTCCAATGTTATTATTTAAAATGATTTGGATGTTGTAAAAAGAAAAATATTCATGGGGTGTCTAGTTGAGAAACAAGTTTACCCTAAGATGATGTTTCAAGGATGGGTAAATACCATGGTTTTCAATTTGTGTAGATATGATGGAATATAAAATTATATTTGGGATTATAAACCAAAAATTAACACTCAATACCATAAGGTAGTTTCACCCATTTTTCTATGTTTATGAGATGTTTGATTCAGTGTTGAATTGATAGAGATAAAACAATAAATACTATATTCTCTAAAATTATTGATGCATGTTTCTCGATGATCATGTTTTCTATATTTTTTAAGAATCTCCATGGGGATGTTGATGCATTATGGTTTTTTATTGATTATATGATTGATCTTTATTCTTAAAAATGAGAATAATTTGAGATGTATATAACCAAATTAGGCAACCCTTCTAAGACTAGTATGTTTTGTATTTTATATTTTGGTGGTTTTTATAGAGGATTAGTAGAAGGAAGGATGATTTTTATCATGTCCTGAGTTATATGGGTGGTTTCACGGCATGTACATAGCTTTTTTAATTTAATAGTTGGCAGTAATATAGGGTTGTTCTATAGTATAGTTTTTCACATTGTCAGTGGATGAGTCACAACATAGATCTTGTATTATATAATAGTGCATAATCCATCATATTTTTGGGTTGTGAAATTTTATGGAAGAAGTTTGGTTGTGGTATGAGGAGTGATATCTAGGACATGATAGCTTCTTGGTTTCCCTATTTTATGGGTTAGTAGGTATATAAGGGTCATCGGGTTTTATGTTTACCCTTAGATATTATTTTATCATTGTGTGAGGGGATTCAAGAATGATGTGTTGGGTGTTAAGGTGATTTTTGTATTTAGTACAAAATTAATGATTGGTCAAAAATACCATGTTGTGAAACCCAAGGTGGAATATTTTATTCTCTTATTCTTCTGAGTATCATTACTCCATGGTTACCCTATTACATTATGGTTTTTTAAAAGATTTCATAGTGTTTTTTGGAATATCATGTACCACTTCATGAACACCATGGTCATGTCATGGTCTTAATTAAATGATTGGAGTTAAATATATTAGGATCGTAATATTTTGGGGGAAGATAAGTGTGATCATAAAGTTATTTTGAGATGTGTGCTCAAATTAACACTATCATGGCATGTAAATGATATTTCACATTGTGATTCATTATTATTCATGTTTTAATATAAATTTAGAAGAGTATTTGAATTCTAATAGATTCCATTGTGTTTTTACAAAAAATAGGGGACCATAGGTTATCTCTTGGAGACACGTGAGTGTCCTTGGAATTGATTGTATGCCCATCCTCAATAGAGAAACCACTTCATGATGGTATATGATTTTCTATTTTCCAATTCTTTATTCTATCCATATACCATACCTTACACATGATATAATATAATTTTTTGATTTGGTTCTATAAGACTTGGTTCATGGTTTTGATGAAGATTTATGTTCTCATGGATTTCGTGGTCTTTTTAGTTAGTTCTATTCATTTTTTTCATCAGTATAACATTATTCTATTGTAGTGATTTTTAATCCTACAGTTTAGGTAGGGGATTTGAGAAATCTTCATTCTTTATTATATTAAGTCAAAATAACATTATATTTCATATGATGAATGGATGGTAGTGACATAACTAATAAATCTTATGATGTAAACTAAAAATAATTGAATGGTATGGATTATTCACATCTCTTTTACGTTATTCTAGGTTATTATATGGGATTGATGGATATTTGATATAGTTTCTATGTAGATTTATTTAGTTTTTAAAATGATTGGTTAAATTTTTATTAAAGGTTAATTACATATATATGGTATTTAAAAATATTTTTCAAATTTTGAATAATTTTTTTTCTTATCATAGAAGGGGTTTTTATTTTTATATAATGGTGAAATTTCTACTTTGAATGATGTTGATAGCATACGTGGTGGTCAATTCTGTAAATCATTATTACACAAAATTCTATATTCTCTTTTAATATTTTACCCCCTTTATAAATTAATTGATTCTTCATATTAGTGAATTTGTATCTATTTAATATATAACTATGAAACCATAAACCAGATGCATGCATGTAAAATAGGTAAAAGAAACCCAATATTTTTATAAGGTTTGGATCAAAGTTATCCTATTTTCTATGATTTGTTGTTTTCCATGATCATATTTCTACATTATAATCAAATGATGACAACAATAGTTGGTTATTCTCACATTCACACTAGCAGACACTTACAAGACTTATGAATTCTTATTTTCACATAAGACATCTTAAAATATCATTACACTACATTAATATATTAAAATTGTGATATCACATCATTTCCAATGTCTCATGGTTTATATTATTTTTACCATGTATATACAAGTGTTTCCTTATATATATTTCATTTA
Source organism: Viscum album (assembly GCA_963277665.1). Classification (NCBI taxonomy): domain Eukaryota; kingdom Viridiplantae; phylum Streptophyta; class Magnoliopsida; order Santalales; family Viscaceae; genus Viscum; species Viscum album. Next base: position 2,116,568,004 of record OY728147.1, read on the forward strand.
ATTCGATCCATAAGTCTATATAAGGTGTTTATGAATAAAAAATATATATTTACATTTTCTCACAAAAAAGTATCTAACTAATTGATGGTCTCCAATAAAAAACAATAAATTAGTCTCTATTTCTTACATCATCCTAATAGATTATAATTTGATATTACTAACTATGAATTGAAACATGTCAAAATATTAAAGTGTCAACATACATATGATCAAGATAACACTTGTAAAACCTTTCTCTCACTCAACATAATTCTTCATTTACCTCTCACAGCTTTAACACAACTTATATGATCAAAGAAAAATTATTCTATTGTTTTTTCCATTTTCATTGAAACCCAATCGATGTAAATCTTCATCAAAAGTTTAAACTCATATATTTTCATTGTTATATCATGTAGTCACGTATATTTGTCTCATTTATTGATTGATATGGTTCTACAAAATAACTCCCATACAAGAATAAAATTCATTTTCCATTTCATTATTTTCATCCTCAATATTTTATTCCACACAAATCATAATTTAGGGTAATTAAAGATTAACCACAATAATTAGTATCCAAAAGTTGAATGTAGATGTTCGTTTCTTCGCTACTATCCTAATTTTTCATTATATATTTTCCACATTTTGGTTCATTTAAATTTAATTAATATCTTTTTCAACATAAATAATATTATATAAATACCAATGATTAAATTCACCTAAAATAGCTAAATAAAATTTCTTCTTGTTCTATAGAGGTATATACTTATATTTTTTATCATATAAAACCTTATCCAATATATTCATGCCATGAATTTCTATGGATCTATAATATACTAAACATTTATTTTACAATGTTGTATCTACCTCTTATAACATTGGAACTTATTCTTTCGAAATGAAGATGTAGATTATGATGAAAACCACTAAAATACATAAATATTTCTTCATCCCTTACTCAAAATTGAATGATTTTTTGTGATATTGAATCCACTTAATGAAAATGAATTCTTTTACTATTTTCTCACAATAACTAGAATTAAAATGTTATGAAAAAACCATTTATTAATATGGTTTCATAATACCTTTATAAAGTTAAAGATAAAATATTATTCATTATATCTATTAGGATTGTAGACCTTTATAATTGTTTGTGATGTTTAGATCATGGTATAATAAATATGGAAGCATCCAAAATTATGATAATATTAAAATAATAAATATGGATGTTTTATTTTTCATCAATTTTTTTTAAATTCACTACACATGGAATTCATATGCTAGGAACCACATTTAGAATGACTTTTCAGAATTATTATGAACCATTTAATGCCTTTTATTCAAAAAGGACTAATTCTCGAACAATGTTTTATTCTATTTTTATAATGGATTACACTCATTAGTGAAGTGAAGTGATATTTTCAAATAGATATTATTGAATAATTATACTATAAACTAATATACTTAAATTGAGATACAATGAAAAATACTATCGTTCAATGTTTTATATTCAAATTTAAAGTCTTATGATCAGTCAATTCATATGGTGGAGAAATATGATTTGGATTAAATTATTATATTGAGAATAAAAGACATATTCTAATCTCAAAAATAATTATTCTCAACATTGTTTCCAAATTATTAACACTAACTCCAAATAATAGAATTTATTAAAAAAATTTCAAAATGTCTTCCACATGTTATAGGGATTATCTAACCATAATGAATCTTCATCTAAAAACTTTTACAAATTTTATATAAATAGTATGATAATAACTCCATAGATGATTCTCAAAATACCATGAAGCATACCTATATACCATCAATAAAATTTAAACATGTAAATACTTCTATAGCGAGTTGTTATTTCTATATTCATTAGATATATCACTGGAAACCTTATCCTTTTTAACACCTCATAAATTAATCCCATTATTTTTACACTAAAATCTTGGTTATTCAATTTTCTTACTAAAAATACCCTTTATCACTAATAATTACTTCTCCATCAAGTTGTTCGATGTATCTTGTAAATTATAATATTGTGAGACTATTAAAAGCCTTAAATTTACTCTAATAATATAAGAACATGTAATTAGAATGAGGTCCTTTTCAAAAAATGAACATATTTATGTGTTTTACATATAAAAAATATATCCATATATTTAAAGGAATCATTCTTTACCAAAATCCTTATAAAAAATATAGAATCCATTAATTTTCAATGGAATCACCAACATTACATTTCTAAATAATCATATATAGCATCTTCTCATGTATGTGTTGGGTACTCTATTCCACCACCAATATATATCAAAGAAAACATTTAATTTCACATCAATAAGTGATTAAATATTCATCAATATCATCATACAATCACCAAGGACACTCTAGTTCCCCATTGAAATTATTACAAAATCCACTTAAACACATCATTTCATTGTTTTTATTCTCCCCATTTTTTATAATGTGTGAATTTTGGGAGTTCTTTATCGCCCCATTAATGGTAGGGGACATATCAGGCTACACATATCTCCCCCTTGTTTTAATGACAAAACTTCTACCATTTGATCCTCTATTTTCATTAGAGAATGAAGTCACTACAGAATATATTAGCAATTAAACTTTATAAAATCATCACCAAATATATATTAAAAAACCTAATATATAAAAAAAATTGTTTTTTTTATTTGAATGAAAATTTTCCCATTTACATATTACAATGTGGAATCAACTATAATTTATCTATAAGCGTCTTTACTAACAAAAATTTATAAGAAATTTTGTAAGATTATAATCATATTAACAAAAGTATGATATTTTTGAATTTTAATTAATATTACTTACCAGAACACTAAAAAATAACTCCCAATTAAATTTTAAGAACATATAAATTGTACCACTAGGTTTAGAGTTAATATAATTCCCCAATCAGGAGAATTTTACATGGTATACAATATTATATATTTATAGTGTAATTAATTGTATCACTAACTTATAGCCTTTCGGTATATCCTATTCTAGGAATACCTTACATAATCTATTCCTTTTGAAATTTTGATTTATAATTAATTTCTATTTAATTATAATACAAGTTGATACATGACACTATATATGAAATGAACACCCACTACAATTATTATTCCCTAGGAAGTATGAATTTCTCTATCATCATTTCAATTCCCACATAAAATCCCAATTCAAAATGTATAGGAATATCATGGTATCCTTCAACTACATTATTATTCAATAAGTGATGATACTTGTTTCTCAAACCGAATGCTCTTCTAATGGATGCCCGGAAATGAATTTCCTTCTTCATTCATGTCTTCTCATAATGTTTTGAATCCTCAGTGAGTGAGGGGGTGAATCAAGTGTAACCTATTTAAATAAATTATAAATTATCCTAGATTCTTTTATCACACTGATAATTTAACTTATGTTTTTTAATATATAATATTTATGTATTTAATATTTATTAAAGGTATCATCGTCCATATGTATGAAAGAAAATCCTTTAAATAGAATTTTGTATTTTTATAAGTTTATAATATATGGAATACACCTTTTAATGATTGATATTTTTAACCCAATCATGGTTTATCTAAAATAATAAAATAATAACTAAATTTTTTTGTTCTTATCACAATTATATTTCAAGAGTATAAATGGACATGAAAATTATTTCTTCATAGAACATGCATTACAATATATTCACAGTCAATTTATAATGTTAAACAATGATATAACTATATACCCTTAATCCAACAAAATATATGGATTCACATTATAAATATGTAAGTTATTTCTCATACATCATTAATGTTATTTTACTATAATATCATACAATGATCTTGTTGAATAAAATATAGATTTCATTCTTATCATATAATGTATTCTACTATTCTCATAGGACCTTTATGGGAAGGATGTATTGATGGTAACTACAAATTCATCCACATAGTATTATTTGGATGCTATTTGAAATTCACAAAAAGGTGGTTTGGGTATAATATTTGTTGTCTGGTCTAGTTTTAATGTGGGGGAATGTTTGAAGAGAATTTATTCGTAACCTCAGTCTGAGGCTCCTATCTTTCTCAAGACTCTTCACGCTTGGGAAATAATTTGGGTATCCAGGAATTACTTAATAACTAATAAGGTCATACCAATTTGATGACGATATATACTTCTATCCTGAAGAATTTATATTATTTAAAGGTTTTAAGAAAGATATGGTTATATGAGGATAATGGGGGATGTAAGAAGGTAAAAAAAATGAAAAACACTATTACTAATGCAAACAATGTGAATTAGTAGTATCATCCAGGACCCCGTGATGTAGTTTCGGTGCCTCCTTTTCAGTCTAATATTGGTGATAATAAATATTCTAAGAAGTCAAATACTTTTGAAGAGGAATTATCAAGTGATGAACTCAATTTCCCATGGATTAAAAAATGAATCAAAGTGGGTATGAATAGTAAATGGGTTAAATATTTTTCTTCTTTACCTAATACTATGTAGAAAAGATCCTTAGTTGAAATGGGGATGTAACAAACAGTGTTCAGGAGGCCCCTTATCCTGGAATTTATTTGATAATAATTGGAATGAAAAAAATTAAATAGGGGTGCATGGATAATTATGAGGATACTAATCATCTTTTGTATGTTTTCGTGAGGATTAAAAACGATAATAACACTTACTTTAAGGGATTAAAGTAGGTGATTATAGAATGAAAATTTTATATTTTTTTGGAAGGTGAGTCTATTAATTATTATTAACATTCAATTTGAGGTATATTAATTTAATCCATGTAATAATAGATATTTTAGATAGGTAATATCAATTCCCCACAAAAGTATGTTTCCAAATATGTATTAAATAATTCTACAAGATTATACTAATGAAGTACAATCCATTTGGATCAACAATATAAACTATAACATATTTTATGGCTTAAATGATAAAAATTTATTCCTTAAAGAGTTTAAAAATTCATGGGACATGATGGATTAATTTAATTAGGATATTATAAATGATGTTTTGGATATGGACCTCTCCATTGAATGGAAATTACAAAGGTTTTATGACTATAACAGTTTAAAATGATTCTGGAATGGATGGATTTTTTTAAATTTTATTTTAACTCCTTCTAGGATTATGGATATCTATTTGGGTTTACATAGAACCATTGAATCATGTTTTGAAAATGAAAAATGGAATTTAAAGGGTATATAAAAACTTAAAATATTATATAGTGTTTAAGAAGATATAATAACTCGGTCTCCTTTTCCCATATTAATTTCATAGATCATATATATATATATATATATATACTTAACTCTTTGATTTATCAAATCTCAACATCTTAAGTGAAAAAAATTACTGATGATCTAGACAATAAATCAATATTTAGTCTGTCTCTCAGCTTATGTCTTATTAAAATTCAAACAGTTTTGGAACACTTGATCTGACCATAGACCTATGTATGAATTCTTCCTCCGTCAGCTTCAATAAAAAGTAAATTCGCATCTTTAATAAAATTTCATAATTATATATATTCCTCTTGACAATATGAAATATATCATATTCCTCATATAGTTCACTGTAATAACTACCAAAAAACTAGTGACTTCTTCTCCCTTTTCTATATTTTTATCCTCAATATTTTCGTCCACAAGTGGCTTAATTTAACATAATTAAATTTTTTTCCATCATTATTAGTATTATTAAATTGAAAAATAATAGTGCATACTTCACTATATGTAATATATTCTATTATAGTATATCAATATTATTATCTATGTTATCAAATGAATATATCTTCCAACTCAAATTATATTCCATAAATATTCTTCATTAAATTATCTTCAAATTAATGAATAAAATATAATTTTTTTCTACAACAGGATTAGACTCAATTTCTTCAATATATATATATATATATATTATAATCAAAAAATTATTTTTGATAGTTTTATAATTCATAATTCATTACATATTTTGTTTTGTAGACTCATCCCTATCTACTATAGAGATGTCTTCTTTCGACATAAAGTAGTACATTGTAGTGAAATAGAATAAATACCTTAGCTTTATAATCTTCTGATACTAAAGATTGAATAAAAATGTTATTGTGGCATTTAATCCACAAAATAAAAAACAGTACCATATACTAAGTTAATAATTTTCTTGATATTAAAAAATCTTGTGGAATCCATTTATCATCATTATTTTACCTTCCCTATCACTATATGAGGATAAGTTCCACATAATTTTCACATAATTGGATTAGTCATCATTTTTTTTTGATTTTTACATCAAGATAGAAAATATTTTACATCATTACAAAATATATTAATAATTTGATAATAATTATAAATTTGTTTGGGATTTTTAAATCAGGATATAATATCCTAGGATGGTTTTACCAATTTCAAATTGCTTTTTGTAAGACCATGAACCTCATTGAAACATCTGAAAAATATTTTTACAGGTTTTTCTATATAGATACAATATATATCTCACACTTAACCTAAACCTACTCAAAACATAATTAATTAATTTCTGGGATAGTCCCTTAAATATATGGGGCCTTTAATACCTCTAATAAAATAATCCTTTATAATTAATATAAATAATCCTTCATGTTTATCACTATAAATCGTGAATTCTATTGTTATGGAAATGTTGTAGACATCGTTATCCCTACAACAGATGTTGAACATGTAATTAACTAAATATCTCATTAGAAAATCATCTTAATAATAGAGTATCCCATTATATCTAGTCCAACCATATTTTCAATGAAGCCATCTTGTCTAAATTTATTTTTTATCAGGTGAGACACTATTTTATTATTTTTCATGGTGAATAGAAATTTATATTTAACAATAAAATGAGAATGATAACCATAATGTATTGGGTGGATACTCAAATAAATTACAAATATATCTTTATTAAATCATTTAATTATATATTTATCATTGAATAAAATATTGTAATATCATCATCAAAATCACTAGTTCACATTATATGGATTATTTTTAAATTCTAATTTTGACATATTTTGTTATTTAAATTGGGAATTGTTTATATTGGTATGATTTTTTATATTTATTATTATTATTGAATAATTAGTTTTTTGGTGAAATTTTATAGTGATTTGAGGAGGTATAACTTGTGTAAATTATAGTGTTGATGTTTTATTCTTCCAGTGATCTTATTGATGTGGAATAATTTGAATTAGTATTATGGTCATCTATTTGTGAAATTTTATTGGATATTTGCATTATCTTACTTGGAGACTATTTTAGATATGGGTTTGGTTAAAATTTCAAGGTATTATAGTTTCTAGGATGTATGGTATGTGTTTGGTAACAATGAATATAATATTGGGAATTCAGATAGAATTTCTTAATTAGTGGTCCCATAATGAATTTCTATTTGTTGAAATGATTGTTTTTTCATTAAATATATACATATTTTTGGAATAATTATTACTACGTAGATAGTAAAATTATAAATATGGAATTAATAAATGTTATTGTTAGATATCAAATCATATATTCATACATTTTTATGTAATCGTGTGGTTAGTTTTTATTATAGAGATAAAAAAGGTTTATTGTGTATGGTATTGATGGTGAGGTGATTGTCATGGGCCTTAACAAATATGTCATTGAATAAAACCTTATGTTAGTATTGTGTGGATATGTAATATATGTTTTAAATGAGTTTTTATATATTAAACCCCATTACTATGTATGATTACATCCCCAAAACAGAAATATTTTGGGTTTTGGTTGTTGCACATAATATTTAGGTTGGTGAGGAAGTTGATGGTTGAATACTCACTCTTAGATCCCCTCCCATCGAGATAGTGTATAAAAAATAATTACATATGATTATGATTTATAAACTATAAAGGATAGAAATTAGAGTAAAAGTTATCATGATGATGTGGTAATTATGGGAAAGTGAAAATTATACATTACCTGGGCCAAACATGGTAGGGAAATGAGAAAAAGGTGACCTTCATCATACACATGATACCCTACTATGATGGGAATTTGAAATTTTGTTGTAATATGAATATGTGGTTAAGGTTTTGATGAGGTACATGTCATAAAAAAAATACATATATGTGGTTATGTGGATATATAAAGGGCGAGATCACTAAAAAAAATTTCTACTAGGGAATAGAGAGACAAACCCTTTAGGATTTGGTTGTGACATACATTCTTGATATATTATTTTTACACTATGTTATTATTCATGGATAAGATATTTGGAGAGGTAGAACTAGTTTTTTTATTTAATCCAGTTTTTTTTGCTTATTGGTTTTGTTATGTAATCATGAAGGAATTAGAATTCATATTCCACATTTTCATGAGAGGTATTGAGGAGGATCCTACCATGTATACTAATAATAGTACCAATATATATATAAATATCAATATTTAATTATTTATTTCAATATGGGATTTAGTGATGTAGGTATACATTTTTATCTCAAGGATTATAGGTTCTCATAGAGTCTCTACCATATGAATTTTTTAGATTTTAATTTTAGTGAGTGGATTTGATATGACATTATATTCACTATGCAATATTTTATTTTGAATTATACAACAAATTATATTGGTGGGGATAATTATAGGTGTTTTTACATTGATGGAAATTCATCCTATTTGGATTTTCATTCATTCTGTGCTTGTGGGAAACCCAAGGAACATTTGATGTGGACTTCATGGTTCACACTCATCTTCACTCTGGGATGAGGTGGGTTTCATAGTGGGGGTGGGAAATGGTTGATATCCTAGGATTAACAAGAAACTTTTTAAGGTATTTGAGAAAGAAAATTCTGATATCACATTACACTATCAATAAAATTCAATAAGTAATCACACAAATCACCTAGGAAGGCATCAAAATAAAATAACCATATATTTAAATTAAATTCAATGATAATAAATTCACATAAAAATTATATAACCATATAAAAAATTACAAAGGATAAAATGCTATACTATGATTTTAATATAAATAAAATACATCTTCCATTTTATAATCAATTCTAAAAATGTTATAATAGAAATTTAAATCAAAAATAATCCTTGAAAATTCATCATGTTTCAAATCACATTTGAAATATCATTTTTATCAAAAAATTATTTGTTAGTATATAAATTATATAAATGTTTAATAAAATGACATAGTTATGTGACTAATATAATTTTACAAGTAATACACACATTTATGTTAAATAATTTTTTTCAATTTCCTGAATAAGAAATATTAGAAATAATTTATTGATAATGGAATCATTTATAAATATCTTGCATTAAATGAAACATCAAATGTTAAATTATTAAATATGTTGGGCCTAAATATAAATATTATTTGGAATTAATTTAAAATACTTAATTTCCCTGATTATGAAACATATAAAATAAGGGAAGACATAAAGAATGTAACAACCTAAACATAACCACACCATAATTATATTTTTTTATAATGAATATCAAAATAATTACATTAACAAATAAATTTAAGTTTAATGTTTTAGAATAATTTGAAACCAAAATTAATAAAATCCAAAATTTCCACTCAATGTATAGTTTTTCAACAAAACAAATGTTCATTAAATGATAATATTTCATTATTCTTGAACAATATCAATGTAACACCATGATTTTTTAAGAGATATATTTTTTTATAAATTTTATTGATATCTTGTATAGTACACTACACAAAGATAATCTTGTGTTGTATGTAACATTGTCTTAGAGTTTTGAATATACAACACTATGATTTTCATGTGTTACACACAATTTCATGTTTTTTTGATAGAATTCATTTCACGCAAGACTGAGTTTAAGTAAACAACCTAATATTATTTTATTATATAATAACATATCAATTATAATGGTATATTTGTGTATTATTAAATTAATTATGAAAATATTCCATTCAAATGTATATATATATTTATTTAATTCTTTAGTGAGAAGTTAATTATAAATAAAAATAAAACCCATTTTAAATAAAAGGAAATGTTTTTATAAAAAACTATTAAAAAGATAATAATCGATTTAATAAAAACATAAAATCACTATTTATGGATTTTTTAATGAAATATATATCTAATATATTCAATTTAAAGTTTAAAATTCATCTTTTATGTTTTATAGACATGATATAAATTCAATTCTTCAAAAACATTTAGCATTTCTACAAAAAAAAATTTGTCCTCATTTGATAGAGAACCAATTTTAAATATAGTTTTTTATAATTTTTAATGTATATTTGACCAAATAAACCTATTTTTTGTAAATGATACATCAAAATTTAGTTTGGCACAGTTTTTTCTATTAAATATCATATTTTAATGAATATTAAAAAATACTTCATTTTAAAACAAAAATTTTATTTTCTTCAATTTTTTTTATTTCTAGATTATAAATCTAATTAAATCAAAAGTAAAATTAGATTATTTTTTAATCATTTATTTATATTTATGTCACTGGAATTAATTTCACATTGAAAATGGATATAAACACATGTTAATATTTTGATGGGTTTTATATTTTAAAAACCATTTCTCTCATTCCCTCAACTGTATTCATTTTATTCAATTACTGAAACATTTGTGATTCAAATTCCTAAAATTAGATTCCATACTAAAAATCAGTGGGTCCAAAATATGTAAATAAGATACTTTTATTTTTTGGGATATTATGATTAGTAACTTTGGTAATTTTTACTTACCATGGTTGACATTAAATTCGGTAAATTATGGTAACAAATAACATGATATAGAAAATAATATTAACCATAAAACCAGCAAAAATATAATTGGATGAATAAAATTCAACAATTAGAACCAAAAGATATGAAGTATATAATTTTATGGACTCTTGTCCGTAAAAATTATATATATATATTATTAAAAAAATGTAAAGTGAAAACATGTCACCCTTATATTTCTTGTAAGTAAAAAATGTTTAATATAGAGATAAATATGAGATATATTCAAAGATAAATATTCATAATAAATAAAATAGAATTATCAATATTATATTAATTTATTAATAATTTTTAGATATTAATAAATTACCATAAATTTCTATACAATAATGATTCAAAAATAATTTAATTATTGAAAAAATCAAAAACTTATTTACATTGAAATGATAATGAATATTAAAATTCAAAAACAAAAATATGACCAAATCATACTGGTAGAGTATATATTGACCATCATCATCCAAGGGTTTAGTTATTTTGTATTTTGAGACATATGATAAATATTATTACACTTATAATATTTTATTTAATGTGATGTTAATGTTGTCACCTTCATATGGTAATAAATACAATATTTATAATATTTTAGTTACTATAAGATATATTCCATAATAAGTATTAATATTAAAATTTTGGGATAAATATTTATCATAGTATTTTATTCTAAATTATTTCCCAAAAAATATATAGAAAATAATAACACAAAAATGATTAATTAATTATTTTATTAGTATAAATAAAAAATTAAAGTGGTTAAAAATATAAAAAAGAATATAATATAATATTATTAATATACCCTAAAAATTTCTAGATGACCAAGACCCAATAAAAATATTATAATATATTTTTTTCAGGGTTAAAATATTAGCATAAAATTTTTAACATTCCATTAAATGAAAAGTGTCCAAAATTAATACAGTTGATATTTTGTCAAGATAATTTTTTATTAAATTATTTAAAAATCATAAGAAATTTTAAAAAATATAATTTAATTTAATTTTACTCTAAAATGTTCTAAATATTTTATTTATTGTCTAATTGACAATAATTAAGTGAAAATTCACAGTAATTTAATATTGAAATATTTTTTACCTTAGTTAAAAATAAAATAGAGTAACTAATGGTCAGTTAAAATGATAAAGATTAAATTGACCTAAAAACATGTATAAAATTTATATGCTGATTAGATTACAACATTATCTAACATTCCCTTTCAAAATATTTCATTTTGGTGGTTTTTTATGGGTTTTTAGTTTTTTAAAAATTATTATTTTTGGAGACTCCAAATGTTCCCCTCACATCAATTATAAAAGGGGACAACCTCCCTCAAAACATCACTTCACATTGAACCATATATCTCATCCACCACCTACACATTTCCATTCTAAAATAAATTAGTAAAATTATATTGGTTCCAGTCTTCTCAAATTATAATCTTAAGTTTCATTAAGAAGAGATCTAGATGGAGCTCGCTAAAGAATAGGTAATCTTCTTTATCAACTCTCTAAGATAATTTCTTATTCAACTTCCTATTCAATTTTTGTTTCCATTATTTAGTAAAAAAAATATGGTATCACCTATATAATTAGATGCTATTGTCATTAGGTATCAGACTTATTCCACTTTCCATTCATCCTACGAAAAATAGAATCACCACACTTGTGTACGTACAACTTATCGTCTCCAACCCATGGTGTAATGTATTTTTCATCACCAATTTACATGGGTGGGTATAATAATTGAAAAAATAACTATATGTGATTATTATAAAATTACATGGATTATGGAACAAACTATATACCATTCAATTCCATACCATTTCACAATTATGGGAATTATATCAAAATTTGTGCGTACGTACAGCCTACCATCTCCACAATGCGATGTGATTCACATACATGTCCACCATACATTAATGTTTATGTAAAGGTATATAATTAAAAAATATTATAATATTATTCTAATATAATTATGTAAATGATTTCACTATATCCTATTTACAATAATTAGGGCATATATGACCAAACATGCAAGAGAAAACAAACCAGTTAACTCTTAAAGAAGAGTAATAATTAAATTTTCTTAAAATGGTGTTAATATGATAAAATAAGATGTAAAAAATATAAATATTGTTTTATAATAATTTAATGACTTTATTTATAAAATTATTCAGGAGTTTCATATATGTAAAAACAAAATGAGAGCTAAGGTAAGGGTTTATTTTGTCTCACATTTATTTCTTTGGGACATATGACTTATGTGGTGAATTTGATTCACATGAAACATTTTATGATCATTATTATGATGATTATGATATGTTCATATGTATATAATTTTATTTATTTAATGAGGCATATTATTATACTCATTATAAATTGGTAATGGATAATATCAGGAATCTCATTTTCATCCCATATTATTTATACATAACTGTTTACTAGAATATATTTATCATCAATAACCATGTTTTATACAAATTTATTTTAAAATATTATACATATCATTCTACTATTTTCTAAAACAAATTTATCTCATTTTTTATTTTTAAAAAAAGGTATGAACGTAATATTTTGTGGTTTTTTATACGAGGTACTTTTTGACTATCCATAAAATTTATGAGAAGAATGTTTTTTATCTTATACAACATGAATAGATTTTTACAATTTCATAAATACTTATTTCTGTGAAGATTCCCGAACATGATTTCAAGGAAATTTTCAATGAAATTATTTTCTATTAAAATTTCATTGTGTTTTAAGAATGGAAAACATTTTTTAAGAAGAAATGATATTTTGTTAAAGGATTAAATTCAAGTGTTTTATAAAAATTATTTTTCTTATAAGATGAAATTGTATAATAAGGATATGTTTCAAGTATAATATAATAATTATTCTTATTTTTTAATTATTTTTTTGATAGAATTATATTTATGAAATCGATTTTTTTATTATGGATTATGATTTGACGGAACAATGTTTAAGAAACCCATTTTTCCCTTGGGTTATTCCATGATGAATGATTTATATTTTTGTGGAATGTGTAAGAATAATTTTATTATGATATGTATGGTAGATATATCTCCCACCAATGAATTTGGTAAAAATTTATATCTCATGAGATATAATATACTGAAATGACATGTAAATCTAGTTTAGTAATACAGGGCTGGAATAGAAAGTGAATCAGGTTCAATAATTTTTGACTGTTATGGGAGTGAAATTTGTTTAGTAATAGACTTTTCTGTTATGATGTACTTTGATATGAGCCATGTATAAGATGGAAATTATTATATATGCTTATATATTTATCAAAATTCAATGTTTTATGACAATGATATTTTCTTATTGTTCATGATTAATTTATGATTTATGCTTTATGAATCCCCTATGATTTATTTAATGATGAAATATTTTGATATATGTTATATATAGTATAGTTTTAAAAACATATTTCTTGTTTCTATATTCATATGTTAATGTTTTATTTGATATTTTCATTTTTTTCCTTTATGAGCATCTGATCTCACCAATTTTATGTTTTTTTCCAAGATATAAATAATGGTTTTATGTAGAAATACTAAAGGTTATGATATTTATTGGAGATGTTGGATATCACACACCAAGTTAGAATAATTCATTTCATGATTCCAAAGTCACTAGACAAATATAGTCTTTGGGTGTCTGTTTGTTTAGTGTTTTGTATATTCTAAAAAATTAATGTAATGTCCACGTACGTCATGCTTGGGTTGTTAGAGTCAGCTTCAGAGTGAATTTTTAATTTAGCTTTGGAAACTAGGATTTTAAAACATTAGTGATATACCTATGTATATTTAAAGGGATATGGTTATTGATGTACTATCGATATTTCAAATTATAGGCTCTAATCTATAGTTTTTGCGATAATCATGAATAACATTGTATTAAACCTAGATACAATAGATTGATATATTACAAGTAATTTCCCTTATTTATGTGTTTTAAATAACTAATATGTATTTCTCACAAATTTAAATATATTCATTATCAATGGATAGATGTGAAAAACTTGGCCATTTATGTTCTAAGTGGAAATTTTAGGGAGAGAATCAGAAAGGTGGTACGTTTAAAAATTATACAATTGTGGATAAAGGGATTAAATACGACATGTGAAAGGTATGAGATAAAGTAACAGCCCGAGATTTTATGAGAAATATTATTTTTACTTACTTTGATGTCTTGTGTTGTACGCTACACCAATATTAGCTTGTCCTATACGAAACACTATTCTTGGCTAGTGTTACACACAATTTCAAGTTTGTTTTGTGGAAATTATTCTACGCAACATTAAGTATAGATTTTGTTTAATGTATAAATGAAATAAGTTTTGATTATGTTATACGCAACACCAAACAGAGATTTCACTACACGGAGCCCTGACTTGTCTTGCATTACACGCAATCAATACCTTTTTCGATAGCGTATGTAGTACACAATACCAAGTTTCACTAGACGAGATATTATTATAATATTATTATGAAAAAGTCGTTATCAATACTAATACCCACTTTTTGAAATTTTATCTTTAAAAATGGACTTCATTTCTGGATTCAGAATATCATAATTAGCTAAGGGTGAAACTTTGGTATTTTCTGAAAACATTCAATTTTTGATGAATAGTGAAAACACTGGGTTAATATTTAAAAAACTGAATTTTTATTTAAAATAATTATTTATTTTATTTAAATTTATTTTAGGTAAAAATTGATACATAATACCAATATAAGTTCAATTTAATTCATTGGAGTCATTTTATAATAAAATTAGATATATAAAAAAAAATTTGAACTTTTCACCGTCTTTTACCCACCTCCTAGGAGAATTTTCCAATTTACATAAAACATAATATTACAGCTTCTGTGAATGGAATTTCAAAAATCCGAGAGACATAGTTGATGTTAGTAAGTAAAATGTGGTTCAATGAGGTAAAAATAATTTTTGGTAAATAGTAGCTTTTTTACTTTGATTTACCACAGTTAAAAGTAAATAGGGTAATTAAGGAAAAAATGATATTACTATTACCCTAACACATGTCCTAAATCTATTGGATAAGTTTAATTCGACCAATAACAACCTTAGGAATAAAATATGACCATTTAGTCCCACTTGGAATAGATTAGGTCATTTATTATTATTTAATTTAAAGAATTGTTAAAATAGATAAAATCAATGTTTAATAACAAAAAAAAATTTAATATAGGGTTATACATAAGATAATTTCGACTATAAATATTCTCTATAAATCTAAAAAGATTTCCTACATAATTGTAGTTCATTTATAATTTTTAGAAAATAAAAAATATAATTTATTTGTGACAAAATGATGATGCAGTAATTGTCTTATTAATGAAATATTGACATAATTGATGTTATAAATACTCAAATAAATGTAATTTGAGACTTTTTATGAATTACACTAATTTTATATGTTAAAATGACATGTTCTTATTGAGTTAATTAACTTTTTCCTAACAAATCAGGTTGTTATGATTTTAACAAAAATAAATTACCAAATAGGGTCAAAATTGACATAAAATAGATTTTAAAACAAATATTATATTAGTAATTGTTATTTTATTCCTAAAAATCTAAGGTTCAGCAAAATGACATAGATAAGGATATATATATATTAATATTGAACCACTTGGGGTGTTTTTGGCTTGTTATAGTATGTTTGTTAACCATAATGTGTAAGGAAACAAGAAGACGCGGTAAAAGTTAAATTATTTAACTAAGAGTTAAATCTAAATGATAAGGTTAAAATAGTAATATAAACTTGTCCAAATTCTATTTGATGAGAGGATTTCGACCCATCCCAACCTTATCTTTTAAATAATAAATTTGGAGATATTAAAAACCGAATATGACTTTATAATAAAATAATATTTTGAGTTTTTCCAAAGGTGCCCCTCTCCTCCCTTATAAAAGGGAACCTCCTCCCCCTCTTCCTCACACCACATTGAACTATCACGCTCAGACAAGCCCTGCCAATTTATCTTCTCCACTTCCCTAGAAACATCCTAGAGGTCCTGCTATTCTTCAAATACCAACCCTAGTTCTCTAATAGAAGGTTAAGAAGTGGCGCGTCAAAGAAGAGGTGATATCCATTACCGATCCTTTCCAATTTCATTTTTCATCAACTTCTTCTTCTTTAGTTTTTTCATTATAAAGTAATAACATTAGTATTAATTATATACTGATATGTTATTATAAATATGAAACAACCCCATTTCCCCTTCTATCCATCCTATGGAAAATGAAATCACCGCACGTGCGTACGTACGGAATACCGTCTCCACGCCGTGGTGTAATCAGTTTTTCCACCACCACCTTAAATGGATGGGTATAATGGTGTAAATAAATAACTATATTTGATTATTTAAATGTGATATTGATTCTGAAATATTATAAATACACTTCAATTCAATTCCGCGATCATGGGAATGGTATCATCGCTCGTGCGTAGGTACGGACTACCGTCTCCACAACGCGATGATATTCATTCTCCATGTTAACCATTCATGAATGATTATAAAGCATATATAATAAGTAATCACGAAATATATGACATAATAATGATACTGGATTAATGTATATATATATTTATTTCAACTACTTAATTCCATTCAATTAAATAAGGAAACGAAAACAGCGTTCATGCGTACGTACGGCCTATCATCTCCATGAATGGTGTACTTCATTCCATTTATTGATCTATCATATATATATGTATATACTGAATATATATTATATAAAAATCATGTTTTAAATTATGTAATTATATAAATCAGGTTATAATTAATAATATCAAGAACAACAATTCCAAACACGTACGATAAATAAAATGATTTTACCCAAAACACTGCTTTAACATGGAATTTACAAAAGAAGGGGTAATATAAAGTCATAAGTGAACCATTTATGACATCATAAGAATAAATATGATTCTGTAATAATTCAATGACATTATTTAAATCATTATATAGGAGGTTTTGATACGTACAATGTATATCGGACCTAAGTTAAGGGATAATTTTTCAAATCTCATTTTTATTCGAGATTGCTTATACGTAAGTGTTTACTGGGGTTATTGTTATCATCCATGTACATGTTTTACAAAAGTGTTTTTATGTATGTTTAATTTCATTTTTACCCATTTTTTACTTTTACTACATGGTATGTAAAGAATCTTTCTTTTTTTATACGTTACGAGTTACTTTTTGACTTTTCCAACAAAAGTAAGAGTAGAATGTTTTTTTGACATATACGGAATGAAAGGATTTTTACAGTTTTATAAAGCCTTATTTTCATGAAGCTTCCTCCAAAAGATTTGATGACTATTTTAAAGAAAATATTTTTCTTTTAAAATTTCATGACATTTTGTGAAAATAAATTGATTTTGAAGAAGAAAGGATATTTTCCTCAAGAATTCATTTCAAGTGTTTTATCAAAACCATTTTTCATCTAAGATGACATTATTTCATATGTGTATGTTTCAAGTATCATGTCTCTATGATTTAGATGGTTTCACTTTTCTTATTATCAAATGATACCCATTTCTTTTATATGGATTCTGTGATGATGGGATGATGTTTATGAAACCCATTTTATTTATTGGGTTATTATGAATGATGTATGTTTATTTTGTGGCACAAGTAAGAATGATATCATTATTAGATGGGTGGGACCTATATCTCCCTCCAATGCATTGGGTAAAGATTTATATGTCAGGAGATAGACATGGATGGAATGGTAAGTTAATCTGGTTCAGTGTTATAGGACTGAAACGAGGAGTGAACTCGATTCAGAAAGGGACTTTGTCTACGAAGATGGACTTTGCAGCAATGCCTTGGCTACTATGGAAATCATAACATGTGCTTAATGGTTTCCACAATTACATGTTTTATTCCCATGTCATTTTATCATGATTGATGTTCCATTATGATCTATTCCTTATGTACTTCTATGTTTTATGATATTGCTCAAGATTTTGATGTTTAAACATTATTTTCATGTTTTTATGTTCAAATGTATATGGTTTGTTTTATTTTCTCCACCATTACCCTTACTGAGAATTTGAGCTCACCCTTTATATGTTTTCTTTTTCCCAGGAGATAAATAAAGGTTTTATGTAAGAAAACAAAAGGGTAAGATCATTATGGGAGATGTTGAAGATATTTCACAATGATTAGAAGATTTTGTTCCAAGTTTCCAAAGACACTAAGCCATTATGATACTTGACTGTTGGTTTTTTGTTATGTATTAAGTATTCCTAAAAAGTAATGTAATTTCCATGTATGTCAAGCTTTGGGTCATTAGAGTTGGTATCAGAGGAAAGGTTTAGTCAACGTTTGGAAACTAGGATGCGATAACTTTACTGAGATCCTTAGAGATATTTCTAAGGTATGTTTAGGGATGTCCCAAAGGTTAAGTATAAGTATAGGTTAGAGTCCTAGAGTTATGAAAATGATATTAGAATTAAACCTAGGATGTTAGATATGGAAGGTACTCCCCCTTTATTATGTTGTATTCCCTATCATGATGTTTGCCTCATACTACTCTTTTTGGGTTTTAGACGATGGATGGAACCCAAAGGAAACGTGTTGATCAATGTAATGGACGATGCAATGATTTTACTCCTGAACAAACCGATGTTATGGGATATGGAGTGCACAATATTATTTCTATATTTACACAAGCTATGAATCATTCTGGACATACAAATGAGTATAGAAAGGAGAAACATTCTGTTGATTCCTTCATGAGGCAGCGTCCACCTTCATTCAGCAGGTCTTCTGATCCAATTTTGTCTAAAAAATGAATCAGTACCACTAAAAATATCATTTCAGTTATACAATGTTCTGAGCAAGATAAAGTCATCTTAGAAGTATATCATTTGGAAGGTGAAGCTGATCAATGGTGGAATATTATCAAGAATACGAGGCCCAAGATGAAATTGAAACTATGGAATGGGATGAGTTCAAGAACTTATTTTTCAATAAGTACTTCCCTTGTATTCTTCCAACAAAGATGGAAAAGGAGTTCCTTGAGCTTAAGCAAAAGGATGATGAATCGGTTTGTATATACAAGGTGAACTTTACACGGATTTCAAGGTATGCATCTGGATTCATCATCCAACCTAAAAGAAAAGTTGATCGATTCTTCAGTGGATTAAAACCAAGTATTAGAATGGAATTACCTATAAGAGACTTTATCAGCTATCAAGAAATTCTGTGTTGTGCTATCAAGGTAGAACTAGAAGTTGGTGTTACGCATCCATCTCATGGTTTTGACAAGAAACGAAAGATGGAGTTCAAGGAAAAATCACAGAACAATGGTGAAAAAAAAGGGGAATGTGTCTTTATGCTGAATGTGTGGAATGAAGCATGGTGGAGATTTTCTAAAAGGTACGAGAAAATTCTTCAAGTGTGGAAAATAAGGTCATCGAGCAGATAAGTGCCGAATTAATGGGAAAAGGTTTCAAATGATGTGAATATAGAAATGACTTCATAGAATGCTCCACCAACACTTCAATGCTTCAAGTGCAAGGAAATGGGGCATTATGCTAATCAATGCCCTAATCTAAGGATTAATGATGATCAACGTGAGAAACCTATTAAGGAAAAGGAAAAAAGGGAAGTCACATGCGATCACTATTATCAATGTTGAGTATGACAACGATGTGGTGGAATGATTATGTGTTGATGTAAAGGGAATCCAATATAATTTTTTGAAATCTCATTTATATTATTGTTGAACATTGGAATACCTATGTAATGGTTTATTGTGGTTTCCAATAATTATATGATACTGGTAACCATGAAAAGTGATTCAAATATTTTGGAAAATATATGATATACGCATAATGAGGGGATAAGATGAAAATTAAACGTTTGATAGTATTCATGATCTCATGACTGATATAAGTACATGGTTATAAAATGGTATGAGTATATTGAATTTTTGGATTTTGGAATGAATTAACTTCTCACAGAATTCATGTTTTTACTAAGGTTCAATGGGTATTTGTTTTTCAAGAGAATACATGATTAAGGTATTCACATGTTTCTAATGTGACCAATAAGATATCTCATATGGTATATGGGGGATAAATGATGGTATTCACATGCTCAGTAAATGAAATTTCTTGTAATTATTTTCTTTATACTATGAGCTTGGATAGAATTATTTCAGATAAGCCTAAATATAGGAAGGGATTATGTAGAACATAAGTTAGTATTGATTATGGCGAGAAATTTTTGATATTATTGATAGAATGTTATAATAGTTTAGTTTAAGGAAATGGACAATCTGAAGAACGTGTGACAAACTGTCACGTCAGACAAGGCTGTGGGAATCGAACCCACAATCGAAGTGCGACAGGCCTTTATCGCCTACCATTGGCCTACAGGAAGTCCCTGGTTAGTATAAAATAGTATTATTTTATTAAGCGGTATGATAGATGAAGTATAAGTCAATTTTTGGAATGATATACGATAGATGGACTTATTATATAACTATTGCTAACCTTTTTTTGAGACAGATGGAATGACCTATCATTCTGTTACATGATCTGATAGCACTTCACGAATAACAAATTCAACTTCATTTCTTTAAGAGATGAAGTGGAAATTGTTCAAGGAACGAACAATAGTGATATTGAACCAAAATCATGTAAGTATTTCTTTTAATTCATCTACTATAGGGAAATGATCTTGAAAACCCAAAAATTATGTCATAGTGCTCCCATATCTGAGGAATTAGATGGTACCTCTGATCATCACAAATTTATGGCTTTGTGATTTTTGGGTTTTTCATAGTCACGTTCTCTTCCACTCTCCATCAGAACTTGATGGTTAGATTATTTTCCATATCCATATTTTCACCTATGTTCTCTTATATGAAAACCCAGTGATGAGTTAATCTGGGTAACCGTTACATTTCTAACATTCATTTTTAAAATTATGTTTTAGTATTCCTTTTTATGATGTGGGTTTCTATGAAAGAAACATTCAAGTAGTAAACCATTTATAACCCCCGACGAATTTCAAGGGAGAAATTCATTTTAAGGGGTGTAGAATGTAACAGCCCGAGATTTTATGAGAAATATTATTTTTACTTAATTTTATGTCTTGTGTTGTATGCTACACCATGATTATCTTTTCCTATACGCAACACTATTCTTGGCTAGTGTTACACACAATTTGAAGTTCGTTTTGTGGAAATTATTCTACGCAACATTATGTCTAGATTTTGTTTAATGTATAAATTAAATATGTTTTGATTATGTTATACGGAACACCAAATAGATATTTCACTACACGGAGCCCTGACTTGGCTTGCATTACACGCAATCAAGACCTTCTTCGATAACATGTGTAGTACGAAATACCAAGTTTCACTAGACGAGATATTATTAAAATATTATTATGAACTAGCTGTTATGAATAGTAATACCCACTTTTTGAAATTTTTTCTTTCAAAATGGGCTTCATTTTTAGATTCAGAATATAAAAATTATCTTAAGGTGAAATTTTGGTATTTTTCTGAAAACTTTCAATTTTTGATGAATAGTGAAAACAGTGGGATAATATTTAAAAAACATAATTTTTATTTAAATAATTATTTATTTTATTTAAATTTATTTTAGGTACAAATTGATACATAATACCAATATAAGTTCAATGTAATTCATTGGAGTCATTTTATAATAATTCTAGATTTATAAAAATTTTATTGAACTTTTCACCATCTTTTACCCACCTCTTAGGAGAATCTGCAAATTTACATAAAACATTATTTTATCGCTTCTGTAAATTGAATTTCAAAAATCCAAGATACACAATTGATATTAGTAAGTAAAATGTGGTTCAATGAGATTAAAATAATTTTTGGTGAATAGTAACTTTTTTACTTTTATTTACCATGGTTAAAAGTAAATAGGGTAATTAAGGGTAAAAATGATATTACTATTATTCTAACACATGTCCTAATTCTATTGGATAAGTTTAATTAGACCAAAAACAACTTTAGGAATAAAATATGACCATTTAGGCCCACTTGGATTAGATTAGGACATTTATTATTATTTTATTTAAAGAATAGTTAAAATAGTTAAAATCAATGTTTAATAACTAAAACATTTTTAATATAGGGTTATACATAAGATAAGTTAAACTATAAATATTAATGAGAATGATAAAAATATTTCATACATAATGGTATTTTATTTATAATTTTTAGACAGTATATAATTTAATTTATTTATGACAAAATGATGATGCAGTAATTATCTTATTAATGAAATATTGACATAATTGATGTTATCAATACCCAAATAAATGTAATTTGAGACTTTTTATGAATTGAACTAATCATCTATGTTAATATGACATTTTAGTATTGATTTCATTAACTTTTTTGAGCTAATATGGTTGTTATGATTTTCAAAAAAATCAATTATCAAATAGTGTCAAAATTGACATAAAATAGATTTTAAAACAAATATTATATTATTAGTTTTTATTTTATTCCTAAAAATCTAAGGATAGGCCAAATGACTTAGATTAGGATATATACATTAATAATGAACTACTTGGGGTTCGTTTGGCTTGTTATAGTATGTTTATTAACCATATAGTGTAAGGAAACAAGAAGACACGGTAAAAGTTAAATTATTTAACTTAGAGTTAAATCTAAATGATAAGGTTAACATAGTAACCTAAACATGCCCAAATTCTATTAGACGAGAGTATTTAGACCCATCCACACCATAGCTATGAAATAAATCAATTTGGATCTATTAAAAACCGAATATGACTTTATAATAAAATAATATTTTTAGTTTTTTCAAAGGTGCCCCTATCCTCCCTTATAAAAGGGCACCTCCTCCCCCTCTTCCTCACACCACATTGAACCATCAAGCACGGCCAACCCCTGCCAATTTATCTTCTCCACTTCCCTAGAAATATCTTATAGGTCCTCGTCTTCTTTAAAGACCAACTCTAGTGCCCTAAGAGAAGTTTAAGAAGAGGCACATCGAAGAAGATGTAATATCCATTACCGATCCTTTCCAATTTCTTTCTTCTTAAACATATTCTTATTTAGTTGTTTCATTATAAAGTAATAATATAAGTATTAATTATATACTGATATGTTATTATAAATATGAGACAACCCCATTTCACCTTCTATCCTTCGTACGGAAATCTAAATCACCGCGCGTGCGTACGTACGGAATACCATCTCCATGCTGTGGTGTAATCAGTTTTTCCACCACCACCTTACATGGATGGGTATAATGGTGTAAATAAATAACTATATAAGATTATTTGAATGTTATATTGATTATAAAATATTATACATACACTTCAATTCAATTCCACTATCATGGGAATGGTATCATCACTCGTGCGTAGGTACGGACTATAGTCTCCATGACGCGATGAGATTCATTCTCCATGTTAACCATTCATGAATGATTATAAAGTATATATAATAAGTAATCCAAAAATATATGAAATAATAATGATACTTGATTTATGTATATATATATTTATTTCATCTACATAATTCCATTCAATTCAATAAGGAAACAAAACAGTGTTCATGCGTACGTACGACCTACTGTCTCCATGAACGGTGTACTTCATTCCATTTATTGATCTTTCATATATATATGTATATACTGAATGTATATTATATATAAATAATTTTTTACATTATGGAAATATGTAAATCAGGATATATGTAATAATATCAAGAGAAACAAGTCCAAACACGTATGATAAATAAAACGATTTTACCCAAAACGCTGCTTTAACATGGAATTAAAAAATAACGGGTAATATAAATTCAAAAGTGAACCATTTATGACATCATAACAATAAATATGATTATTTAATAATTAAATGACATTATTTAAATCATAATAGTTGGTTCAGATACGTACGAAGTTTATCGAACCTAAGGTAAGGGATAATTTTTCAAATCTCATTTTTATCTGAGATTGCTTATACGTAAGTATTTACTGGGGTTATTGTTATCATCCATGTCCATGTTTTCCAAAAGTGTTTTTATGTATTTTAAATTTACTTTTTACCCATTTTGACTTTTACTAAATGGTATATAATGAATCTTTCTTTTGTTTACGTTACGAGGTACTTTTTGAATTTTCAAAAAAATTACAAGGAGAATTTTTTTTATCTTATACAGCATGAAAGGATTTTTACAGTTTTATAAATCCTTATTTTCATGAAGCTTCCTCCAAAATATTTCATTAATATTTTAAATAAAATCATTTTCTTTTAAAATTTCATGATGTTTTGTGAAAATAAATTGATTTTGAAGAAGAAAGGATATTTTACTCAAGAATTCATTTCAAGTGTTTTATGAAAACCATTTTTCATCTAAGATGACATTATTTCATATGTGTATGTTTCAAGTATCATGTCTCTATGATTTACATGGTTTCACTTTTATTATTATGAAATGATATCCATTTCTTTTATATAGATTATGTGATTATGGGATGATGTTTATGAAACCCATTTTATTTATTGGGTTATTATGAATGATGTATGTTTATTTTGTGGGACAAGTAAGAATGATTTCATTATGGGATGGGTGGGACCTATATATCCATCCAATGAATTGGTTAAAGATTTATATCTCATGAGATAGACATGGCTATAATTGTAAGTTAATCTGGTTCAGTGTTACAGGACTGAAACGAGGAGTGAACTCGATTCAGAAAGGGACTTTGTCCACTAAGATGGTCTTGGCAGCAATGCCTTGGCTACTATGGAAATCATAACATGTGATTAATGGTTGCCAAAATTACATGTTTTATTCCCATTTCATTTTATCGCGATTTATGTTACATTATGATATATGCCTTATGTACTACCATGTTTTATGATATTGTTCATGATTTTGATGTTTAAACATTATGTTCACGTTTTTATGT
The DNA here is from genome assembly GCA_963277665.1 of Viscum album. Classification (NCBI taxonomy): domain Eukaryota; kingdom Viridiplantae; phylum Streptophyta; class Magnoliopsida; order Santalales; family Viscaceae; genus Viscum; species Viscum album. The sequence continues at coordinate 2,116,593,798 of OY728147.1, forward strand.
TCAAATGCATATGGTTTGTTTTATTTTCTCCATGATTACCCTTACTGAGAATTTGAGCTCACCCTTTATATGTTTTCTTTTGCCCAGGATATAAAGAAAGGTTTTAGGTAAGAAAACCAAAGGGGAAGATCTTTATGGGAGATGTTGAAGATCTTTCACAACGATTAGAAGATATTGTTCCGAGTTTCCAAAGAAACTAAACCATTACGATCCTTGAGTGTTGGTTTTTGTTATGTATTATGTATTCCGAAAAAGTAATTTAATGTCCATGTACGTCAATATTTGGGTTGTTAGAGATAATTTATCCATATCAATTTTCTTAAACATAAGTTGCATGATTTTATTAATGTTGAGGAAACATAATACATAATACACACTTAATTTTCTTAGTATGAATAAAATAATGATTCCTGAGTAATGTGTTACTAATAAATTTGGAAGATCGAAGCCTCTATGTTTTGGAATTAAATGATTAATTATAACTATTCTTTTGTATAAGTTTCTCAGTAAGGATTGAAAAGGATATGTTGAATGGTGATGATTACACACAATAGTTATTTAAGGGAATGGTAATATATTGATTAATTAAAGTTTACCCTTAATTTGTTCATGATGTGGAGAAAATTTTGTTTATCATGGACAATGATATGTTGGATATGATTAATTGAATGATACTAATTAGGTATTTTTTTGACATGTTCGTTATGATATCATATATTAAGTATAATTATTTTTGCTACATAGGTATTACATCCAATAATTTCTTGAATAAATATAAATAAATTTTTTCAATAAGGATATATGGTAATTATGGTTATTTTCATGACATAATAGAATGCATGATGAATGTGTTCACATGTTTAGATTGTAACCAAAAAGAGATATCTTATGATATATGGGGGATAAATGTTAAGCAAAGATAGTGTACCTCATTATAAATTCTTGTATTTTTAGATATAGAAATGATTATAAGGTTATAAATTTAAGGATTAAAAAAGTTAAATTTCAGATTATGTTTGTTAGAATAATGTATTATCTCAGTAGATGTGGACTTATGCATATTTGATAACATGTGAAATTTTTTTTGGATAGAGACATATGGAATGACATATAATTCTATATATGGAGCACATGATTAGTTAATTATTCAAAAATGAAAAATTAAAATTCATTTATTTGAATAATAGTTGAAGTGTAAAATTTTCCATTGCATGAACAATAGTGAGATTATATTGAAATAATGTAAGTATATCTTCTAATGCAAATTATTTAACACTATGAAAAGTGATAATTATGTAAAAGGGTGACTGATTATCATTATTTTTTATGATATTAATTTCCTCATTCACACTTAATTAGTTCATTGTATTTTGATTGTTAACTTTATCTGGATCATCCACATTCTTGTGATTAGTGTTATTTATCAATCTCATTGATTATTTACACTTTTCCTCTTGCCCAGAAATAACATATGTTCTTCTATGTAGAGAACTAGTTATGTGTTTCTTTGGGTAACTTTAATTTTGAAAATGTTCTTTTTCAAAAGTAGGTTTTGATCCTTGTTTCTATAATGTGAGTTTTTATGGAATACTATTTCATGTACTGAAACTTTAACAAACCAAAATAAGTTTGGGGAATATTTATTTTAGGGGGGGTAGATTGTAGCACCCTGAGCTTTTAATGAGATAGATTTTTTAAAATTTCATTGATACCATGTGTTGTACGCTACCCCCAAGATAATATTTCCCAACACACAACACCAACTAAACTTCCAGTAAAGAAAAATTTTCCATGGGTTGAGTTATACACAATTTCATGTTATTTTGAAGGAATTCATCACAGGCAATACCGAGTTTAAATAAACAACCTAATATTATTATATTAGCTTATAACCTATACATTATAATGGATAATATGAATATTATTAACTAAATTTTGAAAATATGATTTAAAAATGAATATATATATATATATATATAATCAATACATTAGTGATAAATTAAGTATGAATAAGAAGATAACCCTTTTTAAAAAAGGTTTTTCATTCAAAAAAACTATTTAAATTAATATAAGTGAGTTTATAACATAATAAAATAACTGTTCATGTATTTTTTAGAGATATATATATATATAATTTATTCAATTTAATTTTTAAAATTCATCTTCAATGTTTTCTTGACATGATATATGAACAAATTCAACTTTTCGAATAATAGAAGTGTTTTTTAATGAAAATATTTGTTTCAACATTTGATGGCGCACCCATTTTAAAAATAAATTTCACAATTTTTTTATATTATATTTGACCATATAAACTAATTATATTTAATTGGGACATCAAAATTTAATTTTGTTTAATTTCTTTATTTTTCACATAATTTTTATATTATAATGAATCATGAAAAATACTGTTTTTTAATTCAGAAACAACTTTTTCATGAAAATATATATATATTTCTAGATTATAATTTTAATTTATTTTAAAGTATAATAAGATTAATATTTATAATTTTATCTAATTTAGGCAATTGGAAGTAATTTCACATTGAAATTGGATATAAATTCATGTTATGTTTTGGTGGCTTTTACTTTTTAAAAACACATTTTCTCATTCCCTCAACATGATTGGTTTTAATTTAATTAGTGTATCTTATGAATATTAAATTTTAAAAAATCAATTCCATATTTCAATTTATGGGTATAAATTATTTATATAGGCTCTTTTTATTTTTTTGAACATTATGAATTATAACAATGATAATTATTTTACAATAGTTAATGTTAAATTGGGAAAATTTGGGTGACAAATAATATCATAAGGATAATAAAATTATCCTAAAACATACCAAAACCATATTGGATGAATAAAATTAGACCCTCAATATATATGAATCATAATTAACACATTTAATTGATTATTTTTTATGAAAATGATATATATATATATATATATATATTTAAATAGAAAAGTTACTTCATGTCATCCTCTTATTTTTTATAATTTGAATAATTTGAATATTTTTTAAAAAATAAGATAACTTCAAAAATAAAAAATATAATGACATATAATGAAATTATCTATATCATGGTTATTAATTTATAATTTTGAAAGATTAAATAGTTACTTTTTTACTTATACAATGACGATGGATATATTATTTAATTTCCAAACAAATATATTTTTAAATGACAATAACAATTAAAAGACCAAACAATATGAAAAAATATTATTGAGAGTGTATATATCTACCATAACAATACAAAGGTCTAATTATTGACCATTTGGAGCCTTATGGAAATTATGACGACACTCATAATATTTTATTCAATGTGATGTTAACATTGTAACATTTATGTTTTAATAAATATAACATTTTTTATGATTTATTTTCTAAATGATATATTCAATTATACATATTCTTATGAATTATTGAGGATTTATCTTCATCATAGTATTTTTTGTTAATTTTTACCCAATATATATTTATATTAAATATTTACACAAAACTGATGTTGTAATGATTTTATTAATGGAAATATCAAATTAATCTTATTTAAAAAATAAAAAACAAATTTGGTATATTCCATATATCAAAAAATATTTCTATATGACCTTGACCCCTTAGTTATATAATAAATTATTTTCTTCGAGGTTAACATATTATCATTATAGTTTTAACAATCCATTAAATGATTAGTGTCACAATTCACAATATGTTTATTTTTCCAAAAGTAATGTATTATCAAATTACTTAAAAATATTAAAATATTTTTAAAAAATAAAATAATTGATTTTTCTCTTTAATGTTCTAAATTTTTCATTTATGATCTAATTAACGTCAAATATCAAAAAATTACACTCTTATAATATTGGATCATTTATTAACTTAGTTATAATTACTACATAATAACTAAGGGTTAATTTAAATGATAAGGTCTAAATTGATAGGAAATCATGTATAAAATTTAATGGATGATGAAATTACAACATTAACTCATCTAATAATTGAATATATTCCATTTTTTTATGTTTCTATATGATTTAATTTTATTATAAAATAATATTTTTGGATATTCCAAATGTACCCTTCACAATAATTATAAAATGAAACATCCTCCCTCATAACATCACTTCATATTTAGAAATCAATCTTATATATCCCATGCCAATTTCCCTTATCAACATTCTTATTCATATTCTAGATATTCTGGTCTTCGTAAAAGATCTACATTAGTGCCTTCAATGGGAGATCTAGAGGGAGATCACTGAAGAAGAGGTAATCCATTTTACCAACTCTCTCAAGATCATTTGTTCTTCTACATGATGTCACATTGTTGTTAACATTAATAAGTAAAAACTAAATTATAACATATATACTGATATGTTATCATGGTTATCATTGAACCTTATTCTATCTAATATTCATCATACAAAAAATTAAATCACCACGCGTACATACATACGATTTACTATCTCCATGTCGTGGTGCAAACTGGTTTTCACCACCACCTTACTAGGATAGCTATCATGATATGGGTTTAGGAAAAAAAACTTATACCATTCCCTTACATATCATTTCAAAAATATGAGATTGATATCATCGCTCGTGCGTTCGTGTGGCCTATTGTCTCCATGATGCCATGTGATTAATATCCATTTCCACCATTCATGCATGATTATATAAATTTATTTAATTAATCAATATGATAAATATTAACTTAATATAATTATGTAAATTTTTTAATTATATCCTATTTATATGAATTGGGTCTTATATGAAAAAACATACAAGAGAAAATAAAATACTTAATAACTAAAGAAGTGTAATAATGAAATATCATTAAACAGGTGTTAATATGATCACATATGATATCATAAATATAAATACGGATATATAATAAGTTAATTATATTATTTATACCATTATATAGGAGTATTAGATACATAAAAATGACACTATACCTATAGTAAGGGAATATTTTTTCCCACTATTATTTCTTTGGGACATATGCCTTATACACCACCTATTTCTTTTGTGTTTTGTTTATGATTACCATATATGTTTTTATAATTATTATTACTAATTTTATGATATTTTAATATTAATATATTATTTTATTTTATTTTATTAGGCATAATATTTTATTTATTATAAATTGGTAAAGCATAATATCGCAACTCTTATTTTTATTAGAGGTTGTTTCTACATAAATATTAACTAGGGTATATTTATCATAAATGGCCTTGTTTTGCACATATGTATTATAAAATATTGTTAATATTCTTATAATATTTTTTAAATCCAATTTTACCCATTGGTAATTTTTTTTGAAATGGTCTGAATGTAATATTTTTTCATTTTTTGATACGAGGTATTTTTTGACTATCTGAAAAAAGTATGAGCTGATTTATTTTTTAAATTATACAAATGAAAATATTTTATTCATTTATAAATCCTTTTATTCATACATAATGCCCTTAATGTTTTAATATTTATTTTAAAATAAATTCATATTATTATAATTGTGTGTAGTCTTAAGATAATTTAACATTTTTGAAGAAGAAAGGATTTTTTATTCGACAATTAAATTCAACTATTTTATAAAAATTATTTTTTATATAAGATGACATTATTTCATAAGGATTTTTTTCATATATAATATCACTATTATTCATTGGGTTTTATTATGGTTATTATGGAATGATATTTATAAAATACATTTTTATTGACTATATTATGATGGAATGATTTTTAAGAAACTCATTTTATTACATATGTTAATATAAGAAGAACGAACTATGTTTTGTATAACACATAATAAATATTTCATTATGATATGGGATAGACCTATATCTCCCTATAATTCATTGGGTAATGATTTATATTTCATGATATATACAGTTTTGGAATGACGTGTAAATTTAGATTAGTAATATAGGGTTGTAATAATAGATAAATCAGGTTCAGTAATATAGGTCTAGAATGAGGAGTTATCATGGTTCAGAAATGTAATTATTCTGATATTGTTTTCATGGAAATAAGACTTGGATAAGATTGAAATTATTTTTTATGATTATTTGTTTTCCATAATTCTATTTTAATGCCAATGCTATTTTCTCATGGTTAATAATTCTGTTATTATTTATGCCTTATTAACTTCCAAGATTTATTTCATGAATCAATATTTTGATATATGTTATATTGGGTAAGGCTTTAAAAAGTTTTGTTAATTTTTTTACATTATTATGTTCATGTGTTATTTTATATTTTCTTTTTTACCATTACTAAGAATATGACCTCACCCTTTTATTGTTTTCTTTTCCCTATATATAAAGTTAGGTTTTTGGTAGGAAAACTAAAGGTGAAGATTTTAATGAGAGATGTTCAATATATCACACCAAATTATAAGAATTTGTTCTATGTTTATACCATATCTAAACATATATGTTCATTGGGTGTCTATTTGTTGAATGTATTATGTATTCCATAAAATTAATATAATGTCCATGTACATCATGATTGGATCATTACAATATATTACATGTATTTTGAAATAATTATTTTTCCAAAACATCCTTAAACCATATTAAAATTATTTTAATATGTGTTATGAGAATATGAAGACTATTAAGTGGTGTAAAATGATAATACAACCCATTATTCCCTAGAAATAATTCAATACGTAGGAAAAATAATTTCCAAAAAATGAATTTTTTTCTATTATTTTAACTTCATAAAGATGTATTTAATCCTCAAATTGAATCCTTAGATCATATATATGAATTAATCTTATATGATAAAATAGTGGTAAAAAATATTCATGATGAATTCATAGGATTTTATATTCATCTTGCCAATATATATGTATAATCACGCATAATGGAATAATTTCTAAATTGATTCCTGATAAAACATATTAAAATTTCATCACTAGTAAATTGTAAAATAATTTTTCTAGATAATAAATCATGAAATATTTAATTGGGGGGAAATATCTGCACCACACCCATAATCATCTAAAATATTGAATTTATATATAATGAATAAAACACATATAAGTGATTATTTTTTACATAAACACAATCTATTACATAAACTAAAATGAATCAATTAAAATGTGTTAAAAATTTACCAATATTTCGGAAAATAAATTATATGAATATAATATATTTTTATATTAAATAAAAATAAAATATTATATAAAATTCATAAAAGAATAAATGAGAGACAGAGTTGAGTTAATGTTTCTAAATTATTAATGTAATGGTTTAAAAAGGACCACATACCTGAATCTTATCTTACTTCACAATTACTATATAATCTTTAATGCCAATATTATATTCATTATTTACTAAATTCATAACCATTTTCAAGTTTATTTTCATTATTTTCATTGCAATATTATCATATACGATTCATTTATTTGTATAATAGTTCTTGTGTCAGTTGTTTCGAATTTTTTTCGGTCCACCATTCCAAATATGAATTTAGTAGTGTTAATAATCAATTATTATTATGTACTTGTACAATAATATATATATTTTTCAATTTATATTTTGGATTTTATTTTAAAAATATAGGATTTCAATAGTTAAGTAAAGTGATACATTTTTTAAATTCTTCCATTATAATTGTTTTAATACTATAAATTACTTGGATTTTTTATATTTAATATAACTATTATCAAGAAAATTTTAGGAATATATAAATATAAATAAGGTATAGTTTAATTTTAAATTATATAATAAATAGTTAATTCTACTTTTTACAAATATCCAATGAAGGATTTAGTGATAAATAAAACTCCATCTTTCAGTTGGGTAGTGTAAAAAACCACATGTTTCTGCTATTTCTAGTAATATTTTAAAAGAAAAATAATATTAATAATATATATTAAGGATACGTAAAAAATTATTGTTGAATTTTAATTAATTTTTTCGTTACTTATATAATTTAATTTTTCTATAATTTGTATTATAAGAGAATTTAAATGAAGGTACATGGATTTTGAAAACCATATATTAATATAATAATAACATATTAAAGGGGTTTTATGTGTTGTAATGAGTGGTTTATCTTTAATAATTTCTCTATAAAATGTAATTATAATATTAATACAATCATAGAAGTAAATAAATAAATATTTTAATTTTTTTAAAGGAAAAAAATAATCTTAAATTAAAAAGGAAAAATTTATTTGGGAACTGTTACATTGATTTTGGAACCACCGCCTTTGGATAAAGTATGAATTCAATGGGGGATAGAATTTTTGAAATAATATAACATTAAGAACATATAAAGTTATGTTTATAGATGAATTTAAAAAAAATAGAGATAAAAAAAACTTTTTTATGTGTTTTGGAAATACTATTGTGAGATCCCTTTTACATACATTTATTTATGGAACATTCAAATGTATTTGTATCATAATGGTTAATGGGATCATATTTAAGTGGAATGAAACACATAAATGTAAAATAAAATTTACATTAAAAAATTATTCATCATCATAGGACTCAAGATATAGTTTTTTGTTTTTTTTTATTATATATCATTTTTAATCAAAAACCCCATTTAAATAGAATTTAAGTTTTATTTTTGTAATTTGAGTTTAAAAATAACATCACAAATATGGAATTAAATGTATAATATATTTTTAAATTATTCATAATTATAATTATCCCATAATTTAATTAAAATTATTATCCTTTATAAATCTTAACATTGATTAAAAATTATTATATTTTCAATTTATGCACAGAAACTATATAAAAATTGATTGATTTTTTCATATTTATTTTTAAAAGCTAATTTATAAAATATTGATTTTTCTTTTAATATTCAATGTATAATTTAATTTATGATAAATTTCATTGTTTTCAAAAAAATTATTTCATTTTATATACATATATAAAAATTCGATGTGAAATTCCATTTATACTGAAACTCATATTTTATAAGTTGTTCAAATGTTTTGCAAAATAATTAAATAATTCAAAATATTAATTTTGACATTAAAAATCAATATTTTATTTATATAACACATTTATTATCTTTCATGTGATTCTATGATTTCCTATCTCAATCTATATAAATATATAATAACATGAAGTGGAGTTCCCTTTGACTAAAATTTATTAATATAAAAGGTGTTTAGGAATATTTCCCAGACTCTAACTAATTTTAATTAATTTATTGACCATATAAATGTATATTTTTGGTATTTAATATATCTAACACCTTTTATAGATTCTTTATGGGTTTTTATAAAAAAATATTAATACATTTATTTATTCTTTTTTAATCTTAATTATATAATAATTTTGTTTTTTTAAATGGATTAAAACAACATAACTAAAACTATAATCAAATATAATAAGTATATTTTCCATAAAAGTACCAAATAATTTATATTTAAAGACCTGTAATTTCCGTGGAATTTTTTTCTTAAATACATGGGATTTTTTCGAGTCCGCGAAAATTGACGGCGCATGATTCTGAGGCCCAGTGTGCCCGGAATCAGTTTCTGATGTTTTTTTTCGAGTATGTTCAGTAAATGTACGAGCGAGTTTTTATAAATTTTGCACCGGTGCTTATAATTGAAATCTGAGGTCGTCGTTGAACTCATAGCACTGATATTCTCTTAATGAGACATTTACTTCGACGGAAGTGAGTCGAAAATAAAAGATAGTTTTTTGGGTTTTTATAGTTTGAATTAAATAAAAATAAAGTATGTGGCTTTATTTTTATTTTGTAGTTAAAATATACTCATGGAAGTTGGAGGTGGGACCACCACAACTTAACCTCCCATGAGACGTTATGGTGGTGGGGCCCACCCGAACTAAACCTCTCGCAGGAGGTTATGATGTGGGGACCACAAGGGGATAAACTCCACTATTAATGGAGGGAGCAGAAAACCTCTCAACTCCCCTCATTTATGAGGGAGAGTTTCTCGACACCCTCCCTCTTTTATGGTGCCACATTCACTTTAATTAATTTGCTCTGACTCCTCTAATTAACTCTTTCCAATCCTCTAGATTAATTAGTTGGAGATAATTAACTTATTTCACCATTTTGAATTATGTGCCAACGAAATAAATAGTTAAACCTATCTATTATTATTTTTATTGGCATCTAGGTGGAAACATGGGAGAAGAGGGAAGTACTCTCCCAACGAAGAACGAAGAACGCCGACCTTCTTCAACTTCTTCCCCGAGGCTTATATTGACGTGGGATGTCTTCACCAGACCAACCCTCTATATCATCGTCAACGAGCCGACGCAGCTCGGGATTGGAAGCGTGCAATTGACGCAATGAACGATGATCTTCTTCATCTAAATTTTGGGAGTCTGTCAATGAACAAAGAACTATGATCAAAGGTAGGGGGTTTTACATGTTGATATTCTCATTGAATCTTTTTCAATGGTTGGAAGGGATTTTGTTTGCGAGTGAATTGTTGTTCATCTTCTTTCTTCTTGATGAACCAATTGATACCACCCTAAACGAAGAGGGTGCAGGCCAAACCAACATGTCCTGAACTCTCCGACAATCTTTTTTGTGATGATCTTCATCATGGAGATGAGGCGACGATATGACAAAGGCAGCGGCTACATAGGTCATGCTACCCATGGCCTCTGCAAACTGTGCCGCCCATGCGGTACTCCACTGCTCCGGGCCAAACCGCGGCCCTCCGGCTGAACCGCCCTGACCGCACCATCGCCGACCCATGCCACCCGGCTCCCAGCCGCATTTGACCTCACGTGCGCCGATACTAAACCCATTCAGCCTGTGTCTACCTGAGCCGCGCACCGCCGGCCAACCCAGCTGCCTTTCGGCCACCCGACGGCCTGCCTGGCGCCCTGCCTGGTTGTAGCCTGCCTGCCTGGACGACCCCCCGCCGGCCCACCTGTTGGTCTTCCCGGCGGGCACTCGACATGCCTGGCCACCTCTCAGCATGCCCGACCACCTCTCGTGTTGCCCAAACACCCACTGGCCCGCCTTCCAGGCTTGCCCGGTTGCCTCCCATGCGCCTGACCATATCACATTGTCCCGTGCGCACCACAGGCCCCGTACGCCCCATGCTGCGTGTGGCCCCCCTCTCATAGCCTTTACCGAACATGACCGGATGTTCCCTATGGGCTGGGCCACGCCCTCATGACGCTTTATCCGAACCGTCCCCCAGCCCGGGCCGAACCGCCCCTGCGGCCTACTAGGCTGGACCCAGCGGTTTAGGTCGAACCTAACTAGCTATCCCACCCAATGGATCAGGCCAAACCTTATAATTCTAACTGGGTCGACCCAAACTGTGTCTTCACAGACGGGGTCGGACCGGGTCGGTCCGACCGGGTCGAACCGGACCTGGGCCCACTACCGACCCTTGACTTTATTTGGCCATATCTTTGGCACCAGACGTCCATTTGACAAACCATCTATGGCGCTGGTAATCATGAAGAGAGACAGTCCCTTTGAGAATACCCCACTGGAGTCCAAGATATAGTTGACATATGGTCAGGTTGGATCATATTGTAATCCAACTGGGCCCCCAGAACTAAAAGGCTAATAACACACAGACCGAGTGTCTGATTGATGCATTGTCTGTTTCGTTAAGACCCCTATGACTTGGAGGACCTTTGACATAATTTTTCCTGTCACTTCATGATAGTTGGAATATCTACCAGTAGCTCGTGGAGAGAATCTTCTTGTATAAGAGCTTCCATAGTGTAGAGACCTAATAGCGTGGCTGAGAACTAATGACTACTAACCGTTTAGACTCGGAGTGACTCTACTAACCCAGCGGGGAGCACCATGGTGTCGCGGACGACCCACTGTGGGGAGCGCCTTGGTTTCACGGTAGACCCACAATACTCGACAAGAATATTACCTCAGTAGGATACAAGGGGAGCGCCTTGGTCACGTGGAAGACCCATGGTGGGGAGTGCCTCTGTGTGAGCGTGGCAGACCCACGATACATGATAGGAGAAGTACCTCAATAGTCCAAGGTTAGTGGGAAATTCCAAGGTGTTGTGGTAGGCCCACTATACTCGATAGAGGAGGAGTTCTCCAATAGCTAAGGTTTCAATAATTAAAAACCCGGTTGATCTGAGTCAGTAACTTTTTTATTTACCTCATGTTTGAGATGGATTACTTGATAACATAGGTATATGTATGAGCATATATCTAAGTGAGTTTATCTATTGAATTTGTGATTTTTGGTTCATCCTTATTGGATTTTGTGACACCTTGAGGGTCTTGTGGTCCCTACTGATCATCGTTATAATCATCCCTACATGGGCTATTCTCGCCCCTCGTTTTGTTGGATGCAGATTACAGACATCGCTGACTGAGGCAGAGACTAGCCGGACTGGACGGTACCTAGAGGTGGACCTTACGACGAGTCGGTACATGGATGAGATTGACGGATGTGGAGTACTGAGGAGGCTATCTATACCTATCCTTCATGTAGGAATCTCAAAGGATGACCCAAAAGTTGTTTTACCTTTCCTCTAATGTACTTGTTTGTCAGTTGTACTTGTACTTTCCTGTTTGGATTGTATTTCAGCCCCATTATTTTCAACACTTTTTTTTATATACAGTTTTCTTAGTGTTTTTTATCCAGCTGTGTGCTATGCTTTGTGTATTTACACTTTCTAAAGGAAATGCCTTCCTAGTTTTAGTGCATTATGCCTTTCATGCTAATATTCAACCCCTGTCCTATGGAAGGCGGGCTTGGGGTAATCACGACACGGGCCCCGAGGGATGGGTCGTGATAAATTGGTATCAGAGGAGTCGATTCTACCAAAAATCTAATAAAATGATCTTTCTTTTTTGTGATTCAATATTGTTATGGGTACTAAGTGTGGTTTTCAATTCAAGGGGTCCAGTGTTGGTGCGGCAGCAGAAGTATCCATACACCCGGACCATGACAACTAATTTCCTACTTAGTGCATGAAAACACTGATTGCGTGTTTGTTTTCAAAAGTTTTCATAAAGTCAGATCAACCAGGTCAACTCACTAGATATAAATCATTGACTGTGTAACATTTGTTTCTTTCAGGATGCCTCCCTGTGGATGACCAGTGATAGCCCTGAGAGTAGTACGCACAGATATCCCACCAAGCGATGAGGCCTCGGTGCAGGGCCCTATTCCAGTAGAGACACCGGTGGAGGCACCAACGGTACCATTTTCCATTAGGACACTGATTCCACCAACCCCAGCAGAAGATGGTGCATGCCGCTTGAGCTCTTTGCATGAGTTCTAGCGCTAGAGGCCACCCAGGTTCATGGGATAGATGGACATAGAGGTGGATAAGGATTCGCTGGAGGATGTGGTGAGAGTTTTTTGACTGGTAGGGAAACCAACAGACTTCATGGTGATTATTGCTACCTATATTCTAGCGGCAGCAACTGGAAGATGGTGTAGCTTGATGCTTTAGGTCCATGATGAGATGACGCCTCTCTGGGGTGACTTCGAGAGCCTGTTTCGGGCGGAGTTTGTTCAAAAGACTCTCCACACAGAGCGTATTCAGGAGTTACTTCATCTGCATCAGGGCAGCATGATAGTGGCACAGTACTCAGTGAGGTTTATAGACCTCTCGTACTACTCCACAGATATGGTATAGGGCCCATTCTTCAGGGCTCGGACCTTCGATCAGCGGATCAGGAGAGAGATCATGGATTCGATTATCTCCATCAGCATTCTGATGCAGGTGGCGGTGTTGGAGCAATCTCTCTTAGTGGATATTTTCCATGTGGAGCAGTCTCCAGCAGCGAGACCCACCACTAGCCGACATGCAGCGGAGTATTCTACAGCTGGCAGTAGACAGATGTCGCAGAGGTCCACAAGGACCAGACCTACAGGTGGATGACCGCATGAATCATCATTGGTTGTGTGGGCCACCTATAGGAGAGACATACATGCCAAGAGCGGGTTGTGTTTCTCATGATGCAGGCAGGGTCACATGGAACGTGACTGTCCGACCCTCCATTCGGATGATCAGCAATCGGTCGATGGATCACCTAGATAGAGATAGAGATTCAATCAAGGTGGTCCACAAGGTTCATGTGGATGTGGAAGAAGAGATGGTCAAGAAGCTGGCAGTGGGTGAAATTTTGAGGTGTTACCGCCACAACCCCTATGAGGTCCACCCTGATGGAAAGGAGTAGGTGGACGGGAGAGAGGTAAACTTCAGGCAGCTGATACAAACGACTATGGTACTCAAGAGATGATTCGAGGTACAACCTATGTCTACTCCACCATAGCTGCAGTTCTTATAGACACAAGTTCCAATCCCTCTTTCATTTCCACTTCCCTCATTCGGAGCTCATAGATTCTGAAGGAGCTGTTGGCTCGATCCTTATGGCTAGAGACTCTTACAAGGGCAGACTCGATGATTACGCACTGGTTCCGGTAGTTTCAGCTTACTCTAGGATGCAAGAGCTTCAGATGGGATATCCTAGTAGTGGCATCGAGACCTTATGATGTCATCTTGGGTATGGACTAGTTATCTATAGTCCATCCTCAGATCGACTTTATTAGGTGCAATGTGCGGTGTTTCCACACGGATGGGACCAGTTTCACCTTCACCTATGAGAAGGGAACCTTTGCAGCACATGAAGCACTTAATCAGAGGAAGATGTGGCCAATCACTCATCAGTTAGCCTACCTTACCCTCGGAGTAGTTGATGTGGAGAGTCTGAGCTATCTTGTAGTGGTGTACCAGTACACAGATGCTTTCCCTGAAAATGTCCCAGGTCTAACTCCTCGTAGGGAGGTGGAATTTTACATTGACATGTACCCTGGGACGACACTGATATCCACACCAGAAAATCAGATGTCTCTCACAGAGCTTTGTGAGCTGCATGTATAGCTATAGGAATTGCATGGGAAGGGATTCATCTGGACAATTGATTCTCCCTGGGCAGCCCCGATTCTATTCTCCAAGAAGAAAGATGGAATTCTAAGGATTTTTGTTGACTACTGTCACCTAAACCAGGTGACCATGAAGAACAATTACCACTCCCAAGGATTGATGACCTCTTTGATTAGCAGAAGGGAGCACGGGGTTTCTCAAAGATAGACCTCCGATCAGGCTATCCCCAACTCAGAGTTCGAGATGAGGATGTGCAGAAGACGACCATTAGATATCAATAATACCACTACGAGTTCTTGGTTATTCCATTAGGCATAAGAAATGATCCAACCGTGTTCATGGGACTCATGAACAGGATCTTCCAGCCATTCATCGATCGCTTTTTTGTAGTATTCGTCGATGACATTCTGATCTACTCGACTAATGAGGAGGAGCATGCCTACCATTTACAGGTAGTATTGGACACACTCCGAGAGCACCAACTTTAGGGTAAGGTCTCAAAGTTCCAGTTTTGGATCTGAGAGGTTCACTTTTTGGGACATGTCATTTTGGAGGTTGGAGTTGCAGTAGGTCCGGTGAAGATTGTGGTAGAAATTTCTTCATATCCACCCAAGAGTGTGACAGAGGTACAAAGTTTCCTGGGTTTTCCTAGATACTACTGAATATTCGTTCCAGACTTTTCTAGAGTTTCAGTACCACTATCAGCCTTGAAAAATAAGGGTCAACCATTCGTGTGGTCTGAAAGATTCCATCAGAGCTTTCAGGTGCTGAGGTAGAGGCTGACTAGTGCCCCCATCTTGAGGATTCCAGAAGAAGTCATTGGGTACGTAGTTTACTACAACGCATCAGGGACCAGACTTAGATGTTCCCTGATGCAAGAGTGAGCAGTGACCACATATGGTTCTCAGCACCTGAGACAACATGAGACGAACTATGCTACCGATGACCTGGTGTTAGTAGTAGTGGTCTTCACATTGAATATGTGGTTACCCTATTTAATGGGAGAACATTTAACCATATAATCTGATCACAAGAGTCTCTGGTATAACTTATCATAGAAGGATCTGAACCTGAGATAGTGGTGTTGGCCTGAGTTCTTCCAGAACAACGAATTCTTGATAGTCAATACTCCTAGAAAGGGGAGTGTTGATGCAGATGCACTCAGTAGGAGGTCAGGTATACAGCTTCTAGAAAATATGACAGAGCAGCTGGATGCTTTTCAGATATCCTTTATAGAAGAAGATGGAGCATCTTTCCTTCAGTCTTTTACAGTCACTCCTCCACTTCTATAGTGAGTCAGGGAGGCACTACATTGGGATTCTGATTGCGAGACATGACGTGCTCAGATATCCACAGGGCATGCACCTAATGGATTTTTTAAAGGTGGGGAGCACGTCATCCTCTTCAGAGGACGTAATGTGGTGCCAGTGTCACTTCTAGAGGAAGTGTTGAAGTATTTCCACACATCCCCTCTAGTAGTATATCCAGGAGTGGAAAATATGTACCAAGTTATCTGGTGATATCACTGGTGGTCTGGGATGACGAAGGCAGCAGTAGAGTTTGTCTCTCAATGCCTCACTTGTAAGCTGGTGAAGGTGGAGCACCAGGTAGCAGCGGGCTTGGTTCAACCATTAGAGGTCCCATAATGTAAGTGGGATGGGATATCCATGGACTTCATGACAGGTCTCCCCCATACATCTAGGGGTCACGACTCGATTTGGGTGATCGTTGAACAACTCACCAAGTCGGACCACTTTCTACTAATCAGAGAGCAGGGTTCGGTAGATATATTGGGACGCCTCTACGTGTAGGAGATTTTGTGGCTACATGGAGTAACTCATTCTATTGTCTCCGATAGTGGTGTGAAGTTTACTTTCTTTCTATGGAAGGGGTTACAAGAGGCTTTCAGGATGCAGCTTCATCTGAGCACCACCGTCCATTCAAAGATAGATGGTCAGACTGAGCGGACCATTCAGACCCTTAAAGATTTGTTGCGGGCTTGTGTCCTCGACTTCGGTCGCAGCTAGGAGGACTAGTTACCTTTGTTGAATTTTTCATACAACAACAGATATCACTACACCATAGGGATGGCACCTTATTAAGTGTTATACGGGAAACCTGGCAGATCACCATTGTGATGGACATACCCTAGGGAGTCAGCACTAGTGGGACCATAGACGGTATGAGATACCACGAAGAATGTGCCGATCATCCAGTAGCAGATGAAGACTGCACAGATCAGGAACAATTCATATGCTGACTGGAGACGGAGACCTCTGGAGTTCAAGAATGGTGACCACATCATTCTACAGGTCTCACCTCGACGAGGTCTACAATGATTTGGTTGAGACGGAAAGTTATCTCTGAGGTTTATCAGAACCTTTCTAGGTCCTTAGTAGAGTTGGTGAGGTGTCTTACCTCTTAACTCTTCCACCTTAGTTGCACCTGGTTCTTGATGTCTTCCATGTATCTCAGCTGAGGAGATACGTGAACGACCCTTCTCACATCATCGACCATGGATAAATAGAATTCGGCAATTGGGTGGCATTCACAGAGGTTCTAGTGGAGATTGAGGATCGACACGAGCAGGCCCTACATGGGTTGTCGATACCTCTAGAGCGTGTTCGCTAGCATCACGGGAACATCCAAGAGAGCTAATGGGGTCAGAGGCTCAGATGCGTGCTCAATACCACAACATGTTCCCTTTGTTTGATTTGTAGCTTACGAAGGCCTAAATCCCTAAGTTGGGGAGAATGTAATGACCCTGAATTTCAGTGGAAATTTTTTTCTTAAATACATAAGAATTTTATGTATCCACGACAATTGACATTGCATGTTTCGGAGGCCCAGTGTGCCCAAAATCAATTTATGAAGTTTTTTTCAATTACGTTCAGTAAATGAATGAATGAGTTTTTATAACTTTTTAACTGATGCTCATAATTGAAATATAAGGGAACCTTTGAACTCGCAGCACTGGTATTCGCTTAATGAGACTTTTATTTAGATGGCAGTGAGTTGAGAATAAAAGATAGTTTTTTATGTGTTTAGAGTTTGAATTAAATAAAAATAAAGTGTGTGGCATTATTATTATTTGGAGGTTAAAATCACCTCATGGAAGTTGGAGGTGGGGCCACCACTCCTTAACCTCTTTTGAGAGGTTACTGTGGTGGGGACCACCAAAACCTAACCTCCCGCAAGAGGATATGACGTGGGGACCACACGGGGATAACTCTCCTATTAATGGTGAGAGCGGAAAACCTCTCAACTCCCCTCATTAATGGGGAAGAGCTTGTCTACAACCTCCCTCATTTATGGTTCCACTTTCCCTTTAATTAATTTTTTCTAACTTCCCTAATTAACTTGTTCCAATCCTCCACATTAATTAGGAGTACCCATATAATTTATTTCACCATTTTGAATTTTGAACCAATGAAATATTAGATAAACCTATCTATTATTATTTTCTTTGGCTTCTTGGTGGAATCTTGGGAGAAGAGGGAAGAACTCTCCCAACTAAGAATGAAGAATGATGGCCTTCTATGACTTCTTCCTCGAAGCTTCTACCAACGTGGGACATCTTCAACCAACCTATACTCTGCATCTTCGTCAACGAGTTGATGCAGTTTGGGATTGGATGCATGCAATGGACACGAATAACGACAATCTTCTTTGTCTACATTCTGAGACTCCATCAATGAACAAAAAATGACAAACAAAGATAGGAGGTTTTTACACGTTGATACGTTCTTTGTATCTTCTTCAATGGTTGGAAATGATTTTTTTTGGGTGAGTTGTGGTTCATCTTCGTACTTCTTGAGGAACCCGTTGAAACCACCCTAAACACGGAGGGTGTAGGATAAACCAACATGGCACGACCCCTCCACCATTCTTGTTTGTGGCGATCTTTGACATGGTGATGATGCGACGAAACGACGAAGGTGGAGACAACAATGGCAGCGCTAACTGTGGTATCCACAAACAGTGCTGCCCCTACGGCACTCTGGTGCTTCAGGCCAAACCGCAGCCCTCTGGAAAAATCTCCCCAGCCACACCACTACCAGCCCATGCCACCTGGCTCCCGGCCACCGTCGGCCTCCCGTGCGCCGTGGTTGAACCCCACTATTCTACTTCGGCCCGAGCCGCGCCCCACCGGCCTGCTCGGCCACCCACTGGCCCGCATGGCACCCTACCCGGCCACCACCGAGCCACCTACCAGCCTGCCCGGCCACCCGCCGGCCCGCCTAGCACCCTACCTCGCCGACTCTCGACCGCCTTCTTAGCCGCCTCCCGTGCGTCCAGCCAAAACGCACCTGCTCACGCGCCTCGTGTGCCCCGCACGCGTCGTGACGCTTGTGGAAACTCTCGCGGTGCCCTGGATGAACTGGCCCAGATGCGCCCTCTGGGTCGAGATGCACTCTCGTGACGCTCTAGGCCGAACCAGCCCCGAGCCCGAGCTGAACCACCCATGTCGCCGTCTTGGATGGGCCCAGCGGGCCTAGATTAATATAACAAGCTAGCCCACTAAATGGGTAGGGCCAGACCTAGTAGTTCTGACATGGTTGACCTAGATAGGGTCGGTCATGACTGGGTCAGACTGGGTCATTCCTACCAGGTCAGACCGGACCCTGGCCCTCTACCGACCCTTTACTTTTTTAGCCCATATCTTAGGCACTGGGTGTCTGTTTGACAAACCATCAGTGGTGTTGGTAATCTTGAAAAGAGATGTTCTCTTTTAGTATAAACCACTATAGTTTGGGGTATAGTTGACATACGGTCAAGATGGATCATACACGAATCCAACCGGGCCCCCGAGACTAAAAGGGTAATATCTCACAGACAGGGCATCCGATGGACACACTATATATTGCGTTGATACCCCTATGATGTGGAAGACCATTGAAATACTTTTTCGTGGTACTTCGTGACAGCTGGAGTATCAACGAGCTGCTTATGATGTGGATCCTCCCAGAGATGAGCGTGTGTAGTGTGGAGACCTAGTAGTTGGCTGAGACCAGACGACTGCTGACTGTTTATACTCGAAGTGACTTAACTAGCTTAGCGGGGATCGCCATGGTGTCGCTGAAGACCCACAGTGGGGAGTTCCTTGGTGTCGTGGCAGACCCACAGTACTCGACAGAGGAGTACCTCAGTAGGATATAAGGGGGAGTGCCTTGGTGACACGATAGACCAACAATGGGGAGCGCCTCTGTGTGATCTCAACAAACCCATGGTAAATGATAGGAGGAGTACCTCAGCAGTCCAATGTTAGTGGGAAGCACCTTGGTGTCATGGCAGGCACATTTTACTCAATAGAGAATGTGTTCTCTAGTAGCCTATTTTTCGATAATAAAAATACTAGTTGAGCTGAGTCAGTAACTTTTGTGTTTACCTCTGGTTTGAGATGGATTATTTGATAACTTAGGTATATGTATGGGAATATACCTATGTGAGTTTATCTGTTGAATTCTTAATTTTTTTATCCTTGTTGAGTTTTTTGAAACCTTTAGGTTCTTGAAGTCCCTACTGAGTATCATTATACTCTCCCCTGCATGGGATATGCCCGCACCTCGATGTGTTGGATGTAGACGACAGACAACACTGACTGAGGATAAGACAAGTAGGAATGGTCGATACCTGGAGGTGGATCTTACAACGAGTCAATATATGGAGGAGACTAACAGGCGAGGAGTACTGAGAAGGCTATCTGTACCTACCCTTCCAGTAGGAATCCTGGGGGATGACCCAGCAGCTATTTTACCTTTCCTGTGTTGTACTTTTTTTCAGTTGTACTTGTACTTTTCTGTTGGGCTTGTATTCTAGCCCCTTTACTTTCAGCACACTCTTTTGGTTATACAATTTTCTTAGTGTTTCTTATCCAACTATGTGCCCTGTTGTGTTTGTTTACAGTTTCTAAAGTAAATCCCTTCCAAGATTTAGGGAATTATGCCTTTGGTACTAGTTTCCAGCCCCTGGCATATGGAAGGCGGGCATGGGGTCGTCACGATCTGGGCACTGAGGGATGGGTCAGGACATTATATATTGATTATTCTAACATTTTCATTGTATTTATATTTTTTTATTAAATATTCAAAATATCTATTAATTACAATTTATTATTATACATTTTTGAATTCAATGTTTTATTCTTTAAAAGGAATTATAATTGAAATGTATCACTAAAATTATTAACACAATGACTTAAAATATTGAAATTATGATTAATTCTTACAATAAATTTTGAATCATAAATCAAATTAAAAATAAATAATTTAATGATTTTCCATTTTTTTTAAAACATTGATTATACATCACCTTTACTATGTACTGTCATACCATTTCACTTATTACTTTTTTAAACAAAATACCATCCAAATAATTATGACATAATGATTATAAATATGACATTAATTTCATAAAAATAATTATATCCTTAATAAATAATAAATTTTAAATTTAAAACTCCTAATATTTTTTATGGAGAATATATATTTATTATTCAAATAAAATCCTTATTATATTTTCAAAAAAAATTACTTTTAAATGTATAAAATTAGTAAGTTATAAAATAAAACAATAAAAAACACCTAATCACATTATAATTATTTAAATATATTATAATAAAAATGTTTGAAAATTAAATCTAGTTAACCAAATATAAATCATATTTTATTATACGAAATAAATATTTAATTTTTTAAATATAACATGTGTCTCTATATGACTATATTACCTTTATATAATTATATATTTGGTATTTGAATCTTATTTCATGGATTATATAGTTTCACCATAAATAACCATATAATAATTTACCAACCCTATTGAAATATCTTTTCATATATAAACTTAAATACTTCTATAAATATAATATAGTATATATTCCCATTTCATCCTAGAAATAACAATATAATTTTTAATGGTTTACTTTATTTCTATAATTTTTTGGAGGAATGATTCTAAATGGTTACTGAGATGAACAATACTGTAATGGACCAGACCTCTCCGGAACATTCTTTTGTCAAATTAATTCCACGAAGTGTTCTGGAGGCTAAGATGGATTTTTCCCACACTTTCCAGAATTTTGAAACTACACGACATGTAGTGCGAGTACACGTCGTGTACCACCTTGCTGGGTATACACAGTGTTGAAGGCCATTTCCTTACTGTGTGCAATAAATGGGTACACGCCGTGTGTCCAGTACTACATGCCATGTAGTCCTTCCCCGCGTACGCGTTACCAGTCAATGACTGTGTTCCGTGTTGGAGTCGTGTCCTTTCTGTGTGCAATAAATGGGTACATTCTGTGTGTCCAGTACTACACGCCATGTAGTCCCTCCCCGCGTATGCGTTACCCTCAAACCGTGTGTGGACCAGTCAATGGTCGTGGAGCCATATTAGAAGCCGTGTGGAGACCGTAAGAAATAATCGAGTATACGCCGTGTGCCATAAAGTGCACGCCATGTACTTTTTCTTTTCTCTCCTATAAAAGGAGGGGTCCCCTTCACCTTTTCAATACACCCCTCTCATCCCCTTTCCTTTGAGCAGAGTTCTCCAAAGAGACTTGAATGCTCTTTCTTCCATAACTTCTTCATCCGAGCCCCGATTTACGATCTTCTAGTGGCCACAGGATCGTAACGACGAGACAGAACTTCTGAGATTGGAAATATTTTCTTTCCTTTGGCTTTTACTTTCTGATTTCCACCCGAGGAGGTTTTTCCTGGACCTGGCAGAAGTGACGGACACTGACGGACTTCTTATAAAGTTGATCCAGGGGAGCGTTGTGACCAGAACCAGTTGAGGTAGGGATATTACCTTCGTCTCTCTAAATTATGCATCATGCAGGGTGTTTATCCTATTATTTTCATGAGAAGTAGTTGAACCTTTAAATAAATATAATAACTGGTTAAAAATAGGGATAGGGAAGTTGTTATAATTACCTTTATATCCTGTGATGTTATGTTGTGAATTGAATTGGCTTATGCCTACTGAAAATCACGGTCGTTGGGGGCCTTTTCTTGTGCAATTAAATGTCGGCCTATCTTTCTAGACTGTTTTTGTGGATAGAACTTTGTGGAATGTGGAAATTGGTTAATCACGTAAAGATGGCTGTTTAAAATCTGGAACCCTTGTGTGATCACCACGGTTGAAAAAAATGGAATAATGAACATGTGGGTGTTGTCTTGGATATGTGGCATGTAATGGGGGTGTTATGTGGGGTGTTGTGGATCGGGTGAGCAGCGGGGCTGCAGTTGGCTTGGTTGTGGGTTGGTGTGAATTCTATGTTGGTGATGGGCAGCGGGGCTGTATTAAATAGTATTAGAGGGATAATGATGTACGATGCAGTTGTGGTTATGGCAGTTGGCAGTAGGGCTGCAGGTATGGGTTTTAATGTGAACGAACTATGGGTTGTGTTTAATAAATAAATGTGGAAGAATTAAATGGTGGGGCTTGATAGTGGAATGGTAATAATAGTTAATGGGATTGGTTGGTTAATAAGAAGGACTTAGTTGTGTTTCTTGTGTTTTACTAACTTGATTTGTGGATGGAAGGGATATTCTTTACAAACGATCGATGTGGTTGGTTGTGGATAGTTTCCCAGTAGTTAAGGAACTAATAAACTAATTCTACTGAAACGTGAAAACATATATGGGGTTGGGGTTGTTTTTTGTATGCATGCTTATTGGTAGCAGTGCCGAGGCACGTGCTCAGTTTCTCTATTTAGAAGCCATAGGTTGGGCTGAGTGGTTGATATATATATATATATATATATATATATATATATATATATATATATATATGTATCTTTGTGTTTTATCTCACCCCACCCATGTTGAGAACCTCGTTCCAAACACTCCCATTTCATGGGAGAGGGTGTTTTTCCATTAGTTACTACCTCTTTCTTGCTCCTTCTCCCCTATGCTCTGATGGCTTTAGGCGACCTTACACCTAAGAATCTTTGGGAAGGTTTCAATTGGGTTGGTTTTAGCCCAAGACTCTTTGGGCAAGTTCTACTCTTTCCCAAGACTCTTCGGGATGAGGCCCAGGTGTGTGTGGGCGGGATATGTGGTTTGTGAGGCCCAGGTGTGTGCGGGAGGGATACGTGGTTGTGAGGCCCAAGTGTGTGCGGGCAGGATATGTGGTTTGTGAGGCCCAGGTGTGTGCGGCCAGGATACATGGTTGTGAGGCCCAGGTGTGTGCGGGCCGGATATGTGGTTGTGAGGCCCAGGTGTGTGCGGGTGAGATATGTGGTTTGTGAGGCCCAGGTGTGTGTGGGCGGGGAGAGTGTGGCAGCGTCAAGAGGTTCGCCGTTAGGAGGAGCAGCTAATTAAAGGAAAATGGTGTGGGGTACCCAATACTCTCGTTTCTTATATACTACTACCTATTGTGATTGTGTTTTTGGTGAGTTTGTCTGGTGAGGTTGGGTGGATAGAATTCCTTGCTAGGTTTCTTCTGTTGTTCTCATGGGACATTAGGATGTCTCCCCCACTTGTGGATGAGAGCTTTAGGTTTCCCTATGTAGTATACTTGTATGCCCATCCGACCTTTACTTTCAGGTTTCTAGGAGGACTACCAGGGTCGTGTGAGACCCTACTAGTCATATAGTTGGAGTTGTTGCAGTTGTTGTACACTTGTTTTCTTTTAGTATTGTACCTTTGAGCTTTCTTGTACTTTCACCTTGTTATAAAATTGTTTAAACATGCATGTGGGCTTGGTTTGGGTTTATTTATATACACTTTTAATTTTCCTTTTTGTTGGTTGACTTGTCCTATCTCCCGATCTTAAAATAATAAAAGGGTAATGCCTCCCATATTTGTGAAAACTCATACCCTTGGTGCTAGTCGCCACCCCGGGGCCTACTGGAGGCGGGACTCAGTGGTCATTATCTCCCTTTCACCATTGCTAGCTCAAGAGGGGCATAATTTGTGGGAGGGGGTCGTGACAGAATGGTATCAGAGCGAGGTTGAGAGATAGGATAGAGTCTAGAGTTAGGCATAGTGAGGATTTCATGGGATGGTAGGGAAACAGTGTCAGTTGATCTTGGTGCGTGACATAGTCCAGGGAATACCATCTAGGACACGGGATTTTAGGGCCCCCCGTGATCTGATGCAAGGACTCTAAGCCTACCGAATGACCAAGTGAGACCACATTGATTGCAGGGTAGAGACCCTAGGGACGGTACATGCATCATCATGATTGTGTTTTACTTGATTTGGGAATTCTGGGAATGAAATTAAAATAATGTGATAAAATAAAATCTTGAGAAATTTTTTTACTACTCAGGCTTAGGCGTTCTTTGTTTACCGCACTGCTATGGAACCTGGTCGACATCAGAGACGTAGAGGAGCTGGGCGTGGACAGTTGCACGCAGCAGAGTTGATAGCTCCAGCAGGACCAGAGGTGGTGCGAGGTACGATTTGTTTGTTCAACACTCATGTTTCTTCTTCTTCGATTCGGGAGCTTCGCACTCCTTTGTTGTACCTGGTCTAGCCCATTCTTTGGGACTAGATGTAGAAAGACATTCCATACCACTAGTGTTGTGTACACAAGTTGGAGTTCAGACCAGCGTATCTTGTGTTTTCCGAGGACGTGGGTTGATGTTGGGACCACATCGATCTAGTGGGGGTATTCTTTTTCTACATATACAACCAGACGATGTCATCCTAGGTATTGACTGGTTGTTATCTGTTGGTGCCGTTATCGACTGCTTCCGAAGAATAGTCGTGTTCTCTAACGTGGATGGGCAGCACATATCTTTTTTTGGAAGGAGGAGCTATCAGGTGGGAAGCCAGTATGTTTAACCTCTCCTTTCCTTGATAGGTGGGTTATCAATGGTTCCAGCTAATATAGTGATGATGGATATCCCAAAGGGTGTTGGGGAGTTCCTCTATGTTTTTCCCGAGGAGGTTGTGACTCTACCCCCCCCCCACCCCCCTGATGTGATGTTGTGTTCGGGATAGACTTACACCTTGGTTCCCGTCCAATTTTGATGGGCCCTTATCGGATGGAACCTTCGGAGTTGTGGGAGTTGCGGATTAAGATTGGCGATCTGGCTGAGAAGGGTTTTGTTCGACCCAGCGTACCGCCATAGGGTGCTCCAGTTTTGTTCGTGAAGAAGGAAGATGGTGGTCTCAGGTTATTAATGGACTACCGAAGGTTGAACTAGGTAACAATCATGAACTATTAACCCCTTCCAAGGATAGATGATCTCTTCGACCAGATGAGGGGAGCAGGTTGGTTTTCTAAGATTGATGTGCAATCGGGATATCATCAGCTGAGGTTGAAGGACAGTGACATCTCGAAGACGGATTTCAGGTGAAGGTATGGGCACTTTGAGTTTGTAGTGATTCCATTTGGAGTTACGAATGCACCAGCTATGTTCATGGGACTTATTAACTTTGTCTTTCGAGAGTTTTTGGACTGGTTTTTCATTGTGTTTATCGATGACATCCAGATCTAATCAAGATCAGAGGAGGAGCACATTGAGCATCTCATGGAAGTCTTGGAAGTCCGTCGACACCACCAGCTTTACAGGAAATTATCGAATTTTATGTTCTTGAAGCAATAAGTACACTTCCTTGGGCACGTGGTGTCTCAACATGGAGTGCGGGTGGACCCGTCGAAGGTGGAGGATGTTGTTTCTTGGGCAGCACCCAAGAGCATGGTAGAAGTTCGTAGTTTCCTGGGGTTAGCAAGTTACTATAGGATGTTCGTTTCAGACTTCTCTCGAGTTGTTGCACCATCGACTGATTTGACTAGGAAGAACCAAGTCTTCCTATGGAGCGAGAAGTGCCAGAAGGCTTTCAACTACCTAAAGGAGAAGTTGGTCAGTGATCTCGTACTCGGGTTTCTAGAGGAAGGGTTGTTGTATGAGGTTTTTTGTGATGCTTCTAGACTTGGTATGGGGTCTGTGATGATGTAGAAGAAGGGAGTGATCTGTTATGGGTCTATGAAGTTACTCCCTCACAAGCATAACTATGCCACCCATGACCTATAGATTGCAGTATTAGTGCTCACACTGATGTTTTGGAGACATTACCTCTTTGGGGA
Organism: Viscum album; assembly: GCA_963277665.1. NCBI lineage: Eukaryota > Viridiplantae > Streptophyta > Magnoliopsida > Santalales > Viscaceae > Viscum > Viscum album. The sequence continues at coordinate 2,116,620,718 of OY728147.1, forward strand.
TCACTTTTTGGTCTTCTCAGATCACAAGATCATGCGTTATATCTTCTCCCGGCGTGACCTGAACTTGCGGCAGCGGAGATGGGTCGAGTTTCTCCAAGACTATGACTTTGAGATCTCTTACATTGAAGGTAAGGGAAAAGTTTTGGTTGATGCCCTGAGCAGGAAGTCACATAAGAAAGTGGTTTGGGAATCCTCTGATGCTTGGAAAGCGATGGGAGAGTTGGTTGCCTTGCACTTGGATGCAAGGGAAAAAGGTGTTAGAGGATGTTTGTTTCAGATGTCGGTGCAGTCCTCCTTGTTGCAGCAAGTGGAAGAGTCTCAGTGGGGGGAATTCGAGGCAGAAGTGATGCAGGATCGTATCGATCAGGGAAACACTCTAGAAGGATGGTCAGAGGACAGCCGACATCGAATGCTTTTCCGTGGAAGGTTGATTGTTCTAGAATCCATGTATGAGGGAGTTCTCTGTGAGTTCTATAGCTCAGACTGGCAGTACATCCAAGAGTTTCAAAAATGTACCGAGGCTTGTGGGAACAGTTTTGGTGGCCCAGGGTGAAACGGGCAGTGGTGGAGTTTGTGGCTAAATGCCTAGTGTATCAGAAAGTGAAGGTTGAACACTGTGTTCCCAGTGGTTTGTTGCATCCTTTATATGTCCCCGAGTGGAAGTGGGATGACATCTCAATGGACTTCATCATGGGACTACGCAGAGCTTGGGTGGTTATGATGATATCTGTGTAGTGGTGGATCGTTTGACGAAATCAGCTCACTTCTTAGCAATTAAGGACATAGTCCCAGTGAGTACCTTAGCACAGAGTTATGTAGACGAGGTGGTGCGTTTGCATGGAGTCTCGAAGACTATCGTCTCATATCGGGATACTCGGTTTACCTCACGAGTCTGGAGGGGGTTATAGCATGATTTTGGCACCCAGCTACGTCTTAGCACTGCTTTCCACCCCCAGACTGATGGTAAGATAGAGCGGACTATCCAGACGTTGGAGGAAATGCTGCGAGCATGCGTTCTGGATTTCGGAGGGTCATGGGTACGACACTTTCCTTTAGTAGAGTTATCCTACAACAACATCTTCCACTCTACTATTGGAATGGCACCGTATGAGGCTTTGTATGGAAGACCATATCGTTCACCAATTAGCTGGGAAGAGTTTGGTGAGACAGGTGCTCTTGGGCCAGAGGTAGTGCAGAGAACCATAGAGAAAGTCCAGATTGTACGTGAGAGGATGAAAGCAGCTTAGGACCGACAGAAGTCTTATACTGATCGTCAAAGGAGGCCCTTGGAGTTCGAGGTGGGAGATCATGTGTTATTGAAGGTTTCCCCTCGATGGGGGCAGCAGAGGTTTGCTAAGGGGAGTAAGCTCTCTCCTAGGATCATCAGACTTTTTGAGGTGCTGAGGTGAGTCGGTGAGGTGGCATATCAGCTGGCCCTTCCACCTCTATTGTAGAAAGTTCATGATGTCTTCCACATCTCCCAGCATCATCAGTACTTACATGATGACTCTCACGTTATCAACTGGGGAGAGTTAGATATGGGAGACGACGTGACCTTCAAGGAACGACCAGTCAGAATCAAAGATCTTAAAGAGAAAGTGCTTCGTGGATGAACCATTCCCTTTGTTCATGTGTTGTGGAGGCATGGCGGCCTCGAGGAGAGCACTTGGGAGTGGGAGACCCAGATGCACGCTCAGTACCAGAAGTTTTTTTGACTTGTGTTTTGCCTTGTCCTTCTGAGCTTTGTTTTTGTACTATGTACCTTTCATATATTTAATGCTTGACTGGTCGGTTATGATACCCTTTTTGTTTCCTCGTTCTATGGGAGTGTGTAGTATCTCTGGGCGTGTGGGGAAGGGAAAAACTGATCCTTAATCGAGACACATTAATTCGGATGTGATTGAACCCTTGCAGGCGATTCAGTGCCACCTAAAGCGGATAATATCTCGACATAAGAAAAGGAATTTTCCCCAACCTAGGTGTTCGGGCAGTGTGTGGGTTGTGCGGTGTTGGGGGTAGTGTAAGTTGGAAAATTCTAATATATGGAAGAATGAAGGCCCAATCCTTAATCAAGACGCATTAATGCAGATGCGATTAAACCTATGCAGGCGAGTTAGTATCACCTAAAGCGGATAATATCTGGACATAGGAGATGGAATTCCTAACACCTGTGATTGGGATTTTAGGTTGAGTTCCTGGTATATTGAGAAACCCAAGGGGTATCTTGTCGAGTTCCTCTGGGATGGTTTTGAATTCTCAGGGACGAGAATGTTTTAAGAGGTATCTGATGTAATGGCCCGGACCTCTCTGGCCCATTCCTTTGTCAAAATAAGGCCACGAAGTGTTCTGGATGGTTAGATGGACTTTTACCACACTTTCCAGAATTTTGAAACTATACGCCATGTAGTGCGAGTACACGTCGTGTACCCCCTTGCCGGGTATACCCCGTGTAGAAGGCCATGTCCTTTCCTTATGCAATAAATCGGTACACGTCGTGTGTCCAGTACTAAACGCCATGTAGTCCTTCCCCGCGTACGCGTTACCTGTCAACGGCCGTGTTCCGTGTTGCAGTCGTGTCCTTTCTGTGTGAAATAAATGGGCACACACCATGTGTCCAGTAAAACACGCCATGTAGTCCCTCCTCGCGTATGCGTTACCCTCAAACTATGTATTGACCAGTCAACGGCCACAGAGCCATGTTGGAAGCTGCGTGGAGACCGTGTGAAATAATCGATTACACACCGTGTACCATAAAGTACATGCCGTTTAATTTTTATTTTGTCGCCTATAAATGGAGGGGTCCCCTCTTACTTTTCAACACACCCCTCTCTTCCCCATTCCTCTAAGTAGAGTTCTCCCAAGAGACTCAAAGGCTCTTTCTTCCATAACTTCTTCGTCCGAGCTCCGATTTATAACCCGTCAGTGGCCATGGGATCGTAACGACGAGGCGGAACTTCTGAAATTGGACTCGTTGTATTTCCTTGTGTTTTCCTTTCTGACTTCCACCCGAGGAGGTTTTTCCGAGACCTGATAGAAGTGACGGACGCCGACAGACTTCTTCTAAAGTTTATCTGGGGGAGCGTTGCAATCCGAACCTGTTGAGGTAGAGATCTTACCTTCGTATCTCTAAATTGTACATCATGAGGGGTGGGTATCCTATTGTTTTCATGTGAAACAGTTGAAACATTAAAAAAATATAATAACTGGTTTAATAACGGGGATGGGGAAGTTGTTATGATTATCTTTATATCTTGTGATATTATGTTGAGAACTGAATAGGCTTATGCCTACTAAAAATCAAGGTCAATGAGGGAATTTTCTTGCACAATTAAATGTTTCCATATCTTTCTAGACCATTTTTTTGTATAGAACATTGTGGAATGTGTAAATTGGTTAATCACATAAAGTTGTCTATTTAAAATCTGGAACCCTTATGTGATCACCCCAGTTGAACAAAATGGAATAATGAACATGTGGGTGTTGTCTTGGATATATGGCATGTGATGGGGGTGTTTTGTGGGTTGTTGTGGATCGGGTGAGCAGTGGGGCTGCAGCTGGCTAGGTTGTGGGTTGGTATGAATTCTATGTTGGTGATGGGTAGCAAGGCTGTATTAAATAGTATAAAAAGGATAATGATGTCTGGTGTATTTGTGGTTATGGGAGTTGGCAGCAGCGCTGCAGGGATGGGTTTGAATGTGAATGAATTATGGGTTGTGTTTAATAAATAAAAGTGTAATAATTAAATGGTGGGGCATGATAGTGTAATGGTAATAATAGTTAATGGGGTTGGTTGGTTAATAAGAAGGACTTAGTTGTGTTGCTTGTGTTTTCCTAACTTCAATTGTGGATGGTAGGTATATGCTTTACAAACGATAGATGTGGTTGGTTGTGGATAGTTTCCCAGTAGTTAAGGAACTAATAAACTAATTCTGCTGAAACATGAAAACCTACATGGGGTTGGGGTTGTTTGTTGTATGCATTCTTCATGGTAGCAGGGCCGAGGCACATGCTCAGTTTCTCTTTTTAGAATCCATAGGTTGGGACGATTGGTTGATATATATATATATATATATATATATATATATATATATATCTGTATCTTTGTGTTTAATTGCACCCCACCCATGTTGAGCACTTAGTGTCAAACACTCCCATTTCATGGGAGAGGGTGTTTTTCCCTTAGTTACTAGCTCTTTACTCCTCCTTATCCCCTAGGCTGTGATGGCTTGAGCTGACCTTACACCTAAGACACTTCGGGTAGGTTTTGATGGGGGTGGTTTTAGCCCAAGACTCTTCAGTCAGGTTCTACTATTTCCCAAGACTCTTCGGGATGAGGCCCAGGTGTGTGCGGGTGGAATATGTGTTTTGTGAGGCCCTGGTGTGTGTGGGTGGGATATGTGATTGTGAGGCCCAGGTGTGTGTGGGAGGGATATGTGGATTGTGAGGCCAAGGTGTGTGTGGGCAGGATACATGGTTGTGAGGCCCAGGTGTGTGCGGGCAGGACACGTGGTTGTGAGGCCCAGGTCTATGCGGGTGGGATATGTGATTTGCGAGGCCCAGGTGTGTGCGGGTGGGGAGAGTGCGGTAGTGTCAGGATGTTCACCGTTAGGAAGAGCAGCTAACTAAAGGGAAATGGTGCGGGGTACCCAATAATTGTGTTTCTTATATACTACTACCTGTTGTGATTGTGTTTTTGGTGAGTTTGGCTGGTGAGGTTGGGTGCATAAAATTCCTTTCTAGGTTTCGTCTGTTGTTCTCACGGGACATTAGGATGTCTCCCCCACTTGTGCACGAGATATTTAGGTTTCCCTACTGAGTATACAAGTATGCCCACCCTATGTTTACTTTCAGGTTTCCAGGAGGACTACCAGGGTGGTGTGGGGCCCTACTAGTCAGACAGTTGGAGTTGTTGCAGTTGTTGTACTCTTGTTTTCTTTTGGTATTGTACCTTTGAGCTTTCTTGTAGTTATACCTTGTTATAAAATTGTTTAAACATGCATGTGGGCTTTGTTTGGGTTTATTTCTATACAATTGTTCTTTTCCTTTATGGTGGTTGACTTGTCCTATCTCTTGATCTTAAAATAATAAAAGGGTAATGCCTCCCATATTTTTGAAAACTCATACCCTTGGTTCTAGTTGCCACCCCGGGGCCTACTGGAGGTGGGACTCAAGGGTCATTATCCCCCTTTCACCATTTCCATCTCAAGAGGGGCATCTTTGGTGGGAGGGGTCGTGAAAAATACTTTAAACATGAATTTATTTTATGAAAAAAATCTATTTTTTTAATTTTAAAATAAGAAACATTAAGGATAAAAAATAATCACTGTATATATAAACATTGGATTGTAATAAAAACAAATAATATATCAAATGGGAGTGAAATGTGAAAGATGATACACTTGAGTGACTCAAGATCATCCAATAAAAAATTAATTTATTAATTTTTATTAAAAAAATTCTTTAAATATTTAAAAATTAGAAAACATAAATGTCATTGCCTTAGTTGTTGAACCACCTCGAGACATGAACCCTAATGTACAATCACCCCAATGTAATCATCCATGAAAACTACTTGTGGTAAAATCCTCCCATATATACCATTACTGTTGGAATAAACAAAAATAAAATGAAAACAAAATGTTCCAACCTGTGGACATTATTATCTACTGTGGGAAGGAAACACTAAGAAGCTCCCCCGAACCAGTAAACAGACGATCATAAACTGCTAAAATCATGATGTAAATAGACATAACCAATAAGAATCCCGAAAAACATATCAGCAACCATCAAACGAAAAAATAAACATTGAGAAGAAAAGTTTATAATACTTATTCACATTAACCCTCCATTATAAACACTAACAAGAAACAAACATGATAATGACTCCATTGTTCACATGTTAATCATATAAATTGTATTCATTCTATATATATATATATGATATTATGTATTTAATAATTTTCATTTAATGTTTTAATAAATTTTTTATTTTCAACATATATGAATAATTTTTCTAATAAAAGAAACAAAAATTATGAAAAGGTAAGTCAAACTACAGATTTAGGTTACTACAACATTCCCCTATAATAATTTTGTGTGTGTTCAGTTTTTTACTCAATAAAAAAATTAATTATTAATATCCCAGGAAAGACATTATATAGTCCCTTTTATCATATTAATCCTTTAAACTTCATTTTCAAAACATTTTATCTTATTCGATTGTACTTCCTTTGTATAATCACAATAATTTATCATGTCCTAATTTTTTAACAAATCCTAATATAATCGTATATCTTTATTAAAAGTATATAATTAATAGTTAAAAAATTAATTAAAACCACTCAAATTTATTTCTATCTTTCTAAATCACCCATGATAATATAAAATATCTTTTTTGAAACATTATTCATGCTATCATGTGGATATTCATCTTGATCCTTCCACATGTTTCATAAACCAGTATATTTCACAATTTCATTGAATGTAAAAAATATATTGGAAGATATCTATAATTATAATATTTTATTCATAATTTTTAATATTATTATTCCAAAAATTATATATTTATTTATTATATTGAGTCATATTTACTAATTTTCCATAGATATAATAGTTTTTAGACAACATAAAAACATAAATTAAAGGAATATTGATAATTTATGGATTATGGGAAAGTATGTTCATTTTAAATTAGGCTTAGTAATACCATAATGATCAATAAAATTAGAAATTAAAAATTTATATTATTTGACACTATGATTTTTATGGGATTAAATAATCTTAACATCCACCTTATATACACAACAAATAATTTTATTATCATATAAACCATCTCAAGTGACCAATGCCCTTCATGAAACTAGCTTTAAATATGTTTATAATCTATCAATATTTATTATATTATGGAGAAACAAATACAATTTATACCTTTCTAATATTGTGAAATAATATTCTTAGGTTTCTACTGAGTCATCTTACATATGTTTTAATTATATAAATATCATCTAAAGTCACTTTCATAGAACAATGTGAAGAAAATTTTTATGAAAAATAGAGTTTTAAATACCTTTTAGTCTCTAGTATCAATTACATTATTCTTTTATATTTTATTAATTAGAGCCCAAAACTAATCAACATTGCCCTTAATATGATAAATTGGAAGAGTTTCCTTATAATGACCTGAGAAATCCAAAATATCAAATTTCATCTCAACTTTATTTATCCATAGTTCCTCTATCACCGAACATGAGGTTATACTAAATTATTGAGGATGTTGTCAGATGAAATGATCGAATATCCGCATATTAATTTTTAGATAAATTTGACTCACTTTTTTATTGGTACCACCAATTAAAAAATATGGTAATGATGTTATCCTAACAATAGATTACCGATATCCAACACCAACCATTTTCGATTACTGATTTGGTATGTTATTACCACTTATTAACTTTATACTATATATACCATCTTATATATGTGGAAATCCATTCTAAAATAAAAATAACATATATTAAATAATATAAAAAATCATGAAATAATTATTAGAATTCAATTTAATTCATAAAAAAGCATCTATATATTTGTACCATTTTAAAATTTATAAATTTTTATTCCTTTACTTCCTTCACAACATCCTAATAAAAAAATTTATCAAAATGTTTTTATAAAATAAATATATCTTTCTAAACATAACCACGTGAAAATTACTTGTTTGGCAATAAATATAAATACAATTATCCTAAAAATAACTGTAGGTCTGTAGTTTTAGAGAAATTGGAAACCCATGTCATGAAAATCTTTCAATTACACTTAATGTAAATTTCAAGCACAAAATAAATATTGCAAATGGGATAAAATTTATTCATAATATAATAATCTATAAAATATTAATTTTTACTTCATTATTTTCATTAGTAATTTATAAAACCTATCAAAAAAAATTCGAAGAAAGGTATAATCATATAAATCTCATTATGGTGAATAAACTAGAATTAAAATTTATTTTCAATAGAAATACATAAAAACTCATGAGAAGTATTTTCATTACTTGTTTGAAACTTGAATGATCAAATATATATATATATATATATATATTAAATAATCTAATTTTCTTGTATAAATGAAATATAAATAATTAAATCAATTAATTAATAAGAAAACATAAATGGATATAATATTCTTGATTCTTTTTAGCACTATATTCATATCATTATTAATCCTTTGTCATAAACTATAATAGAATAAATTATAAATTTAATTCAAATTACCAAGGATATAATTTCATCACCAACTAATTACTATATAATTTTTCTGGATATTCAATCATTTAAAAGTACATAATGTTCCATATCCTAGTCTCACCCATAAAAAACAATTATAATGAGGCACCATATCAAGAATAATGACAAAATTAGAATTCATTTTTACATAAAAATAAGAATTTAATTATCCCAATTCAATAAAATAAAATGTGATAACCAATTCCAAATTGAGAGGAAAAAATAGAATCATACATTACTTCTTAATATTATTGAGAATGAATATGTGAAATAAAATTAATTAAAAAATTATATAGATATAAATTAGATAAAGGAATTAAAAAATTATTTTAATTGTTTAAAAGAAACCACAAACCATGAGTCCCATATTACATCAAAAGTACTCTATAATATTGAATAATAAAATTAAAATAATTATATACCTGACTCATATCCCTTACCATTTTTATTTTAATTTTTACTATGAATTTATTATAACTTATTATTCATTTTTTGGCGTAACATTTCTTATATTAGTCATTTTGGGGTTATTTGGTTCCATTGTTCCAAAACCATTGTGGTAAAATAGAAAGGGTGAAGTATCATTATCTAATTGTTTCATAATAATTATATGTTTCTTGGAATATTTCATTGAAATTTTATAATCAATTTACTTAAGTAATATAGCAAAAATACACAATTTAGAATATATTCCTTCAAAAAACTATTTTATGTGCACAAAAATGAATTTAAATGATAATATTTAATGTCATTATTATCATGACTATTTAATCATTCAATTATAAAAAAATTTATTATTTTACTATTAATATTATATTCTATAATTAAATATATATTTTTATGAATATTCATAAAATAAATAAGTAAAATATAAAACATCTCCATTTACATGGGTAACATAAAACCACCATAGGTGAACGATGTTTCCAAAAATAGTTTAAAAAATATGATGTATTTTTAATATTTTTGTTTTATAAAAAATAGTATAATTTTATGATTGTATTTCGGTTTCTATTAAATGTTTCTTTTATTAGTAAAATGGTATAACATGAGGGAATGGATGATTTATTATAAAAAATAGACTAAAATGATGAAAATAACCTAGAAATAGAGTAATTAAAAAATATATTTGTATATATTTATATTGTTTTAGGTAAACATAATTATTATTGAAAAAAATACAACAATGATGTGGAACACCTTACCATTCTTTTTTGATTAGTGTCCTTTTGATTTTGTCTAAATCATTTAGGGGTACAAAATTTGGATAAAATATAGCCTTAAAAATATGGAAAGAATTATTTAGAGGGTAATTTGTGAATAATGTAGAGAGAATAGAAAAAAAAATTATATTGATTTTAGAAATGGTGGAACTAGTACCCTTTAAGGACAAGATACAGTGGATTATTTTTCATATATTCTATTAAAAATATTTAATAATATAATTTTAATGTGAAAAGGGTATCATAATTAGTGAGTAAAATATATGTTTCATAATTACTCATCCTCAAATGACTCTATATATGTTTTAATGAATTAAATTACTGTATAAATACATCCAAAAAAATTCCAAATAATGTTTATTTTTCTAGAAATATTTGTAATTTGACCTTAAAAATATCTAAATAATCATATAATTTTTGTTATCATAATTACCATTACTCATAATCATATGTATATATAAAGTCCTAGACAAACATATCATTCATATATTTTTTATAGTCCTAATTTTCTAATAACAATATTCTTTCTGTAAATCATATAAGTGTTGTAAAGAAATTTTGAAGAGATTTAGCGGTCAAATAAGAATTATAACCGTCGATAGAGTAACAAAAAAATTAGTGGGTTTGAAAATGGATATTTATAGTGTATTGGAGTGTTAGGAAATGTTTATTTATCTTGATCTTGACAATTTGGTGTGGTGGTGCACCCGGATCTATGAAACAACTTATCACACCATTTGGAAATTCATTTAAACTATAGAGTCCATTTATATAGAATAGTCACTCTATAATTCTATGGACTATCCATTTTAGTGAGTGTTATGTAATAATAGGTGTTTTTTGGCCTTTGGTACTATGGAAAAACATATTGGGTGAAAAAATAATGGATTCTATTTCGTAGAAATTTTTCCCTAACGGTTTCACCTATTAAAAATAAGGATGTGGAAATTCACCAGGAAGCCCATTAGTCTTTAAAATATATCATAAATAGTCATTTATTATAAAAGACAAATGTTGGAGGAGGACATGGGGAGATAGAGCCAACAATGCCATACTTCATGCCATGGTGGGTAAAAAAATTAATGAATTTTTCATTATGTCATGGTGAACGCTAAGGTGGAGTAAAAAACTATTCATTGTGGGTATTATTGTATAATGATATACATGATTCAAATTCATTATATATATATATATGGATATATAGGAACTATGAGAATAGTTTTATCCATTATTAAGTGATGGTTATTATTCGAATCTTGCTCAAATAATAGAGGGTCCCTTTTCCTATTTTTAATCTATTCTCTCAACCCCTAGTCGAATGATTGAAATATCAACTCTCCAAACCATCCTGTAATTTTGAGTATAAACCATTGTATTGGGTGATTATATTAGACTATTTATTATCCTCCCATTTAATTTTCATTTCCCTCTTTCTTTGTAAATTATTTTGGAGGTGTTCCTCTCTTTTGAATGGAATATGAAACATGACATAATGATTCCTTACTAAGAGAAATCCTCAATGATTACTTTTTTAGTTTTATTATAGTATCATATTATTGTGGTTGATCCTCAATCATCCATTATTACTTCTATAACATTGAAATTATAAATAAATTATGGGATTCATTACCATTTATTATTAAAAAGTAAAATTATAGGATTATCATGTGGAACTATGTTGGGTAATGGTATAATAAACCTGACGGTGATAATAATATAATCATTAATGAATTGGAATTATGTTTTTTCATTATTATGTGATTAATTATTGATGATATTTCAACTCAATTTTATAGACCGTGTTATATGTATTCGCAATTATTTTTTTATGAATCAACCTGAATAATGTGCCTAAATTTTTTTAAACAACATAAATGTGGAATTGAAATGAAATTAAAAACGAATGAGTTCTGTAAATTTTTTTGACTATTATTCATTCATATTATGATTTATAATATTAGTTGAAAAATAATTTTTATGTTAATTAAAATATTTTATTAATATTATTATTTATAATTTATTTATTTCTGAAAAAATAATAATGAAATGATAGATCATGATTGGAATTAAATTTTTTATTTTTAAGACAATTTCATAGGTATGATCAATCCCATTCTTATATTGAATTTCCTGATAGCTTTGTTTCTATGGATATGATTCCTCCAGGAGTGTTTCATGATTAATGTACTTTTGTTTTGATGAATTTATGTTCTAAGTAGTTATAAAATTGATGTTTTTCAATGAAAACATGATTTAAATTTAAATATTTTGGGAGTAATAAATGGGAGGCCTAATGATTTATCGATGGTTTGATATATGTGATGAGAAAGGTTATGGAGTCATTGAGATATAATAATATTCAAATCTAGTGATGAAGGGACATGTTATAATATGTTAAATGGTTTGGGAATGACATTAGGGTAGTTGATAAAAAATTTCATGAAGGACCTTTCTTAGAAACATGTTATTTATTGATGCTTATTTGATGGTAGGCTGAACAAATTTTTTTTATTTGTTTTTTAACAACTTGATATAGTTTTACTACATGCATAGAAGTTTATCGCAAATTTAGTTTCTTAGGATAAGTCCGGGAGTACCTGAATAATTCATGATTTGTAGTTTTTTTATAAATAAACCCATTTGATGTCGTCTCATTAGTTATAAAAACTATAAATAAATACCATTTAATGAAAACTAAGGGATTATTTAATTGTATGGAAAAAATATAATTATTTTTAAATATAAATATTTAAAATATAATTCAAAAATTCATGTATTCATGAAATTATAAACAATACTATTTATAAAAATACAATTATTGTGGTGTATAATGAAAAAAATGGTTAATATTGATTTAATAAAGGGTTAAAAAATCATGTGTAAAATAATGAGATATTAAATTAATGAGTAGTTATTATATAATTAATAAATGGAAATGGTTAATTATGTAATTAATAATGATGATTCATGTATATTTGATGAGATCTAAGACATAATTATGGATTCCATGTTTCTTGTGTGATGATAGATGTAGTCGAGTTTATAGGAATATTGTTTCCTATAGTGTGGTGTTGTATGCTATATATATTTTCTATTTTCTATTTTCATATGATTCACAAACCTGTCTAGTATAGAATCTGCCAACCAAATGTTTTTGTTGGTGTCTTCCTCAACATCCAGGATAGTGAGGGGACATATGGATGACTACTCCATCTCCCTCACTCTCCCTTTGGTTGTAGTTATGTATAAAAATATCCCATGATAGAATGGATAGTTGTATAGGGTGATTCACTACTGATGATTTCATGGATATCATTTATTCATAACATTTATCTTCCAGATGTAACAAATTGAGGGTTACCATATATTTTTATCTAGTTCTGGTGGTTATGTCTCCCCATGTGTGTATGTGAATGAGTTGAGATGGATTAATGTAAAATGAATTTACATTGTTGTAGTGGCTCATACAAATAAAATGTATTATATATGAGATGTTGATTATAAAATATTGACATAGAGAGATGTCAACAAGTTATTTTTGGCCTTTGTGTTAAATTATGGTTGGATGATTTGAGGCCCAATAATATCATAGATGAAATGAATTATTGAAGGGATTATCATAGGATGTGTGGAATTTGGGACAGAAGATACGAACCATTGAGGAATTCAAATTGTAAAATATTTAATTATTCATATTATTTAATAAATAATTTTTTACTTATATTATTTAAATAATTAGTGAACCTTAGTAGGGATGGGAAAATACTTTATCTTGTTTACGAGTTGAGTTATTTTCATTTGTTTATCCATAAGGACTTCCTATGTTATAAATAAAATTTTAATCAGTTTTTTCATATAGTATACCAATGTGAAAAATGTTATAGTCACCATATGTGTATATGTTTTTTTTCAAGTCTATAGGAGTGGGATACTGATTGTGATTGGACTAATTAGTTAATGGATTTGTTCAGAAGCTGTTGGAATCATGTAGTTGCTGCTAAGGATTTAATTTTGTTACTTAAATTTTTTTTTATCACTTTTATTAGTTTATGTATGGAATTACATTTATTGGGATTCTTTCATTAGTTAAGAATTGTATCAGTCAGAGGTTTCTCATATTTTAATTTATCCCTTAAACCAATATATAGGTTAATGCCTCTTACGTGAGTGATTTATATATCCTCGATGATAGTGTCAAACCAGGGGCCTATTATATACATTCCTTGGCGGTGATTATGGATCTTTATTAATTTTCATCATATGAGTGGTACCTTTGGAAAAGGGGGTTGAGCCATAATTTATCACATAGTCACCATTTGTGAATTTTTAAATATTGCACATGCATTTTATTTGTGTCAAGGATTATTTTACGATTTTTCATTATATATTTTTTATTTCGTGTTAATAATAATTATATGTTATATTTAATATCATATAATTTCATAAACATTCCAAAGGATCCAAAAATATTATAATTCTTTATATATTAAGTCATAGTAATATGTAATAAAATTTTATTGGTACTCCATCACTTTTTTTCAATGGTGATTAAATGTTTTAAAAAACCATTATCCTATTCAAATGCTACTTTTGCGTTTGAAAATTTATTATTTACATATAATTATTGTTATAGGATTTTTTAAACGGTATTAAAAATGATAAATATCGTTTTGATCAATAATTTAATAATAATAATTAAAATACTTTTTGATTTAAAATTATTATTTTAAAAGAGTTTAAGTGCATTAAAAAATCTCTATCAAATTTGGATTCATTTTCTAACTTCATAAATTTATATTTTACTTATTTTAAAAAAAATTATTAATTATATATATTTAAGAATTCATCCATAATATTCCATTCACAAATTTGATAATGGATAGTGAAGTTCAATTTTATGTCGAATTAGAATATTTTTAAATGAATCAAACTTCATTACTCAACCTATAGGAAAATATGATTTTAATATTTAAATGTTAAATAATATTTTATGATGTCTATAATATTCTATAAAATTTAATATAATTCTTCCTTATTATAAAATATTATATTTATTTATTTATTAATAAGTAAGATGATTGAATTATAATTTGAAATTTATTTTTTAAGATAAAATTGAGATCATTTGTATCAACGAACATATAATAATATAGAATTAAAATATTGAATATAATTTTAAATACTTTAACATTTCAAATAAGATAAATTTAAATAAAAATTTTATTTATAAGAATTCACTATTATTTATAGATGATATTGTGATTATAACACCAATTATTTTTTTAATAAAATTACTTATCATATTTACCATTTTAAAGAAAATATGTGTTACATAATATTAAAGAATAATATAAAATACATTTTTAAATTTGTTTAAATAAATCTTTAGTTATTAAAGATGAAATTTGAAAATAAAAAATCATATTATATTGAATAATTGATTTCTTTTCAAATGAAAAACATTATTCATTTTTATATCCAATAAATTATTTATAAGATTATATTAACAATACATAATAATATATGTCCATATAATTAATATAAATAATAAATTATAATATATTTTACCTTAAATTAATATTATTTTCAATTTTGAAATAAATATTGTCACCTTTATAATATAAAATTCATTAATAATTGATCATATTATATAAAAATAATCCATTGTTGGGTATCTTACCAAATATTTTAGGGGTCAACCAACTTTAACTTTACTGATCATATAAAAAATTTACTCATATAAACTACCCAAACATTTATATTTTTCCTATAAATAACTATACTTAGTTATGTTAGAATAATAAACTATATATTCTTATTTAATCCACAAAACTCATTTCAGAATAATATTTTTTCCTTTATTATATAAATATATTTGAATCAATGATTCTAATGGGGAAAATTGATGACGAATAAATCGAGATAATATTACTTAAATTCACATATTTTTGTTGTCCCACTCTACATGTATTAATATTATATAGTGTATTCATTGATTATATGTAATTTTATGTCTATAATAATGGTCAATTATTTTAGTTATACCGTTTAACATTGTATATAATAAAATACCATTTTATTAGGAAAAAAATAAAATCTATTATAGGTTTTAAAATATAAAATTATATTTCATTTCAAATGATCATTAATAAAATAATGATACATATTGTATGGTTAATTTACATTGGTAATAAGTAATATAAATAGGCTAATCACTCAAGGATCCCTCTAGTAAACATAAAATAATGAAAATACCTACCTAAACCAAGACAAATCAATGTACTCTTGACAAATAATTAATGATTGGGATAAGAGTGGATCTTTACCACTAGTAAAAATCCTTAAACACTTTTTTAGAAAATCCCTATACATGGGATTTTCCACAATTTAAACATAGAGAAAAAAAGAAATGATAAATAATAAAATATAAGAGAAGATAATTGGGAACATGGAAGGAAGGGATGTGTTAACATAGGTGAATCATGAAAAAAATTGTGGGAACATCACTGAACCTTAGGGGGAGAGGTACATGGACATAATTCTCTATATGCATCTCTTAAATGAAATTTTTTATATAAATTAATTCCTATATAAAATATATGATGAATATGAATAAATAGAATTTATAGGGAATTTTATTTTTTTAGATGCATGCTGTTCTAAAATATTTCCAACCAAAATAGACATCAGACATGAACTGTACCAACAACATAGAGGTATGATATTTTTTTTATGACAATATTACCTGATTATAGAAAATTAATGGGACAAAAAATTATAAATATTCTTCTAATATAAATAAATAAATCATTGAAAATATAAAAAATTAATATTTAAATAAATTTGAATTTTGGACAACCATGTTTTAATGAATTTTTTCCATGAGATATTATATATAATTTTTCATAAAATCAAGAAAGAGATGCCCCATTATGTTATAAAAATAAGAATGCTAGATCCATGTATGTGATCCTTCAACATTAATATTGTAATCAGTAGAAAATGATATTTAGTGGAATGTGCCACTTCTATAGTTTATTACAAATTTTATAATTAATGCCTTCAAACTCTGGGTCTGGAACAAAGGTGTCAAATTATAAATAACTAAAAGGTTTTATTTATATCCCATGAATATACTATGGGATTCATCTATAATTTAATGATTTTTTATTTTATATCATATGATCATTGACTAATATACTTATATCTGTACTAATTTTTCTTTTAAGAAATAGGAGTAACATAATTGGTATCTAAAAGTGTCTACATCAACCTCAACAAAATTTTTGGAACAACTTTATTATGGAACCTTGACTAACAAATTTAGTCATGTAAAACCTGTGTACAAATAGTTACATGGACTGAAACATTAGTTTATAATGATTTAATGGATAAAATGTTTAAAATAAAAAGTTTGTTCATATCTAACTTGGGAATGTTGGTAAATTTAGTTTAATCTTCATATATGAGTATGTTACATCCTAAGACTGGATATAATATATGGATGAAATTACATGTAATTCCAATTCAAACATATAATTATTATGCCCTCATAACATGTTAGTTAATATAAATTAAACATGAGAAATATATAAACTTCTTAAAATTATGAATCTTATATAGAATAGTTTCTATTTAATATGGGATACTGTTACATCATAAAATTAATTATTCGTTATAACATGATATTGACACTCCATATAATGGAACCTCTATAATACTATCATTAAATATTTTTAATACTTATACCATATAATTGGTTATATGAGTTAGCATTTTAGGGTTAGTGAGGTCTTATGCCTATCTTGTAACCCTAAAAATACATTCCATCATATTATTGTTTTTGTTGAGGTGTGTGTTTGGTATTATTGATATTTGCATCCATGATAGACTGGAGTAAAGCACCATGATGTTGGATATTACTATGATACTATGGTGGTGACTGTTTACTAGACTCTAGTTACAATAATGATAGTATAGAGACAAAGGCTTATCATACATGGACAAAACATGCTTTTAGATGAATAATCATTACATTATAAAAATTAATTCTTTATAAAAATCATAGTTTTATGCCTTTGAAAATATGGATATTAGTCTTATAATCGTGGAAATTATCTTCAATGTTTCCCATAAAGAACTACCCATTTAGTATCTATTGTAGACATACCCTACATAAAACATTTCTTCATAACATGTGTAAATAAACATATAAAATGGAGATCTATGAAATTCAATAAGAGTAATATGAGAGATATAAATCTATTATCACATACAATCAGAAGATAATCCTATGATTACATAATAACAATCATATCATTTTAATCTCATACTCATGATTTGATAAATCAAAACTTGGAGTGATAACATAATGATTGGATGTTCATAAGACACTCTTAATAAGGACATCAAACAACATGTTCCATGAGTGAATAACATTGAAAAAAGAGATATATGTGTGTAATACACATAATTGTTGAAAATAATATTTCCTGGATACACCCTAATACATTCATAACATCCTATGCTTCATCTGACAACCCATGTATAGGCTTTAGGCCTAGGATCACCAGTAGTGCAACATTATTTAGGCTTGGTATTACAACCCATTTACCCTTATTTCATGAAACATTAACTTTTAGACATGACACAACACCATAAGTTGTGGAATATCATTCCAAAAAGTGTAATGGGTTCACTACCAAAAACATAACAGTGGAAAATTTATGTTACTCAACCAAGTAAACTCCCTATTATAGCCTGATCTTACTAAACCAGGTTTACTCCCCATTATTGTTCTACCTTACCGAACCCAGTTCATTTCCTTTTCAATTTTTATCGTACAAAAATAGGCTGGGATTCCATCCAATTACATTTTTATCTAATGATAGATAAATTATAATCCACTATATTAGACAGAAATATATGTTAAACATATCACATAATGAAAACCATATTAATGTGTTCCAAAATATCAAAAAACAAATAGCATATCAAAACCCTTGAATTTAAATGGGTTCCAAAACAAATTCTTCAGAACATAATATGTGAAAAATATATAGGTTTCATAGTCATTTTATCATAAAATAACCTATTAAGGGAAGTAGTTTTCATAAAAAATCATTCATTGTATGACTTGTGAAAGAGAAACAAATTGCATAAGCATCATTATATTAAAACATAAACCATAATAGAAATAATATGAATGTAATCACTGGATCATACCCCTGATTATGAATAAGTAAAAACTAGTTATGTAATCATTGATGGAAAGTAATTTTTATAGATCATTTCAAATGTTTCTTTAGTAAAATATCCTTTTCTAATTTTTTAAAAAGTATTTTAAATAATTAAACATTATTAAAACTTATATCCTTGAAAATAGATATGAAAACTGATAAAAATATTATTGAAAAAAATTAAATAAAATTTTAAACATATAAATTTTTTATAATCCTTTTAATTTAAAATGATCACAGTATATAATTTAAAAACATATATTAATACATTTTTAGAAAACATTTTTTTGGAAGGAAAATAATTATGAAAAAAGATATTAGTAATGTTTTATTTTGTTAATAATAGTTTCCATATTATTTTATGAACTAATTAGTGGAAAATAGTACCATTAATTTAAGATATAATGAATAATTATAGGAAAATAAAATCCATGAGAATTATTATGATATGGAACATAATATTTTAACATAATCATAAAAATAAATAACAGTTCCGTTATATGATAATGTTGTAATAATTAAGTCATTACCAATTTAGTAGTACATAATCATAATCCACATGATTGAATGACATACAATGAAACCTAAAATTTCATAATTATGAATAAATTTAAGATATGACATATGAATGGGGATGTATATAGCCATTGTGAAAGAATATAGGTGCATAACATGACATATGTCTCAAATAATGAAAATTGAGAAAACAATAGCTTTCCAATTTAAGGAATTTTGTCCCCTAAACACCACGAGAGAGAGAGATTAAAATTTATATTAAAATAAAGAAAATGTAAATTATAATATCTAGAAAATAAATTCATAATTAGTATGTACAAAAAATAAAATAATTATGTGATGATTATTGATTTTTTCTCAATGATGTAAAAAGTGAGACTAAAATCACTTACCCTTTTTCTTGAAAAATTTTCAACGTAATAAATTATAATGTATAAAAATTATAAGATTACTATTCATCTATTACAAAACCGAATTAATATATATAATTATATATATTATTTTCTTATTACCTTTTATTACCCTTTTATGAACAATTCCATGTTAATGGTATGATTTGAGTAATAAACGCTTAATTTTTTATATATTCCGATATGGAATAACATTGGTCCTCATAATTTGATAATGATTAGTTTATATCCAAACCATTAAAATGATATAAATATCCTAAATATTCATTATATATTTATTTTTAGTAATCAATAATATTTATTGATAGAAAATACAACGTTCATAGAGAAGAAAGTCTATATGTACGCATAGACACTGTTTTTCATTTTTTTATGAATGAAATATATAATAGAAAGTGATATTTATTAACAATATAAAATTGATTTTATGTAAAATATAACAAAAATATTATTATACTCATCCTTAATATATTCCTTGTAAATCATGAATTAATAACATCATTTCATGATACTATAGTCTTTCATACATATAAATAATGTTATCATATTATCAAAAAAATGGATTATTTGAAGGTTTGTATGATATAATGAATAAAAAATAAAAATAACATCCTAAATATCATATATAAACTATGAATTAATCCTTAGGTTCAACCATTATAGAAGTTAATTGGAAAATACAGATCGTCGGTTCACAAGGCAATATTCCTCTATACACAAAAATGTTGATTTTTTTTCACACTTGATGGAATTGGAAATTTTTGTAAGAAATTAACTTAATATAACCACATATAAGAAAATTAACGATATTCTGGTTATTATATAAGCATGATAAAACAATAATTCACTAAGGTAGAGGAAGAAATAAAACAAATAAGCTCGTTGATGAACATTACATCTTCTTCAAGTATTTTCCTTTGGTTTTCACAAAAAAAATTATGATTTTAACCCAAAAAAAGTGTCTTGGATGTTGGGATGGAATTTGGGAAGTGATATTTTTAGGTCATGGAAAATCAAAATGGATTTAGATGTGTGAATAAAGTGGAGGAGTGGGTTCTATTTATAATTAATGGGGAGTGGAATTCTTATAAATATTAAGCCTTATTCACTATTAGATGGAATTCAAATGTATTCACTATTTGAAGGTATACACTTATATTTTCTTTTCCAGGATAATTTTTTTGAGTAAATTGTGTTGGGCCACCAACTCATATCTAATATCTTTTTGGTATAATATAATTTAAATGATCCTTTTAGATAATTTTTACATACATATTATGAAAATTAAACCATATTTGTTTAATAAAAATCATATATGTGTATAAAATCTGATATAATAATTATGCTTGTTATAGGAAAACCCATGTTTTATTCATAATTATAGTAATTAATTATTACTTTTGGGACTAATAAATATAGAAAAATTTTAATTTTACCATATTAGATAATATAAGTTACTAGGATTCAAAATATAGAATCCATTTTTTAAATTCCATTCACATAAGTGGTTGAATTCAGTTTAAAATAAATACCAACAACATGATGAGAATGCTTGTTTTTATAGAGAAAATAATAAAAAAATTACAATGATTTTATTTCAAAAATAAATATGAAATATATTCTAATAGAATAAATTATATTAATAAATAAATAATTCAATTATCTATATATTAAAAAAAATTAAATTATAATTTAAATTTTTAAATATTTTAAATGAAAATGAAATTTTAATTAAAATTTAGTATTTTTCACAATTCATAAAAATTGTAACAATTTACAAAAATCCTCCAAATTTGAACCTCAAATATTTTTTAAAATATAAATTAAAAAATATTTATTTTTTTTAAAAATAATTTTCTAAATGGTAGGGTGATGTTCTTGATTAATTATAGTATAATTTTTAAAAAATTGTTTTGAAATATAGAATAATTTTATAAAAAAAATTGTTCCTTTTTTATCAATGATTATTTTATATTAAACCATTACTATAGATAAATAAAAATTAGTTAATTCAATTCATATCTTGAGGTTTAATAGATTTATTATTATGGTTATCTTTAAATAACTATATTAGTAATATATCACGATTTCTTTAAAGCATAGTGTTTTGTGTAATGGACGAAAAACAAATTCTGTGTGTATTGAATGTTAAACGTGGTGCTACGTATACATATGTCATCATGATAATTTAATTTAATCAAAACAAATTATAAAACATATAGGGTTACATTCAACCCCATTATAATGAATTTCTCCTTCAATATACACCATTCTAAAAAATTGAGAATGCTTTTGCTTTATCATGTCCACAAGATCCCATATAGCATCCAAAAAATATTGGTTTTCCCACAAAATGTGGACCATTTGACTGGTCTTATTTTCTATAACATTTCCAGTATGTTCCATAATATCCACTAGTTGTTCATATTAAGAATGATCATTCTCCAATGTTAAGAACTCTGAGTTCAGTATAAGTGATGGATCGAGTATATAATTTGGTAGGAGAGACTCTCGAATCAAATAATAGTCTTGATAGAGTTTTTTATTGATTCATAATGATATAACATATATCTAGATCAGATCAAGTTTTCTATTAGGACAGATATGAAAAGACTTTAATTCCCCCTTATTTGTTACACTAGAAAATTAATTGAAGGAGCATCCCCATAACACAAAATTCTATATGACACAAATTATTAATAGCATAACATTTTTTTCAACTTGGTGAAATATATACATGTTACTAAATTACTCTAACCATATCTTCAATATCATTATATTTCTTGATTCTGAATTCCCTTCATTCTTCAACTACATTCTAGTACATTGGATTTATATACATATTTCCATTAATAGTTTCATAAGCTGTCGTACGAATACTCATGTGAAAGCTATCAATGTAAGAAAACTAAAGTTAATAAAGGTGTTGATCCAGACCATTTTTTAAATCCATAGGAATATATCTTAGCATATCCTTTAATATTATTAGCACAATATTTAAAGGAATTCCTCCTCGAATAACATTGTCACTATGTAAGAACAAATAGGTTTATTTCCATTATTGTCTCCTAAAAAAAATTAATAGTGATAAACTCCCATCACATAATACATCACAAGGGATTTTAATGACTTTCAATCTATGATCAAAATAAAATTCAAAAAACCAGGATTGTTTATATTACTCTTATTTTAATATTTCCTAGAGAAATATATGATTTCAAAATATAATTCACCCATTATTACAAAAACAATAAATTTTCTTATGAAAAAAACATTTCTATTGGACTCTTGGGTTCAATATTTTACCAATAGAATACCAAATGTGTTTTTATTATTATGGAATTAATGTTGTTGGAGATAATAAAATAAAATTTCACCAGAAAAATGATCAATAATATTTTAATAGGGTTTATTCATACCAAATCAAATATGAAATTTCAATATAAGGATGAGAGGATTAGTGTGCCTTGATTATCATGAATCACTCCAACAATCACGTTTTCATAAGATTTCCCATTTTCATTTGTACTCTATGGTTTTTGGAATTGATCTTCATTATTAACCCTATGACATTGGTTCTTTTTATCATTTTACAAAACACATTACAATTGAAACACTAATGTGTGGGAGTTGTTTTTAGTGTCTCTTTCTCGTTATTCACATAATTCTAAAACATGTATACATATTTTAATCATTCATCTACTTTATGTCCATCTTTTCCACTCATAAAAAATTTTCTTTTCCCCTTACCAAAATTCTATCCTTGTTTCTTTCCTCACATTTTAGTAACTTGGAAATCTAAAATTCTTCAATACATAGTTATTAGTGTTTTCATTGAATTTAATTTTTCTCTTATTATCAAAATAAGGACATATATTTTCAACTCCACCCACTATTTTTGGTTGATATCACATTAGAAAATATCATCATAGAAACTTAAGTAACTTATCACTGAAAACATTTAGTGACTTGTTTTTAATAAAATTAAGAATAATAAAACCATACATTGAGGGTGAATGATAAAACATGAAGAGTACCATGTAATTATTGAAACAAAATCTTTATTGGACCAAAATATTTATCATCATTCTGCATGATATCTTGTAATTAATTCTCTATAGTATTACTAGTAATATAAGGAAAGTAATTTTAAAAACAATTTATTGAAATAATCCTAATCCATGGAGTAAATCTAGTCTTGTCACCTTAGAATCTTGTTAAGATTACACCATTGATCCTCCAAACTATCCTAGCAGTTGATAAATAAAGTGAATTTTTTGGGCTATGAACACTAGAGAACAAAAAACAAATACTCATTGGTACGGATCCAATTCTAAAAAATGAATGGATCAATGGAAGTAATGATATAATGCAGGTTATTCCTCATTAAAGACTCACCAGAGTTTTGTTTCCCCAATATTATCATTGATATGTTTACCATGATTCATAGATTGAGAATGTATTTTGAGAATATCAATGAGGTTTTTCATTTCATACCCAATAACATTCTGTTTCTCAAGAGTTCAATCATTTTATTATCCATTATATTCCTCTGTAACTAGGATACATTGTTTTCCAACCATTGAATAAAACAAAAAAAATAGTGTGAAAAAAAACTGATCATATTGGGAAACTACGTAATCATGAAAGAACAATTATAGGTTATCTAAATGATTAAAAATATTATTTAGTCCATAAAACCATAGGGATATTGTATTATATTAAAAGTAATATTATATTTAAATCCATCATGATTTTTAATATAGTGTTCTTTTAGTTTCCAAGCATATCCCTTGAGAGTGTCAACCGACATGTGAATCAAGGCCCATTATTATAAATCGGTTCCAATTTTATTCTAGATTTATATGGTTTTTTCTTTGTTTTTTACCTATAGATATATCATTTACATATCCATATACATGTGCTGAATCCAGATATTGATTTAATTGCATGAAAACAATTTTTCTATCATATAAAAAAAATTAGGGACATTTTAATAAACAATAAACAATATATAGACATATCCACAAAGACATACCAAGAAATAACTATATAAATATCCATAAGTATTTCAAAATTGTTTTATTATATTAGTTTTATTAGGATAAAATAATTTTCTCTAACACTAACTATAGATATCGAGGATTCATGTACATGAATATTACATATTTTTACATGAATATTCATTAAATTATTAAAACAAGCACTATAAGATCATAATATTGTATTGCCTTTTTAAATTTGGAACACAATATTATATTCATGTTAATGATCAAAAGTTTTTCTCACAAAGTTCTTCCAATTTATTACACTGCAGGGTCATACCCTACATATATCCTTTTTCCAAAACCGGTATAATGAAAACATAGAAAATTGTAATATTATATTATTAGTAATATTATACACAAAAGATAACAATTTATGATCATATGAAAGTATAAGATAAAAATAAAGGTGAATTATATTGATCATAACTTATAAATTTCATTCTAAACCTTTAATAGATAAAAAAACATGAGCCATGGAATATGGATTTGATATTCATTAGACATGAATCATAAGGAAATATAAGACCATGATTCGTGAGATCATAAAATTATAATAAAAATATATATTTTTGGAAAACATTTATGTATATAAAATGATATGTCAAGGATACCCAACAAGATATTCATAACATGTTAAGCTTGGACTAACCACCCTAGTATCTGCTTCATGATTTGGACGACCTACTATGTACCCTTTTCTAATCGTGGTCTAAACACCAATGTACCATTATTTTAGGTGTCTTCACATATTAGGTGGGATACAAAACATTCCCCAATGTAATCCAATTTCTCATAGTGGAATGGGTTCACTCCCCCAACCAATTTGTGGACAATGTTCCAAAATAAACAGAGTTCACTCCCCATTCTAACCTTGTCTTACTGAACTAGTTTCACTCCATGTTCAAACCCTCTATTTTTAAAACGGGTTCACTTATCATTCTGTTATTATCATAATAATTTTGGTTCATTTCTAACATTGGACCTTTATATCTCATGACATATAAATCTTTACCCAATTCATTGGAGGGAGATATATTACCCACTATGATCAAAATAATTAATCATATCATAACCCAAGAACTGAAATTGGTACCATAAACATTTCATCATATCACAAACTATAGAAAAGTGAGAAGTTTCATAATAATTTCTTTATATAAAAAATCCTGTTTATAAGAGGGTTTCAAGAACATTTTCTCATGGTATAACCCCTGTAATTGAAACATGATTCATATACAGCATGTCATCCAAATAATAAATCATTCTGACAAAGAATATAAATGGTATACATGAATCATATGTCCAATATGGAACAATTAACACTGAATTATATCATATTAAATATAAATTTATTTTTTAAAATCATTTAAAATATTTATTTTTTAAAATATTATTTCCTCATTGAAAATAAAATTTAAAACATAAAATACTATGGAAATAATTTTCATTAAAATACATTTGATACAATATAACTGAATATTTGAAAATCATTTGAAGAAAATTTTGATCTTAAAAAATATTATAAATCTACTTCATTGAAAATTATATTAAAACATTTTTAAAAAATATCTCGAATAAATTTTTTTCAATAACTATTTTTGGAAGAAAGTAGATTTCTTACCGAAGATAAAAATAAATTCAAGTTGTATTCAAAACTATTTCTTAATTATTGGTTGTTACAATGAGTAGAAAAAATGGTAAAATTTATTGAATATATATTAGATAAATATAGGAGAATAATATTCATGGGAATTATTTTGATATGGATCATAATATTTTTCTATTGGAAGCACAATAATAAACAATCCCAATAAATGATGATATTGTATTCATTAAATATTTGAAACATTGGTAACATATAATCATAATACCCATTAAGTAATGTGATAAAAAAGAAACATAAAATATTAGTAAGACAAAATTTCAAAGGGTCTGTATATACGCATTGTGAATTAATATCGGGTTGTAACATAACATATATACTAGAGAATGAAATTAAGGTAAATATATCTTATAGATTTGGTGACATTTGAATCATAAATCCCATAAAATATTGCTCTTAAAAAAATTAAAAAATTCATTTAATTTTTAGTCATCATATTATACATTCAAGGGATGTATATAAACAACATAAAATAAGTAGGACATCAATATGGGAAGTGTCTCACATAAGTGGAAAGTGAGACCGAAATAGCCTACCTTAAGTCTTGAATTCCATCATTCATGGTAATTCATTAATTATAATAAATATATGATTATTATACATATATTAATTAACCATATAATTTTATATAATTCCATATATTATTTTTAGGACATTTAATTTCTAGTTTATCATGAATTCTATGTTAAAGTTACAGTCTGATTTTAAACTCTTTGACATTGTTATATGTTTTTTTTATATTTTTTTCATCCTATATTGATCATGGTTTCCCCATATATATTATGATATCCATGATATAAATATTATATTTATCTATTAAATATATATATATAGTAATCCATAAAATTTAGTGATAAAAAATACGCCATTCATTGAGACGATAGGTCGTATGAAGGCCTGAACATTGTTTTTCATATTCTTATTAAGTTAAAATAAATAAATGTAAATAATATTTATTATCATTCTAAGATCGCAATAATTTCCTATATATCACATATTTTTATTTAACCCAACCTTAATAAATTCCATATACATTGTGAATTAATAACATCGATTCATAAAGCAATAGTGTGTCATATATACGATCAATGAAATAATATACCCAAAAAATAGAGTGTGTGAATGTATTTGTGGTATAATATTTACATAATAATAATAATAATAATATAATAATTATCATATATATCATATATAAACGGAAAATACATTTTTTAGGTCCAACCATGAAAGGTGGTAATGGGAAACTAAAATACATCAGTTCACGAGGTGGTAGTCTTCCATTGACATGAATGGTTATTTTGTAACCAATTTGATAAATGTGGAGATATATTTAGATCATGAAATTATCATAAAAACATATAATTATTTTTAATATACTAGTTTTATAATATATTAATGACATAATAGTAACCTAATGGGATATTGTAAGAAATAAAACTAAAGTGCTTGTTGATTAACGTTACCTCTCCTTTTGGTATCTTATGTAGATCATCCCTTAATTACTTACTATGTTGCATTTATATCGATAATAAGGAATATAATATTAGGTTATGGAAGTTTTTATGTTATTTTGGTAGTGTTTTTCTAGAAAAATGACTTAAGAGGTGTAAATATGGGGGGAGATTAAGTTCCCTTTTATAATTGAGGTGGAGTGGAATTCTTGTGAATACACAAAAATATTAACAATGCGGAGGCCTCCAATACTTCATATACCTTAAAAATAAAACATTAATGTGGGGAAGGTTTAATTTGTTCTATAAACAATTGAAACTCTACAATATAAATTAATTTTTATCATGTTATTCCTTAGTCTTTTGGTTTAATCAAATTTTCCCCTTTTAGTTTTCTCCATTGAATCCTTTATATTTTTATTTATGTAAATTTTAAACGATTCTTGTTAAATAATTTGGATGTAAAAATTTTAAAAATTAAATAAATTTTTTTAAATAAATATGTGATGGGTGTGTAAAATTAGTTATAATGAAAACACATCTTATGTATAAACCCCATTTTTAACCATAATCGTAGTAATTTATTTTAACCATTATCACCAATAAATGTATTTAACATTAAATTTTACATTGTTATATAATATAAATTATTATAATTATAAATATTTAATCAATTGTTACAATTTCTATTCATCTAATTTTCATAATTTAATTGAAAATAAATCTTATAGATGGGATGAGAAAACATGTTCTTAAAGAGATAACAATCAATAGATTACAACGCTTTTATAGCAAATTTCAATATTAAATTAATTAAAGTAAACTAATTTGGATGAAAAGATATATTATTGAATTAAAATTTAATTAAACCCATATATAAATATTATTTAACTTTATAAATAAATTAAACAAAATTAGTTTTTCCATTAAAAGTCATTATTTTAAATATTCATTAAAAATGAAACTTTTCAAAAAAAAATACACAAAGTTCACATTCAGATAATTTTTTTGCTTAAAAATTATAAAATTAAGTTTATTTTTATCGAATTTATTTTCAAAAAGTACCAAATATTTATTTTATTCTAAAATATATTTATTTTATTATAAAATTTATTTTTAAAAAAATCAATTTTGAAACATGTAATGATTTTTTTGAAAATTAAGATCTATTATTATCAGTATATTTCTACTATATAAATCAATTATAATTAATATTAAAAAAATAGTTATTAATATTAATTTCTCTATGTCTATTTTTTTGTTATATTCATCACGATTAAATTACTTCATTACTAATATATCATTGATTCAATAAAACTTGGTGTTTCATGTAACACAACATAAGCTAGTGTTGCGTGTACTATGACCCTAAAATGGTGTTTATTATTACAAAATTGATCCATCAAGTGAAATATAATATAAAATATAAATTCATTAAAACATTTGGTGTTACAGAATCCTTCAGCATTATCACAAGTTATACCTATACAAGGAACTAATGCTCATACTTAAGAGAGTATCTCATAGTTAGTACAATCTATAGAGGTAGAACCATGACTCTAAATTACTATGAAAGTGTTGAAGAGATAGTTTGTGAAGAAATAGGCACACATATTCTTGGGTGATATATACCATAGGTTGTTAATCCATGGTTATATACCATTCTATCGACTATTGAGTATCTACAAACCCCTCTAAATTGAAGCTTCAAGATTAGGGATTACATGTTTCACTTTTCCACCAAATGGTAGGGTGATGTTTTCAATCATGAATATCGGAATCGAGGAATGATCTTGAAGAATTACTAGATGAAATTATTTTATTTACATTTACAAGAAATATTCATAGATAATGAATCTAAGGAATTTATTCCCCCATATATTGTTACTTTATTCATCATTGACTATTCATCTTGCTACATAGAAATCCAATGCTTTTCACTAAATCATATTAGTGGTGGGTATTTATGAGTGAGACACTTCAAGAATGGTATTTCGTATACCATTAAATCACATTTTAATGTCTACCAATTATCTACCATTTTAAAATGATAAATAAATCCCTTATTTCCTAGTGAAACTTGAGGGTAGTTGATTGTATATGACATATTGATTTTTCAATTGGGCTGGGAAGTGTTTATTTTGGTGGCATGAAACATCTCCTTGGGGTCCCCAAAATGAAATTTGTGATCATAATATATCATGGAAATGTATATGTAATTCCAATCACATGGGAGTAATAGAAACATGAATACTTAATTTGACATAATACCAGTTG
Source organism: Viscum album (assembly GCA_963277665.1). Lineage (NCBI taxonomy): Eukaryota > Viridiplantae > Streptophyta > Magnoliopsida > Santalales > Viscaceae > Viscum > Viscum album. The sequence continues at coordinate 2,116,650,827 of OY728147.1, forward strand.
AGTGTAGTGAATGCAACTGAGTAGACTATTCTAAAAAAAATCAATACAGAACCACTAGTCCCTGGTTAGAGAGGATTTTCACCAACTTCACAATATGTAAATGGATATGTAGCTTTATCCCAATCTAAGGGGGAGTAATACCACTATATTTATAGTAAATATCGGTAGAAAGATTCATGGAATCTAGACATATGATGGGCAGTGATAGAAAAGTATACCTAATTAGGGATGTTAGGCTTTTGGTTAGGGTCATCAATCTAGCATGTTACATGTGATGAATCCTATATCTAAGGAGTAAATTATTTCCCTTATAATGTTAGATCTACAATCATAATATACTTTAAAATAATATATATTTTTTTTAGATAAAATCTTCAAACATATTTTTATCATTGAAATTAACAGTGTGTCGTGGAATTAAGATTGAGTACTTTTTTAAAGAAATTAATGTTAATAATAAATGTTATGTAAGGTATAAATTTTAATTCTAAGGAAAGGTGTGTCCAATCATAATCTATGGTTATTATATATTATGTAAAATTTTAATCCTTAACATAATAGGTTTTGGCATCAATATCTGGATACACTAGTAAGTACCATATCATTCCCATATTGAATGTTATTATAAGAGAATGTCCTTTATATCCCATGAGGATAATAACCACATTAACAAGGGAGAATGGGATTTCTAGGAATGTCAAACTATACCTTTGTATCATGGGTTGGATGGAGTGTCAGCCCATGTTTTATAGTATTTTTCATGATTATTGATGAGTAAGATACATTGTTTCTTATTCTAGTGGTGTAGCAATGCAGGGATGATTCTATTGACTAATTTTCATGTCCACCTTGTTATAGAGAGGATTTCACAATCAAGCATATTCTTGTATAAAAACACTATTCTATAACTCAAAATTGGTTGGATCCCATAGATCATCAATAATTCATGATTTTTTTGATGACTTAGAAGACAAAGTGCTTTTATGACCAAAAAAATTCTTTATGGTTAACCTTGTAACTTATCCAAGTGGGAAGATGGTACACTAATACTGTGTGTGCTTTACCAGATGTCAAAATAGATTATAGTTAAGAAATGATAAGTAGTTTCGTTAATAGAAGATCTCTTCAAATAGATCGGAGGAGTTAAAGTCTTCTTGATAAATGATTTGAGATCATGCTACCAACATGTGAGAGATATACGACTGGGTATACAATGTAGGGAATTCCATAGTAGGTATAACTTTTATGAGTATCTAGTGATTCCATTTTTTCAATTTTATGTATTAACAAATTTTTTAAATTCCTAATAATATTTTCCCACAAGTACCAAGGTTATTTTTGTGTGTCACTATATTGGATAATATCTTAGTGTATTCTATGACATGGATGATCATTAAAAACACCATCAAAATATATCTAGAACACTAAGAGAGAAAATTATATATGAAATTATCATATAATTATATGTCTTATTTATAATTTTATATTCATTGTTAACATCATATCAGAATTATGGGTATATGTGGATCTAGATAAGGGGATATCCATTGTTTCTATGAATCATCCCAATAATTTCATTGATATATGGTGCTTTCGAGTAGTATTCAATTACAATTGACTTTCAATTTATAAATTTTCACACAATTAACCACTAATTATTGAATGATCTTAGAAATGTTTAAGAATTTATTGGTTTATATATTGTGAGAAATCTCTTCATGAGTAAAAATGAATTGTGACAACAACATTGATCTGAATTTTAACTTATCTGGGTGGAGGCTACCCAATTTATTTTAAAAAATATGTCACAATGTAGAGATATTTTTTAATTTAATCTAATTATTTGTAACATATGGTTTTCCATACTTGAGGTCTCATGATAATAATTCCCATACACAAAACCTCATGTCAGTTACTATGTTTAATTCCTTACATTAATGGATACATTACATGCTATAGTGAAAATTTCCTAGTATAAAATGATCAAAAAATCTAAAAATACATATTTAGTCAATGTAAATTTAACCTATAATGGAAAATATTGGTTAAATATTTTTTGTTTTTTGGGTTTTTTATTTCCTAGTTGATAAGAAATGGAAATGTTGTTTCTAATTCTCTAATCTAGATGACTAAGGATCACATTTTTCAGTAATATAGAATTGAATTAATTTTGAGGAATCTTCTATCTGAAATAAATATAGAATATCTGAATTATCATGGGAATCCAATTTAAATACCATTAGATATTAATTTAACACTTGTTAATAGGTTAAAGAGGTGGTATCATTCATATTATAATGGATTAGTCCTAAGAGAATGTTTTTTTAGTAAGGTGCCACTACCTATTTGGGATATTTTTTAGTATGAGATCCTCTATATCAATTCATGAATTTGGGTACATATATACATCAAAGAAGATTTTATGTGAGAATATCATTCATTTCGAAAGTATATACAAGAATTAATGAAATTTAACATTACGTACACCATCAGTATTGGTGTCTTAGAATAAAAAAAGATATTGTATGCATTGATACAATGTGATCCACCAATCAACATGTAAAATCCTACCTCCTATGACATGTTGGTCTTTTTCCACCATTACCCTTCCAAAATTATCAATGGGATAAAGACACTATTTATTACTTGACAGTCATAATAAATTATCATTAATGTGGTGGCCCTATATGGGTGATCAAGGATATCATGATGATGGTCCACCACTTCTTTCCTTTCTAGGATAAATTATAAGTAAAAGATATTTGGATGATTTATGTTCAGAAGTTTTTAAGGTTTAATAATGGTCCCCATACCATCGGTTTTAAAATTATTATTTCTTTTTAGTAAAAATTATATTAGGGGTTGTAAATTATCTTGGATCTCTAGTACATCAAATAACAATATATCAACCAAATTTGGAAAATAATTCTAGGTTCACTATACAGGTTATAGTGGAAATGATTAGAGCATGAGTCCTTGATTTTGGTGGAACGTAGGAAATGAATATGTTGGTATCTTGTTTGTATTTAAAAAAAATTAAAAATATACAATCAAATTGGAACAATAAAAATATTTATATTGTAGGAATTTCCATTCAAATCATCCCTGGATAGAGGTAGGTGATGCTGATCTTTTAGCACCCCATATCATTTAGGAGATACAAGAGTTGGTATATCTTATTAGGAACCATATGAATAAAATTCAATCTATTCAAAATTACTAAGTCAATTTTCATCACCATCCTTTAATGTTTATGGTGTGGGATCAGTTCTTATTTCATGTTTCCATTTGATTGTGTCTCTGATGGATTAAAAGGTAATGAAATATTTCACCTCGATTCGTCATGAATTTTGAGATGTTGTTGAGATTATGGATGGTATACTACAATATTCTCTTTATAAAGGGTATTAGGTCATGCATAATATATTCCACATTATTCAACATCATTGTTACTATTTAAAATCATATTATTATTTTTATCATTTGGATGTGGAGTTAGAGAGGGATTTTATTATTGAGGATTACATTGTTTACATCATTAATTAAAGCACGAAGGATATTTGAGAGAAGTTAGTTTTCCATGTTTCGATGTTATAGATGCACAACCACATACTTGATTTGAAAATGGAGTGAGATACTAATAAACATGATTAGTCACCTGATTTATTCTTGGAAGCTATTTAACGACCCCTAGAAAGGAAACATGAAAAGATATTGTAATATTGATGGGATGTTATAATATATTGGTTATTTTTAGATGTAAAGGTCATTTAAAATTTATTAAACCCCATTATTTTATCCTAATGGAGGTTTCTAATGAGGTCATCGAGTTTTCATAATTGTTCGGTCTTAGTTAAAGGCTCGGATATACAATTTTTGGAGAAATAGGATGAGGTGCATGGTTAGTATAGGGGTAGTACGAATTTCTCACCTCAATCATCTATCCATATAAAAGGATAACATAGATTTTAAAATAATATAATGAAGTTCACCTTTCCACATACTACCTATAATAAATTATAGTGATACAACACACATTTTTTAATGAATTTTCAAATTTTTATCCAAGATCTTGTAGGTTGTGTGTCTTTGGATAGTTCCAAATGAATGGTTTATTCATGGTTTTTTCAACTATCCATATGAACCACTCATGTTGTGGATCCTTGGATAAAATTTTAGAATAGATGGTTCATGTTTGGTTTCACCATCTAACCAAATTTTGATCCTTATTAAAAACCATATAAATTATAGTTTTTCCTTCCATTACACATAAACACGTTTTCATTCTTATCCCCCCTAAAAAGAATAATAGCTTCACATATTAGAGATCCCCTTCATTTATACTATAATTATTGGGATATATCCTCTATTAGAGCCCAAATGTAACATCCTAGGTAAATAAAGAATAATACATTCTCATATTTATTAATATTTGCGAATTAAATATTAATTTTACTTTAAAGGGTTTACTATGTTCGATAGTATTCCCGATACGCAACAACGAGTTTCTTTGAAATCTTACGTTGCACACTAGTAATATAAAAATATTATTTTAAATGGTAGTTAGCACGTATCCGTTTTATTAGAAGTAATGAATGGAAATAACTAAAATATGATTATATATGTTTGTTAAAAGCTTTTACATTTATCCAATAAATGATTAAGGCTTAAAATAAGAAAAGAATTCAATTTTAGGCATAGATACTCTAATATTCACTAAAAGATCAATTTATCGGCTTTTGATGGAAACCCCTATTTAAATATAGTTCTGGTCACTGTTATAAATTCTATTGGACCAAATAAATTTCTTCTTTAGAATCAAGACATCAAAATATACTTTGTGTAAATTTTTGGTATTTTTCAGATAAAGTTCATTTTTAATGAATAGTGAAAAATGTTGTATTTTAATTCAAAACATATTTTTAATATAATTTTTTTATAAGATTATATTATCTTTTGAATTTGTATTAAAGTTAAATTAGAATATATTTTTACCATTTAATCCAATAGTGGTCATTGGAATTAATTTCAGTTTGAAATTGGACTTAAACTAGTGTCAATCTTTTGATATATATTGTTTCATAAAAACACGTTATTTGATTTTGCAATGAGAATTAATTATTAAATTATTTATTTCAACTTATATGTTTTGAATTTTCTAAAATAGACATCATTTTTGAATTCAGAATATCAATTATATCTTAGGGTGAATTTTTGGTATTTTTCGGAAAAACTTCAATTTTTGATGAATCGTGAAACCACTAAGTGATACTGAAAAAAATGATTTTTTGTTTAAATGAAACGTTACAAATTCTGTAAATTTAATTTCAAAAATCCAACATACCTGGTTTTCATTATGAAGTAAAATTTGGTTCAATGGTATAAAAACAATTTTTTGGTGAATAATAACTTTTATGTTTTATTAATCGCGATTAAAGGTAATTAGTGTAATTTAAGGTAAAAATAATGTTTTAATAATACAAAAATACCTTAAAACATGTCCTGCCCATATTGGATGTGTCATGGCCAACCAAAACAATCCATGGGTCAACCTGGGGATCCAATGGTGCCACTTGGGTAAGAAAATGACATTAATAACTTTTTATTTAAAGTTAAAATAAAAATGTCACAAACATGTATTGTTTTACTAAAACAATTTTTACATGGGGTTATAAAAGTCATATTTTTGACTATAAATATTAATTATAAAGATAAAATTATTTCTTAAATCATGATATATTTTTTATAATTTTTAGACATTATATAAATTAAATTATTTATGACACCATGATGACGCAGTGATTACCTCATTATTTATCAATTTAAATAAAATGATAAGATAATGTAAAATATAAGACCTAAACTTGTAAAAAACCTATTGGATGGGTGTATTTAGAACTCTAATAACCTTATCCTAGAAATATATAATTGTGGGACCTTTAAAATCCGAAACTCATTATAAAATAAAGTAACATTTTATAACTTTCCAATAGTTCCCCTCCTCTCCTCTTATAAAAGGCCCCCACCTATACCACATTACCCACACCTTTCAAGCCTTTGGCTTGACCAGTATCTACTCATTTTATCTCTCCACATTCCGCTCCTCATCTTAGAAGCCATACCTTGGCAGAAAGCTCCTCAAGAAACCCTTTTTGTTCAAACCAATAGGAGTTACCCGATTTAAAGGTAATGTCTTCACTTGTGTTCTTTTATTTTATATTGCTTCTCCAACCCCCTAAACAATTTATATTACTTTATTTTATAAAAAAACTAGTATATTCAATATAATAGGCTGTTGTTATGAGATTTATTCGAGCTACAATTACACACCTCTATCTAATGGTTAAAGAACATACTGTTTCTATGGTTGGTGAATTTTTGCCACACGAAACGATGATTGTTCAATATTCTTTTAACACATTTCATGTTATCCATTAAGATGTCACTCTATTTATATATGATATATATTATGTTTATGTTTTCTTTATGCTTCTGTATTTTTAATTTCTGGAATACCTTTATGGATTCCATTATGGGTAAACACGATATCATCATTTTATGAAGTGCGGACTACCGTCCCCTCAAAGGGATTTGATTCGTTAATGTCATATGTGAGATGTATAAAGGATGGAGTTAATGATATTATATATGATACTATACTGGATTAATAATATACCTATATATCATTATGATTTCACTTCATTAAATATGAAATAGAAATGAAAGTAGTGTTCATGCGTACGTACGGCTTACCGTCTCATGAACTTTGCATTTCATTTCTTACCTCAAAATGTTATGTACTATTATAAATAAATGTATATTCTGGATATATATGATATATATGATATCCAAATCATGAATATAATTCTGGATATAATAAAACTTTGACCACATGAAGAATATGTAATTGTAAGAAGTCCATTTTTGACATAAGTACCAAATATCGACAAAACGAACATTATTAACATAAATGATTACATAATGTTTATAAATGGAAATAAGTCATATGAATATAATAATAAACTTGAAAAAGGTTTTTAAGCATGTAGAAATTAAATTTAGTTTATTATTCATGAGATTAAAGAGTAATCGTGTCACGTCGGGGATGAGGTAAGGGACTTCGTCTCAATCTCCTTTCATTGAGGCATATTTTGTTTTCTACACAACTTTCTTTTATACGGTTTATAAACCCCTTTGAATTTTACTTTTATTCAAAATGAATCTTTTTCTACAAAGCATTTTACTAAATAACAAAAATGAATGTTTCTTTTAACGTACGCGGTGACAATGACATTTTCTACCGCCGTGAGTACTATTTGGTCGTTGGCTTCCTCAACAAGCCATAATGTTTTTAAAATGATATAAATAACATATAATCTTTTATGTATTTTGGTATTGAAAATGGTTTCTATAATGGATTTGTTTTGTCAATATATTTAAGGGATATAATGTGATCGAAATGTGGAAATGTTTTCTTTCCATTATATTTGTTTTATGTCTTATGATTTTATAATGGTACATGGACATTTGACGGGTGGTTATGTGATAAACCATATGATGGGTTGTTCCGTGAAATCTAGGATGGGTTGTTATGTTATAACCTCCAATTTATTGGGTATGTAAGTCGGTCGTATGATTATTCCATTAAGTGATATGTGTGGAGGTTGACCGTATGGTTATTCCATTTAAGTATATTTATGTCCCAAGTTACCATTATATGTAATGTGTTCTTTATATGGGATTTATGATAATATTTTGGTTAGAAAAGGGTATGTAATGATCTTTTATATAGTGAAGAGTTTTTTACTACTTCATAAAGGTGAAAAGTATTACTTTGATAAAGTATTCACGCTTTACTTATTGTTTTGAAAAACTAACAGTTTTCCTTCTATGTGTATCCCTTACTGAGCATTTTATGCTCATCCCAAGTTTTTTGAAATGTTTTTCATAGGAAATAATGTGGAATAGGGTCAATGATGGAATCATGGAAAAGTCATGTTGTCTTTAACATGAAACTAGACATGACTCTTCTTTTCAAGATTTCATGTTTTTTTTAAAAGAAACTATGTAGAAGTGTCTACTTTGTAATCTTTTGAGATGTAATAGTTAAGTCCTAATTCTCTAAAACTCTAAACCTGAAAATTTCCTCAATGTGGATTATTCATTTAATTCAATATTAAGTAATGTTTATGTTTGGGGCCTTATAGTTGGTATCAGGGGTCGGTTTAGACAACTTTAGGAGTTAGAAAAATTGTTAAATTTTATGTCGCTAAATTAATTTATGATGTGATTGAAATGATATAGAATTTAAATATTACCATGTTGATTCACCTAAGATATTTCTGTGTTCAGGATGGTTTTCTGCAGAGGAAACAAGGAAGCTATGTTGGGACAACATTAGGAGGAAGACAACCTTCCAAATCAGCAACCTGAGATTTTCGGAATCGGAACTGAACAGTTTGTTGCAGTGAGGGCATAGTTGACTCAGGCTATAAATGGTAGTGGTATCCATGCACGAGATCAGGCAGATCAACAGTAGAGGAACATGTCAGTGGTGGAAAATTTAATAAGGCAACATCCCCCATCATTTACAGGATCATCTGACCCTGTTCTAGAAGAACGGTGGATTAAAGCACTGGAGAATATTTTTGATGTCATGGGGTATTCAGAACATTAAAATGTTAGGCTTGATGTTTACCATTTTGAAGGTGAAGTTGATCAGTGGTGGTCGATGATGAAAAATATCAGGGATAGTGATGAGATTTATGATCTTCACTGGGAATAATTCAAAGGTATGTTTCTTGAGAAATATTTTCCCAAGGTGGTTCATCTTAGGATGGAAAAACAATTCCTAGAATTGAGGCAGGAGGATGACTCAGTTGCTGCTTATGAAGCAAATTTCACTCAACTGGCAAGGTATGATCCAAACTTTATATGAGATATTGATAGTAAAATCAACCATTTTTACATAGGTTTAAAGCCAAGGTATCGAAGGTCTTTAGATTATCGTGAGTTCAAAAGTTATGAAAAACTTGTTCGATGTGTGGAGAAGGTGGAAATGGAGTTTTCCGATGATCAGGTGTTCTTTGACAGAAAACAGAATAAGAGGTCCAGTTGGCAGTCAAATGGGAAGAATTCATCAAAGAGGAAAGGAAATAAGAAAACCAAATATCCATCTTGTGAGAAGTGTGGTAAAATGCATCCTGGGGAATGTTTATCAAAGTCTATAATGTGCTTTTGGTGTGATAAGTCTGGTCATATTCCTCGTAACTGTAAGGAAGATGATCAATTAGGAATTGAAAAGCCAGCGGTAATATGTTTTAAGTTTAATGAAATGGGTCATTATGAAAATGATTGTCTAACGAATAACTCAAGTGGGGAAAAGTAGCCAGACTACAAGCTGGAAGGGGTGGTGAAATCCTTTGGAACTTAACCTGCAGATTTTGGGCCATTTAATGAAGTAGTATTAGGTACACTGTTTTTTTGTTCAGATTATGCCAATATGTTGTTTGATTCTCGGTCTACACATTCTTTCATTTCTGAGTAGTTTTCTAGTAAATTGGGAATTCCATATCAAGATATGAATCTTGAAATTATGGTAAAAACACCTAGAGGGAACTTTGAGGCAAAAAGAAATTATAAGAACCTTCCTATCCTTGTGTGTGGAAAGATTCTAACTATAAACCTTATTGTTTTTCCTCTAGTAGAGTTCGATGTTATTTTGGAAATGGATTGGCTTTCTATTAATCATGCTAATATTGACTGTAGAGATAAAGAGGTTTCTTTTTAGAGAGATTTTTAGTTTGTGTAAAACAATGAACCCTTGCGTTTGATAACATGTCAGGAAGTTGAGAAACTAGTAAAAGATGGAAATGAATGTTACCTTACACATATTGTTGAAAATAAAGGAACTGTTCAAATTAATGAAGAGCCAGTGGTAAATGAGTATCTTGATGTTTTTCTTAATGAGTTACCTGGTATTATACATGATCGGGAAGTTGAATTTAATGTTGAATTATTTCCTGATTCTACGCCAATTTCAAAACCCCCATATCGAATGGCGCAAGATAAACTTTTAGAGTTAAAGAAACAATTTCAAGAGTTATTAGATAAAGGTTTCATTTGACCTAGAACATCACCATGGGGTAATCCAATCTTGTTTGTTAAAAATAAAGATGGTTCAATGAGACTTTTCATTGATTATAGAGCCTTGAATAACATTACTATTAATAACAAGTATCATTTTCCTCATATTGATTATTTGTTTGATCAGCTCCAGGGAGCTCAGTATTTTTCAAAGATTTACATGAGGTCGGGGTACCATCAGTTGAAATTAAAAGAAGAAGACATTCCGAAGACTGCATTTTGTACTATATATGGCCATTATGAATTTGTAGTTATGCCTTTTGGGTTAACCAATGCACTTTTTGTATTCATGGACCTTATGAATAGAATTTTCCATGAGTTCTTGGATAAGTATGTGGTTGTTTTCATTGATGATATTTTGGTGTTTTCTAAAAGTAAATAGGAGCATGAAATTCATTTAAGGGTTATCTTGAAAACCTTAAAAGAAAATAAAACGTATGTAAAATTCAGTAAGTATGAGTTTTGGTTATAAAAAATTTCTTTCCTTGGTCACATTGTTTCAAAAAATGGAATAACTATTGATCCAGCAAATACAAAAGTTGTTGAAGAATGGCCAAGACCCACAATAGTAACTGAGATCCGTAGTTTTGTTTGTTTGGTAGGTTACTACCTAATGTTTATTGAATATTTTTCACGGTTATATTGTCCATTGACTAAGCTAACTCATAAGGGTGTTAATTTTATCTAGACAAAAGAATGTGATGATTTTTTCAGGAGTTGAAAAGAAGATTGGTGAATGCTCCAGTTTTGGAACTTCCTTCCATGAATGGTGAGTTTGTTATCTACAGTGATGCTTCGTTGAAGGTACTTGGTTGTGTCCTTATACAGAATTATCAGTTAATTGCGTATGCTTCATGTCATTTGAAAATTCAAGAGGTAAATTACCCTACAAATGATTTGGAATTAGTTTCAGTTTTTTTTCTCTAAAAATTTGGAGGCATCATTTGTATGGAGTAATGTGTGAAATATATACTGATCAAAAAATTTTAAAGTATATATTTTCTCTGAAATAATTGAACATGAGACAGAGGTGATGTCTGGAATTAATCAAGGATTATGATTTTACAATTCATTACCATCCGGGAAAAGCAAATAATTTGGATGATGCTTTGAGTCGAAAAAGTAATGCTTAATTAACCATGCTACGTTTGGAAAGAGATCCTTTAGTTTTTGATATGAGGAATTTTGACATAAAATTTTTTGGTGCAGGATGTTCATTTGTTTTGTTTTAGTTGTCTGTGAGATCATCTCTATCAGACAGAATTAAGAAAGCGCAGAAGAAGGACAATGGGTTGCAGAAAAAGGTAAAGCTGGTTAAGAAGGGTAAGTTTCTTGAATTTAACATTGATAATGATTGTGTTTTGAGGTTTGGGAAGAGATTATGTATGACTTGTGATTCACAGTTGAAGAATTATTTATTAGGTGAGGCTCATAGTTCCCTTTTCTCAATTCATCCTTGCAGTACTAAGATGCACAAAGATCTGCGTGAGTATTACTAGTGGGATGGAATAAAAAGAGATATTGCTGATTTTACTGTGAAGTGTTTGACTTGTCAGCAGGTTAAAGCAGAGCAGCAGTTACCAAAAGGGATGCTTCAGTCATTACCAATGCCAGAGTGGAAATGAGAAAATATATCCATGTAATTCATTGTGGTATTACCAAATACATCTCGAGGTAATAATGCAATCTGGGTTATTGTTGATTGATTGACTAAATCAACTCATTTACTTCCTATTCAAGATACATTCTCTCTTGATCAAATTTCTCGTTTGTATCTTAATGAGATAGTTAGGTTGCATGGGGTTCCCATGTACATTGTATCTGATCGTGATCCTAGGATTACTAATAACATTTGGAATGGCCTTCAGATGTCGTTGGGTACTGAATTAAATTTTATTACAGCTTTTCATCCTCAATTAGATGGGCAGTCAGAATGAACAATTCAGACTTTGGAGGATATTCTATGTGCTTGGTCGATGGATTATCAGGGTTTTTGGGACCAACATCTTTCTTTGGTTGTGTTTTCTTATAAAAACAGTTTTCATTCTAGTAAACACATGGCTCCGTTTGAGGCATTATATGGGAAGCGGGGTTGAACTCCAGCTTTTTGGGATGAAGTAGGGTAAAGGAAGCTGATGGGACCAGAATTTGTAGAAGAGATGGCAGAAAAAGTTCAGTTGATTCAATAACACATGAGAACAGCTCATAGTAGGTAGAAAAGTTATGCGGATAACCGGAGGAAGGATCTATCTTTCAAGGTAGGTGATCATGTCTTCCTCAAAGTTTCACCATGGAAAAGTGTGATGTGATTTTGTAAGAAAGGAATGTTGAGTCCAAGGTTCATTGGACCATATGAAATTCTGGAGAGAGTTAGATAAGTTTCTTACTGAGTGGATTTACCTCCAAGTTTATCTCAGGTATACAATGTTTTTTATGTTTCAATGTTGGGAAAGTATATGCCAGATCCATCTCATGTTTTGAGCCCAGAGGTAGTTATGTTGGAGGAGAATCTCTCTTATGAAGAACAACTAGTCCAGATTCTTGACTGAAGAGACCAAGTGTTAAGAAATAAGTTAATTTATCAGGTGAAGGTTTTATGGAAAACCCATATAGTTGAAGAGGCAACATGGGAATCTGAAAATTCTATGAGGGATAAATACCCCCACTTATTTCGATAAGTGAATAGAATTGCGAGGAAGCAATTCCAAAAAGGGTTGAAGTATGTAACATCCCAGGTAAATAAAGAATAATAAATTTTCATATTTATTAATATTTTCAAATAAAATATTAATTTTACTTTAAAGGGGTTTCTATGTTCGATAGTGTTCCCGATACGCAACAACGAGTTTCTTTGAAATCTTACATTCTACGATAGTAATATAATAATATTATTTTAAATGGTAGTTACCACATAGCCGTTTTATTGGAGGGAATGAATATAAATAACTAAAAGATGATTATATATGTTTGTTAAATATTTTTACATTTATCCAATAAAATATTAAGGCTTAAAATAAGAAAAGAATTCAATTTTACGCATAGATACTCTAATATTCACTTAAAGGTTGACTTATCTGATTTTGATGGAAACACTATTTAAATATTGTTTTGTTCACTATTATACATTCTATTGGACCAAAAAAAGTCTTCTTTATAATCGGGACATTAAAATTTACTTTGTGTAAATTTTTTCTATTTTTCCGATAAAGTTCATTTTTTAATCAATAGTGAACAATTCTGTATTTTAATTGAAAACCTATTTTTAATATAATTTTTTTATATGATTATATTATCTTTTGAATTGTTTTTAAAGTGAAATTAGAATATATTTTTACCATTTAATCCAATATTGGTCATTGTAATTAATTTCACATTGAAATTGGACTTACACTAGTGTTAATCTTTTGATATATATTTTTTCATAAAAACACACTATTTGTTTTGAAAATGGAAATTAATTATTATATTAATTATTGAAACATATATGTTTTGAATTTTATAAAATATAAATCATTTTTGAATTCTGAATATCAAATATATCTTACGGTGAATTTTTGGTATTTTTCTGAACAACTTCAATTATTGATGAATAGTGAAACCACTAAGTGGTAGTTAAAAAACTGATTTTTCATTTAAATGAAACTTTACCACTTATGTGAAATTGAATTTCAACAATATGACATACATGGTTGTCATTATGAAGTAAAATTTGGTTCAATGGGATTAAAATAATTTTTTGGTGAATAGTAACTTTTATGTTTTATTAATCGCGATTAAAGGTAATTAGTGTAATTTGAGGTAAAAAAATGTTTTGATAATATGGAATTACCTTCACACATGTCCTACCCTTATTTTATGTGTCATGGCCGACTCAAAAAATCCATGGGTCAACTTGGGGACCCTGTGGAGCTACTTGGGTAAGAAACTAACATTAATAACTTTTTATTTAAAGTTAAAATAAAGATGTCACAAACATGTATTGTTTTACTAAAACAATTTTTATATGGGGTTATACAAGTCATATTTTTTACTATAAATATTCATTAGAAATATAAAAAAATTTCTTACATCATTATATTTTTTTTATAATTTTTAGACAATAACTAAATTAAATTATTTATGACACCATGATGATGCAGCGATTACCTCATTATTTAGCGATTTAAATAAAAATAAAAGATAATGTAAAATATAAGACCTAAACTTTTCAAAAACCTATTGGATGGGTGGATTTATAATCCTTATCACCTTAACCTTCAAATATATAATTTTGGGACCTTTAAAATCTGAAACATGTTATAAAATAATGTAACATTTTATAACTTTCCAAGAGTGCCTCTCCTATCCTCCCATAAAAGGCCCCCACCTATACCACATTAACCACACCTCTCAAGCCTTTTTCGCAACCACGATCTGCACATTTTATCTCTCCACAACTCTCCCCTCTTCTTATAATCCTTACCTTAGGCATAAAGCTCTTCAAGAAACCCTTTTGGTTCACACCAAGACGAGTTACCCGATTTAAAGGTAATGTCTTCACTTGTGTTATTCTGTTTTATTTTGCTCCTCCAACCCCCTAAACTATTTATATTCCTTTATTTTATAACAACACATGTATATTAAATATACTAGGATGTTTCTATGAGAATTATTCGAGCTAAAATTACACACACCTCCATCTAATGGTTAATGAACATATTGTTTCTGTGGTTGGCGAATTTCTACCTCACGAAACGATGATTATTCAATCTTCTTTTATCACCTTTCATGGGGGACATTAATATGACACTATATTTATATATGATATATATTATGTTTATGTTTTCCTTATTCTTCTATATTTTTAATTTATGTCATACTTTTATAGATTCCATTATGGGTAAACGGGATATCTTCATTTTAGGAAGTGCAGACTACCGCCCCCTCAAAGTGATTTGATTCGTTAATGGCATATGTGGGACGTATAAAGGATTTAGTTAATGATATTATATATGATATTATACTGGAATTATAATATAATTACATATAATTATGATTTCACTCCATTAAATACTAAATAGAAATGAAAGTAGCTTTCATGCGTACGTACGGCTTACCGTCTCCATGAATGGTGAATTTCATTTCTTACATATAAATGTTATGTACTATTATAAATAAATGTATATGCTGGATATATATGATATATATCATATCCAAATCATGAATATTATTCTGGATATATGTACCTTTGACCACATGAACAACATTTAATTGTAAGAATTCCATTTTTGACTTAAGTACCAAATATCGACAAAACGAACTTTATTAACTTAAATGATTAAAAAATGTTTATAACATGGAAATAAGTCATATAAAAGGAATAATAAACATTAAAAATGTTCATAAGGAAGTAGAAATTAACTTTATTTTATTATTTAGGAGATTAAAGAGAAATCTAGTTACGTCGGACACGAGGTATGGGACTTCATCTCAATCTCCTTTCATTGAGGCATATTTTTTTTTATACACAACTTTATTTTATACGGTGTATAAAACCCTTTGAATTTTACTTTTATTCAAAAGGATATTTTTCTACTAAGCGTTTTACAAATCAAAAAAAAGGAATGTTTCTTTTAACATACGCGGTGACAAGGACCTTTTCCACCACCGTGAGTATTATTTGGTCTTTGGCTTCCTCAACAAGATGTAATTTTTTTAAAATGAAATAAATACCATATACTCTTTTATGTATTTTGGTATTGAAAATGGTTTTTATAACGGATTTTTTATGTCAATATATTTAAGGGATATATGATTATTGAAATGTGGAAATGTTTTCTTTCCATTATATTTGTTTTATGTCTTATGATTTTGTAATGGTACTTGGACATTTGACGGGTGGTTATGTGATAAACCATATGACGTGTGGTGCCGTGAATACCAGTATGGGTGGTTACGTTATAAACTCCAATGCATTGGGTATGGAAGTCGGCCATATGGCTATTCCATTAAGTTCTATGTTTGGAAGTTGACCGTATGGTCATTCCATTTAATAATGTTTATGTCCCAAGATACCTTTATATGTTATGTGTTCTTTATATGCGATTTATGGTAATCTTTTGGTTACAAAAGGGAAAGTAATGATCTTTTATTCAGTGAAGAGTTTTTTACTACGTCATAAAGGTGAAAAGTATTACTTTGATAAATTATTTCTGGTTTACTTGTTTCTTTGAGAAACTAATAGTTTTCCTTCTATGTGTATCCCTTACTGATCTTTTTATGCTCATCCCATGTTTTTTTTGAAATGTTTTTCACAGGACATAATGTGGAATAGGGTCAAGGATGGAATCAAGGAAAGGTCATTCTATCTTAAATATGGAACTAGACATGACTCTTCTTCTCAAGAGTTTATGTTTTGTAAAAAAAATGGAAACTATGTAGAAGTGCCTACTTTGTATACATTTGAGATGTAATAGTTATGTCCTAATTCTCTAAAACTCTAAACCTGAAATGGTCATCAATGTGAATTATTCATTTAATTCAATATTATTTAAGGTTTAAGGCCCGGGCCTTATACATAATTTGATTTCTATTGGATATTTAGAAACCTCTTGATATTTATTTTATTTTATTCCCATATTTTATTCGTTTCTATTACCATATTTGGTGTCATATTTAGTTAACCTAATATGCCCTATTTTCAAGTCATTTTTTTGGAATATCCATTTTATATCATTCTAACCCCAATATGAGGCTGATACTATAATAGGAGTATGATACAAAATTATTATAGGAAGTATACTACTTTTCTCTAAATATATAGTTGCCTATAATGTTTCTTAATTCCGTTGTATGTCATAATTTCGATGTATTTCTTTTGAAGTGATTAATAAATTATCTGAATTGATTAGACCATAATAATGTTGTTATTTATAAAACATTACATGGTTGGAGGTTGAATACCTGAACCCAAAAAAAATCTATTATGTAGGGTTTAAATTCTAATGACTACTATTCATTCCTTTTAACCAATCAATCCCTTAGGTGGGATGAACATTCCATGTAATGTTAGAAGTCATAAATGAGTAAAGTGAACTATTGAATGGAAATGATATGTCACATGGATATTTTATCGATTTTAAGTGGAATGAATTATGAGATGAATAATTTTTTTTTGGTATAAATATCCTCCTTTTTGTGTTTCATTTATAAATGAAAAGGTAAATGACATAAACTAAATAGGTATTGTAAAACCTAATGGTTTTACACTTGGATTGTGATTTATGTATTAAATATAATATATAATTAATATTTTTTACCTATAACATATTATAATCAGGTAATACCATGAGTAATACATATATTCCCAACCTATAATCCCTTGGATGAATTTAATGGAACTGTTGTGATTCATTGATGGGACCTATATGTGAGATACTAAAAAAGGTTTCAATAATTTGTTTATATTATTAAATTATTCAACATATCAATGATAATTAATCTTCTTATATAGAAATATAAATTATATTATTATATCTATGTATTTTATGTCCTAAAACATGTGGTTTAATGGATTATCTCCTTAAGAATCTAATTTTGGTTTTCCCATGATTACATTGGATAGTTCCTTAAACTATGTTGGAAACCATTATTATGGAATAATAATGGTCCAACCTTGTATTTCATTCAATCCCCTATATCTAGCATCATGGTTGTAACTATGACTTAGTTTAACCTCCCATTTTTAATGATTCCTCAGATTCACCTCATATCCAACAAGATTATAATATATGTAATTTGTGACTTTGATCCTTGTATCTCAAGAGAAACTAAAATTTTATTTTGTTGAGAGTCAAAAATAATAGGATGAAGTATGTATTTTCACACTTCTATCACCCAAGGACCAAGAAATCAATTTTGTTTAAATTTATTCACTTATTTTATATTATACCAATGGATTTTTATATCTTATATTAACAATATAAGTTTATATTAGACATCATTTGTGGTGGAATATTAAGTTTTACTCACATCCTAGTAGGGATAGCAATTGGTAGACAAAAATACATCATTGATGTTGATAGGTATAAAAGGAAGCTCCCCATTTTGAATACATGATTCACTTGTATGGGAGAATTTTAAAAATGAAATTTATCTTGCATAAGATGATCACAATGAACGTATCTGGTTTTTTAATTTTGTCATATTGGTTCTATATTAATGTATGAATACATGTATGATTGATTCATTTAATCAAGACATGATAAATATTTATATAATACTTTTTATTAAATTTGAAATTTAATTATTATATGGATGTTTATTTCCATTTCCCTGGATAATTAGGTTGTTACATTATACAGATTACTCATTTGTACTTATTATTAAAACTATTGTTCCCCACATTGATAAAAATTGTATATTATCCCTTCATAATATCATATACTCACTGATATCATTCATCCTTTGGGGTATGAGGAGGAACACTTGATGCCCTGTGGAAAACTAGGTTCAGTTAATTATTAGTGAACATGGGTTAGGATATTACAACTATTGTATAATATGAATAATAATAGTAAACATATAGTGATTAAAAAATAGAAAGAACATGAATCTATTCCATATCCCTTATTATCCTACCTCAATCTGTCACACTCATCTAATATACTATTCAAAAATAATAACATTGTATTAAAATAATATATTTAGAATGCACAATGAAACAACTTTCTAACATGTTTTTCACTCCTAAACCCTGACAGACAATAAACTAGCTCTTTCATCACTTCCACAACCTTTATATCACAAATTATTTCCCATATTAATACTATATACCATATACCATAGTGATATCATCATCATCATCATCATAACATATCCACCATAACATACCAACGTATAAGCACAACCACTTTCCCAACTCATACCAAAATGCGATCACATATTACAACATTATCACAGTTGGGTAATTTGAATATGAAGGACATCAACAACATTTCATACTCTAACCATGAATTTCACCCCAATATGTGTCATTGTAAATACCACATAACAATGTTAGAAGATATATTATATTCCCAAAAATTTTTAAATTACACCCTGTATATATATACATATCATGATCCCTCACTACCCATACCACTCCATAACTATGGAGTATTTAAGAGAAAGTATGTATCCATATATTATCTCACAAATGTAGATTTTTAGGAAATCAATTAGTTCCCAAAACATTTGGGAATCAATAATGTTATTTGACTCGGGTGGTGCTTCATAAAAATCATGAGAATATGAAATATATATAAATTACAAACATAATTCCACACTTTTTTCTACAAAAAAAACACTACCAAAACACATAAAGTTTAATTAAATAATACTAAAAAATTAATAAATTATTCTAACTATATACCCAAAACCATGCCTACCATTCCACAAAATAAAAAAAATAAATCATCGTTAAATTCCTATGTAACTGTATTATTCATCTATTAAAAATTTTATAGGTTTATATCACTATTAAATTTATGTAGGAAAATAATCCCCAAAGTTTCTGTATTGGTGTTTTTTGGTGTGATTTATATTTTTTAATAAATCTAGATTATAGTTAATGACTGTCGTTGGTTTTTTTCGAAGTAGGTGTTTTAGGTGGTTCAGTTTTTTCATTCTTGTCAAAATTTTGGGCCACAAAAATTGGGAATTCGGTTTTGTAGAAATAGATTTTTTTTACGGAGAACATAGCTCATGGCCACACAACATAGTTCCCAAACTAAAAATGGATACACATAAAGGTGATGTAAATTTAAAAAGAATGGATTTTCAAATAGTAGCAATTTGTGGATGATGAAGTGTGTTGTGTGTATTAAGGAGAAAAAAACCATTCGTGGGGATTGTATTTCTCAAAAGTATTAATGTTAATGGGAGGCTTTTCATTTATGGAATGGAAGCATTGATTGGAGGAGCCTCAATGCGTTTTCATTCATAGAATATATCAGCTTCTATAGAGGATCAAAGCGCTATGCATACCACATAGCACAGTTCACTTTGACAACTGTACTTTATTTACGATTTGGGTAAAATAGATTAGCCTATTTTGTGGATATATTTACCTAAATAATGATCGATAATAAAATCATAAATAGGGGATAAATTTTCATTAAAAGACATCATTGATTTGGTAATATTTTTACAATTTTTGAATGAATTCAAGGGGGAGGATTATGTGAAGGAGAGAGTTTGTAGGGAAGCAACTCTGTGATGGGCTATCGACGATGTCAGTTTGGGGGAAGGGGTTTGTATAGCTCTATATCCTATAAAAATTATCAAAAAAGGAAGTAATGTATACAGAATAAGAGATTATCCATGATGAAGGTACTATCCATAGAAGAAGAGGGGGTCTGCTAAGCACTCACAACACGTGGTGAAAGTCAGTTCATAGAAGAAGAAATGATGTTTTTGATGGGACTAAAATAGATTGTGAATGTAATTTTTCAAAACTAAAAGTATGAAGAGAAGTGTATTTCATCTATAGGTCAAATTATAAAACCAATAGAGAATATATCTATAGTTTAGGATGTGTGAATTCATAAAAATAAAGGGACATGCATGTCCATAAATTAGGAGTGGATCCCTTCCAAGAGTAGTGAGAAAACGAAGAGGAAGATGATAATAATTTCCACTAGAACAGATCCAAAGAAAGATACAAAGGGATTCATGCTTGGGAAAGTGGTGATCTGACCCAAAAACATGTAAATGTAGTCATCCTAGGCATGGAAATGATGAAACCCAAAACATGTACTTTTTAATTGAGCCTTTGTGGATTTGGTACATCGGCACATCGTCATTGTATGCTCTTTAGACATATCCTAGTGAGTGTTAACTGAGTAAAATTATTGTTTCTCATTCATGATTTAAATTCAATTCATACATTGAAATTACAAAGAGAGATAAGAGTGTTTTTTTTACAATAAAATAAGATCTTAAGGGATTGTTATTTTAATTTTTCATTCCATGATGTAGCCCCCCACTCATGGTATTGAACCTAATTGAGCTAACAATTGTTATTAGAGCTAAAGGATTAATTTTAGTGACTCTCTCTCAGTATAACACATTGAGGTTTTAAATCACAAATAATTTACAATATTTGATAGAACAATATACAAATATGAATGAATCAAATGTATCACTACTTTCATATATTAGGAATGGGTGTCTTTATAGTAGAGATGCATGGAATTTTAGCCAAAATTAATAGTGGATCCTTATCATCAGATGAATAAAGGGAATATAATGTAAATATAAAAAGAATTAATTATTTATGGGGATCCCTATCTAAATATAAACATACTAAGGTGATGTCGTGTAATGTATCACTTGTAATGTGGGAAACGTTTTTGAATATTTATGAGGGTGACTCAAAAGTTATTTAAAAAAAGGTATATGTTCTATAGAAGAACTATGAGGATCTTTGAATGATCCCTAATGAGTTTTAGGATACTTTATTGGACTAGTTAAATATTGTTCTAGAATACAATTTTGGTCCTGTTTAAATTCTTGAAGATTTAAAGGTTATTAAGTTCATCTTATGAAATAATACACCTTTGTTTAATATGAATGTTTCTATATTGGAAGCTAATGTTCTGAAAGAGCTGAAATCATATAGAATACACAGTACAGTTGTTGAATAGGAGAATAGAAATGATGATAATGATTCTCTGTAATATGGGAATTAAAATTAAGTGGCATTCATGGCCATAAATAAAATATTTGTTAAAGATATTATGGTGAAAGAAAATTTGGATGATGTCATGTCATTTTTGAATGAAAAAAATAGAAAAAGGAATTTTCATAGGTAAACATCCACTTCCATAATTTTTATGTGAATATATTTGACATTTTGTAGAAAACTATCCTAAGAAGTTTGAAGATAATGAAGAAAATAATTATGAAGTAACCTAAAAGTTGAATTCACTCAATGTGAAAGGTAGGAGAGGTATTAAGATAAATTTATCAAAAAAGAAGAATTTTATTTCAAAATTAGATGAATGGTCAAAATAATATGAGGTAGACAAGTGGGAGTACAACAAAAATCGTGAAGTAGATACTACAATGGTAGTTTTCTGGAAATCCCAATCAAGGGAGGAAAGTGAGAACAATGAAAAGGAATTTCAAGAAGAGTATAAATTTATGTTGAAATTGAATCTACACTCATAGGGATAGACCTTTGGAGATCCAAAACAAAGAATTCCAATAATTGTTTTCATGATAAAAACATTATATACAATAATAAACAGATTAGAAGTCTAAGTTAACTAATGAAATGGAATAATTAATGTCCAAAATTCCATATAGGTCAGAAAAGGTTGCTGAGTACAAACTCAAAATTTATGAACACAAAAAAGACAGATCAATGTTTTTATAAAACTAGAGAATATAAAATCAAACTTATTAAATATTATAAAGAGGAAGTTATCATTATATGACAGAAAATGAAATATTAGGAGAAACTCATTATTCTAGAAATGTTGGATACACCTGAAATGGAAAAAGTAAAAGTATAATTCATACATCGATTGAAGAAGAAAAATTACTATCAAGAAATGATAATTATTAATCAGAATGATACAGCTCTTATGGATCTTGATCACAAAAATAAATTAATAATGGTTGAATTTAGACCAAAATATCCCACTCTAAGGTTGAAGATTTATTTTTGCGATGAATTCTAAAAATAAAATTCATAGAATCCAATAGAGAACAATAGTTTAGTATTGCCTCACAAAAATTGCACCTTACATTAGACATTATTGTTGTAAAAAAATGGTACACTAACAACATGTATGTTTCTGACCTAGGAGGTACCAAAGAGAATAAGATCAATGTAGTCTGCCATAAAAAAACTAAATATTGTAGGAGATCATTGTATGGTCACTATTTATGGTTTGGATGACTTGGGAACATGGAAATATAATGGTCATCAACAATGTATTGAAATATGTTGAATCCGAATGAATATTTTCATAAGATATAGTTCAATGTATCATAAAATGATATGTACATGAAAAAAAGTTTATAATGTTGCAATATGATGTTGTTACATCATACCAATATGAAGATCATGATTATCAATCCATATTGATTATGATGTCAAAGACATGAATCAAAAATATAAAAGATGCATAGGCAGTGGTGGAAGAGATTTCTTTAAAAGGATCAGATCGCATGGGAATATTGATCATTGGCAGTGGATTCGCATCACATTCAATAGGTAATAAAGATATAGTGAAAGTATTAATGTATTATAAGAAAGGAATCATATGATTTGGTACTCATAAGGATTTAAAAATTATTGCCTCTAGAAAAGAGAAGTTTGGAGGAAAAGAGATGACACATAAAAAAGTCTTGGTTGTTGAAGTTCTAAGTCAAAACATAAAAAGTGTCTGTCAACAATTTTATTAAGAACATGCTATAATATTTTACAATAAATTATGTTTCATTAAGGAAAAATGTGGTGAAATTGTTTTTTAGGGAAAGAGAATAGAGGTAAATCTTGAACCTATATGTAGAGATGAAGATATTCATTTTATTAACAATGATAATGAAAATAACATACAGAATAAATTCCTTGGTCATTTGAGATGAACAACATTGGATGATCTTTAGAAATATGATGTTGCTTGGGAATTCCTATAAAGACACATAATTTCCATGGACTTTTTTTCGTAAATACATGTGAATTTTACGAGACTGTGAAACCTGATGCCGTATGATTCCGAGGTCCAGTGTGCACCAAACAAATTCAGTATTTTTGTTCAGGTATGTTCAGTAAATGTACGAGCGAATTTTTAAAACTTTTGAACCGATCGTCAGAATTGAAATCACATGGAACCGTTGAACACGTATTATTGGTATTCACTTAAGAAGTCTTTCACCTTGATGGAAGATGGTTGGAAATGAAAGTTAGATTTTGGGTTTTACGTGGGAATAATTAAATAAATTAAGTGTTTGTCTTAATTTATTTTTAGTTGGTTAAAACCTCTAACAGGAGGATAGAGGTGGGGGCCACCACACCTTAACCTCTCATGAGAGGTTATGGTGGTTGGGTCTACCCAAGGTCTAAACACCTCTTTTTAATTAATTTGGTGGGGACCACCCAATGTATAACCACTTGGACTCCCCATTAAGAGGGGAGAAACCCCCTTGATCTCCCCACATATGGTGCCAAACCTCTCAATTAATTAATTGAACCCATTCAATTAATTAATTTAATCCCTTTTGAATTATATTCCAACAAATTTAATAAGATGTATTAATCAATTGTTTTGTTGTGCATTTGCCTTTTTGGTGGATCTTGGGAGGATAAGAACTCTCCAACGAAGAATGATATTCAACAGAGGCAAGGGGGGGTTCCGTCCTTTATCCCCAACAACATCGTCCTTGACATCTTCATCTTCTTTTAGACGTCAAACTGAATTCCGCCTTTCCGTGACATCTTCAACGAACAACGAACCCGAGGTACGTGATATATGTTTGAATTTTTTCGTTCTTCATTGTTCAAATCTTGGTTTAGGATTTAACGATTGATATCACCATAATGCGTCTGGCGCATGACAAACGAACAATCCCCCCCTGTCACTTTTCCTCACTTGTTGATGATGGTGGCTATTCAATGGTGGCTGGCGTCGGGCCAGTTGAGAAGGAAACTAGCCACACAGGGCCATCGGGTCACCAGAAGGGCATGATGTCGTTGCACTGCACAGAATAGCAGGCCACCAGAGGGACACGCACTGTCACACCATGCCGAGGAAAAGAGAATGACACTTGGCCGCGATGGTTCACACGGGTGGCCGCCATGCCACCGGAGGGGCACGGCGCTGTTGCGCCGTGCAGAAGAAGAAGCTGTGACCCATGGCTACGGTGGTGGAGCAGAAGCGGCTGGCTAGGCCTACCGTAGGTGGAGTAGACCGGCTTGCTGCTCAGCCAGTCGGACGAGGAGGGACCCTCCTGGGTCCCGCGGGCTACCGAACTGGTACCAGGAACCGGTTCCGTTTGGGAGATGTTGGTCATAACACCCCCCCCCTTATGTAGGTAGGGGGGACCCACAGGGTCCCGCCACCCGCTGGACAGCCCAGGCCACATAGGTCGCTAGCGTATGCAAGGCGGGCCGCCAGTCCGAACCCAGCGCGGGCCACCGGGCCGGGCTGCCAGTGCAGGCCAGGCTGCCCTCATGGGTTGGGCTGTCTCCGTGGGAAGGGCTATGCCCACGAGTTAGTCCTTTCACGTAGACCAGGGCGGACTCGTGGACCGGATAGGACCCGGGGACTGGGCCGGACCCCAATCCAGACCCGTTTGACCCGATTTCACTTTTTTCCTATAATGTGGGCTATGGGTGTTCAATTGAAGAATTGTCTACAACGAAAGAATGCTTGGAGTGAGATGATTTTTTTTGAAATACCCCACTTGAGGTTTGGACTCAGTTTTGGAATGGTCGGGTTGGATTTAACCTAAATCCATTCGGGCCCTCAGAATGGAAATCCGAATAACTCTCAGGTCGGGCGTCCAATTGACGCATCGTCTGTCGCATTATGTTTTTTTTACGAGACAGAATGTCGGGATACCTCAACATGGGATGAAGTGGATTTTTATGTATCAACGCTTGGCTTGAAGAGAATACCCTACCTGAATCAAGCATGCATTGTGGGAACCTTGTGGCTGGTTGTGCACTGTTGATTGTTACTGGATCATGTGTTGGTCCGACAGTTCTTATGGTTGTTCCTAGATCTTGTGCTGGTCTGATAGGTCTAACTTCTTCTCCTAGATCATGTGTTTGTCCAACATAATAGACGGTCCTGGATCACGTGTTGGTCCAACAGTTTGGACTTTTATGCCTGGATCATGTGTTGGTCTAAATGAATAGCTGGTCATGGATCATGTGTTGGTCCGACAGCTCTGATGATTGTTCCTGGATCATGTGTTGGTCCAACAGTTTCAACTTCTATTCTGGGATCATGTGTTGGTCTGATACCTCTGATGATACAATGGATATATCTGATCATCTATATCTCTATACACAAGTTGTATACCTGTGTGAGATGAGTTAGTGATTTCTGTTTTTTATTCATCATTGAGATGGGTTATTTGATAACATAGGTATATGTATGGGAATATACCTATGTAATGACTATCCATTGATTTCATTCTCTATGGGTTACCCTTGGTAGACTTTGACAGACCATGAGGGTCTCAGGGTCTTTACTAAGTATCATTATACTCACCGTTTCATGGGTTATGCCCACACATTATTGTGTTGGTTACAGATGATGAACATCATTTATGGAGGATCGGAGTAGCATGACTGGACGATACCTGGAGGTGGAACTTATGACGAGTTGGTACATGTAGGAGACGGAAGAACATGGAGTGCTGTGGAGGTTATCTGTACCTACCATTTAGATAGGATCTATGGTGGATGATCCCAGAGCTACTCTTCACCTTTCAGCTTTTTTGTCCCTTTTCAGTTGTACTTATACATTACAGTTGGGCTTGTATTTTCGGCCCCCTTTACTTTTCAGCACTCTTTTTGTATACAGTTATACTTAGTTTTTTGCTTCCAACTTAATCTATTGTGTGTTTTTCTAGTTTATAAATTCAATGCCTTCCCAGTTTAAGGATTTACACCTTTGGTTCTAGTCTCCATCCCCTAGACAATAGAAGGAGGGCTTGGGGAAGTCAAAGCACAAGACCCTGGGGACGTGTCGCTACAATTCCCAAGATTATCATGTGATCGTACCCATACATGTGATGCTTTTCAACAAGGGGTGATCATTCAAAAGACATGTAAGAGAAAAAAATTCAGCAACATTTCTTGAGTTTGTGTATATTGATGTGTGAAGATGAATTTCAATAAGATCTATTGTTTGGAAGAGATATTATGTAACCTGCAATGATGATTATAATATAATGGAATGAGTGTTAGTCATCACTCACAAATATATGTTTTCTAGTTGCATAATACCTTATCGAAGGGAAGGTGAGATGATGATGGGTCAAACAATCCAAAAGATCAGAACAGATTATAGAACAGATCTCACAAATATCCCAGTATAATATTATCTTGAAAGACAAGGGATATGGCATCAATTTTCAAAATTAAGAACAAATAAATATAATAGAGAGGTAAGGAAAAGAAATTGAATTATCAAAAACTTAGAAAGAGTGATGGTCACTGATAGAGACCTTCCATAGATGTTCTGAAATGAAGAAGTGATTTCATAAGTATATACACAAAATAAATCATCAATATTTTCAAAATTATCTACGGTATGGAATATTGACAAAATTGAAGTACTTTTAAGCCTTTGGAAGAAATTTTTTCATTATCAAAAAGTAAAAACATAAGACGGATGAAATATATGGACATGAATGTATATTTATTGGACAATAAAAGAAAATCAATGAATATAAATGCTTCAATAAAAGGCTAGTAATGATAGTCAAATGTAATGATGTAAAAAATATTAGAGAATTAGAAGAATCCTCAATAAATATATGATTAGTCTTTGGAGGACAATGATGAAGAGATAAATATAATTGGGTATGTTTTTGTTATAGAGGATAATTTAGAATAAGAATACGATGATGAAAAAAATGAGAAAAATATATCATCTGGAAAAATACAGAATATAAGAGAATAAATTGGTAAACAGAACATAATTGGTGATCAGAAAGTGCCAGGGTAGACAGGGAGGATGAAGACTCTGCAGAAAGCATCATAGTTATCACATAGAGGGCCTAATGTTTTTGATAAAGTATCTGGATATGATATTTTTTTGTATTATATGAATGTTGAGCATGAACAAATTGAGAAAAAATTTATATGGGATATTGTTTTGTGGACAACAGATAAGAATCACATCAGGACTAAATGCGTCTTTTACAACATGATGAATGAGGATGGTGTTGTTTTTAAAAACAATGCATGACTAGTCTGAAAAGGTTACTACCAGATAGAGGATTTATATGTTTATGAAACATTTTCACCCATTACAGGGCTATAGAAAAATACAATATTATTGTCCATAATTGTTCAAATAATGTTTAATGTTTTCTAGATTGATGTTAAATCATCATTCTTAATTTGTTTTTGGAATAAGAACATTACAGTGATTAGCCATATGTTTTTCTCATTCATCAAGATGATAATAGAGTTTGTTATCTAATAAAGGCTCTATACTGGTTGAATCAAGCACCAAGATCATGTTATTCAAGGGTCGAACAGTTCTTGAATAACCTATGTTTTCGATGTGGTGGTATTTCTTACAATCAAAAATGTTAACAATGAAAGAAATAAAGGAATGGTGGTGATTTTTATGTTGTTGAAATAATATTTGAAGGATCAGATGAAGAGAAATGTGTGAATTTAACTAGATTCATAAATGGTTATTTTGAAATGTCAATAATTAGTGAATTGATGTTTTTCCTTGGTTTAAAGGTGATTCATGTAAGTAGTGGAACATTTATTTCTAAATAAAAATATGTAGAGGAGGTGTTGAGAATATTTTGAATAAATAATTACATGGATGTGAAGTCACTAGTATCTACCTTGATGAAACTTTCATGAGATGATGAAGCCAATGAAGTTAACGAAATAGAATATAATAAATTAATTGGAAATTTATTTCACATGGTAGTAACAATACAAGATATTTTCTTCACATTCCAAGTAGTATAGTGTTAAAAAAATCCCAAGGAAATTCAATTTCTTGTAATAAAAAATAATACTTTGGCATATAAAGGTAATGGTGGATTTTTGATTTATATGAAATTATAAATATCACCAAGAGTTATTGGGATTTACATATGTATATTTGTCTGTTTTAGAAGATGATATAAAGTGGTGCATTCTATCATGGATGATTGTGTTTATCTTATCAAGGAAAGAAAAAATATTTCATTCCATTATGAACTATGGATGGTGAATATATTACAGCTACTCAAGTATGCATGTTTTTGTTGTGGATGAAACAATATCTTGATGATATGGGAGTTTACGTGATGTATCCTATTAAATTCTATTACAATAACTCATGTTAAATAAATCTTTAGAAAAATAAAGTCCATTATTCAAGTACAAAGAACATTAAAATCATATATCATTTCATCATGGAGAAGGATGAGAAAGGGCATGTGAAGTTAGAGTATGTGCCTACATAACTTCAAGTTGTAGAAATTCTAAAAAATCATTACCAACAAAATCATTTGAAAGGCATCAACAGGTGTTGGGTGTTCAGTCAACTCATCACAAAGGAAAAATTGTGGATGTGGGACCCCATATCCTCGAGGTTTGGTGTGTGTTCCCCTAATTTCTTAATATGTATTCTCTACCTTATTTTAGAACTAAAAGGAATGGTTTTCAGATTCATTCACAAAGGTGAGGGATTTTAGTTGTAAAATGAGAGAAAATATCTTAATCAAGACATGGGAGAAGTTGAAGGGGGAGTAGTGGAAGATGAATGGGGGAGCAATGAAATAGGGGATTATTAAATATGATGATTCTAAATGTGATCTATCAAGGCTTATATATCATGATAATTGAGGTTTGTGATGAATGTATATGACTGGTGTTGTAATGAAATGAATTGATTCATTGGTGAACAATGAATTGTACTCTTCTTTATCATTATGATCAAGGATCATGTGGCCTTAGAGTGTGTGTCAACAAATCGATGATTGATATCTAAATTTTAGGAAGTGAATATTGATAAAATATCAAAGAATATTTAACAGTGTATCAAAATTTGAATAGTTTTCAACAATCCCAAATAGAGAGATTGTTGAAAAAAATCCCATGGTTTCATCACATTGTTTTTTGGGGTGATTCTGTTTGATAAAAAATACCAATTACCACAAATGAGTATCATTGGTGTTTTCCAAGGTAGGTGCTTTAGGTGGCCCAGTTTCACAGTGTTCGCCAAGTATTTTGGCCTCAAAATCCAGAGTTTTGTTTTTGGAAAATGGATGTTTTTTCATAGAACATATTTCACAAAAAACACAACATCGTTCACAAACTACAATGGTATGGACATAATGAAAACATAGATCAACAATATGATGATTTTCATATAGTAGTTCTATAGGGAATAAGAGGTTCACTACATGGATCATGGAGGAATAAATGTTTCATGAGAGGATCACAATTTGTGTGAGGATTGAAATTCATGAGAGGATTTTCATTTCCAAAAAGAAGAAGGAAATTTGAGAAGATGAAAAGTGTTTTTTTCACTAATGATATTGGCCACCATTGGAGATTTAAGTGTTTTGTAGACCACACATAAAATTATTCATTGAAGGTTGTACCATATAGATGTTTTGTGTAAGGAAGGTTAGTAGACTTTTCAGATCAATGTTCCTATATAAGTAAAATAAATAAGATCATTAAATAGAGAGTTATTTTCATTAGAATAAATCATTACTCTGAAATTATTTTGGTGAAGTCCGAAATAATTTGAGAGGGAGGATTTCATGAAGGACAGTGTTTCTGGGGAGAAAATTCTACGAAGGTCAGTCTATGAAGTCAATTCATGGAAAAGGGGTTTCATAGTTCTATATTAATCAAAGGAAAATGGTTCGTGAAGGAAATAATAGTTGTGGTTGAATATTCTATTCGTGATGCTGGGAAGGTCCGTAGAATAAGAGGTGGTCCATGAAGCACTTGCACCATGTGGTACAAGGAAGCTCATCGAGGAAGAATGTATGTTCATGAAGAGACTGAAATAGTTCATGAAATTAATTTCCACAAAAAATAGTATGCTTATAAGTATATTTAAACTACTGTTTAAAATAATAAATCAATAAAGAATCTACATATATTTGAAGATGCATGCATTCTTCAAAATTAAGGGACTTAGAATTCCATAAATTATGAGTGGATCCCTTCTAATAGCTATGATAAAATGAAGATAAATATGGTGATCCTTTCCACCAGTAGTGTGAAATTGATAGATATAACAGGAGTGACCCTTGGGAATGTAGTGAGAGGACCCTAATCTTTATAGATAAAATTATCCTAGGAAGAGAAGTGATCAAGCCTAAACCATTTAATTTTGTAAAGAGCCTTACTGGATTTGGTAAATCAGCAGATCGCCATTGTATTCTTCTTGGTCATAGCCTAGTGGTGTAGATCCATGTATATTGATGTGTCATGTGCATGCTTTAAATTTTTTCATACATTGAAACGAGAAAGAGAGAGAAGAGTTTTTTTATTAACATAACAAGATTGTAAGGGATAGTTATTTTAATTTTTCATACCATGTTTCCCACACCCCCCCCCCATCTTAGGGTATTTATCTTAATAGGGATATCAATTAATTATTATATTAATATTTTTATATTAATGTTAAACCATTCATAATGTATCTAGAAATTTTATATAGGCCAAGAACCATTTATTGTAATCATTAACTTAAAACTCTTTATTAAATTTTAGCTCATTACACGATATCATAATACTTATTACCAATCATATTCAATAATAGTGAGACACTAGATCACATCCCCACATCAACCAAACACATCACTCAACAACATCCATATATACAATTCCAAAATACACTTCACAATCTAAAACCAGAAACCACTGAACACATCCACTTATTTCCCCACCTATAAACTAATGTCATCAACCACATTAATGAACCATAACATCACCAATTTCAACTATCATATCTACACCCCATAAACATATCATTTATTGACAATAAAACACACTAAAAAGATAACACTAGTCACTATTATATAAACAGTGTATAATGTTAATGAACAACACCCAATTTCAACAGAAACTGTTGTTAATAATTACCTTGTTATAAAATTCCATCATATTAAAAATAATCTCTTTTATAAGAAACATATCCTAAATTACATATATCACAAAGAAATAATTATAATATTCATGTGATTAAATATTTCTGGAATATTATCTTATAACTCAATTAATCCAAAATAAATCCCACATAGAAGAAAAGATCTTCATGAACCATCAAAATATACTAAAGATAATAATTAAGAGGATAGTGATGACATCAACATTTTCTACCAATAATTTCATTATAATTATTCTTATATTTCATAGATTAATTCATAAGAAACATCTAATTAAATGAATAAGCAAGAAAATTACACAATTGTACATAAATAAAATAGACTAATATCATATACCCTACATCATATAAGGCATCAAAAACTCAATGTAAAGAAACATTGATAATGAGACAAACATAAATTTAAGAAATACTATTGAAAAAATCAATGACCTAGCCCATAGTAACCTCTGTCAAAATAGTGACCCATGTATAGTAAAAATAAATCCAAAAAAAATCAACCAATCTAAGAATATATTAATTAAGGAAACTAAGTATAATAGAGGAGATGCTAACTTGTGATAGAAAAGAGTTTCATTTATTGAATATTATTGAAAAGAAAAATTAAGGGAACCCAGAGGTCCCAAATTTCATACCCATGATCATTTATACTTTGAGAGAAACATAGAAGATCAAACCATATGGACGAGGTGACTCAAATTTTCTTGAAACTATAATTTTAAGGATTCAATACATGACTGGTCATGGTCATGCCACACTGTGTCTAAATTGAAAGAACCTCTAAAATTCATGCATATATCCCCTTTATCATAAAAAGTTTTTAAAATCCATGTAATTTTATTAATTAAAATTTTTAAATCTATTTCATCTTGTGATGACTACTACAACATAGTTATATTATAAATTTCGAAAGTAATAAAACAAAAATGGTTGTGGAATTTAGGTTCTTCTTACATTCTATGTATTTTATATTTTTTGGATTACGATGGATAATACCACCATAAATAAAATATTGGATTCATTCCCAAAAAAAATATTTTCAATAATATTAAAACAAGATATAACTAATGTAATCATGTTTTTATAATTACATATTATAGATAATACTCTAAAATATTGGAAATTATTAAAAGGAAAGGTATATACCATGATACATAATATATTATATAGAATATATAATATACTATGTGGATACATAATGAAATCACGGAGGATATATAACATTCTTATTATATGTATAAATTCTATGTAGAATTTTAATTTTTTTTATAATATATAAGATGTTCTTAAAGGCCAAACAGAAAAATGAAAAATTCATGAAAACACTCTGAATATAAAATATATTAATCTAATATATAATATTTTAACATTATTAAGAAAACTAATATAAAATATATTTTCATTTATATATTCTATTTATAATAAAT
The DNA here is from genome assembly GCA_963277665.1 of Viscum album. Lineage (NCBI taxonomy): Eukaryota > Viridiplantae > Streptophyta > Magnoliopsida > Santalales > Viscaceae > Viscum > Viscum album. The sequence continues at coordinate 2,116,684,257 of OY728147.1, forward strand.
ATGTTATTTCAAATTTAAAAATATATAGATATGAAATTCAATCAAAACATAATAGGAAATTATTATATTATCATCATACATATCTATTACTCCCAACATAACCAAAATCTGAGTGATATAGATCGAAAAAAAAAGAATATAAAGTAAATTATTCTAGATAAAATATCTATTATAGTAACACCTCCCTCCTGATACCCTTCTTTAACACTTCCAAAGTAAAAAATATCAAATGTAACAATACAATATGGTTTGGTTAATTACATTACATAGCTATATATTAATTTTCATCATGAATAATCAAAATCAAATTGAGGATGGAAAAAATACAGAACTAAAATACCCTTGGGATGTACCAATCAAACATGATGATGCTATTACTATATCGTAATCAAATATAAGAAATTAAAATAATCAACACCAATTCATTTATCTCTTAATCAATGAAATATATGATTCAAAAAAACTCTAGTTACTGAACATCCATATTCTACTCACATTTTCACATACATTTATCATATTCATTATGGCTCCAAAAAACTTGAACAAAAGGAGTGATTCTCCCACGTAATAAAATTTCATCATGACGATAAATCTTAACTACTTTGGACATTAATGCCACATTATCCATTATTTCTAACTATCCTCAATAACTGATTTAAGAGTCTTCATATAGATATCAATGAATCTACTACCCATGGAAAAATCATGGAACCAACCGATTAATATTGGATGATCTAACTAATGTTCCACATCATTTATGTTATTTACCAAATAAGTTGGACTAAAAACTAGTAGAAAACTTTATCCAATACAAACCTAGATTTTATTAAACATGGGGAAATCCTCTTTGAATAATGATCTATAACCTCAAACCCCAAGGGTATCCTCCCTTAATAATCATAATACTTATTAAGATCTTTTGTAGCCTTCATAAAATCATCAATAGTATATATATATATATATTCTTTTTTATTATATATATAACATTTGTTTGAAGGAATGTTGATTCTTCATCCTTTTTGTAAAATAATTGATATATGAAATATTTCCCATAAAATTCAAAAAAATATGGAACATTGGTGAATGAAATATAACTGTAATTATTTAAATACTCAACCAGATTTATTTTATTCACCAAAAATAGCACATATTTTAAAACATTAGCTCAAAAAATATCCTATAGTGCATGAATGGTCCATATTGTCTAACCAACAATCTGAGGATTCAGTATAGTTTAATGGAAAAACTGAGATCCAAAATCACACTTAAGACCTGATTATCCACTGGAAGAGTCTAATATTAATTGTTAATTTATATTGTTTTTTTTTGTGATTTATTATTCATAAATACCATTTTAGTGCATCATAAACTTTGAACATCATTTCATATCATGACTGTAATTCTTTCCAAAAAATGCAATATTACTTGGTACATTCTTGAACAGATAATAAAAAACCAAATGGTCTTGATATTATTTTCAAATTATATTGTCAGTTCTCCCATTATATAAGGAACAATTCATTCTTTTGGAGCACTTGGAGATTTAATTTGGATGACAACCAATGTGGCCTTGAACCAACCACATTCTGGGCGAAGTGATTTGGACATCATCCCAATAAAAGAACTGTATCAGCCATGATACAGGCCCAATGAATCCCAAATTTCATGGTAGACTATAAGACATATAGAGTAACAAATAATTCTTCTAGAGACAGTGCTAATTCATCCGACAGGGTAGTGATTAAGCTGGCCCAATTTGAAGATGCAATTCTTGCCCAGATTCTGCGTCCCAGAACAACATCACACAATTAAATGCATATCTCGCTAACAGCTAATTATTTTGGGCAGATATTTTATAGTAAGTCAGAGAACATAGGGGGATTCATTTATGTCTTGTATGTCCCACTCAAAATCTTCATTCTAGATGTACCTTTAGGCTTGTCTTTACGGTGTATGCAAGCTGGATTCCATTTCAGGGTAAGTGTGGAAAAGTCACATCTCCATTAATTTTCCACCCACATTTCCCAAATAAAATCAATTAAAATCACATGTGATAATGGGGGATCGTCCAAAGACAACCAAAATTCCTATTTAAGGAAGTAGTGGTAGATGATTTGAAGAATCTTGGGAGAATTGTTTTCATTGTAATGTTATTATGTCAAATTGTCCTTATAGCGTTTTTCCATCTCATTTAAGTTGTTTCAATCACCTTAGTTTTCAATAAAAGTTCTTAATCTCTTATTCTATTCTTCCTCTTATCACCTTGATACTGTTTCCTCATGGAGTGAATTTATTCACACCAAACCTTGTGATTTTGTTCACACAATGGTGGAGTGATCGTGTTTTTTTGTTGTTGTTTTTTTACCTTTTCAATTCCACCCTCATAAGTTTATTTCCCACTTCCACAACTAGAAATTCTAGCTATATCCCTGGTTATAAACCATGGATATAGGTCCTCAAACCATGGCTATAGGTAATATCCACGTTTTGAGGAATCGTTTCCAAGTTTGGCGTGGCTATAGGCCTAGACCTATATCCATGGTTCCAAATCGTGGCTCTAGATCTATGGCCACGGTTTGAAACATGGCTATAGGTATACAGCCATAGTTCAAATCTTTGTAATATCACTATAGCCATGGTTTAGAACTATGTCTATAAAAGAGGACATACACACTTTATTTCCACGGTTTTAAACTGTGGCATTATACCTATAGCCACAATTTTTAACCGTGGAAATTAACCAATTGCCAAGATTTAAAACCGCGGTTATAGGGTCTAAAAATCCATAAAAAATACCCCCTCAACCCCACTACACATCCCCCACCCCCACTCCCCGTGAAGCACCCTCCCCTTGTAGACCATACCCCCTGTAAAGCCCCCTGGACACCCCCCCCCACACACACTTCCCCTGCTGTAGACAACCCCCCTTCCCCCTGCAAAGCCCCACTGGACAGCCCCCTCCCTCCCTGTAATGCCCTTTTTTGACACCCCCCCCCCCTTTCATGGAAATCCCCCCCTCCCCCCAAAAAATATCCCCACCCTCTCCCCTACACATCCCACCCCCTGCAGCCCCTCCCCCTGCAAAGCCTCCCCTGGATACACCTCCCCCTGGCACGGCCTCTCATGGACAGCCCCCCTCCTCCCTCTGCAAAGCCCCCTCTGGAACCCCCCCCCCCCCCACAATTTAATAATAGTTTTATCATCTTATGCCATCATGGGAGATTGATGAGTGGTTTTAAAAAGTTCAATTAATAATGATATTTAAGTTACAGTGGAGCTAAATAGAACTATAGTTCCCAAAAATTGTTATTTACTGATTGATGATGAATGAAGAGATATATGATGTCATTAAAACAATCAATATGTGTAGGTAATAATTTTTCTTGAATGGAATGAAGAAATCATCTAATGTGGTATCCCCCCCCTTACACCCCCCCCCCCCTCCTGGACACCTCCCCCCTGCCTAGACATCCTCCCTCTCTCCTAGACACCTCGCCCCACAGCCAGGACAGCACCCCCCCCCCCTCCTCGACACCTCTCCCCCTGGACACCCCCCTTCCTGGACAACACCCCCTCCCTCCCTGCTGGACACCTCACCCCCAGCTTTGAAAACACCCCCCTGCTGGACACCCCTCCCCCATACATGGAAAACACCCCCTCCCTCTTGGACACCTCTCCCCCTCCATGGACAGAACCCCCCCTCCCTCCCTCCTGGACACCTCTCCCCCCTGCCTGGACAGCACCACCCCTCCTGGACACCCCTCCCCCCTGCCTGGATAGCACCCCCATGCCTGGAAAGCCCCCCCTCCCCCCCCCATCTTCCCTCCCTCCTGGACACCTCTCCCCCTACCTAGGCATCACCCTAACTCCCTCCCTCTTGGACACCGCTCCCCCCTGCCTGGACAGCACCCCCTCCCTCCTAGACACCCCTCCCCCCTTCCTGGACAGCACCACCCCTACTGGACACTCCCCCCCCCCTGTCTAGACAGCCCCCCTCCCTCCCTCCTGGATATCTCTCCCCCCACTTCCTGGACATCACCCCCTCCCACCCTCCTGGAAACCTCTCCCCCCTGCCTAGACATCACCACCCTTGCCTGGACACCCCCCTGCCTAGACAGCCCCCCCCCCTCCTTGAAACCCACCGGGACAGACCCCCCCCCCCAGGACAACCCCACCCAGAGAGCTCCCCCCTGCTGGACAACCCTTGCACTACCTCTTCTGGACCCCCCCCCCCTCCTGGACACCCCCTCCCTCCTAGAAACCCCCTTGGACCACCCCACGCGGACAGCAGCCCCCCCCCCCATCCTGGAAAACCTATACTGTTGTGTTGCTTTTGGGTCCATTGTGGGTTTTTGGTGCAGGATTTATCCATTGGAAAGGGATAGGAATGCAGAGTGGATTTTATGGCTGGTTCTCAGCTTGTGTGGGTCATGCAGTCGATGTTCTTGTGGGGGTTCTTATTTCTATTATGGTGTTGGGTGGGTGCGGGATGTTTATTGTACAAGGATCCTGTGTAGAGAATGCCTACTTTTAGTGTGTGGGGATGACTCTAGAGGGGCTTCTAGTGTGGTGCAGATGTAGAGGATAGGGTTCATGGTGTGGGTTATTCAAGCGGGTATTTCTAGTTTGTGGGTGATTGGTTTATTTTTGGGTTGTGGTTTTCCTGCTACTTGGCTACATGTAAGGGATATTTTTTGGATGGTTGTGGTTGAGTTTGTGGTTGAATGGTTGGGTGTTCCTTTGGTGGCTGGTATTTTCCATATGGTGATGTTAGGATATTGTTTCCTTGAGTCTTTTAGTTGTCGAATGTAGTGGTCTGGTGCCATGATATTGAAGAATGTTTCCTTGGATTCAAGGTTCATTAAGTAGTAGATGGTTCAAGTTGCATATGGACTAGTGATGTTGTTCCTAGAGGAAGGTTTTCTTTATTGGATGGGTTCATTCCAGCAGCCTTTTGGGTTTCAATAGATATGCTGGTGTGAGTGTCTCGGAGGGTTGGGTTTTTTTTGGTGTTGGGTGGGATGATTTCAATTATTGGTGTTTACAGGAGTAGTGTTGTGGTTGGGTGGTAGGTGGATGGTTTGTGGTTTTGTAAGGGTACATGAAGGTGGGTTTGATTGATGGTGATTACTATAGGTGAGTTGAGTGGCCTGTTGTAGTGATTATGTGATTCTGAAACTATTAACATTTGATGAACAATACCAACAAAGATTGTGTCATATTTTATAGGAGGCATGAGGGATTTTAGGATCTGCACCTTCAGTGCATATTCAAGAAGAAGATAATTCAATGTCCATAAAAGATTCCAAGTTCAAGAAAATAGAAAAATAATTATATAAAACATCTCTAATATAGAGCCAGAAATATATTACCTCAATCTATAGAATAACATATGGGGTAAACATAGTTTGAGGCCCTTGTAATATGGCAGAGTCAGAGGAATAAACCTACATTTTAGGGTACTACAATTCATGCACAAAACATAGTGGTTTCAGAATCTAGTGAAATTACTCAACAATAGAACATAGAATAGAAAGAGGCTTTTATTATCAATCATGATGAAAATAAAAATCAAAGGACTTTTACTGAAGAACATGTTAAAGACAATGATAAAATAAATCATCAAGATCAACTCGTAGTCTTTGACACTAAAATGATAGTCCAAATCCAATCAATTTATATCATAAATGATTACATAGACATGAAATTGTTTATTCATACTGATATTAAAGTGGTTTTTGAGACTGCATTCATTGCCTCTATTTAGAAAATTAGAGATCAATCCTATCCCACTGTTGATAGAGTCCAATCATCTGAAAAAAAATATGAACATTATTTTGATTCATTGAATTCATAAACAAAGGATTTGGTGTGGATGCTGGGAGACTTCCAAAATATTTGGTGATTATTTATGGTGCTACAGATACTGGGACATGTTGTTGAGTAGTTCTGTGAGCATCTATATTGGAACATGAAGATGGATTTTTGGTGATGGATGGGTGTAGAGGCTAAAGTTATGGCTGGTGTTGGCTTAGAGGTGTTGGAGGTTATGTTTCTGTGGACCGGTTTGTTAACAAATATTGGGTGCTATTGTTGATTGTGAGTTGGTAAATGGGTCATTGGCTGGTTTTTTTGTGTGGTTCAGGATGCCTCATTGATGGGGTGTGTTGCAGGAGTGGCATGGGTTGGTGCAGGTGGCTTGGGATGTATATTTGAGTACATTCCTAGTGGTTGGACATTGATGTTGTCTTATAGGTGTTGCTGCTATTACTATTGAGTGGGGTACTGCTAAAACATTGATTGTTATTGGTTTTTTCTCTAGTACATGTTCCATTGGATAGTGTTATTGTATTATAGTAAGTTTCTTCTTGGTGGGGAGTGCTTCTGGTGTCAAGCGGGCTACTACTATTTCTAGTTCCACTAGGGGTTAGCTGTTGATTGAAAAATGGGAGGTCGGGGTGTAGTTGTGATGGAGATGATGGGCTTACTAGTTTTCTCGGTGGCTTTAGGCTGTTATCTAGGATTTCGTTACGCTTAATCTTTTCTTAGATCATGTTTACCAATTAACCTAGCATGCAAGGCCACTCAAACCCACCTTTGGGTCTATATATGGATATTAATTCATTTTTGAATGCATGTGATCATACAGGCTTATCACTTCCTGGAGGCCTACATATTACGACAAACCCTACCTTGGCTGTTTTAGCTGTAGGGGATACTCTTTTGGACCACTCTAAAGGTAATAAAGCACATCACATTTATAATGATCTTTTTAATTGTATGAATATGGAAAATGGTCAATCTTCATACCCTTCTTCTTCATTGGGCTATGAATCAATAAAGGTTGGAACACTATTTGAAAGACAAGATGACTAGACCAAGCCGATTTTGAATAATGACTCTATGTAGAAGAAATGAAACACTCTTGGGGGTTTACACTTGAGCAGTGACAATTATGTGGAGAATACCATTAGCTCTGAACAGACCCCTTAACCCCCACTTCATTAGGAAAGTGAATCTCCCAGGGAGATGGCCATGGAACCTGAAGTTCTAGGTGTTTCAAAGACTGCTCTGGATAGTTACCCAAATAAATATTTGGTTTCCTCAGGTTTTCAAGATTAGAAAGATTCCAACCCAAATCTACCTATTGAATTGGTCAAGAATTAGAGGTGCATATTTTCATCTTATCAAGAGAAACTGAACCTGGTGGACACACCACAGATTCTCCCTGGTTCTAGAAAAAATCTGCAAAAACATTTAGGTACATCACATGACAACCTTGCTACAAATATTTCAGGTACATCTCCTCCCCTTTTTGTCAATTATACTATTGGTATTTCTCACACTTCAAATAACATTAATATGCCTACTAAATATGATAAGGAACATACATCAATGCCTTTTGGTGGCCTCTGAGAGTGTTAAACTCATGTGAGGGAAGTAAAATTAAGGAAACTTTTCTCTTAATATTGACATCTCTAAGGATTTTGATACCCATAAATGGAATTTTCTCATTGAGATACTTTTCAGGCTTGGGTTCTTGAATAGATTTCTGAACCTGGTTAAAAAATTTCTTGGATCCTCACAGATGTCAATTCTTGTGAACAATACACTGAGAGGGTTCTTCTCTTTCTCATGGGGTGTATGAAAATGTAACCCCTTATTGTGTATACTGTTTGCAATTGTAGAGGATTATATAAGATGATGCATTAATGAGCTTGCTCATCTGGGTATTTATAAGAGTATTAGATCTAGTTTTAATGGTAATGTCCCACCCCATCTTCTCTATGATGATGACATTGTATTTCTGGGGTAGGCTTCAATGATAACCATATCCTATATAAAGGCTATTTTCACTCACTATGAGCATGTGGCTGGATAGGCCATAAGCTGGGAGAAATCTTCAATTGTTTTTTCCAATGGAATTCCTGTTGTAAAAAATAACAGTATCACTTGATACCTTGGGGTGAAGAGGGGATCCTTTCCCATTCAATATCTTGGGGTGAAGAGGGTATCCTTTCCCTTTCACTTGATACAAATGGTTGTGAGGTCTTATTAAGGAACATCAAATCCTAGTGAGAAACTTTATATGGACTGGATCAATCTTTAAAGGAAGTTGGTCATAATGAAGTGGAAAGAATGCATAAAACCTGTGGAAATGGGATGATTAGGGGTCAAGGATCATTGTACCATTAATAATGGTCTGATTGGAAAATTCACTTGGAGTCAGATATCAAATGATGTTTATGATGTGTTTCTGTCGAGAAGGTTCATAAAATATCTATATAATGGATATATATACAACCTTGAATCCTGGGTATGGGATTCCCTTATGCAGTCCTATGCAATGATAATGCAGGATACTAAATGGTTGGTCAGTAGAGACTCCACTCATAGTTGATGGAACACCTTCTGGCAGGATCATCCCTCGCATTCTATGAATGTCCCATCTGAAGTTAATAATTATGCATTTATGGATTGTGAAAAATTGATCTGGCTTCATACCAGGATTGGGATTTTGACCCCAATGAGTTTTACATGATTGCATGTGGCGGTACTGACCACGCCCCAACCTGGCTTATGAAGTTCAGGGATCCATTCATTCAGCAATTTCAGTTTATCCTTCTTTTAATAATCTGAAAAAATAGACTTCCTAACTCTGAAAATTTTTAGTGAGTTGGATTTCAGATGGCCTCTAGGTGTGCTTTATGTAGGGATGCAGAAGACACCACACATCATGTGTTTATGGAGTGCGGACAAGACCAAAAACTCTACAGTTAACTGGGAATGATGTTTCGTCTTGCGGTGGACTCTGGTATTCTGCTTATGGATCGGATGCCCGGTCTGCTACATATGCACTGCAATGAGCAGTTGTTCAACCTCCTCGCTGCTGATATTGTGGCGGTCACTGTGTCCTTGTGGGATTCGAGGATCATGGCTCTATTTGATGGCGTGCATGATGCTATCTGGAAGGGAATGATATCCATCCACAGGGATGTGTACGCTACGTCAGTGGTCCAGGATGGTGAGATGTCTAACACAATTTCTGACCTACAAGCTCTTAGGTTTCTTGGAGTTTCAAGCTGACCACGCAGACCTCGTATGCTTAAGTATATCAGACGGATACCACCAATTACCAGAAAGGACTCCTCGTGGTCACACCATGAGGCCGATGGCCGCTACCCATGTATCTGCACAGCCAATCCGTTTTTTATAAAACAATATCCACACTTTATTATTCCCCCTTCCAAACAATATCTCACTACAGCGAAGAGACATGTCAGCCAGGTTAGCTATGAAGTTATAAATGTAAGAAAGGTTCCCCTAGAGCCCCCTCAATTCTTTAAGAATCTGAGGGTGTGAAATTGATAAAACTAAACTTTTTTAGATTCAAACTCATTTTCATGGTATCACACCAAAAATCTATCGAATTTCCCTAGCATTACACTGAAAACACATTTTACCAGATTCATGTTTAGGTTGTACTACTACAACTTGTTAAATATTGTTTAAAGATCTTAGAAATAATCACATCTCTATTAAGATTTGAAAACCATGTCATTAACCAAATAATTCATCAATTTTTTCTAAGAAGGTATTAATTTTATAATGTGTGTAGTGTCGGTATGTAGTGTCATCATTATTTAATCCAAAGGGAATGAACTAAATGGTGTGCGCTGGATTGTAGGTGGCTGGTGGCTGGTGCGGGCTCGAGGGCAGGTGGAAGGGGGCTAGAATGCTGGTTGAAGGGGGCTGGTTGCAAGTGCTGGGGGGATGGTGCGGGCCGATTCGAAGGTGGTAAGGGGGATATTGCAGGCTAGAATGCTGGTGGAAGCGGGATGAAGTGAAGGTGGAAGGGGGCTGGTGTGGGCTGGATGTGGCTGGAGCAGGGCCAAATCACGGAATTACCACGATGTGACCACGGCGTGACCGCGGAGTGACCGCGGCAGGACTATTGCGTGTTGGCCCAGTCTAGCGACATCCGTGGGGAAGCATCTTCTGGCCATGATTGAAGGGAATGAAAGGAGGTGGGGAAACATTCTGGTCATCACCCCACCGGCAAAAATTGTGAATAGTCAGTCTCAACATTGATCACAATACTCATCGAATACTATCACTTCGAACCACCGCATGGTGTCGTTCTGGAGCAGGTCCAAATCACGGCGTGACCGCGACGTGACCATAGTGTGACCGCGGCATGACCGTAGTGTGTTAGCCTGGTCCAACGACATCCGCGGGGCATCATCATCCACTTAGATTCAAATAGGATGATATGGTTGTCATGAGAAGATTTTTTCTTAGAAGATTTAAAAATATCAATGCTAATCTGTGATGACTAAAGGATTGGATGACCCCTGATATACCTAATTCGGTGAGGGCTTGAATTCAGGTGGAAGGGGCCTAGAATTCTGGTGGAAGGGGGATGGTTGTAGGTGATGGGGGGATGGTACGGGCTGATTCAAAGGTGGAAGGGGAGTTGTTGCAGGCTGGAATGCTGGTGGGAGCGGGCTGAAATGAAGATGGAAGGGGCTGGTGTGGGCTGGATGTGGTTGGAGCAGGGACAAATCATGGCATTACCGTGGTGTGACCGTGGTGTGAGAGCGGCATGACCGTGGCGTGACGGCGGCATGACCACAGCGTGACCGTGGAATGACTGCAGCGTGTTAGCCCGGTCCAGCGACATCTGCAGGGCAGCATCTTCCAATTAGTTTCAAATAGGATGATATGGATGGCATGAGAGACTGTTTTCTCAGAATATTTAAAGAAATTAATGCTAATCTATGATGACTAGAGGATTGTATGACCCCTGATGTACCTAATTCGGTGAGGTTTGGAGATCTAGCAATGTGTAGGAATACCTAGAGGAATACCCCATGGGATCAGGAAAATCATAGGGTACATAACATGTAATTTGACATTACTGGTACTATGGAAACCTTGGGCTGTGGAACTGGGATTTTGGTCGGATTTAAATTTCACATGACATGTGACATGGTCACACAACATGGGACCCATCTTAAAAGATTAATGGTACTTAAAGAGTGTCTTGGTTCAAACAACTGTTTTAATAAAAAGAGGGAAACCCCCTACAAGGATATAAAAAGGGTCAAGTATGATATGTTCTTCATGACTAACAACAACATCAAGTATAAGGAAAACATCAATACAATAATGTTAAGCAAGGTATACCACTGTGATTTTTCGCAGACAGCACACCTCTGTTGGAGGGGTTTTATTACAAAACCATGACTTATTTATCAAACGAAACAATTATCTTAACTAACACTTTTTCAAGAATTGCAATTTAATATAAACATGCAAAATTAAGAAGTCTACTAAATGAAATTTAAAACATTATTGAATTAAGTAGTCTAGGAGAGGGACCCTACCTCAACCTCAAGGTGTGTTTACTTTTGATGATGACAACTTGAATCTTCCTTTTTTCCGCTTGCATGCATATGCATCTTAACATATATATAAGGACACCTAGACCCTATGTACATATTTTCATGGCCAAATATGCACAAGGGGGTCCTTATATATATGTTTGTACTTGCATATACCCCTTTACACTTACACGCGTATGCATTATTCATATCTATATATAAGCACACCTAGCCCCAATATATATATTCACACTCCCATGAGTGAAGATATAAAAAGGGGGAACTTATATATGCATATGCCTACCTATGCATACACATGTAAGCCTTTTTCAATGGCAACTCGAATCCACCTCAATGAAATCCAAAACACATAACAAAAATATAAGGAACCCATAATTCAATAAAGCCCTAATTAAAATTGGGAAAAAGTATAAAAACGGAATAAACCTTACCCAAATCGTGAACTCATTGTCTTCGATGGTGGTGGATAGAACTAGTCATAACATAAGAAACCACCTATAAGAAAATATTAGGAAAAGAAATGGTATATAACAACATATTATATATATGTGATGAGTGTGTCAACTGTACATGATAAATGATACATGAATCCATAACCAACAATGAACAAATAATATTCAAATTGATATGTGCTTCCCAATATTAAATAACATGATCATTAATAAATCTCTTTATTTTTCAAAAATCACCTTCAATTTCCTATTAAAAAATCAAAAATCCCCAAAATATGAGAATAAATTAAACCTCCATCATCACTTAAAAGAGAGAAATAGGGATTATACATTGATCTTAACCTAGAAAATCCATTCCTTGAATGTATAAAATACCTGTAACTCTTCATTCCTATATCCTTCTTAATTTTATATATTGAAACCTCATTTTTTAGCATGTTCCTTTTCTAGAATTGACCTTTATTATTATTTTATATAGGTTTATCAATTTTATAAATTAGTGAATTTTACTTATTCTATTCTTACTCAATCTGCTTGGATTTTTCAAACCAGTTTTCTAATCTGATTAGACAATCTTTTGGTGCATGATCTTCCTTTTTCTTGATTGTTTATTATATCTTTGTAGAAACTATTTTCGAACATGCGATAATTGGTTCTTTCCTTTTATCTTTCAACAATTATTATTGTTATGGAATCTATGTCATAAATTCTTAAAAATTTGGACTACTTGGTTTCCCTTCCACACACACTTTCAATAGCCTTTACAGTACCCTTTTTAGGCTCCCTTCCAAACTCCACACTAGAATTGTCAAGCACTAGCCCACTACAATATCAAATATTGATACTTAACCCAACACATTGATCTAAATGGCATATTAGAAATAAAAAAGCTCTAAAGAGAATATTTACCAATATAAACTCCTCATAATTAACTTAACACACTGACTATACCAACCACTATAAGTATATAATTAATTTTAGTGTTGTCTTGGAACCAAATATGGTTCATCCAACATCAATCTCCAGACACTAAATTCATCCATTTACTATCTAAGTTCATACATTCCACAACCTTGATAATGATCACCATCCCTTGATATGGATTTCACTCAAAAAGGACAAGTATGAATCTCCCCACTATAGTATTATCGATACCATCATCAATCGTACATACACATGTCTAGTTCCATATATCAAATTATGATCACTATAAAAGATACTAGACCAATAATCTCAACAAAATTTCCTCATTTAAAAACTATCATCATTCAACACACACATTATATCCAACAAAAATTATACATTAAAATATATTAGATAGGGAAATCCGAATTATAGAAAAAATAATAATTACTTTATGAATACCTCATTATGTATGGTACTAAAAGTCACTTCACCTAGGATGGCTTATCCTAATAAAATAACATAGAAACCCACATCTCGACACATATATGAAACACAATTTTCCCATCCCAATAATAATGGAATGCACGCACATTATTATACATGATAAATAGACCACAATTCATTTATTTATCTAATATTGAGCTGAGATATTACTCATTCAATTTACTCTTTCACCCTCATACTGAGGCTCACCAACAGATATTAATTCCTACCCAGTTTCCATCCTTATTCATGAACCTTCCTATGCAATGGATGTATCTACATAGATAGCTCCGTCTTTCTTGAATATCTCCTAGTAGGTGTCCAGATAATAGGATGCTACCCATGCCCATAATGAGTACATAAGAATATTTAAAAACTAAAATTTCTTTATGAATAAATTTCATTTGAAGGATGGCATGACATGAATAATCCTTTCAAATTTAGTGGCATACTCCATTATTGATTCCCATAATGATATAGCTCCATGAATCCCAAAAACAGGATATTATTCTGTAAATCTACCATAGCTTCTCATAGAATATGGAATGAAACTCGATCCATAAAACCTCCTCATTCATTTTTTTATGATCAAATTTATTTATCCATTCTGATTCATCTCCTTTGAATTTAGAAACTTCTAGTTTCACCCATATATTCTCTAGAGTTCTAATCCTTTCAAATAGGAACTAAACTTTCTTCAACATATTCTAAACATCCTATGATCCCATGTCACTACTGAAAATTCGATGTTGTTACTCCTAGAACTCATGGATAATGTAGAAAACCATTTATTTTCCTTTTCAAAGGCCTTGTCCAATGGATCAAAGTAGTTATAACATAATATGAGGGAAACAACCACATGAGCATATTTCCCATGATAACACAATGTCATCCTAATTAGATTCTTTGTTGATGAATTTTGACCCAACATCATCTCGTAATAATAACATTACTAATTAGAAACCCATCATGCCACAATCCTATGCATGCATTATTACCACAAAATCCTGAAACTACCTTTAATCCTTACTTCATTACAAAATATCATTTCCAAAACACCAAACCCTATGTTTTATCATAATAATATAAGGGTTACTTTCTTACACACCAAGCATAACAACCAAACCCCACACATTCTCACTTGATAATAAGAAACCATCCCCACCCTTAACTGATCTAACAAGAAACTTCATAATAAAAATACACAATCAAATGACCCAGAAATCACCAAAATTCCCTATATCGAGTGTTTTACATCAAAACATCAAGAAAAACCCCAACAAGACCCACCAACATGAGGGATTACCACCAACCCAATCCCCCAAAGACAAATCCAAACCATACCCAATACATAGCCATCATACTCCAAACGCCACGCTAACACCCGAACTGAATTGCATGAATAGTGATAAAATTCTACCTACAAATAGTGAGTCCTCTGAGCAGAGGTGGTCGGGGTGGAGGCAGCCATTGTGGGATAGTTTGTCAGGGAGGAGGGAGTCGTTGTGAGAGAGGGATGTATGGTGATATCGTCAGGGAGATCATCCAGGGGAGGATACGTTATCGGTGGGACCGGCCCGAACAATATCGTTGCCCGAGGAAAATTATAAAAATTTCGCCCTTTAAATTTGTATGTTTAAAGGATTAGACTAGATCGAACTAGATCAGGGCACACACTTTGCAGTCCTAAAATTTGAAATCCATCTAAACCCGCATTACATTCCGACTTCAAAAAGTAATTTCAGTCTGCATGCAGACCAATTCATATGTTAGCCCACATAGTATTAAAAAGAAAAAAACAAGATAAAAATATATGTTTAAAACTACACCTATAATTCTTGAAAAACTACTAAAAAATAATGTCAAACAAGCCTTTAAATGGTATAACTTCTAACATGTGTTATAAAAATGAAAGAAAAAAAATATTATCTAGAACCAAATGCATTTTAGTTTTCTTTCTATTTTAAGAGTATATTATTTTCATTTTCATCTCATGATTTATTTAGATTTATATAATATAATATATTTTATAATAGATGTTTGAAACATGATTTGACATAATATGAAAATTTCATGGATGATTAGGAAGATAGTATGTAAATTAAAATTGATTATTCAAAAAACTGAAAAACCAATCAAGTAATTTGATCTTAGAATTAATTAATCATAAAATAAATGAAATATAAATGTGAAACTAAAAAACTATCGACAAATTGAAAATTACAAATGAGACAGAGAGAAAAATGAATCTACAGTCTTCTATAATTTATAAAAATTAAACATAACAACTAATAAAAATAAATAAAATAAAAATGATAACTAAAATATGATTATAAAAATACTAATTACCTATGGACGAATCTCAAATTGCAATTAGCAAAATATAGTTGAGACGAAAAGATGCTAATGAATCTGTAATTCAGATAATTTATGAAAATTCAACAAAACAATTAATAAAAAAAAGATGATTAAAAATGATTATAAAAAACACTAATTACCTAGAGACTAAACAAAAATTGCAATTGAAATAGCCAAATTTCAATTGAGAATATAAAGACAACGATAAACTTGCAATTCGAAAAATTTCTGAAAATCAAAAAAACAACTAAAATTAATAAAAAATAAAATTAATAATTAATAATTTATCATAAAAAAATCTAATTACCTATGGACAAAAAACTTCAAATTGAAATTGAGATGGACAAATTTTAAATAACATGGACAAAACAGGGGTGAATCTGCAATTCATTCATACAATTATTAAATATTAAACAATAATATTATTAAAAATAAAAAATAAAAATGATGAAATAATTAAAATAACATATAATCCTAAGTTGGATGGTGTCAAATCAGTTGATTATGGATGAATGAAGTTAGTCATCAATTTAGGGGTTTTATTGAAAAACATCCAGAAGAATTAGAATAAAAAAAGAAGAAGAAATTAAATTAGTTGAACCAAGCCCCAAAATCCATCGATTTGGATTAAAGAAACAGGATTCACCAGGAGTGTGGGTACATTTGGATTGAAGAAACAGGATTCACCTGGAGTGCAGGAAGGGGCATCCGGCAAGACCAGAGGAGATCATGGATTCACCGGAGCTAGGAGTGCAAGCGAGGGAGTCGGGGCGAGACTAGAGGAGATCGCCGATTCACAGGAGCTGAGGAGAAGATGATTCAGCGGCAAGTCCACCCACCAATAGGAGTGTGTGGTAGAGAAATGATAGAAGAGAATATTAGGGTTAGGGAGTGAGGGGGTTGAGTTATATTGCCCCTGCGAGGTATTTCCCAAGCCATCGGTCTCGCGGGCCTCACCCGTAGGATGGCTCTTGTCGTCGGGGAGGAGGGTTGCTCGGTGATATGGCTGCGAATCGGGGGAGGAGGAGGAGGGTTGTGGGGTGGAGGAGACTCCATCAGGGAGGAGGGTTGCGCGGTGATAGGGCTGCGAATCGGGGGAGGAGAGGAGGGCTGTGGGGATGAGGAGACATCGTTAGGGGGGGAGGGCTACGCGGTGTGCGAATCGGGGGAGGAGGAGGGATGCGGATTGGGGGAGGAGGAGGAGCCCGATACAGATTGAAAAAAAAACAACGCTCACAGTGTTTTATTACTTAGCCACGGAGATGGAATTTAACCATGGAAATATAAAATCTATATCCACAGACCTATAAAATCGTGGCTATAGGTCCGTGCCTATACCCCAAATTTTTAGTAGTGTTCTGTTGAGAACATGTTATGAATGTAGGTCTAGCTCTTTTATGCGTTGATCCAAGGTAGTATCAAAGGGATGGATTGGATGTTATTTCTCACTCTCTAAATGTTATTAATTTCTTTAATTTGAGTTTCTTTCATTAAATAAGTTTGTTTCTTCTTCTTCTTTATTGAATTTATTCGCCCCGCTTTTATGTTCTAAGTAGATCCTTTACCTTGGAGTGCTCATGAAAATATTCTTAAAAGTGTATAGATTATTAGAATGTGTTTTTGAAGGTGTTTAATCAGTAAGTGATGAGGGTATATTGAATTAATTTGATGAATACTTCTTGAGTTAAAGAAATTGAAATCGTAAAAAAAGCAATTCATCCAATCCACCTCAAGCAATAAAATTGGATCAACTCATTTCTCATAAATTGAATTCACATAGATCTTAGTACCCTTTTAAAATCAATCTAAAAACAACCCAATTTGTCCACTTCATAGCCAAAAATCCATCTCTTTATATTGTGTGTCTAAAGGTTCTTCTTAGATCTCTGAGTATTCGACAACCCAAGCTACACTGCAAGCGACCGATTGACCCTTAAAACATGGGTAAATTTGGGCGACACCAACTTTTGGAACCATTTATAGGGACCTAAGTAAGTTATCTTAGACACTTTCATCCTTTTATCACCCCATTTTCTCTATTCTCACCCCCATCTCTCTTATTTAAACCCATTTCTGTTTGTATGTGTCCTGAGAATCTAGAATCCAACATTCTATATACTTTAATAGAGTATCTTCTGAATTACCATGTCAAAAACCCATGCTGGAATCAAGTGGAAAATAAATATTGGTAAGCCCCTAAATTGGGAAATTTCTTTGATGAACCCTTGATTAATTGCGACACACCCGATGAGATGTATGATCATCGGGATGATGCTTGTTTAAAGGATCAATTTCCAGCCTTCTCAAGGATGATTGAAGAGATAAAACATAATGAAGTTCAGGATTGACAAACTCCAATCCAGCCTAATCTTCAAAAACTCCTTGAACAATTGGGTAATCAAACAGAGATAATGAGTTCTGAGGTATCATCATTGAGATTAGAACTACAATGCATTAATACTTGTGAGGAACTCATCCGTACACCAACAGTACCTTCTGAAACCTTATGTGAAGTGTCTAGTTTCCCACAAAAATCTCATGAATTTATTGAAGAAACAACCTTTAGATTTTTTTCAGGGGAAGTGAATCAAGAAATTGTTGAAGGGTCTTTAAATCAAGAATAAATTGATTTCATGTATTCACAAGAGGTAAATTTGACATCGTGGATTGAGCCTCCTATGTATAACTCTATTGATGAATTTTTAAAAACACAAATCACTGAACCCTTAAAAGAAATTAACATAATTGAGCCCATACCCATTACTGAAACTAATCTCTCCAATTTAGTTGTTAAATCTTCTATTCTATAGGAACCAATTCTTTTGAGAAATTTGGAAAATAAAACTGAGTTGGATTCAAAATCTCAACTTTTGTTTGAATGTCTTATGCAACCCAATCTCCAAATAATTGTCCTTCCTTCCCCACTAGAGTATCCCATCATTTTTGTTAAGCAAGATCTTGGGGTTTTCCTTTATTCATCTCATCAAACCCAAAAAGGGGGGGGTTGATCTTTTATTTATTAGTAAAGACTACATAAGAAAAAAGATCAACCATTTCTAATATTCCTTGGATTTTCCCCTTCATTTTCGAAAATAGGATTGTTCATGAATCATATTCAAAATCTTTTTACCAACCACAAGGGAGAATCATTCTAAATCAAGTTGATGTGGAGAAAGATGATTTCATTAAATTTTTGAAGGATGGAATTAGATATGTTGGGGGGGTTCAAGTCTAGATAACGACGTTAAAAAAAGAACTGTATAGGAGGCATCCCATGGTTTTCATGTTTCCAATCATTATGAATCATCTTTTGTTTCCTTCTTCTTAATTTTTTTTTAAATATAATTTTGACTTATTCTTATTTTATGAGTAAGGATTGGTTTGAAAGGGGAGCACAGTATTCATCTGTGTCAGGCGGTGTGATCCCTGAGTAATACCTTACCCAGAAAATTTAAATAAGACAATGTATCATCAGTTTGATTTAAAAAATAAATAAAAATCGAATGTTGACATGTTCTTCTTTTATGAGTAAGGATGGGTATGAAAGGGGATCACCGTATTCATTCATGTCATGTGGTGTGATCCTCTAGTAATACCTTACCCAGAAAATATAAAGAAGACAATGTATCATTAGTTTGATTTTTAAATTTAAAAAAAAACAAGGAAAACCATAAAACTGTTGATACTTGGTTTTAAAGAAATTGTTGTGTTGTTTTTTCTTTGTCTTATTTTTTCTTATTTGTATGGTTCAGGGACTATCTTGGGTGATACATATTCAATCAAATAGGTGCCTACATCCACCAAGAGATCAAAGGAGTAATCTGGAGTGTCATGAACTTCAACATCAAAAATCAGGTGAATTTGTTCCATGTTTATCATTTTCAACCTCCTATTTGAACTCCACTCCTACCCCCTTCTAACTTTTCTTTTATTTATACACTGGGGACAGTTTTATTTTATTTTGGGGGGTGGTGAAATAAACATTTTGATCTTCTGTGCAAAAAAACAAAATTTGTGGAAGGAAAAATTTCATTATCCTTGAACATGATAACACACATTTCAATCTCTGAAATTGGATATCAAATAATTTTTCATTCCTTGATTATGATTTTAATGCATGTTTAGGTTCATATGAATAGATTTTGGAAAGTACAGTTGTCCAATGTAATTTTTCAACGTTATATTTTAATCCCTTTAATAAAAAAACACAATGCACGTCCTCTAGATTGTGGAGTATTAGTTTGAGTTCTTGGGGACCCATAATAAACAACATAGGTTTGGTGATCATTTTATTTTTAATATGAGTATTCAAAAAAAATCAATTTGTGCATAGAGCAATGAAATGACCTAATGAGTGGATTTCAGCACTTGGGGATCATGACTTCATAGTTTTCTGGCCCAGGGTTGGGCATTTTATCTATATTTGTGGTAATCTAAATTTTTTTTTGATTGAGTTAACTTGAGATGATGCCTGAGTATGTGTGCTTCACTTGTTTCACTATGGTCTTTGAGCCTGGGATTCATCACCAAAGTCTTGCTACATGGGTTGACTCGATTGAGTTCAATTTCAATTACCATGGAAAAATTGCAAAAAAACCTAAAAAAACATAAAAATCAAATACTCATATTAATAGTAAATTCTCATTCCTCCTATCACTTCCATCTTTTCTCCCATTGAATGAAAATGAACCCCCATGTCTATTTTGATGCACAACACTTCATCATGCTTAATTGAAATAGGATGAAATGTGGCGAAGAATTTGAACAAATGAGTGGTCTTGGTCTTGGGTTATACCTCTGGAAACAGCTTTTTTTAAATGATTTTGATGGGTTTCATAATTGTTTTGTATGAGGTCTTGGGGTAAACAATTTTTATTAAAAAAAATTTGGAAAAGGTCATTCAAATTTCATGTCTGTGAGATATATTTTGCTTGGGACTAGCAAAAATCAAGTTGGGGTGTGATTTTACACTAGAATAGGCTAACATTAAATGTTAATTTATATAGTTTTGATGTGATTTGTTATTCATAAATACCATTTTAGTACATTTTACACTTTGAACATCATTTCACATCATGATTGCAATTCATTCCAAAAGTGCACTATTACATGATAAATTTTTGAATAGATTATAAAAAACCAAATGGTCTTGATTTTATTTTCATATTACATTTTCAGGTCTCCCGTGATATAAGGAACAATTCATTCTTTTGGAGAACTTGGAGATTCAATTTAGAAGACCCCCAAAGTGGGCCTTGAACCAACCACATTCTGGGCGAAGTGATTTCGACAACATCCCAATAAAATAACTACAGAGGCCATGATACAGGCCCAATGAAGCCAAAATTTCATGGGAGGCTATAATACATATAGAGTAACAACTAATAATCTTCTATATCTAGTGATAATTCATCCTACATGGCGGTGATTAAGGCGGCCCAATTTGAAGGGCCATTCTGGGCCAGATTCTGCATCCCAGAACAACATCCCACCATTTAAGTCCTATATCTCTAACGGTTTATTATTTTGGGCTGAAATTTTACAGGATGGTAGGCAACATCTGGGGATTCATTTAAGTCTTCTATGGACCACTCCAATCCGGCCTTCTAAAATGTCCTTTTGGTACGTCGTTGAGGTGGATGCAAGCTGGATTCCATTTTGGGGGAAGTGTGGAAAAGTCACATCTCCATTAATTACCCACCCACATTTCCCCAAAAAAAGTAATTAAAGGCACATGGTATGATGGGGTATCATCCAAAGACATCAAAAATTATTATTTAAGGCTGTAGTGGTATAGTATTTAAAGAATTTTGGGAGCTTTGTTTTCATTTTAATGTTATTATGCCAAATTGTCCTTGCAGTTTTTTTTCTTCTCATGTAAGTTGTTTTAATCACCTTAGTTTTCAATAAAAGTTCTTCTTCTTATCTTATTCTGTTCTTAATTTTATCACCATGATACCATTTCCTCATGGTGTGAATTTATTCACACTAAACTATGTAATTTAGTTCACACAACGGTGGAGTGATCGTGTTTTTTTGTTGTCTTTTTTTTACTTCTTCAATTCCACCCTCGTAAGTCTACTTCCCGCTTATGTTGAGAACATGTTATCAAGGGAGGGATATCTCTTTTATGTGTTGATAAAAGGGAGTAGTAAGGGGATGGAATGGATGTTATTTCTCACTCTATAAATGTTATTAATTTTATTTATTTGAGTTTCTTTCATTAAATGAGTTTCTTTCTTCCTCACCCTTATTTAATTTATTCGCCCCACATTTATGTGCTAAGTAAATACTTTACCTTGGAGTGCTCATGAAAATGATCCTACAAGTGTATAGATTATTAGCATTTTTTTTGGGAAGGTGTTTAATCAGTAAGTGATGTGGGTAGTTTTAATTCCTTTCATGAATCCTTATCGAGTTAATGAAATTGAAATTGTAAAAAAAGGAATTCATCCAATCCACCTCGAGCAATAAACTTGGATCAACTCATTTATCATAAAGTTAATTCACATAGATATTAGTGCTCTTTTAAAACCCATCTAAAAACAACTCAATTTGTCCACTTCAAATCCAAAAATCCATTTCTTTATATTGTGTGTCTAAAGGTTCTTCTTAGGTCTCTGAGGATTCGATAACCCAAGCTACACTGCAAGCGACTGCTTGACCCTTAAAACTTGGGTAAATTTCGGTGACACCAAGACCCCCTAGACTCATGTTGTTACATAGGGATGAAAATTAGAGATGATCAGCCATAGTAACATAGGACGATTTTATATCTCATATAGATACAACCATTTATATTATACTTCAAATCATGTTTTCTTTATTTCCATAAAATGATCCTACATATTCATATGATCAGTAATTACCCTAATAACAACACATACACCATACGATTAAGGAATATTTAGGACCTAATCCATCAAAATTTAATTGAACTTTAACTTGACAACATGAAATGTTATAATATATATTGAGTGACTTGATTCTATACCATTTAATACTAACATAAAAAATCAAAATATGGACTTTTATATATAATTACTTCATACCTAACCCATAAAATTGAATCCTCGAGGCCAAATACACCATTGTAATGTGAATATACAATGCTACAGGTGTGAAACGAAACTCATAAAAAACAACCTCTCACACAACTAATGAAAAAAATATATTTTTATCAAATAACAATCAATCTCGACCATATTATGACCAAACCTTAGGGGATTCACCAAGAATTAAAAAATCATTGATAACCAATAATGCTGAGAATATATACTACAAGTCCTCATACTACTTCAGTAGGGATGAGTGAATTATTTTTTGTTATAGGAAAACTATACCACTAGTCACATCCACATCAAGATGATTCAATGAAATATCATTTATCTCACATCATGTATATAATGACTTTAGAAAAACCTCCCATCATGATATTATACTCTTTGAATTATCAACTATTTTTTATTTTCCCTAGGTATAAAATATCTGAAATTCATAGTCCCCAAATAATACCAACCACCTCCACTAACATATATTCCAATAATTGTGGGATAAAATATACCGTATTATCATATGATCAGTAAAGACCATATAACAATCAATAATGAGGTAATGATTACACATCAGTCCAAAAATCACCACTTCTATAAGATCAATTCTCTTAGATACATCTGAAAATCACAAAACATAAATCCGAATTATAATAGAAAAAATTACAAATTAAAAATTCTTATATAAAATAAAGGATAAGGTAATTGATCAACTTCTCTTTTATATAGATAAAATCCTCATGAGACCTATCATTTCAAATGAATTATTGGTTATTAAATATAAATGTTCTCAATAGGGAGGAACTTTTAGAGGCAGTATACATGAACTACAATTAAAAGACTGTACTACCAATAAATGAATGGATTTGTAAAACATACAAGGGTGTTTCCAAGGAAGCAACTACAATGGACATTTTATAATATACTACTACTCCCTGTTGAGATACAACATGGGGAGAAAATGAACTTTTCACATCCAAAACATTCAATTTTGAATCTTCCCATATATTTGATAGTGTTTAAGGAATTTTAAACCACCCTAAAATTCTCAACTAGATCCTCCATTGAGTTAAAGTACCCAAGAATTTCATTATAGAAGACTAACACAAAATGATATATGATCTCAAAAAATGTGGAGTTATTGAGTCCCATATAAATATCTAGGGAATTCATGTCATCTGATTCTATAAATATATACTCAATGTTTCCATAAATACTACTAAATGAATTATTTAGGTTATTTACATCATCAAGACCATTTGAAAAATACAATACCACGAATTAGTTGTTAAAAACCAAATATGTCCCATTAAATGATCGAAGAAATATTTTATCCTACGAAGGGGAGAAATTTTATTCATCCGAAAAAAATTCAATTCTTATTAGTCTATGTATAAACACATAATAATATCTAAAATTTTGTAAAACGACATTATAGTAACCCATATTTACATAATGGTTTGAGTTAATCCTATTTACATCAAATCAAAAAAGTAATCTCTAATATACAATAGCATAGACAGTGTTATCAAATATGAACCCATAATTCCGAGATACAATAAGATTCACGTATATCCCAAACAAAATATCATGTTGGTGTGGGGGAGGGAGGTATCATTATAATTTCATAAAGGAAAATAATCATATTATCTTCTGAAACTATAGGAATATTTACTGCCTTCACTTTAAATAAATCAAACAAAAACTCCCATAGCTTCGATAAAAGTGGATCTGATTACCTATTACACATATAATTCTCCCAAGAACCCATGAATAGTTTTAATTACCACCAACATAAGATAATTTTTTTATATATAATATATCAATGAAAATATATATATATAATAAAATTGTAAGTTTACAAATAACCTTAAATAGTTGTATCTTGAA
This sequence comes from Viscum album, assembly GCA_963277665.1. Classification (NCBI taxonomy): domain Eukaryota; kingdom Viridiplantae; phylum Streptophyta; class Magnoliopsida; order Santalales; family Viscaceae; genus Viscum; species Viscum album. The sequence goes on from OY728147.1 coordinate 2,116,708,806, forward strand.
GAATAATAAATCTCACAATTACTGAGGCAACAACTTCATTTTCTTATAACCCTAAAACACAATTAAAAAACTAACTAACCTCCAGAAATAATAGACAACAATAGGTTAAATAGAATACTCTCTAATGTGAGTCCAAAAATATAGACTAGGTAAGGTTTTATAGGGGAATGTGAAGTCATAAAATATAAGAGAGTAAATTTTGGGGTAGAATATACACAAATGGAACTTCAAATGATCTCTCTCACTATCAGAATATTAATCTAAATTGAATATCATACCAAATTCCCAATTTCTATATCTTTATTACCCTGCTAAAGAAAACAACCATGGTTATTCACTACCCAATCTCATTGATGGTGGGGTATGTCGTGTAGTGATAATTTTCATTCTCAGTCACCCATCAGTTGAATAAGAGTGTACTAAACCAGACAGTGATAATAAATATAAGGAAAATACTTTAGTTGATGATAATATATATAAATATATACACCACATTGTCCACTTTGAATTATTGGATATTTAAATCACTAATAATCATGACCACCAAAATCAAAAAATAATTAGGATTTGGTTCCAAGTTGATGCATAAGAATTAATAGAACTAGAAATTTATGAGGAAGGGTGAAAATACCAACAAACTACAGGTTAGATCATTGATTTCCATAACATTTAATAATCAATATTTTTATCCACCCTTATCATTATGTTATAATGATTCCCCACTCTAGTTGACCAATACTATGCCTATATCCTGTCAATCACCTCTACCTTCTTTGAAACTTATAGACATAGAAGTAATGTAATTATATTACATAAATACCAAATTTTTGGTAGTAAAAACACCTCGAAATTATTTTCTTGAGACTACTAATATGTAAAGAGACTTGGGTAAATTTGAATAAGACAATTTATCAAATTACTTTCTTTGGTATGATAAGGTTACCCAACTAGAGGGATATAAAAACATTTATATTCACCACCTTCACCATCGATTAAAGGAATATAGAAAGAAAAAACTTCTAGAAATCATCCCATGAAATATCCAATTCTTTATAGTCTATGTGTATTAAAATAAAAAATGGGTGCACATGTACTCTTATTTGAATATTAATCAATGGGAACTAACATTAAATCATAATTTGGATAAATTTATGGGAGATCAGAATATTCTCTAACCAATGATTTATATCTAATTTGGAGAAATTCCATGTGTACTTTATTAAACTATGATAGTGGAACTCTATAATGTTCTCTTCTAGGACATTTCTTTTTCAACAGGGTTGACACTTCTGTGGTCCATAAGAAGATATTGTGTAACCTCTTCATTCATAACTATAGTTGAATAATGAACATGATTCATCTAGGCAACAAATAAAGGAAACTCCCAAAATTGAGAAATTGGGTTTTTAAATTATAATTAATTAGAATAAATAAATTTTACCAAAATCAACTCATTTAATATATAATTGAAAAAACCATTATAGATGTACATATAACATGTATCTACTGTGAAATAAACATCATCTCACCTAGGTTGATTAATATGATTTTGGTATATGTGTTAGATATTAAGAAGAGTTCATAAGCATGTCATAGATGGTCTCCCATGAAAAATCACCCATCGTGTTTGACTAATATTATTTCTATAATTTTAACATGAAATCCTAATTAGATCAAAAATTTTGTACCAACCAAAACTATAACCCTTAGCTCTGATAACTCTTTTTTATGGCCCTCTCCCACCATGAATACATATTCTTCTTGTAATAAATATGACGTTGACCCATGAAACCCACCTCCAATATTCCATCGGTTGGTGACATGCACAGATGGTGTAATAATGCATATATAGGAGTCATTAGGTTCATAATACAAATAAATAATAATAATATCCTACAATCACCCAAATTGTAAAAAATATAACTTATATTTGATAATGTATGTGAATGTAATATATAATGAAAATCTCAAAATGAATAAAAATACAATATCTTATGGTAGAGGCTCCCACATTAACACTATGACACAAGATAATAATGTCTATTCAAACAAATAACTCTCTCATAGAAAACCAAAAATAGAATTATATATTGGTTTGAGAATACATGTATACTCAGTAAGGTCCTCCGTAATACCTCTCATGTAGTATTGATGAATTAGGCTAGTGCCATAATGAATAAAGTGCAGCACTAACACAATCCTATACTAAGTCAACTATCATTAAACCATAAAATGTATCACTCATGAAATAATTAGTCCAAAAATAATAAAATACCACAGATTGAATATATCTAAAAGGTACCGCACAAGTACTTCCCCATGGGTACATTTCTCTCACTCCTCATTGGAAAAAGTTTTAGTACTTCTATCCTATACATAGTAAATTACACAACACATCACATATTTGTAACACCAAGAGACTTTATAATATATTCATTTATAATTAAATTTAATTTTTTTTCATTAATTCCATTTTTTCAATACAAATTTTATCTAATGATACATGCAACAATGAGTTGGTATGTTTACATGCAAGTCCCCATTTTAGCGAAAAAAATATATTAATAAAATATTATTAATTAATATAATATATAATCAAGCCGTTATAATATAGATTATGAATATTATTTACCAAATTCCCAATTTTTTATATTACATACAACATTAACATTCGTTGTATTTATTTTCTAGGCATGCTATAATAATGTCTTCAATTTTTCGGATAAAATAAGTATTTTTAAAAACATGCGGTTTTAGAACATTTTAATGGAGACCCCATATTAAATCAAATAGTTTACAGTTTAATATATTGAATTTGACAAAATAAAATTTTAATTTGGAATAGGTTTATAAAATTTAGTCTATATAATTTTTTTTCTGATAACTTTCATATATTAATGAATACGAAAAAATACTACATTTAAATTCAAAACTACTTTTATCATCAAATTATTTATACTATTAGATTATCCTTTTATTTTTTATTAAAGTCTAATTAGATTATGTGTTTATAGTTTAATGTAATTTTTTTCATTAAAAGTAATTTCACTTGGAAATTTCAGATAAACACATGTCAATTTTTTGTTGGTTTTTACTTTTAAAAGAACATGTTTTCTCATTTTATCAATGGGTATTAATTCAAAATTAATTAATGAAACTAATATGTTTCAAATATTGAAATATAGATTAAATATTTGATTTAATTGGGTCCAAATTATGTTAATATGTTACTTTAATTTTTTGAATATTAGGAATAATAACTTCAGTAATTTTTTATTTCCACGGTTAAGGGTAAATTGGGTAGTTAAAGGTAAAAATAATATTATAAAATTACTCTATTACCTGTAAAAATCATATCGGGTGGCTAAATTAGACACTTATCATCTATGGTTCTATATTTAATTATTTAATGGAAACATGTTCATGAATATGACAAGAATATTATTAAAATCATTAAATGTGAAAAAATATCACACACTCAATTATTATAATTATAATAATTATAATATAGATATAATAAGTATAAAACATGGATCATAAATAGTATATATCAATTTAAAAAATTATATATATCATAGTAATTTATTTATAATTTTAGATATTAAATAATTACCATTAATGGTGACACAATAGGGAATCATAAATCATTTTATTAATATAAATAACAAATAATGATATTAAAAATATTAAAATAAATACTCTTTTACCTAATAAAAGACATAAAAATTTATAGATAAAATATACATGTTAGTGACATATTAGATGTTTTTTTGAAATTTATCATGTTGTTGTTATATTCTTAAAAATAAAAATACTAAATAGTAACAAAATTGACAGAAATTATACTCTATAATAAATAGTATTTTATTTCTACATATATAAGTCATAAAAATATATTTTTCATCAAACTAACTCATATAGTGTTAAATATGTTATAAATTATATAATTGGTATTTTTGGACATTTTATAGTAACTATATTAACCATATATTATAAAGGGGCAAGTAAATAGAGTAAGAGTTAAACTGTTTAACTAAGGGTTAAATTCTAAATATAAGGTTAATTTTTTGAGAAAAACATGTAAAAAATAATTGGTTGACATATTTTTTACCCATACTAATCATATCCTCAAACTAAATCACTTTTAAACTATTTCAAATCTAAAATAATTTTATTTTAAATTTTTTTTTGTGGAGTATAAAAAAGTATCACTCCCCTCTCTTATAAAAAGGAACCTATCCTTCAATTTTATTGACACATCTAAAGCACATTATCTCAGCCATCCACTGAGTAAATCTCATCAAAAAGAATTTAAATTCATCTTAGATGTCATAATTGAATAATAAATCCAACCTATAGAGTCCTTTTGTTAAAATAAAAAGCAGATACTTGATGAATATGTAATTGTTTTATCAACACATTCAATGTTCTTATATTCTTATACATACCGTTCCAATGTTTTTATCATACAAAAGTAATAAATATAGTATCATATTTATGATTATTTGTTATTTTAAATATGGGAAAATCTAATCCCTCTTTTCTTCTATCCAATGAATAATAATGTCACCATACATGAGTACCAATGGATTACTGTCTCCACGACGTGGTGTAATAAGTTATTCAACCTTAAATTATTTAGATGAGTATAATTATGAGGATAGTGGATATAAAAAATTAATATACCATCTAATTCCATGCCTTTATGCCCTTAAGGGAATAATATCTTTACTGGTGTGTACATACGGCCTACAGACTCTATGACATGGTCAAATTCATTATACAAGACAATCATTGAAGAGTGATTATAAAATTCATATTATGAGTTAATATAATGTTAATAAACGTCATATAATTATTAATATGGTTAATATATATCCTATTCACAAAAAATCGGACTTACATAACAAAACATGTATAATAAAATATAGGTGATATCACCCAAAACAACAGTAATTCTGAAAAATTAATAACAAAATGATATAAGAGGATCATATATGATATCATAAATATGGATATGGATCAACAATAGTTTTACAACATTATGTAATCATTATATATGTGGTTAAAACCTGATTTATTAAGACAATGTACAAGGTAAAGGTTAATTTTACAATCTCATTATTATACGAGGTTGTTTATACATAGGACTCTATATGGACATTAAAATCATTCATGTATATGTCTTTAAAATGTTATTAAATGTATTATATAAAATTATTTAATGTCATTTATACCCATTTTTAACTTTTTATAATAAAATTTAAAAGGAATCATTCTGTTGTTCTCAAAACAAATTACTCTATAACCTTTTCAACAAATTAAAAAAAGATTTTTTTAAATTATGTGAAGATATCTACTATTTTCTATAGTTATAATGCCATAAAATTTTGATGAATCCCTTAAAATATTACAATGTTATTTTTAAAAAGAAATTTTCTCTTTTATAATTGTGTGGATTATAGGTCATTTCAATATAAAATGGAATTTTATCTCTATGATTTTTAATGATTATTTTCATCTAGTTCAACATCCTTTGTTTGATTTTATTCTTGATTGAGGTTGATTTATTGTGATACAATATTGCAAATTGTACTGAATGGATTATGATATGTTTGAATGTGGATGTGCTATTTATATACCATTCATGTTTAATGGTTAATGTATTAATATTTCCTATTGTAGGTTTAAAATTATTTTTTATGTTATGTTTCGCCCTTTTAATATGAGGAATGAATTGGACTTAGTAAGTGATGGGTGGTGCTTCCTACAACCCTTTGATATATCAGTAGGTATACTGATACAAAATGGGTGTCTTAGAATTATTCCATGATAGTATGGTTATTTATGGTTTTGGCATGAGGCCTTGGTGGTATGGATATGATGTCTAAAATTATTAATTCCCTCATTATGAGATTATTTTAGGATATTACACATGATTATTAGACTAGATTAATATTTATTTGAATGTTTAAAAAGAGTTATTCGATTTATTATTTCCATATTATGATTAATATTATGGTTAAAAAGATTTTTTAGTTTTACACATGGCATTAAACAATTATGATTATTTATAAAAGAATCTAATTTATTATTAACCCTTATTGGGTATCTGAGATCAGCCCCTTCTTATGATTTATTTTCCCAATATTATAAGAAGTTTATTATGACTGATATGTAGGGATATGATTTCAGAATAATGGAATCCTCCTAGAATTATCTATATAGCACTTATGCTTTGAATTATAATGTAATGTTTATGTATGTAATATATTTTCTAAGACTACAAAATTGATTGGTCCTTTGGTATTTGATTCCATGTAATCACTCCAACGTAATAAAATAATTCAATGGATCAAGGAAACTACATTCGGGGGATTATATTTTGTTTCATATGAAATTTAGAAACATCCTAGGAAATATATTTAGGAAACATTGATTGTGGATAATAACCACAAGAAATAAATTGTAGATAATTACAGAAGAACATTCTAAAATTTTGGTATTGTAGATATTATGTGGGTCTTCATAGAAAATGCATCCCTATATGGAGACAATAAGTAGATGTGGTTCTCGAACAGATGTATCTAGGAGTAATAACTACAACAAGGTGTTCCAAGAATTACTCTGCCTAACTTGGTACATGAAAAAGGGTCTTAATATGAACGTGGTTTGACACTCTCAAGGGATATGATTAGGATTATTCGTATGTTATTTACCTACAATTATAAAATAATTAAAAGTAAAGATGCCCCAAAGAAACCAAATTTTATGATTCTTAGATTTAAGAGGAATAAATTTCTGTCATGTTCTATACAATATTTTGAGTTATATAATGTTTATATCTTTATATGCTAATCCAGTATAAGATATATTATATAAATAGACACTATTAAGGGGAATGAGAACTTTTAAATTGCACATTATCAAAATATAATGAATGATCATATCATCCATGGTCTTAAGACAAGATTTTGAAGGGAAATAGTATCCCACGAATTCTCATCATATATGAATATAGTATCATGTGTTAATAAAATAAGTATAGAATATTTAATGTCATATGTCCTTGAAGGGAAAAAATAGAAGAAGTTAATAGAATATAAAAAGGTGGATAAAGGGAATAAGAGAAAGTATTATTTTCCCACATGTGATAGTTGTGGAAAGGATCACATTGGTAAATGCTTGAAATAAATGGGGGTTTTTTATATGTGTGGTGAAAAAGGAAACAATTTTCATGATTAAAAGAGAAAGGAAAACTCTTCCAATGTTCAATTATTCAACTATAAGGATATGTGATACTATGTGAATCATTGTTCTAATCGTCAAAGAAATATACCCCAAATATTGATATTGGATAATGATCAAGTTATGATTTTACCACATATAACGACGAATGATTAAGATGCATATTATTGAATTATTTCTTTTTATTATTTTATTATAAATTTACTAACTATAAGAAATATGTTGTATATAAGGATTGTACTACAATAAAATTTCATTAAGTATTTGAGATTCTAAGGTACCAAGAAATGTGGCATAGTTGCAAGTAAAACTTTTTTGGAAAATATATGATTGAGGGAAAGAGAACACTTAATATGATTTTTCAACTAAGATAAAGATGTTGGGATAAATTAATGATTGATTTGGATGATGTTTATTGGATATTATTTATTACCTTTGACTAGATAATGGTTTTTTATTCATTCATTGTTGTAGTTTACAACATTTTTGGATTTAAAGAGTATTTCAAATATTTTTTACTTTATATAAAGAATAGAGAAGCATGAACTTATTCAATAAGATTTTATGGTAAATAATTATGTTACCATTTTTATGAGAATTCACGATGAAGGTATTCAAATTTTTGGTATGGGAAAAAATATCTTCATTATTTTATGATGATTTTAGAAATTTAGTAACCTTCCTTATAAATTTTGGGACCATTAGTTTGGACAAAATTATTTTAGATAAGTCTAGAGGATGGAATGGACTATGTTGATCATTGTATAGTATTGTTTAAGGTTAAATAATTTAATAATAATATTTCTGGATTTTTATCATAATATAATTTAAAAAATACAACAAACAGGTCAGGTGACAACCTATCACATCCGGTAAGGTCTTGAGACTTGAACCCGCAACAGAAGGATGACAAGGGTTCATTACATACCACTAGCCTACGTGATGTCCTAGTTAGTAGAAAATAGTTTTTTCTTTAAATTTTATGATTTATGAAGTATAATTTCATTTTTATAACCCTATATTATTAATATAAATAGAATATCTTTAAATTTTATTATCTTTTGATGAGAAAGTTGAGTTTATGTTAGGATTTTTTTAAAAAATTAAAGTATACATGTCAGGTATGTATTCATCCTCATGATCTTAGTCTAAAAATAAAATTAAATCTTCAACTATAGGTAAATGATCTTTAACCCATAAAATTTACCCTAGATATTTTTCATATAAATCAAATATTCCCATAGAACATAATATATTAAGAGCGTTTTGATTGTTAACTTAATCTTAATAAAGTTATATGTCACTCTCCAATAGAATATGATGGTAAGATGGACCTTCATACTTCCCACTATTTATTTTAAAGTGGGGGTCTAATTAATCAATTTCTAATATGGGATTTAAACAAAAATGTTTTGAAAAGTCAAACCCCTAGTCTTCGATCCCGAGTTTAAATTGCGAGGACAAAATTTATTGAAGGAGGGGAGAATGTTACACTCAAATAATGTATAATTTTTTTATATCTAAATACATTTAATAATTTTCCAGCTTAATTTTTATGCAACACCATTTTTAACTTATGCTACATAAAACAATGATTTTCTTTGTGTTACACACAAGGCCCCATTTTACAGAACAACAATATATTAATAAAAGCATATAATTTAATACAATATATAACCTAGATATTAAATTATAGATTATGAATATAATTAAACAAATTTTTAATTTTATATATTGAATAAAATTTTAACATTCATATTATGTATTTTCTAGACACGGTATAAACGAAAATAAACATTTTAGAAAAAAGATGTATTTTTTTTTAAATGCAATTTTACAGCCTTTTAATGATAAAAAAAATTTAAATCCTATATTTAAAACATGTATATAATTAATATAAAAATATAATCCACCAATTTAAAATTGGTAGATCAAAATTCAGTTAGGATAATTTTTTATTGTTTTTCTGATATCTTTAATATTTTAATGAATAATGAAAAATACTGCATTTTAAATCAAAACTTCTTTTTCATCTAATTTATTTATATTGTTAGATTATATTATTAATTAGTTATAAATTATAATTATATAATATTTTTATCATTTTATATATCTTTGGTCATTAGAATAAATTCCACTTTGAAATTTCATATAAACAAAAGTAAATATTTTATGGTTTTTAGTTTTTAAAAAACATATTATCTCATTTTTTTAACTACGATTAATTTGAAATTAATTAATGAAACATATATGATTTAAATATTAAAAAATAGATTCTATTTTATAAATTAGATGGACCAAATTATGTTAATATTAATATTTTTGGGATATTATTAGACTTAAATAATTTTTATTATTGTTGTTGTTTAGATAAATCAGAAAATTAAACAAAAAAATTATATTATTATTTTATTATAACACTTGTAAAATTACTATTGGATAATTAAAATAGACCCTTATCACATAATTTTCAGAATGGAATCATTTAACTGACAAATTTCCATGAATATGACATGAATACTATTAAAATCAATGAATGTGACAAAATGTCAAAATCTCAATTCTTATAAGTGCAATAATTTTAATATTGGGATAAACAGGATAAAAATTGATCATAAATAGTTTATTGAAATATAAAATAACTATCTACATTATTTTATTTTATTTATAATTTTTAGATATTAAATAATTACCATTAATGATGGCATAATAGTTAAGAATAAATTATTTTATTAATATAAATATAAAATAATGATATTAAAATTATTAAAATAAATATATGTTGAACTAATAAACGGAATAAAATATATTTATAGATTACCTATAAATATAATTGACATATTGGACGTTTTTGTTTGAATTTAACATGTTTGTTTTATTTTTAATAAATGAAAATATTGAATAGTATTAAAATTGACATAAATGATATTTAAAATAAAAAATATATTATTAAATGATATAAAATTCATCAAAATATATGGTTCGGTAAAATAACTTTTATAGTGTTGAATATGTAATAAATGGATCAATTGGGGTTATTTTGACATTTTGTAGTAACTATTAACCATATATTATAAAAGGAAACTAATCATGGTAAGAGTTAAACTATTTACCTAAGGGTAAAATCCAAAATATAAGGTTACTTTTGAGACCTAAATACATATAAAAATAATTTTTTGAGATTATTTAAACCCCTAATCAAATTATAATCTATATAACTCCCTTCAAATAACTTTTACATCAAACATCATTTAATTTTAAATTAATTGTTTTGGAGTGTCTAAAAGTCCCCCTCCCCTCGCCTATAAAAGGGAACCTCTCCTTCTCTATTATTTACACATATAAAGAACATTAGATCAACAAAAACCTGGCCAAATATCCTCCAATCATATTTAATTTCATTATAGAGTCCATAAAAGTTTCATAAATCTATCCTATAGAGTTCTTTTGTGTGAATCAAATAGAGATACACAAAAAAGAGCTAATTGTGTTATCAACTCTATCAAAGTTATTTTCTTTTTCAACTTCATCTTCCTATGTTTTTTTCTATAAAAATGTAATAAATCCATTATCATATATATTATTATATTTTATTGAAACTATTTTACAACAATATTCCTCCTTTTTTCCTTCCTACGTATAACAATGTTACCATGCATGCGTGCATACGACTTACCATCTCCACGTTGTGGGGTAATTTTTTTATCCAAAAATAATTTGTTTGGATGGAAAAAATGATTATTATAATGGATATATATAATTATTATAACATTATAATAATTATTTAGAATTAATATAATATCCAACTCCATATATTTTAACCATAAAAGGACTGATACAGTCACTCGTGCGTACGTATGGCCTACCATCCTGATGACGCAGTGATATTAAATCTCCACGTTAACCATTCAAGAATGATTATAAAATTTTTATGATTAGTAAAAATAATTTGTGTGATCTTGATATCATTTTTAATATTGATAAAATATATCATATTCATAAGAAACATGACAGATATTACAAAACATGTAAAGAAAATGACATCGTTGACACCAAATACAAAGATAATACTTAAATATTATTAACAAAATTATAATAGAGGATCATATATAATATCAGAAATATTGGTATGGTCCTAATATAATTTAATGACACTATTTTACCATCACACAGGTCTTCAACACAACCTCAATAAATGGAAATTACAAGGTAAGGGTTAGTTTTAAAATCTCATTATTATCTGAGGTTGTTTATACGTTTGTTTCAACTAGGTTATCTTGTTCATCCTTTCCCATGTTTCATAAAAGGTGATTAAATTTTTTATCGACAATTTTTTTATGTAAATTTTAACAATGATTGAAATTTTATAATTATTTTTGAAAGGAATATTTCCATCTTCTTCGAAACAAGGTACTTTATGACCATTTTGAAAAATTAAGGAATTTTTTTTAACTTATACAGCACGAGTGGATATTTTCCACTATTATGATGGCATATCATTTTGAAGATTCATATAAAATAATACAAATTTATTTTTAAAAGAAAAGTTTTATTTTATAATTTCATGTCTTTTAAATTATTTCAATGTAAAAAAAATTTATTTCCCTCAAAAAAATTTAATGATTATTTTCATCTATGACAACATCCATTATTGGATTTTATGCTTGATTGGAGTAGCTATATTATGATAGAATCCTCCATATATTATTGAATGGGTTATGATATGTTTTACTGTGGATGAGATGTTTTGTTAACATTCACAGTTTATGTTTATTGTATTGACATTTAATATTTTAGTTTTATTATGAATTTTTATGTTAAGTTTCACCCTTTTATAATGATGAATTCTTTAGACATATTAAATGGTTTTTCTGGCCCACTATAACCCCTTGATTTATTAGTAGGTATAATGAGACTAATTGGAATCTTGTAATATGGCCTTGATGGTATGGTTATGTATGTCCATGTATCAAGGACATAACGGTGTGGTTATGAGGTATGATATTATGTATTACTTCGTTATGATATTACTTATTGACATTACAGGTGATTATTCAACAAGTAGAATATCTATATAAATTTTTAAATTGAATTATTTGATTTATTAATCCATATTATAGTGGATATTATGTTTATAATATTTTTGTTTTATTTTTATACCATGAATTAAAATTTTAATCATATTTATGAAATATTATCCTATATTATTTACCCTTACTAAGAATTTGAACTCACCCCTATATTATGTTTTATTTTCTCAAGATGACAAGAAGTATTTCATGACTGATATACAGGGTTGATCTATGATAATAATTTAATTCTCAAAGAATGATCTATGATTCATTTATACATTTAATTTTAATGTAATGTTAATTTATATAATATTTTCTATATGTCCACTTAATTGAGTGGTCATTCATGATTTGATTACTTGTAAACATGCCAATGTGTTAAAATAATGGACTGGCTCTAGCAAAGCAGTGTTTGGGAATTACAATATTACACCAATATATTACATAGAATAACCACATCACCATCATATAATAATCATATATCCACCCCAATATACCAACATAAAAAACCACATAAATACCATATACTTAATCATGAATGCAGATTATAACGTTGTAATAATTATTGATTTTGAATAGAAAGAAAATAACTTCATTACATCCTCCAACAATGTTCATCCACCATAGTTTATATACATTATAACCAAATAAAATAGTTAAATATGATAATAAATACTATGAAAATGATCTATTACTACCCATATAGATGTAATTTACATGAGACATCTTAACCCATACTACACTTGGAATTTATAAAAGGGTATATGGAGAAGTTATCCATCCATTCCATCACCAAACTAGAAATTGTGTAAACCACTTGGAACACAAAACAAATAGTGGTAAAATAATTTATTTAACTCTTGTGGTTGTGCATAATAAATCATAAGAGAACACAATATATTTCATATCTACACATAATCTCAATACAATTATTTATACTAAAAAGAAACTTTTAAACACATAATTTTTACCAGGCTACTTCTACTATAGATAACATGCCTCACTAATACTATACAATAATCTATCCCCCCATTATAAATAATAAAACCAAAAAATCATCAATAAAATCCTATTTAATACAATATTTTTTTTATTTATAAAATTTATATTATACCAATATTAATATTTCACCTCACATTTCAATATTAAATATTAATTTATTTATTATCCACCATAAAAAAGTATATCATCTATCAATAATTAATTTCAATAATTATTAGTTCTTTTAAAACCCATTGTTTATTCCATTCCATAATACTACTCATTATCATATTCATTATTACATACCATATTCCAAACAACTAGCCATTTATATCACATCAATAAATCATATGAACCCATAACCATAACAACTTCTGAATGATATAATATCAATTTCCACCACCCAATCCAAAACTGATAACTACAAAATCTGTTTACCTTTTTCTGTATTAACCATACATAGTCACCCAGCAAAATTACATTACATCACTATTAAATTTTCAACCACTAGAGCCTCAAAAAAATCCCTGATTATAACCATAATAAAAAATACAAATACCATATCAATAAATAAAACAAAAAACACATACCAATATTAGACATCATGAAATTTCAATAACATGATACTTTAATAATTACCCTTTTAAAATATTCTTTCAACTTAATGTAGCATCATCTTCCTTATCATTATCACCATAAAAACCTATTTTACAAAACTGATTCATTATCATAATTAATTGATTAAAATCATTAAATTGTGATCTAATCCCTCCAATAAAATATAATAAGTATAAATTGGAGAAAAATTATTCAATAGTAATTACAACATAATAATTACATGAATGAATATAAATCTCAACTAATCCAAACATTGAACCCTAAATTTAATTAGTCCAGTTATTTTCATCTTATATTGACAAACACCATCCACATAATACTAAATAGAATAAAAGTAATTCCACAACTACCTAAATATCAGAAAAAGATGATTCAAATCACAATCCTAAACTATATCCTCTATAACTAACCTCTTAATAATAGGGAGTATAGAATTATCACCATGATAATAACAACTGTGAAAAAAAGTCAGCATCCATTAATATATTTTCCACCATCAAAACCACAACTGAATATTAGAAAAACATAATAAAAAATGCTTATGTAAACTTATTATGGATGAAAAATTGAGTGAAACCTTGATAATATTGGAAAAACATATATACTATCACAAAGTTAATGATCACTTGAATTAAAGGGAAATAAAAAATCACACACTTTAATAGTTCTCTATAGAAATATCTCCCGATCACTAATGTTGAAGAGAAATAAGGGATTTTACACTAAGATATGAATAATAATGAATTTATATTATAACTATAATTTTAATGTATCATATCATTATGAGTCGAGTTCAAATAAAAATGTGGCTAAACTTAATGAACCTCCAAAAATCCAATTGTGATCTCCACCCTCAATCCAATTTTTCTTGAAATTGTGAAACTCTGATAATTTTATATAGTCATGTAAGGTCATTATGTAATAATAATCACCATACCATGATATTATATTTCCCAAAAATATTGTGTAATATCTTATAGTTTAAGAAGATATTATTCATATGTACTATTTTTTTCCAATTCTTTATCTTACTATAAAAAAATCCCTAGAAATCATAAAATGTGATTCAAGATAAATATTAATATTTTCACTTATAAAAATTGTATATCTCCCACATATTAAATTTTACACTATTATATATTCAATAGTATTAATTTTACATATTAATATTTTTACTATTATATATTCATGAAATTAAAGCTATGTATTGAAGTTTTAACACTTTTTTATTATTGTGAAGACTCTTTCATATTGATTTGATTAAATTACTATATTACATTCTGATACTTTTTATCCTTCATGGAATATGTAATATATTCTAATGATATGTCAAAAATTATTGATTGATAAATAATATTATGTTGATACATAATAAATTATTGAGAGTAATGAAATATTATAATGATTTTTAATAAATTCATGAGTATTATATATAAATATACCCAATACATTAATGAAATGTGAATTCATAATATATTCATAATAATATAATATACTTTCCTTATCAATAAAACAAATCTATAATATATTTTCTCTATGAAATATATTATTAATAAATAAGTTATTTACCAAAAAATAGATATTTAAGAAATTTAATCAATATGTAATGTTACATTCCATTATCATCTTTATATAGAAAGGGTCATCTAGAGATAGATGAAATTTATTATGGTGTACAAACACACCTAAATTCATAACTTTCCCCACCATACTAAAATATCACTTTTAATATAACATCCCTTACACAAAAATTCTACTAAAATATCTAATGCTCAAAAGTTTAAAAGTAATGGTCATTGAATTTTCATCAAATATAATCATGAATATGAAAGAAGTTTGAAATTGATTACAATGGAATCACCCTTATAGAAATGACAAGTAATTAAATTAAATAGACATGGATGGATAGGAAAAATTAATATCCCTTGTATAATTATTAGGTATTTAATAAATTTGAGAAGAAAAATAATGAAATAGTATTCTAGAAGAGTGAGATGTGAAATAAATAACATGAAAAAAACTTATTCTTAAGAGAAATAAATAAAAATTAATATTGAAAATTTTACAAATGGTTTCATTTAAAAAATTACCTAGTGATAATGAAATACATGTTAGAGTGTGATTACAGAATAGATACAAAAATCAACGAGGTTTGTAAATTTAATTAATTATATATTTTCGAAAATCTAATAATTAAATTAAGCTATAATAATTGATATAGCCATAAATAAATATCAACATCCAATGTAATACAAATATCGGTTAGAATCCCCCTCTTAATTATTGTGATTTCATTACTATTTTATGATTGATGGAGGAAATTCATCCAGGAGAATAATGTAAATTGTGTAAATAATATTTAATAAATAATAAATAGAAAAGGGGATGGTATAATCTATGAGGAATTTATAATTTTAAGAATACATTATATTTATACATGTTTTAAGAACATGTATTATAACATACTTGAAATTTATATTGAGAAGGAATAATAATATAAATTATAGAAGACATGTATAAAAAAATTATTTCATGAATTCTATAACATATACTTGAATGTTACATTAATTAAAATTATTTAGTGTAAATTCCCATTATTATATGAATTTATTATATCCTTACCTAATTTGATATTATAAAAAAAATATATTGAAGGTTCAGTTTCACCTAATAATTTTTGACGGATTCTGGTGATTGTAACACCCCAAGCTTCCACGGTATGTTTCCTTTGGAATAATGCAATGGCGTGCATTGTACGCAACTTCGAGATTTTAACACACAATAACCAATCAAACTAGCCGTTATGAATAGTAATACCTACTTTTTGAAATTTTATAAATTCTCTCTCTCAAAATTGACTTCATTTTTGGATTCGGAATATCGAAATTATCCTAGGGTGAAATTTTGGTACTTTTCGGATAACTTTCATATTTTGATGAATAGTGAAAATTACTAAATTTTAATTAAAAACAACTATTTTAATAAAAATAATTAATAGTGATAAAATATGAATTTGAGTGGTTTTAAAGTATATTTAGAATATATTTTTACCATTTAATACAATGTGGGCCATTGAACATAATTTCACATTTAAACCAGACATAAACAAGTGCCAATCTTTTGATAGTTATTATCTCTTAAAAACACGTTTTTTGTTTTAACAACGAGAATTAATTTTAAATTAATTTTTGCCACTTCTGTGTTTTGAATTTGGAAAAATGGATTCCATATTTGGAATCAGGATGTTCAAATTGTGTAAATAGGTAAATTTTATTTTTAGACATTTTGGATAATTACTTCGTTGAATATTTAATTTACCATGGTTAAAGGGTAAATCCGATAAACAAGGGTTAAAAAATAATATTATAATAATACTAAATTACCCTAAAACATGTCTTAAACCTATTTTTTGATACAGGGTCGACCATGGGAATCTTTGGGTCTATTTTGGGACTCGATGGATGCACTTGTAAGTGATAATGACACTTTATTTTAATTAAGTTAAAATTAATACAAAAATGACACAAGCATATATCTTTTAGAAAAACAATTGTTACATAGGGTTATATATGTTGGATATTAGACTATAAATATTCATTAGAAATATAAAAATATTTCCTACATAATTATATTTTATTTATAATTTTTAGAAATTAAATAAGTTAATTTATTTATGACACAATGGTGATGCAGTAATTACCATAATAGTGAACAATTAGAATAATTGATATTATAAATACCCAAATAAATATAATTTATACTTTTATTGAATTAAACTAATTTTCTAGGATAACATGACAGATTAGGATTTATTTAATTAACTTTTTTCTAAGTAATCATTCTGTTATGTGTTTCACAAAAATCAATTATTGAATAGTGCCAAAATTCACATAAAAGAGTTTTTAAAACAAATATTATATTATTAATTGATATTAAATTCCTAAAAAATCTAAGGTTCGGCCAAGAGACTTATATAATGATAGTTATATCATTAATGGACCACTTGGTGGTCTCTTGGATGTATATAGTAAGTTTATTAACTATATAAGATAAAAATACAAAGTGACATGGTAAATGTCAAACTAATTAACTAAGAGTTAAAACTAAAAGATAAGGTTAATATAGTGACCAAAACCTGTATAAATTCTATTGTATGAATGTTTTTAGACCTATCCCCACCTTAACCTGTGAATAATAAACTTTGGAGCCTTTAGAAACCAAATATGAATTTATTATAAATTAATATTTCTAGCTTTTCCAAAGGTGCCCCTCACCCCTCTTATAAAAGGGAACTCCTCCTTCTCATTTCGTCACACCTTCAAAGCCTTTGGGTTCGGCCAAAACCTGCCCAAATACCCTCTCAACTTCCCTAACTACAACCTAGAGGCCTTAGTTTGATCAGAAAGCCAACCTAAGGAGCCCTTTTGATCAAATCAAAAGGAAGAACCCGAAGAAGAGGTAATGTTTTCACCACCCCTTTTCAAGATCCTTTCTTCTTCCACATCTTCTTTATTTTTTATTACCATTATAAAATAATAACTCCAGTATCATATATATACTGTGATGTTATTATAAATATGGTACAACCATATTTATTATTCTATCCATCTTTTGAATAACATGTCACCATACGTGCGTACGTACGGCTTACCGTCTCCACGTCGTGGTGTAATTGTTATTCAATATGTTATTATTTGGATGGGTATAATAATGATGTGTAACTCATGTAAATAATAAATATAACATGATAATGATTCTGTATATATGATATACCATCCAATTATATATTATTTTAATATCAAAAGAATGATATTGTCGCTCGTGCGTACGTACGGACTACCGTCTCCACGAACGCAATGAGATTCATTCTCTATCATATCCATTCAAGTATAATTATAATTTGATGATTTAAAAATAGTATCTAAGGACTTGATATCATTCTGGATATGAATAATATACATCCCATTAATAACGAATATGGCTCAGATAACAAAGAATATAAAGTAAAATGAACCTGTTAACACCCGAAATGACGATAATTCTAAGATATTATTAACAAATCAATGTTAAAAGATCATATATGATATCATATTAAAGTAAATTATTCTTGTATAATTCAATAAAAGTTATTTCACAATTATACAGGAGGTTAACCGACCGTCTACCAAGGGAAAAGTACAAAGTAAGGGGTTTCTTATCTCACTCTTAATTTCATGAGAATTCCATTGTTCACCACTTATTTATTGCATGTGGTGTATGTGTACTGCCCATGATTGTATTAATTGTGTAATATACTTTAATTTATGGGTATTTACATCATCATTGTATGATCCTTCTTTCATGGGTGCATGTTTCATAAGTTACCAAATCGATAAGGGAATTTGAAATTTCAATTTCCACTCATTTGGCTTTACGCATATTTCATTGATTATATTACTCCAAGATTATGTGTGGAATCACTATTCATTTGATTATGTCATAATTTACACTCCCCTTCTTTTGGATATACTATTGATACACATAATCACTCCATTGATAATTTCTCAAGACATCGATATAAATTTGATAAGATTAATTTTAACTCATTCTCCATTTGTTGAGTTAAACATCCAATTCATTGGTGTTTTTTTTACAAGATTATGTGTGAATGTCCTTTGATTGTTTTACACTAAATATCCAATCATATTTAGTGTATGTATATTTTTCACACATAACTATGTCGTTGATTTATCCTTAATCTTAGGATACGGCCTTTATGAGAGATTTCATTTCAATTTACATTCTATTGAGACTTCTTTGCTGTTATACACCAAGTCACTTTTATGTGGTGTATATAATGTACTTTGACATAGTATATCATGATTTCATTTATTCTCATGATATTACAAAATTTTGATTACCTCAATTATTTGTATTCAAGTGTCTCTCTTTTGGTTAGAAACTCTAACTAAAATACCATTTTTAAATGTTTTAAAGACTTATTCTTCTAAATCTTTTTCATTAATGTCCATGTTTTAAAAATGGTTTAAAGGATTTATTTATATGGACATTAAAGTTTTAAAATTAAAACTCCTTTTAAAAGATTCAAAGTTGTATGGGACACTTTGATTCAAAAATCTATTTTTAAATGGCTTCTTGAAAAATTGTGTGACTTTTAAATGATTTCAAGAAAAAGGGGGATATTTCTCTCAAATAGTTTTGATGATTATTTTCATCTATGTCAACATCCTTCATTATTCTTGATTGAGGTTAATGTGATACAATACAATCTTCCATATTGTATTGAATGAGTTATGTTTAACTGTGGATGTGCTATTTTTATACCATTCATGGTTTGTTGTTAAAGTATTGACATTTCGTATGCTAGTTTTAATACGAATGTTTATGTTATGTTTAAACCTGTTCATATGAGGAATTCATTGGACTTAATAAGTGACGGGTGGAGCCCGCTATAGCTCCTCGATGCATCGGTAGGTCTCATGAGACAAACTAGTGTCTTGGCACAAGGCCTTGGAAAAATCTTATTTGTAGTCTTGGCACGAGGCCTTGACTATGTGGTTATGATAGTCTGGAATTATGCATTCCATCATTATGAAAGTGGTTATTGATATTGCATGGGATTTTTCGACTAGTAGAATATCCATGTGAGTAAGTAAATGACATTATTTTATTTTATCTTTTCCATTTTATGCTGAAGTTCAAGTTTAAAAGGCTTTTGTTTTAGTTATAAACTGCCTTAAGTGTTTATTCTTATCTATGAAAGCTTCTGCTATAATGTTATCCTTACTGAGCATTTGAGCTCACCCCTTTTAATGTTTTATTTTTTCCAGGATTATGAAGAAGTAATTTATGGATGACCTGCAGGGATAGTATGAGGGGATATGAAGACAAGATGTTTTTTTTATGATGTAATGTAAAACTTTATGGATGTATCTAGTTATTCCAAGGCTACTAAACTAATTGGTCTTTAGAGACTTGATCTTTCTTGTGATCATGCCAATGTTATTTAATAATGCACCGACTCTGGGTAACTGGGGTCGGGGCGTTACAGTTGGTATCAGAGGAAGTTTAGTACAAACCTTGGAAGCTAGATTTAGATAAAATCTGATTAGAGCACGTAGACCTAAGATGAACTTTGAGGATTAGTATAGAAGAACTTCCTAGAATTTTGGTATTGTAGAGATTTTGTGAGTTTTCCGAGAAATACATCCCTGTCTGGATATGAGCAGGTAGGCGGCCCTGGCACAGATGTACCTAGGGGTAAAACCCGAAAACACCGCTTTGAGCTAGACTCTAACGGGAACTAGTGCACGACAATGGGCCTTGCTGCACTCTTGGTTACGACACTCTCGGGGGATATGCTTAGGATAATTTACATTTTCTTTACAAACCGATTTAAGTAATATATATATAAGATGAGAGTAAATGACCTTGGTTAATCCTAATTTGTTTCAAATTGAGAATATGGTGACATTTTAATCTCTTAATGATTTTACGACTACTGTTACTCACACAATTCTTTCTGGTTTTATTCAATGGCTGGATTCCAAGGAAGTCATAGTGACTTTGAGAATGATGTACAAGGTGGAAACGGTGGTGGCAATGAGCAACAAAATGGAATGTTGATAGGCATAAAAGATATCGTCTTTATGCCAAATCAGTTTTCCAAAAATATGATCAACAACATATATATTAACCAACTACCAGACTCAACAAGGAAGAGAAAGGTGATGAATGATAAGAGCTCCAGAAATGGAGACCATGGAGAAAAGAACCCTCAATTTTCATCATGCAGGAAATGTGGAAAGAGACACCCAGGAAAGTGTCTCAATGGGACAATGAAATGCTTTACATGCGGGAAGGAAAGACATAAAGTGAAGAATTGCCAACGAAAAATGAAGAGTACTATGGAAGAAGATAAAAATGGTCCCAAGAGTCCATTTACAGTCATTTGTCGTAAATGTAGGGGACCTGGCCATTACCCGAGTGAATGTCATATTCTATAGGATATTTTCTTGGTCAAAGAAGTAGCTATGTGGAAATAAATGGTCAGAGAAATGTTTAAAAAGTATTAGCGCTCCTTGTTGATGGGTTTACTTTGGAATAATTTTCTCTTGTATTTGTAACCCCAATGTTTGCCATGTGAGAATGATATTTGAGGAATAATTGTCTCTTATCTTGTGGATATAAGTATAAATAACCATTTGGTTTTATATGATCATTGGGGTTTGAGAAAATTATAAGTTATTATAATCTGGGATGAAAATGCAGGGTATGATATAACATTTGTGGTTAAATTATGTTATTTTTAGGAATTTATCTCATTTTGGTAATATTATAAAATATAGTTTTTGAAAAAGGACAACACGTAGACCGTGTGACAACCTGTCACGTCAGACAAAGCTGTGGGAATCGAACCCACAACCAAAGTGCGATTGGCATTTATCACCTACCACTGGACTAAGTGAAGACCCTGGTTAGTGTGACTATTTTCTTTAGTTAAATGATTTTATTGATCAATAATATGTTGATTTCGGTTCTTATGTCTTATCAAATGAATACCCTTAGTATAGGAAAATGATTTGGTGATTAAGTGATAAATGTTATTTTAGAAGACGTTCACTTTGTTGGGAACACTATATGACCAAGGAAAATAGAATACTATGGGATGTCATTAGAGGAGTAATGGTGGATTTTTATCTATGTTTTTATTGTAGATCTATAGTGATTTGGGTTATTTATGGAAATGATTAACCTATGATAAAGAATATGTGATTAGGTTAATTACTTTTATGTATGTGACTTTAAGAGTAGATGATGTCATTTGGAGATACAATTTAACATGGAAGACAACATTCTTATAAGTTTTGGGTTTCAATATTAGTTTGTATTATATTGAAGGATTTTAAGGAAAATTTATTATTGAATGGTATTTATTTAACTTTGGGGTATTGTTGGTTTAATTTTATAAATTAAGATTAGTATTTTTTTTTCTAATGGAATATACATGTGGGGGATCATCAGATTTTATACTAACCATTTTGGGTTTGATTAATCTCTAAAGACAAGTTAAATATATAGTTTAGCCTACATGGATCATGTATTTCTATAGAAGTTTATTCTAGCTCTTTTATTGTAACCAACTCTTCTTGAATACTCATTGTTCAAAAAAATAAGTTAGTGGTAAAAAGTTATTAAATAATGAAACTCTACTTAAAAATTATGTATATCTCTTTATGTTCTTAGTCAATATCATAAATTAATTCCTCGTCCTTATGTAATGTAACTTAAAACAAAAAAAATGTTGTCCGTTTAATTTCCTACTAGGAGACTAATGGTTGTTTGTCCCAACACAAGTTTGTGGTTTTCTTATTGTTAACTTTCTCCTGATCATGATTTCTATCCCTCTCCATCAGAACTTGACACTTAGTTTATCATCCATATCCATGTTTTCCTACATGGAATCTGAGTATGGGTTATATTGGATGACCTTTATACCTCTCTTTCTTTCTTTTAAAGTGATAGTTTTATTGACTCTTTTTCCGATGTGGGACTTTCCATTATATTCCCAAGCACAATTTTAAAAATTTCGAGGATGCAATTTATTAAAGTAGGGGAGAATGTAACACCCCAAGCTTCCACGGTATGTTTCCTTTCGAATAATGCAATGGCGTGCATTGTACGCAACTTCGATATTTTAACACACCATAACCAATCAAACTAGCCGTTATGAATAGTAATACCTACTTTTTAAAATTTTATAAATTTAATCTCTCCAAATGGACTTAATTTTTGGATTCGGAATATCGAAATTATCCTAGGGTGAAATTTTGGTACTTTTTGGATAACTTTCATATTTTAAGGAATAGTGAAAATTACTAAATTTTAATTAAAAACAACTATTTTAATAAAAATAATTAATAGTGATAAATTATGAATTTGAGTGGTTTTAAAGTATATTTAGAATATATTTTTACCATGTAATACAATTTGGGTCATTGAACATAATTTCACATTTAAACCAGACATAAACAAGTGCCAATCTTTTGATAGTTATTATCTCTTAAAAACACGCTTTTTGTTTTAACAACGAGAATTAATTTTAAATTAATTTCTGACACTTCTGTATTTTGAATTTGGAAAAATGTATTCCATATTTTGAATCAGGATGTTCAAATTGTGTAAATAGGTGTCTTTTATTTTTAGATATTTTGGATAATTACTTCGGTA
Source organism: Viscum album (assembly GCA_963277665.1). NCBI lineage: Eukaryota > Viridiplantae > Streptophyta > Magnoliopsida > Santalales > Viscaceae > Viscum > Viscum album. Next base: position 2,116,732,955 of record OY728147.1, read on the forward strand.
AATATTTTATTTACCATGGTAAAAGGGTAAATCCGGTAAACAAGGGTTAAAAAATAATATTATAATAATACTAAATTACCCTAAAACATGTCTTAAACCTATTTTTTGATACAGGGTCTACCATGGGCATCTTTGGGTCGATTTTGGGTCCCCATGGATCCACTTGTAAGTGATAATGCCACTATTTTAATTAAGTTAAAATAAATACAAAAATGACACAAGCATATATCTTTTAGAAAAACAATTGTTAAATAGGGTTATATATGTTGGATTTTAGACTATAAATATTCATTAGAAAGATAAAAAGAGTTAATACATAATTATAGTTTATTTATAATTTTTATACATTAAATAAGTTAATTTATTTATGACACAATGGTGATGCAGTAATTACCATAATAGTGAAAAATTAGAATAATTGATATTATAAATACACAAATAAATATTATTTGATACTTTTATTGTATTAAACTAATTTTATAGGATAACAAGACATGTTATTATTTATTTAATTAACTTTTTTCTAAGTAATCATTTTGTTATGTGTTTCACAAAAATCAACTATTGAATAGTGTCAAAATTGACATAAAATAGTTTTTAAAAAAAAATATTATATTATTAATTGATATTAAATTCCTAAAAATCTAAGGCTCGGCCAAGAGACTTATATCATGATATTTATATCATTAATGGACCACTTGGGGGTATCTTGGATGTATATAGTAAGTTTATTAACTATATAATATAAAAATACAAAGTGACATGGTAAATGTCAAACTAATTAACTAAGAGTTAAAACTAAAAGATAAGGTTAATATAGTGACCCAAACCTATCTAAATTATATTGTATGAATGGTTTTAGACCTATCCCCACCTTAAAATTTGAATAATCAACTTTGGAGCCATTACAAACCGAATATAAATTTATTATAAATTAATATTTCTAGCTTTTCCAATGGGGCTCCTCACCCCTCTTATAAAAGGGCACTCCTCCTTCTCATTTATTCACATCTTCAAAGCCTTTTGGTTCGGCCAAACCCTGCCAACTTACTCTCTCAACTTCCCTCAATACAACCTAGATGCCTTAGTTTGATCAGAAAGCCAACCAAAGGAGCCCTTTTGATCAAATCAAAAGGAAGAACGCGAAGAAGAGGAAATGTTTTCACCACCCCTTTTCAAGATCCTTTCTTCTTCCACTTCTTCTTTCTTTTTTATTACCATTATAAAATAATAACTCCAGTATCATATATATAATGTGATGTTATTATAAATATGTTACAACCATATTCATTATTCTATCCATCCTTTGAATAACATGTCACCATACGTGTGTACGTACGGCTTACCGTCTCCACGTCATGGTGTAATTGTTATTCAATATGTTATTATTTGGATGGGTATAATAATGATGTGTAACTCATTTAAATAATAAATATAACATTATAATGAATCTGTATATATGATATAACATCCAATTATATATTATTTTAATATCAAAAGAATGATATTGTCGCTCGTGCGTACGTACGGACTACCGTCTCCATGAACGCAATGAGATTCATTCTCCATCATATCCATTCAAGTATAATTATAATTTGATGATTTAAAAATAGTATCTAAGGACTTGATATCATTCTGTATATTAATAATATACATCCCATTAATAACTAATATGGCTCACATAACAATGAATATAAAGTAAAATGAACCCGTTAACACCCGAAATGACGATAATTCTAAGATATTATTAACAAATCAATGTTAAAAGATCATATATGATATCATATTAAAGTAAATGATTCTTGTATAATTCAATAACAATTATTTCTCCATTATACAGGAGTTTAACCTACCGTCGACCAAGCAAAAAGTACAAAGTAAGGGGTTTCTTATCTCACTCTTAATTTCGTGAGAATTCCATTGTTCACCACTTATTTATTGCATGTGGTGTTTGTGTACTGCCCATGATTGTATTCATTGTGTAATATACTTTAATTAATGGGTATTTACATCATCATTGTATGATCCTTCTTTCATGGGTGCATGTTTCATAAGTTACCAAATCGATAATGGAATTTGAAATTTCAATTTCCACTCATTTGGCTTTACGCATATTTCATTGATTATATTACTCCAAGATTATGTGTGGAATCACTATTCATTTGATTATGTAATTATTTCCACTCCCCTTCCTGTGGATATACTATTGATACACATAATCACTCCATTGATAATTTCTCAAGTCATCGATATGAATTTGATAAGAGTAATTTTAACTCATTCTCCATTTGTTGAGTTAAACATCTAATTAATTGGTGTTGTTTTTACAAGATTATGTGTGAATGCCATTTGATTTTTTTACACTAAATATCCAATAATATTTAGTGTATGTATATTTGTCACACATAACTATGTCGTTGATTTATCCTTAATCTAAGGATACGGCCTTTATGAGATATTTCATCTCAATTTACATTCTATTGAGACTTCTTTGTTGTTATACACCAAATCACTTTTATGTGGTGTATATAATGTACTTTGACATAGTATATCATGAATTCCTTTATTCTCATGATATTAAAAAAATTTGATTACCTCAATTATTTGTATTCAAGTGTCTCTCTTTTGGTTAGAAACTCTAACTAAAATACCATTTTTAAATGTTTTAAAGACTTATTCTTCTAAATCTTTCTCATTAATGTCCATGTTTTAAAAATGGTTTTAAGGATTTATTTATATGTACATTAAAGTTTTAAAATTAAAACTCCTTTTAAAAGATTCAAAGTGGTATGGGACACTTTGATTCAAAAATCTATTTTTAAATGGCTTCTTGAAAAATAGTGTGACTTTTAAATGATTTCAAGAAAAAGGTGGATATTTCTCTCAAATAGTTTTGATGATTATTTTCATCTATGTCAACATCCTTCATTATTCTTGATTGAGGTTAATGTGATACAATACAATCTTCTATATTGTATCGAATGAGTTATGTTTGACTGTGGATGTGCTATTTTTATACCATTCATGGTTTGTGGTTAAATTATTGACATTTCGTATGCTAGTTTTAATACGAATGATTATGTTATGTTTAAACCTGTTCATATGAGGAATGCATTGGACTTAATAAGTGACGGGTGGAGCCTGCTATAGCTCCACGATGCATCGTTAGGTCTCATGAGACAAACTAGTGTCTTGGCACAAGGCCTTGGCAAAATCATATTTGTAGTCTTGGCACGAGGCCTTGACTGTGTGGTTATGATAGTCTGGCATTATGCATTCCATCATTATGAAAGTGGTTATTGAAATTTCATGGGATTGTTCGACTAGTAGAATATCCATGTCAGTAAGTAAATGACATTATTTTATTTTATCTTTTCCATTTTATTCTGAAGTTCAAGTTTAAAAACGCTTTTGTTTTAGTTATAAACTGCCTTAAGTTTTTATTCTTATCTATGAAAGCTTCTGCAATAATGTTATCCTTACTGAGCATTTGAGCTCACCCCTTTCAATGTTTTATTTTTCCCAGGATTACGAAGAAGTAATTTATGAATGACCTGTAGGGATAGTATGAGGGGATATGAAGACAAGATGTTTTTTTATGATGTAATGTAAAACTTTATGGATGTATCTAGTTATTACAAGGCTACTAAACTAATCGGTCTTTAGAGACTTGATCTTTCATGTGATCATGCCAATGTTATGTAATAATGCACCGACTCTGGGTAACTGGGGTCGAGGCGTTACAGTTGGTATCAGAGGATGTTTAGTACAAACCTTGGAAGCTAGATTTAGATAAACTCTGATTAGAGCACGTAGACCTAAGATGAACTTTGAGGATTAGTATAGAATAACTTCCTAGAATTTTGGTATTGTAGAGAATTTGTGAGTTTTCTGAGCAATACATCCCCGTCTGGATACGAGAAGGTAGAGGCGGCCCTGGCACAGATGTACCTAGGGGTAAAACCCGAAAACACCGCTTTGAGCTAGACTCGAACGGGAACTAGTGCACGACAACGGGCCTTGCTGCACTCTTGGTTACAACACTCCCGGGGGATATGCTTAGGATAATTTACATTTTCTTTACAAACTAATTTAAGTAATATATATATATATATATAAGATGGGAGTAAATGACCTTGGTTAATCCTAATATGTTTCAAATTGAGAATATGGTGACATTTTAATCTCTAAATGATTTTACGACTACTGTTACTCACACAATACTTTCTGGTTTTAGTCAATGGTTGGATTCCAAGGAAGTCATAGTGACTTTGAGAATGATGTACAAGGTGGGAACGGTGGTGGAAATGAGCAAAAAAATGGAATGTTGATAGGCGTAAAAGATATCGTCTTTATTCCAAATCAGTTTTCCAAAAATATGATCAACAACATATATATTAAACAACTCCCAGACTCAACAAAGAAGAGAAAGGTGATGAATGATAAGAGCTCCAGCAATGGAGACCACGGAGAAAAGAACCCTCAATTTTCATCATGCAGGAAATGTGGAAGGAGACACCCAGGAAAGTGTCTTAATGGGACAACGAAATGCTTTACATATAGGAAGGAAAGACATAAAGTGAAGAATTGCCGAAGAAAAATGAAGAGTACTATGGAAGAAGATAAAAATGGTCCCAAGAGTCCATTTACAGTTATTTATCGTAAATGTAGGGGACCTGGCCATTACCCGAGTGAATTTCCTATTCTATAGGATATTTTCTTGGTCAAAGAAGAAGCTATGTGGAAATAAATGGTTGGAGAAATGTTTAAAAAGTATTAGCGCTCCTTGATGATGGGTTTCCTTTGGAATAATTTTCTCCTATATTTGTAACCACATAGTTTTCCATGTGAGAATGATATTTGAGGAAGAATTGTCTCTTATCTTGTGGATATAGGAATAAATAACCATTTGGTTTTATATGATCATTGGGGTTTGAGAAAATTATAAGTTATTATAATTTGGGATGAAAATTCATGGTATGATATAACATTTGTGATTAAATTATGTTATTTTGAGGAATTTATCTCATTTTGGTAATATTATAAAATATAGTTTTTGAAAAAGTACAATACGTAGACCGTGTGACCACCCGTCGCGTCGGACAAAGATGTGGGAATTGAACCCACAACCAAAGTGCGATTGGGATTTATTACCTACCACTGGACTAAGTGAAGTCCCTGGTTAGTGTGACTATTTTCTTTAGTTAAATGATTTTATTGATCAATAATATGTTGATTTGGGTTCTTATGTCTTATCAAATGAATACCCTTAGTATAGGAAAATTATTTGGTGATTAAGTGATAAATGTTATTTTACAAGATGTTCACCTTGTTGGGAACACTATTTGTCCAAGGAAAATAGAATACTATGGGATGTCATTAGAGGAGTAATGGTGGATTTTTATCTATGTTTTTATTGTGGATCTATAGTTATTTGGGTTATTTATGGAAATTATTAACCTATGATAAAGAATATGTGATTAGGTTAATTACTTTTAAGTATGTGACTTTTAGATTAGATGATGTCATTTGGAGATACAATTTAACGTGGAAGAAAACATTCTTATAAGTTTTGGGTTTCAATATTATTTTGTATTATATTGAAGGATTTTAAGGAAATTTTATTATTGAATGGTATTTATTTAACTTTGGGGTATTGTTGGTTTAATTTTATAAATTAAGATTAGTATTTTTTTTCTCTAATGGAATATACATTTGGGGGATCATCAGATTTAATACTAACCATTTTGGTTTTGATTAATCTCTAAAGACAAGTTAAATATATAGTTTATCCTACATGGATCATGTATTTCTATAGAAGTTTATTCTATCTTTTTTATTGTGACAAACTCTTCTTGAATACTCATTGTTCAAAAAAAATAAGTTAGTGGTAAAAAGTTATTAAATAATTAAACTCTACTTAAAAATTATGTATATCTCTTTATGTTCTTAGTAAATATCATAAATTAATTCCTCGTCCTTATGTAATGTAACTTAAAACAAAAAAAAATTAGTCCGTTTACTTTCCTACTAGGAGACTAATGGCCGTTTGTCCCAACACAAGTTTGTGGTTTTCTTATTGTTAACTTTCTCCTGATAATGATTTCTATCCCTCTCCATCAGAACTTGACACTTATTTTATCATCCATATCCATGTTTTCCTACATGGAATCCGAGTATGGGTTATCTTGGATGGCCTTTATACCTCTCTTTCTTTCTTTTAAAGTGATAGTTTTATTGACTCTTTTTCTGATGTGGGACTTTCCATTATATTCCCAAGCACAATTTTAAAAATTGCGAGGATGAAATTTATTGAAGGAGGGGAGAATGTAACACCCCAAGCTTCCACGGCACGTTTCCTTTCGAATAATGCAATGGCGTTCATTATACGCAACTTTGAGATTTTAACACCCCATAACCAATCAAACTAGCCGTTATGAATAGTAATACCTACTTTTTGAAATTTTATAAATTCTATCTCTAAAAATGGACTTCATTTTTGGATTCGGAATATCGAAATTATCCTAAGGTGAAATTTTGGTACTTTTCGGATAACTTTCATATTTTGATGAATAGTGAAAATTACTAAATTTTAATTAAAAACAACTATTTTAATAAAAATAATTAACAGTGATAAATTATTAATTTGAGTGGTTTTAAAGTATATTTAGAATATATTTTTACCATGTAATACAATTTGGGTCATTGAACACAATTTCACATTTAAACCAGACATAAACAAATGTCAATCTTTTGATAGTTATTATCTCTTAAAAACACGCTTTTTGTTTTAACAACGAAAATTAATTTTAAATTAATTTCTGCCACTTCTGTGTTTTGAATTTGGAAAAATGGATTCCATATTTGGAATCAGGATGTTAAAATTGTGTAAATAGGTAACTTTTATTTTTAGACATTTTGGATAATTACTTCGGTAAATATTTTATTTATCATGGTTAAAGGGTAAATCCGGTAAACAAGGGTTAAAAACTATTATTATAATAATAATAAATTACCCTAAAACGTGTCTTAAACCTATTGGTTGATACAGGGTCGACCATGGGAATATTTGGGTCGATTTTGGGACCCCATGGATCCACTTGTAAGTGATAATGACACTTTATTTTAATTAAGTTAAAATAAATACAAAAATGACACAAGCATATATCTTTTAGAAAAACAATTGTTAAATAGGATTATATATGTCATATTTTAGACTATAAATATTCATTATAAAGATAAAAAAGATTTCCTACATAATTATATTTTATTTATAATTTTTAGACATTAAATAAGTTAATTTATTTATGACACAATGGTGATGCAGTAATTACCATAATAGTGAAAAATTTGAATAATTGATATTATAAATACACAAATAAATATAATTTGATACTTTTATTGAATTAAACTAATTTTATAGGATAACATGACATATTATTATTGATTTAATTAACTTTTTTCTAAGTAATAATTCTTTTATGTGTTTCACAAAAATCAACTATTGAATAGTGTCAAAATTGACATAAAAGAGTTTTTAAAACAAATATTATATTATTAACTGATATTAAATTCCTAAAAATATAAGGTTTGGAAAATAGACTTATATAATGATAGGTATATCATTAATGGACCACTTGGGGGTCTCTTGGATGTATATAGTAATTTTATTAACTATATAATATAAAAATACAAAGTGACATGGTAAAAGTCAAACTAATTAAATAAGAGTTAAAACTAAAAGATAAGGTTAATATAGTGACTCAAACATGTCTAAATACTATTGTATGAATGGTTTTCGACCTATCCCCACCTTAACCTTTGAATAATCAACTTTGTAGCCATTATAAACCAAATATAAATTTATTATAAAATAATATTTCTAGCTTTTCCAAAGGTGCCCCTCACCCCTCTTATAAAAGGGCACTCCTCCTTATCATTTCTTCACACCTTCAAAGCCTTTTTGTTCGGCCAAAACCTGCCCCAATACTCTATCAACTTTCCTCACTACAACCTAGAGGCCTTAGTATGATCATAAATTCAACCTATGGAGCCCTTTTGATAAAATTAAAAGGAAGAACCCGAAGAAGAGGTAATGTTTTCACCACCCCTTTTCAAGATCCTTTCTTCTTCCACTTCTTCTTTATTTTTTATTAACATTATAAAATAATAACTCCAGAATCATATATATACTGTGATGTTATTATAAATATGGTACAACCATATTCATTATTCTATCCATCCTTTGAATAACATGTCACCATACGTGCGTACGTACGGCTTACCGTCTCCACGTCGTGGTGTAATTGTTATTCAATATGTTATTATTTGGATGGGTATAATAATGATATGTAACTAATTTAATAATAAATATAACATGATAATGATTCTGTATATATGATATACCATCCAATTATATATTATTTTAATATAAAAAGAATGATATTGTCGCTCGTGCGTACGTACGGACTACCGTCTCCATGAACGCAATGAGATTCATTCTCCATCATATCCATTCAAGTATAATTATAATTTGATGATTTCAAAATAGTATCTAAGGACTTGATATCATTCTAGATATGAATAATATACTTCCCATTAATAACGAATATGGCTCACATAACAAAGAATATAAAGTAAAATGAACTCGTTAACACCCGAAATGATGATAATTCTAAGATATTATTAACAAATCAATGTCAAAAGATCATATATGATATCATATTAAAGTAAATTATTCTTGTATAATTCAATAACAATTATTTAACCATTATACAGGAGGTCACCCTACCGTCGACCAAGGAAAAAGTACAAAGTAAGGGGTTTCTTATCTCACTCTTAATTTCGTGAGAATTCCATTGTTCACCACTTATTTATTGCATGTGGTGTATGTGTACTACCCATGATTGTATTAATTGTGTAATATACTTTAATTTATGGGTATCTAAATCATCATTGTATGATCCTTATTTCATGGTTGCATGTTTCATAAGTTACCAAACCGATAAGGGAATTTGAAATTTCAATTTCCACTCATTTGGCTTTACGCATATTTCATTGATCATATTACTCCAAGATTATGTGTGGAATCACTATTCATTTGATTATGTCATAATTTCCACTCCCCTTCTTGTGGATATAATATTGATACACATAATCACTCCATTGATAATTTCTCAAGTCATCGATATGAATTTGATAAGAGTAATTTTAACTCATTCCCCATTTGTTGAGTTAAACATCCAATTCATTGGTGTTGTTTTTACAAGATTATGTGTGAATTTCCTTTGATTGTTTTACACTAAATATCCAATCATATTTAGTGTATGTATATTTGTCACACATAACTATGTCGTTGATTTTTCCTTAATCTAAGGATACGTCCTTTATGAGAGATTTCATCTCAATTTACATTCTATTGAGACTTCTTTGTTGTTATACACCAAATCGCTTTTATGTGGTGTATATAATGTACTTTGACATAGTATATCATGAATTCCTTTATTCTCATGATATTACAAAATTTTGATTACCTAAATTATTTGTATTCAAGTGTCTCCCTTTTGGTTAGAAACTCTAACTAAAATACCATTTTTAAATGTTTTAAAGACTTATTCTTCGAAATATTTCTCATTAATGTCCATGTTTTAAAAATGGTTTTAAGGATTTATTTATATGGACATTAAAGTTTTAAAATTAAAAATCCTTTTAAAATATTCAAAGTTGTATGGGACACTTTGATTCAAAAATCTATTTTTAAATGGCTTCTTGAAAAATTGTGTGACTTTTAAATGATTTCAAGAAAAAGGGGGATATTTCTCTCAAATAGTTTTGATGATTTTTTTAATATATGTCAACATCCTTCATTATTCTTGATTGAGGTTAATGTGATACAATACAATCTTCCATATTGTATCGAATGAGTTATGTCTGACTGTGGATGTGCTATTTTTATACTATTCATGGTTTGTGGTTAAAGTATTGACATTTCGTATGCTAGTTTTAATACGAATGTTTATGTTATGTTTAAACCTACTCATATGAGGAATGAATTGGACTTAATAAGTGACGGGTGGAGCCCGCTATAGCTCCTCGATGCATCGGTAGGTCTCATGAGACAAACTAGTGTCTTGGCACAAGGCCTTGGAAAAATCTTATTTGTAGTCTTGGAACGAGGCCTTGACTATGTGGTTTTGATAGTCTGGCATTATGCATTCCATCATTATGAAAGTGGTTATTGATATTTCATGGGATTTTTTGAATTGTAGAATATCCATGTGAGTTAGTAAATGAAATTATTTAATTTTATCTTTTCCATTTTATGCAGAAGTTCAAGTTCAAAAGGCTTTTGTTTTAGTTATAAACTGCCTTAAGTATTTATGCTTATCTATGAAAGGTTCTGCTATAATTTTATCTTTACTGAGCATTTGAGCTCACCCCTTTCAATGTTTTATTTTTCCCAGGATTATGAAGAAGTAATTTATGAATGACCTGCAGGGATAGTATGAGGGGATATGATGACAAGATGTTTTTTTTATGATTTAATGTAATACTTTATGGATGTATCTAGTTATTCCAAGGCTACTACACTAATCGGTCTTTAGAGACTTGATCTTTCTTGTGATCATGCCAATGTTATGTAATAATGCACCGACTCTGGGTAACTGGGGTCAGGTCGTTATAGTTATTATAAACTAGATAAATAATCTATTGAATCAAATTTAATTTATATTAATTTGTATTGTTGATCTGGAAATGGACTATATAGGATATAGTTTCCCTAATATTTTATTAAATAATAAAAAATGAAAAAATAGGGGAATGAATGTAGTATGATAAAATGACATACCTTCATCCAAGAATAAGGCAATAATTTCTTCATGAATTATAACACAAAAATAAATTTGTATAATTGACCTTATTATCATTTTTTAACTAGTCAAAAAAATTATTAATTATAGAATATTAAATCATAAATTATCACTATACTTTTTTTATTAGTATTACATTGTTGAATTGAAGATCTATAAGGCACAATTCTAGTAGGGTTGGAGTAATCCTTACACAATCTCTAATTTTTAAGACCCTGAGTAAATAATTAACTATTGATGAATTTATTCTTTAAATTCATGAATTAATCATTGAAATAAAATCAATTATCACTAATAGTATTATTTTGGGAATTATTTAACTTTACTAATTTTGTCAATTGATCCTTGTCATCCCAAAATTAGATATATATCATCAATTACAAGTAACTCTTGAAAAGAAATTTATATCTATAATATATTTATGATAACCCATTTCAGGTTTCATATATACATATCTATTCCAAAAATTTATTGAATCACTATAATCCATGAAAATTGGATATGTAGTAATAAGAAACATTGGTTCATGAAATTTTTATCTTCCACGATTTGGATGATCAACCTATTCTGTTAGGGAATAACTATTCAGGATCATTACATTTCCCAGTATACAATACATTTGAGAACCATCAGAATCTCTCACAAACCCAAAAACCCATGTAGAAAATTCTATAATATCAAGAAAACTTACCCCCTCAATATGATATAATATATCTAGACTGTGAATATTAAACCTTCTCACATATAATAATACATTTAGTATCAGGACAATAAGATAAAAAATTAAATCAAAGGTGGAATGTACATTTGAACGAGTACCTTTCTTGCCTTTCAGGATGATAAAGGGTACTAGTAAACAAGAATCATTTTGAAAATGTTCACCACAATATGAAAAAATATATTCTATTCCAATAGTTTGAGAGTCCCCACTACAAATTCTATAAAAATAATCATTCACTTTTTTCCAAAGACTATTAACAAATGAATTACATAGATACTTTTCCCTATTAGTTGAAGAATCACCAACCCAATTTTTCCCACATCCATTATATACATTTTCAATTCTGATTATTAAACCATTATTCATTCATATATCTATATAATCCATCATATAGTTTTATTTTTTGGAATGTTTCCTTAGATAATTTTACTTGTTTTATAGCAACATTTTAAGGACCACCAAACACATTTACATGAATTACATTACCTCTATATAGACCATACAAATACTTTTTATGTTATATCATAGCGCTATCATAACAAAGAGAATCCTTGATTTCTATAAACTTCCTACCCCACTTTTTACCTTTACCCTATCTTAGAGAAAAAAGAGAATAATATCTCGAAACAATAATCCTGCTTTGAGTGCCCAATAGTCTTGAAAATAATAATAAAATTATGTAACTTCTCATTTTGAATCCTATAGTTGATATTATTTTCATTATTATACAACATAACTTGATTGGAAATTAAAAATTGTAGAACAACCTCATATATAATTTTACTATAGTACCCAAAATGGGTAGCCTCTATAGCCCTATCTATTATATTGGGGTCTGTATAGTCCAAACCACATAATGAAATATATTTTGATTCCACAAAATCCAGTTTGGAAAATTAATTCATATCCATGTTCTTAATTTAGTTTTTTAAAGAAAAAATAGATCAAAATGAAATTTCAAATCATTTGTGGAAACTATAAATGTCTTAATCAATATAAAACTACTAACATATTATATTATATTAATGTCCTATAAAAGAAAAAATTTACTAATTATAATGTGTTTTAAATTATTGAGTCACTATAAAATAGAGAAGTTAACTTTAGATCCTCGTGATTCAAAATGATACTTATGATAAATACATCCACATGGAAAATAATATAAAATTTAAAAATTTAAAACCTATCTCTAGTAGAATCATAATTTCAATCACATAAAAAACCACACATAAATGAATGATCACCATAAACTCTCTCTTAGAATGTAAATAATTATTCTTCCAATTATGTTCCTCATTTAATAATATCCATTTCTATGAACCAAGAATATAAACATTCAAATCTAGTTCTTGGAAATCTATTAGAGAAAAATAACACTAGATAAAAGATGAAAGCATGACTCCTTGCGGAAAGACATGATCAAAAAATATTACTAAAAATATAAGAGATATAATTAATTTAAAACAAAAGACCTCTTAATTTTTCATGATAAAAACATATCATATCCATCCATCAGATAATTAATATAGCATGTGATGTTCCCCAATGGATTTTTAGATCCCCATGGTCTCTTACTATTTCCAAGACATATGGGAAAAGAATTTAAAGAATGATTTCAAAAATAATATAACAAAACAAGCATTATAAATTCAATTAAAATTTTAGCATTACTATCCCCTATGTTGAATTTCCATTAAAAATCATATAATAACAAATTAATCTCAAAATATTAATTACATATTATAAAATAGATACAAAAATAAACCTTCATCTCACTATCCAATCACCCTCTATAGTATAACATTATCTTATAGAATACTATCATTATCCATTGAAATAATATTTTACCTCTATATATAGAATGTAAAAAGATACCTAAATAAATATTAAAATAAAAAGGTAGAAAAAAATTAACCATTGACATACCTGATCAAATTATCCATTATTACCCACGTTCATCATAACATCCCAAGTAAATGAAGAATAATATATTTTTATACTTATTAATATTTTTGAATTAAATATTAATTTTACTTTAAAAGGGTTTCTATGTTCGATAGCGTACACGATACGCAACAACGGGTTTCTTTGGAATCTTACATTGCACCCAAATAATATGATATTATTATTTTAAATTGTAGTTAACTCCTAGATGTTGTATTGGCGAGAATGAATGAAACTAAATACAATATGATTATACGTGTTTATTAAATTTATTTAAATTAACCAATAAAAATTTAGATACTTAAAATATGAATGAATCTAATTTTAAGTAGAATTTATATTAAATTGATGATTTACCATCGTTCAATGGAGAACCCTATTTAAATATAGTTTTGGTCACTTTAATACATTCTATATGACTAAATAAAATCCTTCTTTAGAATGGGGACATCAAATTTTACAATGGGTAAATTTTGGGAATCTTTCTGATAATGTTCATTTTTTAATGAATAGTGAAAAATATTGTATTTTTTTCAAAGGTGCATTTTAATCTAATTTATTTATATGGTTATATTATCTTTTTAATTGGTTTTAAAGTGAAATTAAAATATATCATTACCATTTAATCCAATTTTGTAAATTGGAATTAATTTCACTTTGAAATTGTACATAAACAAGTATCAATCTTTTGATAGTTATTGTTTCTTAAAAACATGTTATATGTTTTAACAATGAGAATTAATTTTAAAATTAATTAATTCCACTTCTTTGTTTTGAATTTGGAAAAATAGAAATCAATTTTTAAATCAAAATATCAAATAATTCTTAGGCTATTTTTTTGGTATTTTTCTGAAAAAATTCAATTTTAGATGAATAGTGAAACCACTTAATAGTAGTTAAAAACTGACTTTTTCATTTAATTGAAATTTTACCACTTATGTGAATTGAATTTAAAAAATCCAACATATGTGGTTTTTATCAAGAAGTAAAATTTGGTTCAATAATATGAATATAATTTTGGTGAATAGTAACTTTTGACTTTTATTTACGGCGGTTAAAGGTAAATAGGGTAATTTAAGGTTAAAAGAATATTATAATGATTCAAAATTACCTTAACACTTGTCCAAACCTTATCAGTTGATTCATTTACGACCATGGTCATCTTTGTGTTGATTTTGGGACCCCATTGAGCCAATTGGGATTGATAATGACAATTTAGATTAATTAACTTAAAGTAAAGGAAAATATGATAAAAGGAAATATCTTTTAGTAAATTAATTTTTATAAGGGGTTACAAAAATTATCTTTTCGACTATAAATATTCAGTATAAAGTTAAAAATATTTCCTACATGATGGTATTTTGTTTTATAATTTTTATACATCATATAAATTAAATTATATATAAAACAATAATGATGGAGTATTTATCTCATTAATAATTGATTTAAATAAATAAGATTATAAGGATTAAAATATTATCCATAACATGTCCAATTATGATTGGTTGATTTTATTTCGAACATGAGTCATCTTTTCTTCATCATTAATTATTTTTGTACCTTTTCAAACCGAATATAATTTTATAATAAATTAATAGTTTCACACTTTCCTAAAGAGCGCCTCCACCCCCTTATAAACGGATATCACTTCTAACCAATTCCTTACACCTCTCAAGCCATTTGGATCATCCATCCTCTGCCCAATTAGAATCCCTACATCCCTTTCCTCCCTCTAGAATCCATACCTTAGGCATAAGGAACATCAATAAGTCCTTTTGGTTCAAACCAAAGGAAGTTACCCAAATTAAAGGTAACAAGTTCTCTTAAATTATTTTCTTTTATTTTACTTCTCCAACCCCTAAACTCTTTTTATTCCTTTATTTAGTAAAAACAACAGTATCCTAAATATACTAGGAGGTATTTATGTGATGTATTTGAACTAAACTTACACAAACCTCCATCTAATGGATGAAGGACATAATGTTTCTGTAGATGGATAACTAACACCACACGAAACGATGATTGTTTGATTTTATCCTACAGCCTCTCCTGGTGGCCATTATGATGGAACTATATTTATATATGATATATATCACGTTTATGTTTTCTTTATGCTTCCGTATTTTCCTTTTATTTCATTCCTATATGGTTTCCATAGGGGGTAAATACGATAATCTCATTTGAGGAAGTGCGGACTATCACCCCCTCAAAGTGATTTGATTCGTTAATAACTTACGTGTGATGTATAAAGGATAGATTTAACGATATTATATATGATATTATATTGGAAGTATAATATACCTATGTTTCATTATGTTTTAGTTCCATTAAAATAAGAAATATAAATGAAAGTAACGTTCATGCATACATACGGCTTACCGTCTCCATAAACGGTGCATTTCATTTCTTACCTCTAAATGTTATGTAATATTATAAAAACATGTATATAATGGATATATATGATATATATGATATCCAAATCATGAATATCATTCTATATTTAATTAACCTATGACCACATTGGCAACTTGTAAATATAAGGTGTTAATTTTTTACTCAAGTACGAAATATCGAAAAAATGAAAGTTATTAACTTAAATGATTTCATAATGATTATAACATGGTAATAAGTGATATAAAAGTGAAAATAAACATTAAAAGGTTCTTAATAAAGTATAAATTAACATAAGTTTATTATTAAGTAGATTAAATAATGATCGAGTCATGTCGGACACAAGGTAAAGGACTTCATCTCAATATCCTTTCATGAAGGCATTTTTATTTTTATATACGACATTATTTTATATGGTGTATAAACCCCTTTGAATTTTTATTTTATTCAAAGGGAATATTTTTATACAAATATTTTTACTAAAAGACAAAATGGAATGTTTTTTTAACATAAGCGGTGACAACATCCTTTCCGCCATTGTGAGTATTATTTGATCTTTGGCTTCATTAAAAATCCGAAATGTTTTTAAAAGTTAAAATAAATACCATATACTCTTTTTACCTATTTTGGTATTGAAAATGATTTTGAGAATGGATTTATTATTTCAATATATTGAAATGATATTTTATTATTGAAATGTGGAAATTTTATCTTTCCTTTATTCTTATGTTATGTATTATGATCATGTTATGGTTCTTGGGAATTATTTAGGTATACGGGTGGTTCCATGATAAACCTAGGGCGTGTGAGCCCGAGATAGCTCTCCAATGAATTGGGTAACATGACGGAGGTAAACGTGAATGTTTCTACTAAGGGATTTTAGGGAATATACTATGATGGGTATTCCAATGTAACTTTCTGTGTAGCTGTGATAGCTATAGTGTAAGTATGATATGAATTCCACAAGTTACCTTTATGATTTATTATTTCAATGCGTCTTTCATAAATCTTATTATTTCATGAGGTATGTAAAAGAGTTCATGTTTTGTATGTATTTATGAACAAATGTTTTTAAGTATTTGTTTTATAACCATTACTGATCCTTTTATGCTTATCCCAAGTTTTGAAATGTTTTCACATGACTGAAAGATGAATAGGGTCAAGGATGGGATCAAGGAAAAGTCATGTTGTCTAAAACATGGAACTAAACAAGACTCTTTTTTTAATTTTTTATATTTTATGAAAAAAATGGAAGATTTGTAGAAGTGTCTACCTTATAATCTTTTGATATGTTATAGTTATGTCATAATTCTCTAAAACACTAAACCTGAAAAGATCCTCAATGTGAATTATTCTTTTAATTAAATATTTTGTAAATGATTAAGTTTGGGTCCTTATAGTTGGAATTAGAGGTTGGTTTAGATTACTTTAGGAGTTAGGGTATTGATAAATTAATATCCATAAAGTAATTTATGTTAGTATTGAAATCATATAGCATTTACAGATAACCATGTTGCTTCGCCTAATATATTTCTATGATCAGAATGGTTTTTCTTAGAGGAAACGGGGAAGTTGTGCAGTAAAGGAATACATAGAGAAATAACATTTTAAATCAGCAACCTGAGATGGTAAGATTCAGAATTGAACAGTCTGTTGTAGTGATGGCTCATTTGACTCAGGTGGTAAATTGTGTTTGTGTTCATTGATGATATTTTTATTTATTCCAAAAGTAAGGAGGAACATGAAAGCAATTCAAGGGTTTTCTTTCAATCCTTAAAAGAAAATAAACTATTTGGGAAATTTAGCAAGTGTGAGTTTTTCTTACAACAAATTTCTTTCCTTGGTCACTTTATTTCATAAAATAGAATAACTGTTTATCCTGCTAAAACAAAAAAATTTAAGGAATGGCCAAGACCCACAAATATAACCAAGATTCATAGTTTTCTTAGATTGGAAGGTTATTACCAGAGTTTTGTTGAAAAGTTTGCACGTTTATCTAGTTCAATGACTAAGTTAACTCAAAAAGGTGTTATGTTCATCTGGACAAATGAATGTGATGATTGTTTCCCAGAATTGAAAAGAATATTGGTGAATGTTCCGGTTTTGGAACTGCCTTATAGAAATGGTGAGTTTGTTATCTACATATATGCTTCGTTGAAAAGACTGGGTTGTACCCTAATGCAAAATGATCGGGTAAATTCTTATTCTTTATGTCAGTTGAAACCCCATGAGTTAAATTACCTTACACATGATTTGGAATTAGGTGCTATTGTTTTTTAATTAAAAATTTGGAGGCATCCTTTGTATGGAGTGAAGTGTGAAATATATACTAATCAAGAAAATTTAATTATATATTCACTCAAAAATAATTGATCATGAGATAGAGGTGATGGTTGGAATTAAACAAGGATTATGATTTCACGATCCTTTATCATCCAGGGAAAAAAAATAAAGTGGTTGATGCTTTGAGTCGAAAAAATAATACTTCATTAACCATGTTACGTTTGGAACGAGATCCTTTGGTTTTTGATTTAATGAACTTTGGAATAGAAGTTGTTGTTGCAGGAAATTTTTCTGTTTTGTTTCAGGTGTCAGTGAAATCATCTCTATCAGACAGAATTAAGCAAGCACATAAAGAATATTTTGAGTTGCAGAAAAAGGTTATGTTGGTTTATAAGTGTAAGTTTCTTGATTTTAACATTGATAATGATTGTGTTTTAAGATTTGGAAAGAGATTATGTGTACCTTGTGATTCACAGTTGAAGTATGAGTTGTTATGTGAAGCTCATAGTTCTCCGTTTTCAGTTAATCCTGGAAGTACTAAGACGTATAGAGATTTTTGGGAGTATTATTGGTGGGATGGAATGAGAAAAGATATTGCTGATTTTACTATGAAGTGTTTGACTTGTCAGCAGGTTAAAGCAGAGCAACAGTTACTAAATGGAATGCTTCAGCCTTTACCGATGCCAGAGTGGAAATGGGAAAATATATCCATGGAATTTGTTGTGGTATTACAAAATACATCTCTAGGTAATAATGCAATCTGGGTTATAGTTGACCGATTGACTAAATCTGATCATTTCTTTTCTATTAGAGATACTTTGTCTCTAGGTCAACATGCTCGGTTGAATGTTAATGTGATAGTCAAGTTGTACAGAGTTCCCCTCTCCATTGTATCTGATCGTGATCCCAGGTTCACTTCTAACATTTGGAAAGGCTTTCAGAAGTCATTGGGTACTGAATTGAATTTTAGAACAGCTTTTCATCCTCAATTAGATGGGCAGTCAGAATGAACAATTCGGACTTTGGAGGATATGTTACATTCTTTCTTGATGGATTACTAGGGAAGTTGGGACCAATATCTTTCTTTGGTTGAATTTTATTATAATAATAGGTTTCATTTTAGAATACATATGGCTCCATTTTAGGCTTTATATGGAAAGCGTTTTCAAACTCCATCGTTTTGGGATGAAGTATGTGAAAGGATGTTGATGGGGATAGAATTGGTAGAAGAGACGGTAGAGAAAGTTTAGTTGATTCAGAAGCACATGAGAATAGCTCAGAATAGACAGAAAAGTTATGCAGATAACCGGAGGAAGTATATTTTCCTTTGAGGAAGGTGATCATGTCTTTCTCAAAGATTCTTCATGGAAAAGTGTGATGCATTTTTGTAAGAAGGGAATGTTGAGTCCGAGGTTCCTTGGACCATATGAAATTCTAGACAAAGTTGGATTAGTTGCATATAGAGTGGAATTACCACCAAGTTTATCCTAGGTACAAAAGTTTTTTCAGGTTTAGATGTTGAGAAATTAAATACCAGATCCATCTCATGTTTTGAGCCCAGAGGTAGTTCAGTTGGAAGAGAATATCTCTTATGAAGAACAACCAGTCCATATTTTTGACCATAGAGAGAAAGTGTTTCGGAATAAGGTAATTCATCAGGTTAATGTTTTTTTGGAAAAACCACATGGCTGAAAAGGCAACGTGGGAATTTGAAAATGCTATGAGGGATAAATTTCCCCACTTATTTTGATAAGTGAATAAAAATTGCGAGGACACAGTTTATAAAAGGGGGAAGGATTTAATATCCCAAGTAAATAAAGAATAATATATTTTTATTCTTATTAATATTTTTTAATTAAATATTATTTTTACTTTAAAAGGGTTTCTATGTTTGATAGCATACCTAATACACAACAACGAGTTTGTTTGGAATCTTACATTGCACTCAAATAATATAATATTATTATTTTAAATGGTAGTTAGCTCCTTGGCGTTGTATTAGAGAGAATGAATGAAACTAACTAAAAATGATTATAAATTTTTGTTAAATGTATTTACATTATCCCATAAAAATTTAGAGGCTTAAAATATGAATGAATCTAATTTTAAGCATAATTTACATTAAAAGGTTGATTTACCATATTTTAATGGAGAACTCTCTTTAAATACAGTTTAGGTAACTTTAATACATTATATATGACCAAATGAAATCCTTCTTTAGAATGGGTACATAAAAATTTACATTGTGTATATTTTTGGAATTTTTCTGATAATGTTCATTTTTTAATGAATAGTGAAAAATATTGTATTTTATTTCAAAAGTTCTTTTTAGTATAATTTATTTATATGGTTAGATTATATTTTTAATTGGTTTTAAAGTGAAATTAAAATATATTTTTACCATTAAATCCAATTTTGGTCATTGGAATTAATTTTACTTTGAAATTGCATATAAACAAGTAACAATTTATTGATAGTTATTATTTCATAAAAACACGCTATTTGTTTTAACAACGGGAATTAATTTTAAAATTAATTAATTCAATTTCTATGTTTTGAATTTGAAAAAATAGAAATCAATTTTTAATTCAAAATATCAAATAATGCTTAGGATGAATTTTTGGTATTTTTCTTGAAAAACATCAATTTTAGATGAATAGTGAAACCACAATGTAGTAGTTAAAAAACTGACTTTTTCATTTAAAATAAATTTTACCACTTATGTGAATTGAATTTCAAAAATATAACATAAATTTTTGTTATCATGAAGTAAAATTTGGTTCAATAAGATGAAAATAATTTTTGGTGAATAGTAACTTTTGACTTTTATTTAAGGCGGTTAAAGGTAAATAGGGTAAATCAAGGTTAAAAGAATATTATAGTGATTAAAAATTATCTTAAAATTTGTCCAAAACTTATCTTTTGATTCATTTATGACCATGGTCATATTTGGGTCCATTTTGGGACCCCATTAAGCCACATGGGAGTGATAATGACAATTTAGATTAATTAACATAAAGTAAAAGAAAATATGATAAAAGCAAATTTCTTTTAGTAAATTAATTTTTAGAAGCGGTTATATAAATTATCTTTTCAACTATAAATATTCATTGAAAGGATAAAATGATTTCAAACATGATGGTATTTTTTTATAATTTTTATAAATCATATAAATTAAATTATTTATGACACAATATTGAGGTAGTATTTACCTCATTAATAAATGATTTAAATAAATAAGCTTATAATGATTAAAATATTATCCAAACCATGTCCAATTCTGATTGGATGAATTTATTTCGACCATTAGTCATATAATATTCATCTGTAATGATTTTTTGACCTTTTTAACCCGAAGAAGAGTTTATAATAAAATAATAGTTTCGCACTTTCCTAAAGAGCCTCTCCTCCCTCTTATAAAAGGAGACCACTTCTAACCAATTACTCACAACTATCGAGCCATTTTTCTCATCCAACCTCTACCCAATTAAGCTCCCTACATCTCTAGCCTCCCTCTAGGAGCCTTACCTTAGACAGAAGGCACTTTAATAAGTCCTTTTGATTCAAACCAAAATAAGTTACCCAAATTAACTGTAACGGGTTCTCTTAAATTATTTTATTTAATATTACTTATCCAACCCCTAAAATCTTTTTATTCTTTTATTTTTTAACAAAATAAGTATCCTCAATATACTAAGATGTTTTTATGAGAAGTATTAAAACTACACTTACACACACCTCCATCTAATTGGTGAAGAACATAATGTTTTTGTGGATGTAAAACTAACGCCTCACGAAACGATGATTGTTCAATTTTATCCTACCGCCTCTCACGGTGGACATTATGATGGAACTATATTTATATTTGATATATATTATGTTTATGTTGTCTTTATGCTTCTATATTTTCTATTTATAGCATTCCTCTATGGTTTCCATAGTGGGTAAATACGATAATCTCATTTCAGGAAGTGTGGACTACCGCCCCCTCAAATTGATTTGATTAGTTAATGACTTATATGGGATGTATAAAGGATGGAATTAACGATATTATATATGATATTATACTGGAATTATAATATAACTATGTATCATTATGTTTTATTTCAATTAAAATAAGAAATAGAAATGAAAGTAGCGTTCATGTGTACGTATGGCTTACCTTCTCCATGAACGGTGCATTTCATTTCATACCTCTAAATGTTATGTACTATTATAAAAACATGTATATACTGGATATGTATGATATATATGATATCAAAATCATTCATATCATTCTGTATATAATGAAACTTTGACCACATGGACAACTTAAAAATATAAGGTGTTCATTTTTTACTCAAGTACCAAATATCGACAAAATGAACGTTATTAACTTATATGATTGTATGATGTTTATAACATTGTAATGAGTGATATTAAAGGAATAATAAACTTGAAAAAGGTTATTAAGAAAGTATAAAATTACTTTAGTTTTTTATTTATGAGATTAAAGAACGATCTAGTCAAGTCGGACACGAGGTAAGGGACTTCGTTTCAATCTCCTTTCATTGATGCATTTTTAGTTTTATATACGACTATATTTTATACAGTTTATAAAACCATTTGACTTTTCATTTTATTCAAAGAAAATATTTTTATATGAATCATTTTACTATACGAAAAAAGGAATGTTTTTTTAATGTAAGCGGGGGAAATGACCTTTACGCCGCTGTGAGTATTATTTGATCTTTGACTTCCTTAACAAGGCCGAATGTTTTTAAAACGGAAAATAAATACCATATACTATTTTTATGTATTTTGGTACTGAAAATGATTTTGAGTATGGATTTATTATTTCAATATATTGAAATGAAAATTTATTATTGCAATGTGGAAATTTTATCTTTCTTTTATTCTTATGTTATGTGTTATGATCATGTTATGGTTCTTGAGAATTATTTACGTATACGGGTGGTTCCATGATAATCCTAGGGCAGGTGAGCCTAATATAGCTCTCTAATGCATTGGGTAACGTGACAGAGGTAAACGTGAATGTTTCTCCGGAGAGAATTTATGGAATATACTATGATGGGTATTCCAATGTAACTCCATGTGTAGTTGTGATAGCTACAATGTAAGTTTGATATGGATGCCACAATCTACCGTTAGGATTTATGATTTCAATGAATCTTTCATAAATCTTATGATTTCATGATGTAAGTAAAAGAGTTCATGTTTTCTATGTATTTATTAACTAATGTTTTTCATTACTTTTTTTATAACCCTTACTGATCAATTTATGCTCATACCACGTTTGGAAATGTTTTCACAGGACATAAATATGAATAGGGTCAAGGATGGGATCAAGAAAAATTAATGTTGTCTAAAACATAGAACTAGACATGCCTCTTTTTTTCAAGAGCTTATATTTTATGAAAAAAAATTATATCTGTGTAGTAGGGTCTACCTTGTAATCTTTTGAGATGTAATAGTTATGTCTTAATTCTAAAAAATATAAACATTAAAAGTTCCTCAATGTGAATTATTCGTTTAATTAAATATTATGTAAATGTTTAATGTCGGGTCCTTATAGTCATTATTTTTCCAAACATATCTATTATTCTGATTACCATGGGAAGAACCTGTAAAGCCAATACAACTCTAAGTATTGTGTGGCATGAGTAGGTTATGTGATTGGAAGTCTAGTAGGTTATCACTATAGAGTGAATTATTTTATTTTAAAAAATACCCTAAATAAGATAGTTTGAAATACATTAATTTAAAATATGTTCTTTTAGAAAAAATCAATTTAAATTACTATTTTCACATTTCTTATACAATTAAGATATTAATTAAAACAACCAGATGGTGAGAAACATTGGTCAATTATATAAATTAAGGAGGCATACTGATAAATATATAAATTAAAATATAAATTTAACAACATAAATGAAACAGTATCAGGAATAATCCTCTATATAAAACCAGATATGAATTTAATGATGGCAGGACATTGACTATTCAAATAATAAAACTATTCTAGGTAAAATAATTTTTTTGGAATGCACCACGAGGAGACACTAATGTTAAAAATTCTATAGAAAATATATAATCCTTTCAATACCTCATTTCAACAACCACGAATAACCATTTACATTCACAATTTCCATGATAAAATGAATCCAATATTATAGTAATAACATCACATTACGTACTAGTTGTTTCAATATAATTTAACCATTTCAAAAATATCACATTATATTTGTTGTGTTTTTTTCAATCAATTTTAAAAAACCATTAAAAAAGTTTTATTTAATAAATAAAGGTAAACCAAGTTAAATTATTTTGAGATATATACACAACCATTCTAGCCATCACCAAAAAAATCAAACATATGTCCCTAAGAATATGGGTATTGGTTTCATAAATTTGAAATATTATTAACTCATTGTGTTAAATGAGCCTTCTAATACTACATTAGAAAAATACATATTTAAAAACAAATTTTTAACTAAAATTCAAATATAAAAATTAAACGCATAATTTTCCATTATTTAAATAATTAAAATATGAAACTTAATATATATATATATATAAACATAAACCTCATTAAATTAAAATATTCACATATTTTTCTGTTATTATTTTCATATGAATATACATATATATATTTATATATTTATTTATTTATTTACCCATCCATATTTCCATAAGCATCAAACATGAAAAAAGATGTTTGGAACCGAAAACATAAATAAAAACACAATAAAAAAAATTAAACTTAATAATTATTATAAAAAAGGGAAACTATAAATAATAAATCCCCTATAATAATGTATCACCCAAATAAATTCATAAAAGCTCACATTATTTCTAAAAAGTAAATATTAATTTGAAAATAACTATCAATATTTTTCATATAGAATAAAAATTTAATAAGTTATTTTTCATCAAAAGTAAGAAAAATCCATGATAACATATTTTATAATTATTTATCATCACATGAAAACCTCAAAAAACATGAATTTTAAACTCATAATGATCCCAACTATAATTTATAATTTAAAAAAATGAATTTATGACAGAATAAAATTTTCATCATAGTTGGGATAAAGACAAAAACACCAACCTCTATCGTGTAAAAATGAGATGAAATAGTTATTGAAAGAGGAAAAGGACCAAAATAAATCTTTTCACACCCTACCAAAATGAATCAAAATATATTATTATGAAAACACCCATTTCATGAAAATAATAGGAAAAAATGTATTGAGGTATAGGGGAAAATAGTAAAGGTAAAGTAAATAGATTAGATACCCTTACCTGGAAGGATAATATCTAGAATAATAACAAATCGAGTAGATATGATGGAGAAGGTAATATAATAGAGAACACATCGAAGAAAATCTCTAGGTGAAGTGTGGTCCTAATTTTTGAATGATGGGGTGTGGGGTGTATTGAGTTTTCTAATTTCCTTATTTTAAGGTAATTTAAATAATTTTGAGAGAGTTCAAACAAGTTACCTAAGAAAGTCTTGTCAGGAATTACTGAAATAGTGTTCCCTTCATTGGGAATAGTAAGGAACCCATATGGTTGGATCGCATGGTCTACAATACTATGATCCATGTAATGAAAATATATTTCTCATAGGTAGAACCCTATCATACCTATAATATGTGCTAATAGTGTGGAATGATAACATTTAGTATAATTTAAAAAAAATTAAAGTAAAAACCCTCATGAAATAATAGGGAAAATATATACCAATAAATAAATATATAAATAATTGAAATAAAAATAAGGGAGTAACATCATTCCCCATACCCATATAGGAATAATTATTATTAATAATGAAAAAATGTTTGTGATTAAATTATAATTTTATTAAATATTTTTATTTAATTCTTCATAATTACATCCATTAAGGATAATAAATCTCAAATATTTATCATTGGTGATCTAGAATATCATTTTACAGCATATTTTTTTAATTTTTAACTAGAAATAATATATTTTAATATAGTAAAAAATGTGGTGGAGAATATCTCTGAATCCATAATACTAAATTTGGTTGAAACGTACATGAATATTTAAAAAATATATTTACATCAATATTGAAAATATGTTCCATAAGAAATGAATATAATTATAAATTTTTTAATCATGATTTAATTCTTATATAAGTCCCCATTTTATATGTTATTCATTTATGAATAAGGAAACTAATTGAAAATCCCATATGTTTTATATAGAATACCCTATAGTTTTTGTAAGGGATATACGGGAACAATATATTTCTTTATAACTTCAGAATAAGACTATATTGAAGATATAAAGATACCATTATGGTCAGTTGGTATTGGATAGAGGGTGATGTTTCATATGATTGAATCTATTTGAGATGGTGTATTTTCTATGATAGTATGATTTAGAAAATGTAATATTCGAATAAGTATTCATTATTATATTACATCATATATTTTATTATTTAATTTATAAGAAATATTATACTAATAATGTGCTTGTAGAAGAATATTTTATATATATTAGAATATGATATTGTATAGATTAAGAAAAAAAATAAAATATTATTAATTTTTTATTTTAAATATGAATTCTTAGTTATTTTTATGTAAAACTATATGATTATGATTTCAGTTTATTTTAATGGTAGAAGTGATCAAAGAGTTTAATTAATAGTTTATATCATTCCATAAAATAAATAAAAAAAATAAAAATAGTATATAATCACACTTTATATTCATATTGAGTAAACATTGTGCTTATATCTAAAAAAGAGTATTTTAAGTTAGGTATGTCAATTTATTTTAGAATGGAAAACTAGAGAACAATTTCATTTATATTTCATTATACTATTTAAAATAACTCTATATATTTCATATTTATATACTAATTCCACAATGGTGAACCTCTTATTAAATCACTTTAAAGATTAACATGAAATATATTTTTTCAATAATAAAATCTAAGTGTATTGATCCTTAATTTACCTATTATGTGGGAAATGTACTTATAACTAATATAATAGAAACTATATTTTGTAAATATATCTAATAAAAATTTATAAAAAATTATTTTCTTATATATTATGTATATATGTCTTAACATACACCATAGAGGTAATGTGAATCAGTTATAAAAATTATTCCATTATATTATGAAATATTTCATTTAAAATAATGAAAAAAATAATAACAATTCAAGATATGATATATCAAAAATTAAATATTCAACATAAATATCATTTAATAAGAAACAAATATATATTTTCTATATATTAATTTAGGATTTAAAATTTAATGTGATATGAGAATACAAGTATTAGAATTATTAACATTTTGGATACAATAAGATAAATATTTTTCAACAATATCATGTAATACAACACATATTTCTATTTAACATTTACATAAAATAAAATATATTTATTACCAAAAGTTTTCAGATTTCTAGATGACCAAAAATTTTAATGGAAAATTCTCACATTCTATAAAAAAGAGAAATTTATAAATGATAAACATCAAAAAATAATATCACTAAATCATTCTGAAAATATAGTAAATCTCAAAAATAATCAAGAAAATATCTCATTATAATGGTCATATATTGTTTTTATTTTTACCGTTTCCATTACATATTCTCTAAAATGGTTTCATCTAGGCCCAATATCATTTCATATGCTTATTTAATCACCCACTATTTAATCAATTATTCAATAAATACATGTTGTACTCAAAAAATATGGAAGAAATAATTGGATTTAACATATCATTATAAACCATGAAGAGAATAACACATTAAAAATAATTCACACTACATTGATATTTTTTTGGATGGAAACCATAGTCATAATACATATTTGGGTGGGAAGATAAATAGTCAAATTATTTAACCAACAATTATGAATGTGTAAAATTAATTGAAGCATCTAGAAATATGAAACATAAATCATTAAAATACATCATGTAAAAAAGGTCTATCCCCATTGAGGGCCATTGTAATATTATATAATTCATTTTTTATGAAGAATATATTCAATGAGAAAATTAGAATATAAATAAGTAACATATTGAATAACATATTGAAAATAGTATGACAATGAAATTGATTTTTTATATTATAAAATCGTTAGATATTTACATATATAGGAAATATTTGAAATTAACATACTAATAAATTCCATAAATTATATAATTTTATTAAAATAATATCCACCGTCATGGTTAAAATTTTTATTCGCATAATTTTTTAAATATAATAATGGAAAACATAAAAACAAAATTCACCATACCTTCCTAATAGTGACATTAACTGATAAATAATATTGAAAATATACTATAAATAAAGATAAAACAATTATTCTTTATTTTTAATGCATTCCATTAATTTTCTTTTAATCTATTAAGTACTTATTTTCACACAGAAGATTATTTTTCATTATTAAAATCATTATTATCATGATAGTCATTCTACAGGGACCATTATAGGTTATATATTTAAATAATTTACATCTAACCTAAATGATGTCCTAGGTCGGACTATATGATGGATCAAATCTAAGATCAATAATATATTGTAAAAAATAAATATCTATTTTTAATTTCCAGTGATATAAACCCCCACTTTATGACACTATCCTCTCATGACATTCAAATTAGTGGAATATTTATTGGGGTGTAATGATTTATATATTTCACTAATAAGGATTGAAATATCTAAATTCTTTTAATGTGGTATAGATAATTATAAAAAATTATTGATATATATTTACCAAGTTTTTTATTAATTTAAAATAAAAACTTTTTCCCATTTAATTCCAGGTGAAAATGTAAGGTAATGAATACTGATTTTAAATTAGGATTTAAAAGAATATATTTATTAAAATTTTATGAGAAATTCCATTCGATAATTTTTTTCAAAAGGAGATATTATGTTATTATTTAATCTTAATTGAAACTGGTGAATACTTTTACTTAATGAAACTAAAACATTTGAATAGTGAAATAGTTCTATTAAATTTTTTATGAGAAATAGAATGACAAATTATAATATTTGACAGATTGGACATCATAGTCCTATTATGGGAATTATGGTATAGATTCTTGGACCCATAATAGACCACATTGATAAATAATACAATTAATGTATGTAAAATGATATTTTTATGGATGAAAGGTTCACACTGATTGTTGGAATGATTTTGAGTCTAAAATAATTTATTTATCCACACATACATCATGATTCGATACTAAATCTATAGGATCAGTGATGAAATTTTTTTTGAAATAATATAATATTGGGGAAATTAATAGAAGTGAAAATAAAGCCCTAAAATGTTTAAACCAAGACATAGTGTTACAGAAACCATGATTCATTACTTGAGGACTAGGTTTTTGAAAAAAACTATTAAAATAAATAGTTATGGGATGATTCTCATGTTTAATGGAATAGTTTTATGAAATTAATTACAATTCCATTGTTTTTGTTCAATGCCATTGATTTTTCTAAATATATTTTTTAGTAAAAGAAATTTTATATATTTAGCTAATCTCTTTAATATATAGTATCATATATTAATACAATAATTTGATCATTTTTATGAAAATGAACTAATTTCTATTCTCTTCAAATTCTATAATTCTCATTAAATTCATAGTTTTTTATGTCTTTGAAATTATTTAGGTACGTGGATCACGCTTTTGGCATAAATTTTAGATAATTTATTATTATTATTTTGAATCATCCTTATTTTTATAGTATAAATGACTTAATATGGGGAATTTATTTTTATTGAGTCTTGGTGTGGGATATATTGATAATATATATTGATTTATAATGAGGCATATGACCACTCTCATTTATTTGTTGCTTAATTATGAAAATTATATAAATTGCGAACTACATTTTTTATGTTAATAATGTTTGTTAAAAAATAACATAATATATTCTATATAAATTAAAATAATTATATTTTTTAAAGAGGTTTACTATGATATATTATCTTCATCATCTCCTATAATTAATTTCATATAAAACATAAATATTAAAATATTGATAAAATTATGTGTTGTTAATTTATGGACGGACATTTTGATTATTTTATAAATTAACAAAGAGAGATATTCCTTGAAAATATTTAAATATTAGATTATTTATATTTAATAAAAACGATTATATGCTATTTTATTTGAAATTGATTTTTATGTTATTTATATAGTTAAATAGAAATATGAAATGGGAAATTACATGTTATGATTTTATTGCATGATTTATGAAATACACTTTATTTTTTAAAATGTAATGTCTCTAATTAAAACTCATGAGATTGTGTAAAAATAATATTTTATTTGGATTTGATTTACTAAATGGACACTTGAAAAGTAAAATTTTATTTTATTATGGGGTTGGGATTGTTAAAATTTTATAGAATATTATATGATGAATGTTTGGCTTTAAATTCATTGTAATAGAATTTTGATGATGATATTCAAGATTAATTGAATATTGATGTATGTTATATATAATTTTTGTAAATGTAACTGTAAAATTTATGACAATAAAATAGATATGATGCATTTAATCATGGAATGATATATTTATTTTTAAAAAAATTATATGATGTGATCCATATTTCTATCTAAGAATTGTGTTATTACATGATACATACTATTTCATGGTCTTGGATGTATGAATATATAATTTAATGATATGAGAAAGAGTGAAAGTATAATTTTGTTTCTGTTTTAAATTTTTTTTACAAATACATATATTTGGATATGATATTTGATGATTGAAATTCAAATAAATCACATGCATTAGGGAATAATGCCTATGAATTAATAGAGTATCTTGGTAAAAACATTTCATTTTCTGGTGTGTTTTATTTACAAATTATTTAATAATTACAAGTATATAAATCAAAAAAATAATATGTTATCATTTATGTGATGATTAGTGTCATAGTTGATTTTATGGAGACTATTTCTCACAAACAGAATATAAAAATAACTTGTGAATAATGATTTTATGTGTTGTATTTGAAATAATATAAAGGGGAATTTATATAAGGTAGTTGGTATTAGTCATTCTATATATTTTTTTACACATTACTTTATAGCCTTGTAATACAGATTTTTTAGTACTATTTTTGTGTAATTTTAATTTTTTTACTTCATTTTAATATATTTGAAAGTTAGTGACACTTAGTTTTGATAAATTATTTCAATGAAAATTATTACAACATATTATTATATCCGTAAATGATATTTTTACATTATTTTATATAATATCTACATTTGAATTTTTTAATTTATGAAATATTATATGAGGACTAATTTAATTTTAAATCTCTATGTATGTGATTCAAGTAAGCTATTGGTGCTTTTCACTAGCCTCTAGTAATCTGATAGTACACATGAGGCCATTTGGCATATCTCCTCAATGATATAGTCATACTTGGATGAGGCATAAATTAAAAATATTCTATCCATTTTTATTTAATTTTCTTATCAAAGGAAAATATTACAAATTACAAAGGAGTTTTCTTTTTTTTATGAATGTTCTACAAACATAAATAATAGTTCCAACCATGATGAGACTCCATGTTTTCAAGTTATTATAAGATTAAAATTGATTAATATTAAATGGTAAATAAGGTTTTTGAATTCACATATATAGATGGAATATTGAATAAAGTTAATTAATATTTTTTTATTAAGAAATATTAGTTATGTGTTTTTGAAAATAAAAATACATGATAATAAAAAAATGAGGAATTATATTTCATTAAACGGCTAAATTAATAAAAAATCATTATTTCATAAAAACAAATTATAATGAATTTTCCTCCAAATACATAAAATGATGACATTATTGATTTAAAATTATATTTTTAATTCGCTTAGTTTATTTTTATACATATTTGGTAAATAATGATTTCAGTGTAGCTTTGATAACGAAATATGATATTTGAAAAGTAATTGAGTTTTGACTTTATATAGTTACAGAAAAAAAATATAATTTCATTTAAACCACATATAAAATATTAAAAATAAATGAAATATGTTGAGGAAAAAATATAACATGAGTATCTTAATGATCCTTATATAGTATCTTACAAAACTCTAGTTGAGGATAAAATTATGTAATGTTTTCTAAGAATGATTTTTATCATAGAGGATATGACTTTGCAAGAGGTGGTAGTAGAATATTGTTTTCTTTGGTCTATTTACAATCAAAATCTTACCATCTTTATGCTTTATGTTAGACCATGAGGTGGAGGAGTTTTTTTCGAACGTGCTTTCAGGTTAATTGAATGGACTAAAGTGAATAATTTTTTGATATATGTGACATCCAAACAAGAACAGGTCTATAAACATCACTAGACTAGTTCTTCTTATGGCATCATGTTTTCCTCCACTTATGCAAGAGGCTGTAAAACAGTAGCTAGGGTCTGATAGAGGAATAGTGGGATACTATACCCACTGGATTAATATCAATCCCAGATGAAAATATATATACAATTTCAGGTGAGTAGAGGATGATAATAATAATTATTATGTAATAACAAATAGACAACATATACAATTATAAATAATATAGCAATTCATGAACATTTTTAGTCTAAATACAATACATCGAAGCATTTCAAAAAGACATAAAACGGACTAGATATACAATATATTAATAAATTTAAAAACCACTTTTGGTATCCCATGTATATTCTTGACTCTAAAGTCCATGGATTTTTCATATTCCAATGTAAAACAATATAAATGATGCATGATACAACATAAATTATAACCTGATGATCTGTATGAGTACCAAAATGCATCCCAAAGAGGGTGTGAGTAAAACATAGTAAGACATAAGCAATATTGTCTAATCCAATCTAGATGATGAGAAAAAACTAAAGGAGTGTGAGAGTATAATAAAAAATTAGTAATATTTTTTTATTGAAACCCATGTTGAGCTCAGGATCCTCATGGGTTACTTGGATGACCATAACTAAATCATTTTCAACTAGAATCTCTCCAAACATATGTGATCATAAATGTTCATAAGATTTGATGTGTTTGATAGGAGAAATGTATCAAAGAAACCCATGTGGGATATCAAAAGGATCTATGAAAGAATCATGGTATCCCTGACAATTAAATGTATTTCCACTCTTAGATAACATCTAGTATATGTGTATGAGGAAAAAAATTTGTATAAAATATTTTTTAAACAAATAATAATAATTATATGATCATTTTCACTATTAACATGTTAAGGTAATTCTACATGGGAATTGATATATCACTCATGGAACATAATTATTAATTTTTCCTTCTAATCATGTCAATGGAATTTTTAATTGGGGATCATGGAATCACATAGAGATTAAGATGATTCATTTTCCCCCTGACCATATCCATGGAAATCCTATATGGGAATCTTGGTATCACCCGAGGAATAACATAATTCAACTATCTCATGAGCTTGTATAAGGTATTCCTACATGGGTATTATTTTATCACCCAATACATATAACAATTTAGTAAACCCTTTAGCTTATCCAAGGTATTCTTACATGGGAATTTAGGAATTTCCTATGATTTGTGTAATCTCAATCAACTGA
Source organism: Viscum album (assembly GCA_963277665.1). Classification (NCBI taxonomy): domain Eukaryota; kingdom Viridiplantae; phylum Streptophyta; class Magnoliopsida; order Santalales; family Viscaceae; genus Viscum; species Viscum album. Next base: position 2,116,766,790 of record OY728147.1, read on the forward strand.
TGAGTAAATTAGAGAAATTATGTATTAGGAATAAATGTATTACCTAATATATAATATAATTTCATTCTACTGATGATCCCATCTAATCCATTTAATATTAGGTACTGAGTATTGTTTATCATGCACAAATTAAGTAGGAACATACATTTTTTAATTAAGTATAATCTGTGTGAAAAAAACATTCTATGAAATAACTTATCACAATTCACTTCATTTATCATTCAACATTCAGAAGAAATAAGTCCTTGTATGTTCACACGCTATTTAAAAATTCATTACAACTAATTTAACATACCATATTAATCACTTTTATAACAATTAATGTGGGGTGAGTGTGTATTAAAATAAAACTTATAATTAATAATTATTACCCAGTAATTCGGAATTAATAAACTATCCAACAAACATCATAGGGGTATTTAGTTACGTGGGAAACATGAACACAATAATGACTTGATGATGTAAGTTTTAAATCTCGATCAAAAAAATTATCTACTAAAGGGAAATAAATTTTAATTTATTAAGGGAAATATAAGCTGAAATTCCAAATGAAATGTTTTCAATGAATTTACAATTATTTAATGATTCCAATTTTAAATGAGTGGTCATACACCCTTAGTAGATATTTGGGAAATTACACGCAATCATCACCAAGGGAATATAATGACTAACCCATACTGTTGTCCATATTTTGGTATCGTCAAGACTCTAGATCATAGATTATGAAATTAAATTTAATAGTTACATATTTTATGAGTGATATATAGATAATTTGACACTCAAAAAAACAACAACATTTTATAACATGATGTGACATTCAAGGAAATGACATAGATGACCAACATAATTTATAGAAAGATTCACTCATCAATTAACAGGTTTATATTTGATAGATAATGAAAAAAATTAGATAAATAAGAAAATAAACTATAATTTGGACATAATATCTCACGTCAAAATAAAATACAATAAGTTGAAGAGAATAAAGTAAAACAGATTATTAGACATTCATATAGGATTATAACACATCCACGAATGATCAAAATAGGTCATGAATAGAAAATTTAACTCAACGGTGGTGGAATAAAGGGGATGGAACAAATGGAGTACATCTTGGATGAATAATGGAAGAAAAATAGATATGGTCATTTTATGGTTAGAGGGGAAAAATAATAATTCATCTACATTTAAGAGGGTTTGGTTATGACACATGATTTAGAAAATCATTTACAAACTGCGTAGTTACACTACCCAGTTCACCCTACAAGATATACAGTTTCCTTAAATGATTTTCAAAAAATCCACCAACTGTGTAGATCTATTATCCTAAATATATTCTATATATCACAGTTTTATTACATGATTAAGTAAAATTTGTGCATACCATGTGATTCGATTAGCACCTTTTCACCATTCCCCCAACTAGCTATGCTACATGAATAGTTAAACAAAATATGCAACACATTTATATAGACTAAATGGTTTTTATGTATAGATACTACTAACCACTCACCAACCATGTGGTATATCTTCTTTAACCTAAAATTTAGATTTCAATGAATATTGATCCAAAAACTCATCAGATGTCCTAGGAAACCTCCTTATCCTTAATATTCATCCAAAAATAAAACTATTAAGTTTTTCAACTCTAGTAATAACCATCCAAATTTCATTTTTTTATTATTCCCATCCAACAAAAAATGTCATATTTCAATGAAAAGCCTATTGTTCCAATAAAAATAGGATGTTCTAAACTCACCATATCAGAATATCTCATTCTTGATAATTCCTAGTAGATAATGAAAACATCACTCAATGTACAAGGTTCATCAGTTTCTACAACTAAGGCTGCATTGGGTTTATGAATGCCTAAAACATCCCTATGAATATATTTATATTATGATGTCTAAAACAAAAAAAACTAGAGTCCACACTCATATATAAAACATAATAATTATGATGGGGATTAATCAAGTCTATCAAAACAAATATATGATCATATTATTCTCTCTTTCATCATCATTTTTATGGTTCTCCGCATTAGTGGTTCTATTTTATGAAGTCTAATTCTGAGTCATGATACTCCCACCATTGACATTTCTTATTGAATCACATCCTTATTATTATAAATACTCTTCTATAATATTTCTAATATGATCAAAAAACAAAAATCAAAAACTAGAACATTTATCTTGGCCACACCATCATTTCATTAAAAATACATTTCCAACCATTAGAATACACTGGTCTCATCCCAATGGTGTTCTCGATGTAGTTAATCATTCACCTCATCCATCTATTGGAGGATAATAAATTATAACTACATATGATTTACTAATTAAAAAATAATAATTAGTATTAATAGAAAACATACGCAAATCCATATCTTAATGCCTTTAATTCAAGGCTTTCTAATATTATTACAATCTTATTCAACGAACCCCATAACCAACTTTTGGTGGAAGTATCTTGATCAAAACATCACTTTCTTATTATTTTTACCAATCCAAAACATAGATATCAGTTCCAAACCAAATAATGAATCCTTGCATCATCATAAGATGACATCAACTAAACATGTCTCCAATACTAGGGTAACTTTAGAGTCAATGTTTTCCATAGAGCACATAAAAGGCAGTCCATACTATGACATTTTCAATTGAAACATTGATACATAGCCAACACATACACACATTTAATCCAATTACTAATCCCGATTGAAAAATATAAAATGGTGGTAAATTTAGTGAATATTTTTTTTATGAGTTCGTAATGTAATTTGTACTTGGGAATAATAGTTTTAATCTAAAACCGCTAAACTAATATAACAATTCCTATCCAAAAACATAGTAAACAATAAAAAAAGAAGTAGATTAATTTGGATACCTTGATCATTTGACTAGTATTATCTAAGAAACCACATCCTAAATTATTCAACTATAAAATAAAATAAAAAAATCTAAGAAATCATCCAACGACTAGTCTCAATTCCAGATAACCCTTATCATATGAGGGTAAACAACTAAAAAGTATCATCCCACTCCCAACCATCAAAGTTTCCATGAAATTTCATCGATTATACTACTAAAAATAATCACATATCATTCTTTGTCCATCTCATGATATAAAAGTTTCTATGTCTAAGAATCCACTCATCTATGATCTCTAATAGAAACATCATCCTTTTTCCACTTCATGAGAATACTTCCTATATCATTTCCAACAATTTAAACAAAAGAAGTTCATTATCTTAAAAAGGAAAAAGGTGTACTCCCAAAAAAAGTGATTTCCTTATATACATCCTTTAGTTAAACTAATTACGAATTCATCTCATTTTATAAAATAAGATAATTCTGTATCTTGAAATATAAATGACGCCCTCTCATCATACCTAGGTTGATGTCAAGATTTTGGGAATGATTCCATTTAAAATAGGAGTACATATATATTACATCAATAGATTTATATTTTGACCCAATTCACACTCACATAAACAATTTCATATATTCCATTAATCAATGCCTTACACCACATCCCCTATAAATTCATGTCTATGTTTACACATAATCAATCATTTCAAAGAAACCAATATATTCTAAAATTTTACTTCATCAAAGGAGAACATTGTTAATTTAACAAACGCTTTTGGTCACCATGACCACATGAATTACTTATTTAAAACCATCAGTGCTTAGATAGAATTTATCCATTCACCTATTTTCAATAATTAATAATTCCCAAGAAGAACCAAAATGAATAAATCATACCATATGAGGTGTGTATACAACTGATACCACCTGTCTCAAGATAAAAATCATATTACCATGGTTCATTTATCAACAAGGTCATATTGATTGTGATAAAATGAAGGTCAGTGATAACATTCTATAAGATTCTCTGTAACTCCTCTTTAAAATAATGGATCATAGATTTGGAATTTTTCATTGAAAGACAACCAACCACACAACATAATTTTAGGAATTAATGTATCAACCAAAAAATAACTGTTCAATGGGTCCAAGAACCTAAATAGTATACCCCATTAAATATAATCTCGATACATGAGGACCCAATGAACATCCTCAATAACTATAGGTGCCTCCATGACAATAAGTAAAAAAAAGTACCAACCACGAACTAGCCTTAGAATGAATGTAAAACCATGTTAATCACCCATAAAATTTTTTAAAATCTTGGATCCACCAATCACAAAGGACTCAATTGATCAATAAAATATGTTGACCTACTAGTGTATGAGTCATAATTAAGGGCCTCACGTTCTCCCACCTAGGAAATAGATCGTATCCCAAAATAGGGTATGTAGGTACATCCAAATATCCCTAAATTCCATAGAATGGTAACTAGAGTCCATTAAATGGCCTGTATAACATGAAATCCATTAAATTATTATTTTTTCCACTAATCGGTAAAAAAATAATTAAAATAAAGAATCCCCCAACCTATTAGTGTCATAACATACAGGAAATTGTGTAAAAAAATAACCTACTAAGAATAGATCTAATATTCCCTAATTCTCACTAATCATCCTCATATAGGTTACCTTCATAGATGGCCTAAAATATATATATAGTTATAAAATATTACCCTCACTATTTATATATGTACAAAAATACCCCCTTGAGGGTTATCTTATGAGACAACTAACCATATGCTTGGGTGTCATTTCATCATCTAAGACTCCTACCCAACATAAAGGGTTCAAATGTATAGAACCAGACATGATTAGAATCTTGGATAAGAACCCTATAATTTTTTCACTTCTATGGGTGATACCACAATTATATAATACCACATTATATGATAAGGCATTAATTTTTAAACTATATCCACTTTAAACTCTAATTGAGGATGAAATAAAAATTAGGATCTTAAAGAATAGAGGACAGTCATTCCAAGATGGAAATATAAATAAGATGGAACTATAATCATAGAAGATGGGGAGGCAAGTTAAAGATAAGTAGAATAACATCCAAGTTTATACATTAAGGATGAATCCTTGGTTGGATCTGGATCAAGGAAAGGGAAGCAAGGGAACCTCTTGACTCGAAATTTTCAGGTTCTCCAGGGGGAACCAAGACCCTAAAAAGATTACTCTAACACCTTTAAGACTATTGTAACCAGATTGTTAGGAAATAAACTGTGTAATGAATTAAAGGAAAAATCTGGGGAATATTAATTTCCTCTAGGTGTAGACTCGGTTTCCAGTAAGGGAATTGCTTCTACGGGTGGATTTGAGTTGAAACAGAGTACAAAGATGGAGTTAACATCATAATGGGAGGGTGGGAATTTATGAATTGGGATGGTGGATCACTTTAAACTGAATATTAATTCCAAGGAGGATACTTTGTGGTTATCTAGAAATTAGGATGAAATTGGTGGAGCATAATTTGCACCCACAGTTGGATCGTAGATGGTATCTGATGTTGAATCACTAGAGAATTCATCAGACCTTCTTATGCACTCAGAGGAAGAAATGATGGGGGAAGTCTCAGCCATTCATTCCTCTACATAAGATGCCAACATAATGAATGGGAGTCTATTTTCGGTGGACATAAACACAATGTTGGTTTATTGGATCAACAAGCAACATGTAGTTTTGACCATAGGTTTCAAAGGGAAGATGATATATGTGGTGGAGTTTGTGCAAACATAGGACAACTTAGAATACCAATTCGAAGAAATTATTAAATATAAAGATGACAAAAAGATAACTTATCTATCCTATAAATTTTATAGATAGGTAACTTCTAACTGTCTAAATATTTCTATTAATAATTTTGTTATATTCTTTATGGTTTTTGACCTGGGATTAACCTTACAGTTTCATTCTTATTCCACAAAAGTGTTTTTTAAAAAATCATTAAATAAGTAATAAGAAGAATAGTACAAAAATTTATCAAGTGAAATAATAATAAAATATAAAAATTAAAAATGAACAATAGTCCCATCCTAGAAAATAAGGCCTTACCTTCATGCATGGGTTTGATGGGCCCAAAAATTACATATTTACCTTGTGTCAACACATCTGTATTGTCTTATTTAATACCCTAAATTGTTAAGAGAAAGGGGGAATGAAACATCTTCTAATTCCACTTTTTAATGTCCCAAAATGAATTAATCTATTAATAGTAAAAATTGATTTGATCACCTATCCTTAAGAATGAATCCCCACATGTTAGTGGCTTCCAACTAGATATTATGGTCTAATGGAGGAATAATGGGATGAATATAAAAAATGGATCAATTAGAAATGGTTAAGGAAATAAGTAAAAAATGTAATGATGGAAGAAAATGATAATAATTATATAGAAGTAATAATAAAAAAACAACTATGCCAATTCAAAATAATCAAAACATGCATGAATATTATGTTTCATAATATTGGACATTTATGAATAAAACATAAACATGCAACATTCTAGACTAACATGTGATAATAAAATAATTAACCCAACATATATAGGCATGACTTGGACATTTTTGGCTCACAAAACCATGTATAACACTAGTCCAATGTAAAAAAATTGTTAGGATGCGTTGAACAAACTAACCTCCCACCCATAGATATATCTTGGTGCAGAATAGAGGCCAAGATAGGGTGTGTTTGAAACTCAATAAAAAAATATAAAAATTTTATAATGCAATCTAGGATATTAGTCTAAAATAATGAACTGTATAGTTATAATAAACATGTTTTAAAAATGTGAATTAAATCTATGTATATCTTATGTTCATAATGGGATACCCTACCGACCAAAAATAATTAATTTTCAACCGAAATTTATATATATTAGTGTTATTGTATGTGTTCATAAAAATTATTGGCTATGAATCACTGGATTAATCAATTGATTCAATGTGGAATATAAAAAGGATCCTGGGATGAACGGTTGTATCCATGAAATTAAAAGGTAAATCCCACTCTAATTGGGAACCCAATATTTGAAGTAGATATAAAACATGTGTTCCAATAAATTTATATAAAATATATTATAATAATATAATAATTTTACATATGATTCCATCCATGGAATTCAATTTTTTTCAATTAATATAATGATTCATTTTATCATAAAAAATCGATGTAATTACTGCTTTGGAATCTAGGTATCTCTTAATTCATAACATGGTTTATTTTACCTCTAATACCAATCATTGAATTCATGTATATGAATCAATATATCACCCATGGAATAACATAATCAACATGTTGAATGTGCATGTATAAGGTATTCCTACTTGAGGATCCATGTATCACTTAACGTGTGTAATAATTCATTTAACCTAGGTTCCTATCCATAGTATTCCATCATTGGAATCTATAAATTTCGCATGTTCTATGTAATCTAAATCATCCCATGATCCCAAAAGAGGAATTCTATATCAATAATCAAAGTATCACTTAATTAATTATATTATTTCAACCAACATATGAGACCATTCGAGTCAATACATACATGAAAACCAATTATCACTCAATTTTCATATATGTACTAGGATGATTAAATTAGTAAAAAAATATGGACCATGGAAAAAATTCATGCCTTGATACAATTAAGAATAATTTATTTCATTTAACAATCCCCTTTGAATAGGTAAGAAAGGCCATGTATGTAATCATTCCATTTACCAATTCATTATGACTCATTTAAATTGACCAAATAATCACTTTAATGTTAATTAAAGCACATCACGTTTGTGTGCTGATAACTCTTGTTATTTACTATGTTCATACAATAATTATTATGTATATACGCCTATATATAGTAGAGGGATATTTTCCCCCATGGAAAACATAGGCATAAAAAATACTTAATTTTTTGAGTCTTACATATTGATCAAACCCCCTATTTATTCTAAGTTAATAAATAATAATTAAACATGGCATTAGTAATATTGTGTGCCTGAGGAAATGATATTCATTCATTTTTTATCTGTTAATGTGTATTGTTTTGAAAACAGGTACAAACACCCATAATTGTGATTTGGATTATTTATCACATCCACTATTATAGACATATGTTTGACACATAGTTGGGATGGTATTTATTTAGGGATAATTATGGATCTTGATAATATAGCAAGAAATTAAATTTATGAGTTACACATTTTATCAGATACGTATGAGGAATCCTACACATGAAATAATTAAAAAATTATATTAAATGGTAATATATAAGTGAAAATACAAAAATCCCCTACAAAATTCCTAGGAATATTCTCTCATCAATTTTTCACAATAATTCAATCCTTAATGAAAGAAATATAATGAATCAATTAATTCACTATAAATAAGAAATATGATATTTCATGGAAATAACTTCCACTATAGATAAGGGAATAGTGGAAAGTGGAAAGTGGATTATTAGACATTCTTGTAGGATTATAACACATAAATTGATGATGAAGTTTTTTCACAATTAGAGACTATCCACCAATTGGAAGATGAAGGATGATGAGTGTAAAGACCCGTAAAATTCAAGGGAAATTTTTTCTTAATTTTCTGTGGAATTTTACAAGAGCGCGGTTTTTGACGGCACCAGATTCCGAGGCCCGGAGTGCCCGGAATCAATTTCCGAAGTTTGGCTCGGGTACGTTCAGTGAACGAATGAGTGGGAATTTCTAACTTTTGAACCGGTGCCCGGGATCGAATTCCGAGGGCACCGATGTACTCGTAGCGCCGATATTCGATTAAGGAGACCTTTTCCGAGGTTGTGTTTTATGCGGAATGAAAGTTAGTTTTGGGAAAAATTAAAAGAAGTTAAATAAAATGTGGAAACACATTTTATTTTTAACTTGTTGGTTAACTCCTCCCAAAGGGAGTTAGGGGTGGGACCCACATCCACTTAACCTCCCTTGAGAGGATTAAGTGTAGTGGGGGCCACATGAACCCTAACAATTCATCTTCTCTTCTTAAACTCCCTATAACTCCTCTTTAATTAACTTGACAACTTGGTTAATTAATTGAGTTGAGTTGTTTGAATTTCAAACCTTTGAAATTCAAGTTGATAATTGTGTAAATAAAATAAGCCTTAGCTTATGTTATTTTGGTTGGTCTCCTTAGACATCATGAGAGAATTTGAGAGGTTCTCTCCACCTTCTTCAACTTTGACGAAGAACACGAAGAACACTCAAGCTCCGACGAAGAACGCCGCTTCTCCCTTCTTCATAGCCAGTGTGTTTCCGAAGATCGACGACACCGCTTCTTCGATCTTCTTCCCGTGTCAACAAAAGGAGACGTTGTTTCCTCCTCGGATTATCTCCGTCAGCTTACGAAGCTTCTCCAGCGACGTACCTCTTCGGACGCACCTTGACGTCAACGGAAACCCGCGACGCCTGACTTCCGCGACGCTAGTCTTCCGCGGTTTCTTGACGTGCTCCGCACTTGAAACCGAGGTAGGGGTTTGTTGTTGATTTATTTAATTATTCTTGTTCTTGGTTCTAGCATGACGATCTTTGAGGATAAATGATTAAGTGTTATCGTCTAACGAGAGGGGGGGTCGGACCGCAAAAACACTGTCGAACCCCCCTCCTTTGTTCTTGAATGTTTCTTGCGGATGGAACGAGATGGTGTGGTGTCATTGCACCACGCGGGAATCACATGACAATTATTGCGCGGCGCCATCGCGCCGCGCTGTGGAAATATTTTCATGGACGCGACGTCGTCACGCCGTATCGAAGGAAACCGAAGGCGCCGCGGCCGGAGCGGGGCCGCGGCAGAGGGGCGCGGTGTTGTCGCACCACGCCGGGCGATGAAGGTCGCGGCTGGTTCTGGGCCGCGGCGGAACGTGATGACCGGCGGCCAGCCGGGCCGCCGGTGTCGGAAGACGGAAGAGGACCGGCCCTTGCCGGTCCTGTTGAGAAGAAGCTGGCCGGCCAAGTCGGGCCGGCCGGAAGGGTGGAAACCGGGGGAATTAAATTCCCCCGGGCTGCTTAATTGGCCCCCCATAATTAGGGGGGCCAGTTTCACAAAGGGGGGCAGGCGGCCCCCCGTTTTTTCCAGCAACTCGGCTTTCGGTCGAGCTGGCAGCGCGCCCAGTGCGCTGCCATGCGCCGAACCGGCGCGCTTGGCTGGTCCGCCAGGCCAGGCCGGGCCGAGCCGGGCCGCGCCGGGCCGCGCCGGGCCGGTCTGAGCCGGGCTGGGCCGGTTCGACCCTGTCCGGGGCGGGTCGACCCAGTTCGGGCCAACCGGGGGGTCTCAGGCCGGGACGGCCCGGGCCCGAAACCCCCCTTACCGAGCGGTTTGGATTCAAATGCCCATAACTCGGGCTACGGACCTCCAAACGACGTGCTGTCAGTGGAGATGCGATCCTTGGATCGAGACGGTCGTTTAGGTATATCGCACTCAAGGTTTCGGAATACTTTGTGTTCGGCCGGGTTGGTTCGTACACGAAACCAACCGGGCCCTCAGAGCGGGAACTCTCATATCTTCAGCTACGGACGTTCGATTGACGTGCCGTCAGCTTTGTTGAGTTCCTCTTAGTGAGACGGATCTTTTGGCATACTCCGCCCGAGGTTTGGATGCAGGTGGAGTATGGTCGGGTTGGTTTTTCCTTAAGAACCAACTGGGCCCCTGGAACGAAAAAGCCAATAACTCACAGACCGGGCGTCTGATTGACGCGTCGTCTCTCTCGTTGCGTTCCTGTTGAAGATACGGAACTTTTGGCATCCTCCGCCCGAGATTTGGATGTATATGGATAGTGGCTGGGTTGGATCTCACCCGAAATCCAACCGGGCCCCTGGAACGGAAAAGCTGATACCTTTCTGACAGAACGTCATTTTTACGAACCGCCAGCGGCGTTGGTGATCTCGTTGAGAAACGGTCCCTATGAGTATACCCTATGAGTGTTCGGGGTATAATTGAGTTACGACCGGTTTGGTTCGCACACGAAACCAACCGGGCCCCTGGGACGAAAAGGCTAATAACTCACAGACCGGGCGTCCGATTGACGCGCCGTCTCTTGCGTTGAGACCCCTATGACGAGGAGGTACTTTGAGATACTTCTTTGTGGGACTTTGTGATACTTGGAGTATCGACCAGTAGCTCGTGGAGCGGACCCTCCCGGGGACGAGCGTGCGGAGTACGGAGACTGTGTAGCCGGCTGAGACCTGACAACTTCTTGACCGACTCGACTTGGAGTGAGTCGACTAGCCTAGTGGACGGAGGGCCCGGTATTTGGTGACAGACCCACGGCGGACGGAACGCCCGGTAGTTGGCCGCAAACCCGCGGTACTCGACAGGAGGAGTACCTCTGTAGGCTATTGGGGGGAGCGCCCGGTATTTGGTGACAGACCCATAGCGGATGGAGCGCCCGGTAGTTGGCCGCAGACCCGCGGTACTCGACAGGAGGAGTACCTCAGCATTCTTAGGTTAGTGAGCAGTACCTCGGAGTCGTGGCAGGACCAATGTACACTCCATAGACGGAGCTCTTCAGCAGTTACGGTTTCGATAATGAAAATCCTGGTTTGAGCTGAGACTTTTGACCTTTGTGTTTACCTCATGATTGAGACGGGTCACTTGATAACTTAGATATATGTATGGTCATATACTTGGGTAGTGGTTATCCGTTGATTTCACAATCCTTGTGTTTCCTCATGATTGAGATGGGTTACTTGATAACTTAGGTATATGTATGGGCATATATCTAAGTAGAGGTTATCTGTTGATATCTTCTTGTGGTTATCCTTGTTGGTTTAGTGAGACCTTGAGGGTCTCGGGGTCCCTACTGAGTATCGTTATACTCACCCATTCACGGGCTATGCCCGCACCTCGTTGTGTTGGATGCAGACGACGGGCAGTGCTGACGGAGGCCGAGTGTTCGAGGACTGGACGGTACCCGGAGGTGGACTACACGACGAGTCAGTAACCAGAGGTGGACTACACAACGTGACGACTCACAGAGGAGGTTGACGGACGAGAGCGTGCAGGAGGCTATCTGTACCTACCCTTCTGGTAGGATCCGTGGTGGACGACCAAGAGTTGTGTTATCTGTACCTACCCATCAGGTAGGATCTGAGGAGGACGACCCAGGAGCTGCTTCCTACTTCCAGTTGTTATCTTTTTGTTGTTTTACCTTGTTCAGTTGTAGTCGTACTTTCTTTTGGGTTTGTATTCTGGCCCATTTACTTTTCAACATTTCTTTTGTACTTAGTGTTTTGCTTCCACTTGTACTCTGTGGTGCTTGTTTTCTTTTATAAAGGCAATGCCTTCCTAGTTATCGAGATTTTACGCCTTTGGTGCTAGTCGCCAGCCCCTGGCCTATGAAAGGCGGGCTTGGGGTAGTCACGGCACGGGCCCCGAGGACGGGTCGTGACAAATTGGTATCAGAGGAGTTCGGTTCTACCGCAGAACTTATAACTCTGATGTATCTTTCTGTGAAGCAATATTGTTAAGGGTACCGAGTGTGGTTTTCAGTTCAGGGAGTCCAGTGTTGGTGCGGGCGGCCGACATATCCATACACCAGGACCCTGACAACTGATTTCCGACTTTGTGCATGAAAACACTGATTGCGTGTGTGTTTTCCAGAAGTTTTATTTAATGTCAGCTCAAACCAGGTCAGCTCACCAGGTATAAATCATTTGACCGTGTCACATTGTTCCTTTCAGGATGCCTCCCTGTGGACGACCATCTTGAGCCCCGAGAGTGGTGCGTACTGACAGCCCGCCGAGCGACGAGGCCTCAGTACAGGGCCCTATCCCAATTGAGGCACTAGTGGAGGCACCAGCGGTACTACTACCCGTTGGGCCACCTATGACACCAGCCCCAGCAGCAGAGGATGCACGTCGCTTGAGCGCACTGCATGAGTTCCAGCGCCAAAGGCCACCCAGGTTCCAGGGAGGGACGGACCCGCAGGCGGCTGAGGATTGGCTGGAGGCTGTGGTGAGAGTCTTCAGGCTAGTGGGGACACCGACAGATTTCATGGTGATCCTTGCTGCCAGCCTTCTTCAGGCAGCAGCAGGCAGATGGTGGAGCCTGATGCTTCAGATGCATGACGAGGCGACACTTCTATGGGCAGACTTCGACAGCCTGTTCCGGGCAGAGTTTGTACCAGCCACCCTTCGAGCGGTGCGTATACAGGAGCTACTTTAGCTGCGGTAGGGAAACATGTCAGTTGCGCAGTATTCAGCGAGGTTCACAGATCTCTCACGCTACTCCACAGATATGGTACGAGACCCGTTCATCAGGGCCCGAACCTTTGAGCAGGGGCTCAGGCGAGAGATTATAGCTTCTGTTGTTTCTCACAGCATTCCGACCCAGACAGGGGTGTTGGATAGAGCCCTCTTAGTGGAGAGTTTCCTTGCTGAGCAGTCTCCACCAGCACGACCCACCACTAGCCGACTTGCGGCAGAGTCTTCTACAGCAGACAGTAGACAGATGACGCAGAGGTCCAAGAGGACCAAACCTACCGGTGGCCGACTGCATGACTCGGGTTCAGTTGTGCGGGGAAACTGGGGTGGAGTCAGAGCCAGACGTGCCGAGAGTGGACAATGTTACTCCTGTGGCGGAATGGGTCACATGGCACGTGACTGTCCGACCCGCCATGCAAATGACCAGCAGTTAAATGAAGAACCTCCGAGGCAGGGGCAGAGGTTCGATCAGGGTGGACCGCAAGGAGCAGGCGGCCATGGTAGAGGAGCTGGCCGTGCAGCTGGAGGTGGAAGACGCTTCGGGATGTTGCCACCACCACCACCTGGAGGACCACCCCAACCGCAGGGGACAGGAGGACATGGGAGAGCTCAGCTTCATGCAGCTGAGATCTACGGTCATGGAGCTCCGGAAGTAGATGGACAGGAGCGGGACTAGCTTCCGACCTGGAGGCTATTGATTCGGTTGCTTCTGGTTTTGTTGATATCTGTCTGTAGTTGCTTTGTGTCTTGTACTATGAGCTGCAATAATAAAAAGACACTTATCTTTGTTTACTTTCCTGTCCTTTTGTTTGGTTGATACTGAGTGGTCCCGGTTAAGACTGTTGACTTGACCCTTACTTTCGAGTTTCCTACTGAAGGAGACCTAGTGACCACACAATGATGCCGACAGTGTGACTCGACCTTGGAGGCGAGAGTGACAGTTGGATCTCTTGGTAGTTACGTCGAGGCCTTACGACGTCATCCATGGCATGAATGCATCATTCATGTCAGGATTGACTGTATTAGGCAACGAATGTGGTTCATCCAAGGGATGAGACCGGATTTCTCTTATCGGAAAAGAAGAAATCATAGCATCTCTTGTGAGACTAGAGAAGGTCCAGGTCATCCAAGAGTAGATGAGGACGGCAAAGGGCCGACAGAAGCCTTATGCTGACAGGACTTGGAGGCCTCTAGAGTTTGAGGATGACCATCACGTCCTTATACGAGTCTCACCACGACGAGGCTTACGGAGATGTGGCCAGGGAGGCAAGTTATCTCTGAGGTTCAACGGACCTTTCTAGGTCCTCAGATGGGTAGGCGAGGTGGTTTACCGCTTAACCCATCCACTTCAGTTGCGCTAGGTGCACGACGACTTCCACGTATCTTAACTGAGGAGATACGTGCTCGACCCTTCGCATATCATCGACCATGAGGAGCTGGACGTCGATGGCAGGGCGACATGCTCGGAGGATCTAGTAGATATTGAGGATCGACAAGAGCGGGTCCTACAAGGACGGTCGATTCCTCTTGTGCATTTTCTTTGGAAGTATGGGAACCTCCAGGTAAGCACATGGGAGCGGAAGGCTCAGATGCGTGCTCAGTACCGCCTTTGTTTCCCTAAGTCTGTGGTGAAGCTTTACGGGGATGTAAAGCCCTGTGGTGGGAGTAATGTAAAGACCCATAAAATTCAAGGGAAATTTTTTTTTAATTTTTTTTGTAATTTTACAAGAGCACGGTTTCTGACGGCACCTGATTCCGAGGCCCGGAGTGCCCGGAATCAATTTCCGAAGTTTGGCTCGGGTACGTTCAGTGAACGAACGAGCGGGAATTTCTAACTTTTGAAGCAGTGCCCAGAATCGAATTCCAAGGGCACCGATGAACTCGTAGCGCTGATATTCTCTTATGGAGACCTTTTCTGAGGTTGTGTTTTATGCGGAATGAAAGTTAATTTTGGTAAAAATTAAAAGAAGTTAATTAAAATGTGGAAACACATATTATTTTTAACTTGTTGGTTAACTACTCCCAGAGGGAGTTAGGGGTGGGACCCACATCCACTTAACCTCCCTTGAGAGGATTAAGTGTGGTGGGGCCCACAAAAACTCTAACACTTCATCTTCTCTTCTTAAACTCCCTATAACTCCTCTTTAATTAACTTGACAACTTCGTTAATTAATTGAGTTGAGTTGTTTGAATTTCAAACCATTGAAATTCAAGTTGATAATTGTGTAAATAAAATAAGCCTTAGCTTATTTTATTTTGGTTGGTCTCCTTAGCCATCATTAGAGAATTTGAGAGGTTCTCTCCACCTTCTTCAACTTTGACGAAGAACACAAAGAACACTCAAGCTTCGACGAAGAACGCTGCTTCTCCCTTCTTCGTAGCCGGTGTGTTTCCGAAGATCGACGACGCCGCTTCTTTGATCTTCTTCCCGTGTCAACAAAAGGAGATTACATTTCCTCCTCAGATTATCTCTGTCAGCTTACGAAGCTTCTCCAGCGACGTACCTCTTCAGACGCACCTCGACGTCAACGGAAACCCGCGACGCCCGACTTCCGCGACGCTAGTCTTCCGCGGTTTTTTGACGTGCTCCGCACTTGAAACCGAGGTAGGGGTTTATTGTTGATTTATTTAATTATTTCCGTTCTTGGTTCTATCATGACGATCTTTGAGGATAAATGATTAAGTGTTATCGTCTAACGAGAGGGGGGGGCGGATCGCACAAACACGGCCGAACCCCCCTCCTTTGTTCTTGAATGTTTCTTGCGGATGGAACGAGATGGCGTGGTGCTGTCGCACCATGCGGGAATCACACGACAATTATTGCGCGGCACCGTCGCGCCGCGCCGTGGAAAGATTTTTATGGACGTGACGCCGTCACGCCGCGTAGAAGGAAACCAAAGGCGTCGCGCCGGAGCGGGGCCGCGGTGGAGGGGCGCGGTGCCGTCGCACCACGCCGGGCGACGAAGGCCACGGCCGGTTCTGGGCCGCGGCGGAACGTGATGACTGGCGGCCAGCCGGGCCACCGGTGTCGGAAGACGGAAGAGGACCGGCCCTTGCCTGTCCTGTTGAGAAGAAGCCGGCCGGCCAAGTCGGGCCGGCCGGAAGGGTGGAAACCGGGGGAATTAAATTCCCCCGGGCTGATTAATTGTCCCCCCATAATGAGGGGGGTCGGTTTCACAAAGGGGGGCAGGCGGCCCCCCTTTTTTTCTAGCAGGTCGGCTTTCGGCCGAGCTAGCAGCGCGCCTAGCGCGCTGCCTTGCACCGAACCGGCGCGCCTGGCCGGTCCGCCAGGCCAGGCCGGGCCGAGCCAAGCCGAACCGCGTCGGGCTGGGCCGCGTCGGGCCGCGCCGGGCCGCAACGGGCCTGGCCACGCCGGGCCGGTCCGGGTCGACCCTGTCCGAGGCGGGTCGACCCGGTTCGGGCCAACCGGGGGTCTCGGGCTGGGACGGCCCGGGCCCGAAACCCCCGTTACCGAGCGGTTTGGATTCAAATGCCCGTAACTCGGGCTACGGACCTCCAAACGACGCGCCGTCAGCAGCGATGCGATCCTTGGATCGAGACGGTCGTTTCGGTATATCGCACTCAAGGTTTTGGAATACTTTGAGTTCGGGCGGGTTGGTTAGTACACAAAACCAATCGGGCCCTCGGAGCGGGAACGCTCATATCTTGAGCTACGGACGTCCGATTGACGTGTCATTAGATTTTTTGAGTTCCACTTAGTGAGACGGATCTTTTGGCATACTCCGCCCGAGGTTTGGATGCCGGTGGAGTACGGTCGGGTTGGTTTTCCCTTAAGAACCAACCGGGCCCCTGGAACGAAAAAGTCAATAACTCACAGACCCAGCATCCGATTGACGCGCCGTCTGTCTCGTTGCGTTCCTGTTGACGATACAGAACTTTTGGCATCCTCCGCCCTAGATTTGGATGCATATGGATAGTGGCCGGGTTGGATCGCACCTGAAATCCAACCGGGCCCCTGGAACGGAAAAGTTGATACCTTTCTGACAGAACGTATGTTTGACGAACCATCAGCGGCATTGGTGATCTCGTTGAGAAACGGTCCCTATGAGTATACCCTATGAGTGTTCGGGGTATAGTTGAGTTACGGCCGGTTTGGTTTGCACACGAAACCAATCGGGCCCCTGGGACGAAAAGGCTAATAACTCACAGACCGGGCGTCCGATTGACGCGCCGTCTATTGCGTTGAGACCCCTATGACGAGGAGGTCCTTTGAGATACTTCTTTGTGGGAATTTGTGATACTTGGAGTATCGACCAGTAGCTCGTGGAGCGGACCCTCCCAGAGACGAGCGTGCGGAGTACGGAGACCGTGTAGCCGGCTGAGACCTGACGACTTCTTGACCAACTCGACTTGGAGTGAGTCGACTAGCCCAGTGGACGAAGCGCCCAGTATTTGGCGACAGACCCACGGTGGACGAAGCGCCTGGTAGTTTTCCACAAACCCGCGGTACTCGACAGGAGGAGTACCTCTGTAGGCTATTGGGGGGAGGGCCCGGTATTTGGAGACAGACCCACAGCGGACGGAGCGCTCGGTAGTTGGCCGCAGACCCGCGGTACTCGATAGTAGGAGTACCTCAGCAGTTTTAGGTTAGTGAGAAGTACCTCGAAGTCGTGGCAGGACCACTATACACTCCAGAGACGGAGCTCTTCAGCAGTTATGGTTTCGATAATGAAAATCTTGGTTTGAGCTGAGACTTTTGACCTTTGTGGTTACCTCATGATTGAGATGGGTCACTTGAAAACTTAGGTATATGTATGGGCATATACCTGGGTAGTGGTTATACTTTGATTTCACAATCCTTGTGTTTCCTCATGATTGAGATGGGTTACTTGATAACTTAGGTATATGTATGGGCATATATCTAAGTAGAGGTTTTCTGTTGAGATCTTATTGTGGTTATTCTTTTTGGTTTAGTGAGACCTTGAGGGTCTCGGGGTCCCTACTGAGTATCATTATACTCACCCCTGCACGGGCTATGCCCGCACCTCGTTGTGTTGGTTGCAGACGACGGGTAGTGCTGACGGAGGCCAAGTGTTCGAGGACTGGACGGTACCCGGAGGTGGACTACATGACGAGTCAGTACCCGGAGGTGGATTACACGACGTGACGACTCACAGAGGAGGTTGACGGACGAGAGCATGGAGGAGGCTATCTGTACCTACCCTTCAGGTAGGATCCGTGGTGGACGACCAGGAGCTGCGTTATATGTACCTACCCTTCAGGTAGGATCCAAGGAGGACGACCCAGGCGCTACTTCCTACTTCCAGCTGTTATCTTTTTGTTGTTGTACCTAGTTCAGTTGTAGTCGTACTTTCTTTTGGGTTTGTATTCTGTCCCATTTACTTTTCAGCATTTATTTTGTACTTAGTGTTTTTCTTCCGCTTTTACTCTGTGGTGCTTTTTTTCTTTTATAAAGGCAATGCCTTCCCAGATATCGGGATTTTACGCCTTTGGTGCTAGTCGCCATCCCCTGGCCTATGGAAGGCGGGCTTGGGGTAGTCACGGCACGGGCCCCGAGGACGGGTCATGACAATGAGGGAATGATCAGCGGACCTCTTAATTAAATGAGGGAAGAACAATGGGCAAGATATTTTTAATGATGGAGGAGAAAAAATGGTAATTTTTTCCTTTTCAAGAGGTTTATGGATAATACATTCATTATGAAATTCTATGAAGAAAACCATCATCCCACTATCTAATGAACCTTGAAGACACACTTTTTCCTCAGATAGTTTAAAAACATTCTCCAAACACATGGAACTGCTATCCAAAACAACTTCAACACTAAATTACAGTAGTAAATATTTATTTAAATGTTGTGTCAATGGTTCGAGTCTCTCAAAACCACAACAAAAAATTCTTGGGATTTCTACGGAACCCGTCACGGTTATACTAACCCTTATCTATATTTTTATGGGATATATAATGGAGTCATAATTTTAGTAATAAATATGTGTTAATCATGTGTCTCATCTTGTTTCACTATAAAATGAGTTTTCAAAGGCAGTGTATCCAAAAACTCAATTGAACAACTAGGAAACCTACAGATACATATGCCTTATCATAAAATTACACTTTAAATTGTTTAAACTATTGAAATTAACATCCAATTAACATTTTAATTTTTCCAAAGTCCACCAAATGAAAAGTTCAAATTCCTTCAATAAAATCAACCAGTCCAAAACATGTGATGTGAAATTATGTATTTTTATTCCCGAGGGATTGTTTTTATTGATGTGGGATTTTAAATTCATATAATTATGTTTTATGGATGCATATTATTTTTCAATTTTATTCTCCATTAGGATTTTTCCTATTACTCTATGAATGGGAATGTGTAAAAACTATTTGTAGTCAAAATAGGTTGATATGTATACATTAACTTATGAAGCTAAATTCATGGATTTAATATATAATGTTTTATATAAAGGATTAAACTAGATATACTTGTTTTATATATGTTTTGAAATAAAATATACACTCATTAGAGAGATTACATTGTGTACCTACCTTTTATAGAAGTGGAAAAAATGTTCTCTTAGATTAACAATAGATTGAGGAGAAAAAAATCATGTTAGAACTATTTGATCAAATGATAGAAATGAAATTTTTGGAGATTATTTAAATGATAATTATTGATTAGTGGTTTATAAAATTATTCCTTATTAATATTCATATAATATCATAAAATAATTGAATTTTCATTACTTTGGAAAAAAATAAAACTTGATTGATGTGTCTTAGGGACATAAAGTAATTATATTATTATAGTAATACATGTGGTCGTTGTTTTTTTGGAAGAGGAACGATAAGTATAAAATTAATGAAACATATACTACACAAGTATCACATGTGGAGGTTAGATATTCTTAGTATAAATATAGCCATGTTTCATTTTGGAGTTCTAATAATGATTGTATATGAGTTCTTCAATGATGGGCCTAATGAGAGGATGTGGATCAAGGGGTTAATGTGATTCAGGTAAAGGGTCATGAGTTAAATATATTGTAGATATTATATATATATATAATGAAATTATCATAGTAAAGGGTTATATATTATTTGAGGTATGATTATAGTCATATATTCTCTGATTAGTATACATCTTATTAACTGTAGAAATCATTATTTTCCATATTCATATCTTGCATTTAATTTATGTTTGGATGTTAAAATACTGGTTAGGGTATTGAATGTTGGTAATCCCCTAGGGTAACGAGGTGAGTCCCTCTATAAATTTTAAATGTGTAACATTGTTATCATTGAATTATTTTATTTTTTGGATTTATATATTATAGAGAAGAATAATTATTTTGTGGCAATTTGAATCAAATGTTTAACCAAACATTTGGAGAACATTAACTTCTATTGTAGGTGGGTAATATTTTTCATTTATGTTGCTAAGTTTATTTTTTAAGAGAACAACATCATCATATATATTTATCTAATTGTGATAAATTTTAGATCTAGTATATTAAATCTCATACTATAATGATTCACCTTATTTTTGCTGAGATTGTTATTTTCATGTATTCATACATATGGTAGATAAATTTTAGGATTTTATTCCCATTAAATTTATAGGTCCGAAAATATATAATTAGGTATTTTCTAATATATAATATGTTTTAAGTACTGATTTTACTAACATTCCCCTAATCATATTGATCTAGTTGATTTAAGAGATTTAAATACTCACTTAAATGTTCTTAAATAATGATGATTCATTAATATAAGGGTAATGTTTTTCTGAGTTAATATAATTCTATCTAAAAAGGATGAAAAGGGTTTTTTTCCTAAATTGATTTTTATTTGGTAGAACCAAGATACATTTATTAATAAATTCAATGCAAATATTAATAATATATTTCATTAGGTGAAATGAGTTTCATATATATCATATATTAATATTCATTTTGGTATCATCAACTCATGGAGTGAGACAAGTATCTGAGAAAAATGTTATCAGAGTACAAATTAACTATTTTATAATTTTAATGCTAGTATATAGGGAAAGACACACATAAAATATTTTTATATTTTTGAAGAACATAATGTGTCTCTATTATCTGTAAATGGTTTTGATATTATTTATCAATGATATACTTATTTATTCTCAATATTATTTTGATATTGTTAATTGTATTTATGTTATTGTATATACAATAAGTGGTAAAAAATATTATACTAATACTCCAAAAAATTATTTTTACAGAATTAAAACATATTAGGAATTTTGTTATTGTCAGATATTTGTGGTTACTAAATAGGTAGTGTAAATTACTTCATGAGAAATACCTATGAACAATTAGTATATTTTTTCATTCATAAGATTCACTAGCTACTACCACTATTTTATTACCATATTTATCTATTTATTTTTACTAATATCTAAATTGAATAGAAATTTGGTAATGTATTAGTTGTATGAGTGTTGTGAGGTTTCATTTTAGGTGCTAAAAAGACATCTTACTTAACATACATTCAAATATTTTTTATCATATAACGAATTAAAATGATTATATGGGTGAATTTATAATCAATATTAGTTTTATATTGATAAAAACTATTTTTCATTGAATATGACTCTCAATAGATTTATCCACATGAAAGAAATTATCTTACCCATGATCATGAGTTATTAGTTATGGTGTATGTTCCCATGGGTTGAAGGAATTATTTATTTATTGAGAAGATAATAGTTTACATTTATTATAAAACAATAAATTATATTTTCATTTAATGATAATTAATCATTATTAGAAAAAATGGTAGAAATATATCCTACAATTTTACTTTTAAATGGTATATTAGACATTGAAAATAAATACTATTTGTGACATAATGAACAGAACATTTTAGAATTTTGTGTTTACAAAAAAAATGAACGTTGAAGGAAAGATATTTCTAGTTTAATATGAGTGATTATTATATATTTTCATCCCACATATATTTTTAATCATGTTTATTAAATTATTTCTTATATGGAATTTATATATAAAAATGTAAAATATGTTCTTATATGATTTAAAAATATCATAATATTTTATCAATATTTTGGGGTTAGGAATGTTGTGTGATATCGATAAATTTTTTTAGGATTCATAATATTAATTATCTTAATGTAAAATAATCAGAGTTAAACATGCATGTTTTAGAACATTACTATTCTATAATGAAAATGGGATAAAGATATGATAGATTTATTATCATTATTTAAACAAAAGAAAGGAATAAAGTTTTATAAGTACTTAATTGGTAAATTATTTTATTCATTTTTATCTAATAAAATAATATCAAAAAATTGTTGTATTTTTAAAGTATTTTATTCTTGTGGTCGTTATGATTTAAGAGATACCAATGATTATAATGTCTAATAAATATCTATTAATTTTTTCTTAATTTTAACAGGTCTTACTGAAGAAAATGAGTGATTTTTTTTATATTTATTTTGACATAAAATAATCAATATAATGATAAATATATGCATACTATTTTTATTATTGAATAAATTCAATTTTTATCTCTTGTTGATTTCTATAGTGCATGATAAGATCATGTGTCTTAATAAAAGGATATATTTGAAAATAACTACAACTAATCATTATAAATCTAACTATTTTATATTTATTATTTGATTTTAGGTCGCTCAACATTATATTAGATAGTAGTTGGGAAGAAACATTATTTGGGACTAGCATGGTGAATGAAATTTTTGAATTATTTTAAATGATTAGGAATTTTTTAATATCTTTCAAATAAGGATGAAGTGATATTATAATTGGATACATTAAATACATTCATATTAATTTCAATAACTTGTATTTATTTATGTATCACTTATGATTTTATATTGATGGTTGGATAAGAAAGAGATGTTAAATTTTTATTCTCCAAGAAAACTTGAAATATTATATAATATTGGATGTGTTTCATATCACATGGATTTTTATCCAAAAAATAGAATAAATTAGGAATATCATATCTCTTGAAAAGTTAAGTGTGAAATATATCCACATATTTTAATTTACAACGTTGATATGATATTAGATATTGATTGTTTTTTTATTAAACTACAATTTTATAACATTTATTTATATGAAAATAAATTTCAGGGAAGTATGTTTTCAAATATATATGTGTGGTGTTAGTATGGTTGAATACCGATGTAGACAAAGGAATCAGAAGTATATATGAGAAATTAACTCTCAAATTTCTTTAATAGAGTTTCATAATCACACATCTCAATGACTATAAATCATATGCTAGGGATATCAAATTTTCATTGGTTTTTAGATTATGATTTATACATTCTATTTGATTTTTATTTTTATAGGTAATTATATTAATGTGATATTGGGTCTTGGTAAAAAAAATTATTTCGTTCTAATAAATAGTGGTAAAATTTTAATTTTAATGAAACATTGACATAGTTGGGTGAATCCTAACCATGTTTTTTCATTATAGAAGAAACATGATGTGAAAAGGTGAAATTTGGGTAGTTTATATTCGTAATTTTGTTATGGGTGTTTGTGTGGATATTTTATGAAAACCATATTATGAATAAGAAATGCCATGGTTTTGTGTAAAAATTATTTATTTTATGAAGATGGTAATGATGAAAGTCATAATGGTTTGGAGGCCATGATGTAATTTATGTAAACCTATTTAAAATGTGGGTTCCCTAGATACAAGTTCAAAAGTGATTTTTGATTATCAAATAATGTATATAGAGATATATTTATGGTTTATACTTAGTATAATAGTGTGTAAACATTTATATCAACTATTTATATTGAAATTTAATTTAATTATTTTTCATATCAATATGTTTTAGTAGCTCCAATTTATAATGAGAACGTTAATAATCTATCAAATTAATCATAAACATTTATCTTTTGGTCTACATAGATCATACTAACAACAAAAAATAGTCTCATGCTATCCTATATTGTTTTCTCATTTGAATTGTGACTTGTTATCAAGAGTTTTGAACATTGCGATCTTGATTAGTGGATATCCTGGTTATAATTCACCAATAAGAACAATACATGTTTTAGGTGTCATTGGATATTCCTATTTAAGAGCAAGTGTGTTGGTGTCTTGAATTCGGATCATTATAAATGTTTACCATTTGATAAAATACATATATTAAATACAATAACCATGAAATTTATGTTTTGGTAATGTATATATCATTTGGTGTGTCGTTAATAGTTGGGAATTGGTTGAATTTACAGGAAAGAAATTGTTTCTTCTAAAAGGAAGAAATATCTCAATCCCTTATTGATGATGATGGTATTATATTTATTAAATTTATGTACATTGTGATTAAATGTATGTATATATAGTCATGTCATCAATAAATAAATAAGGAAAGGATGATGACATGATATGTTCACTTAGATTTATGAGATATTAGGAGAAAATTAAATTATGTTACTTTTTAGGTGTTCATATGATGTTTTAATATCTTTGAATAAACCTTATATCAACATCACCTCTCTCTATCAAGTACAATATGTATAATGTGAAAGGAATATGTATAATTGTTTTCTCAAAGTGTGATTATTGATAGTTTTATCTCTTGGGATCATGATGAAGCTAAAAACCTATGATTATTTACACTTGAATACAGATTTTATTGGATGATGATTAATCATGCTTCTAAATATAAAAAATATTGAGGGATTTGTGATTTCTTCAATTTATAATTGAGTGAAAAAATTGAGTGAAATTTATTTCCTTAAAAAATATGATTATTTTTTTTCAATTTAATGTTTATAATTTCATTGATTGATATAAAATTAAATTTCACATGATCCATGGCCGAATTAATGATGGTATATAAGGGATTTTATTGTTTCACATAAATCAAGAAACAAATATCCAAAAATACCATTATTCTTTATTATTTAAATACATTGGTTCCATAAATTATATTTTAAGTGACCATTATTTTATTTGAGTTGATTTAAATATTAAATATCCATTTATTCAAGATGATGGAATCATCATGGTCCCCCTATCACAAACAATGCGTTGATTTGAAATTGTATAACTGAGTTATGTCTACTTGATGATATAAATTGACATTATTTAATTTTAATATAATTTCACATGGGTCAATGAATTTATAATATGTGATTCTCTATAATTTTTGTGGTGTCACTTCTATCATTTGAAGGCCATATAAAAATTAAATATAGATGACAAGTGAATAGTAGTTTGATTTTTATTGTGATCAAAGGTTAGAGGTGTATGTTATCCAAAAAGTAGTGGAATAAAAATCAATAGAAAATAAAAAAATCTTAAATGGTTCTACATTTTAGAGTTAAAAAAGATAAATAGAAAATCATTAATGGTGCGTGTGTGAAAAAGGATGTCCCACTCTTCACGGGGAGATATGTTACTAACCTCCAATATTTTCGAGAATAAATTATTTTAACAATAATTCTTTTATAGGAGAGAGATATGATTCCAATTTTATTAAATATTATTTATTTTTTAATGTGGAACCATGTAATGGGAACATTTAATCTGATTTCCGGCTAGAATTGTCTTAGCCCCCCCCCCCCCCAATCGAGTTGGTTGTACCACGTTCAGGATTGGATGTGTTCTTCTTGACCCATCTAGCCCATTCATGTTTTCCACATGACTCAAAATCCCTCCCAAAGGGGTTTTAAAATTTAAAAGATCTTATATATATATAGGAAACAGTTCTTAATATATTTTTAAAAATATATCAAATTTCATGAAACATTTTTATTTGGAATGTTAAACAAGTGTATTGTGAATTGAAATTAATTTATATTTTTATTCTTAAAAATATAATAAATATTATATTATTGATAATTTATGTAATATACACAAGTCTATGAATCTTGACTGGTAATGAGCCATATATCAACCAATGCTTGAGTTTTTTTATTTATTTAATTATTTCAATGTGTTTGTTTGTAGTTATTATTTAAACAATGGTGACATGTGAATCAAATTTGGTTTCAAAAGTTTATTTAACACCTATATTTCTAAAATTAATATTAGTTATCTATGTCCCATTTACTAAATATATTTTCACCAATATTTGAGTATTATTTTTAAATTAAAAAATGAAATTATATTCATTTAAATTTAATACTTGGAGAGTCACAAGATGAAACATTAATTCATTAGACTGGGTGAGTGCTGCAACTCCAGTCAAACACAATGTGACTCATAGTGTTACCCCTATGGTATAGGTTGGTCTATTTTTCTGTTAATGGGATACAAATAAAATCTATTCATGATCACAAATTTTATATTTATTTATACGCAAGTTATTATATTATATATATTTGCTTCATTTTAACTATCATATAATATTATGATAAATAATGCATATTTAAAAAGAACAGTCATGGTGAAAAATTATCTAATTTTAGAATTTTAAATAAAGGTGTGTGACTAAATTGATAAATATTGTGTAAATATAAATTTATTGCATTAATAGAGAAAAACTAAGGTCATTCAATGTACATAAAAAATTATTTGCACCTTCAATCCCTTAAATTTAAAAAAATACATTTTTGTGAGAAACCAGAAATCCCTAGTTGGGGGTTCCTCATTATACATGGGAATTCATATAATAGTGGTAGGTTTAAATAACTAGAGATGGAAACAAGTAAATATCCATAGAATGATTGTAGTAGTTTTAGTGGTAAATTGTTGAGAAATAAAATTTTTCCCCTTATAGTAGAATCCACTACATGAAGTAGATTAAGGGGATACGAGAAAACGAGTCAAAAGCCATAATCATATCTAAAATCTCTCAAAGTAGTGAAGTAGTTATAACATAGCCTATAAAAATATGTTTTATGGTTCATGAAATCTATAATTATCAAGTGAGGGTGTCTTCCAAATCTTTTAGTTGATGGTTACTATAATTCAATAAAATATTTTAAAACATTTAATGAAAATTATTTTTAATTCCTATAGTAATCTATAATCAAGATAAAATTAAAAAATATTAATATGTTATAGTTTATATAAAATATTAATTAATTACACAGTTACATTATGATAAATAATAGATAGAGAACAATTATAAAAAATTAACATTTTTATAGAGTGGTACATGTATTTTCATATAGTACAATAACAAGAAATAAACATATATATGCTAGACTCTACACTACCTTATCAGATACTAAAGTAAGAAAATGAGGATGAGAATGATGCTTATAATATAGTCATGAATAATACACATGATTTATATATCATAATTCTATAATAAATTTCTAAATATTTTCAAAAGAAATTCTAATAATACAATGAAAATACTATGTTTTATTTCCAACATATAAATTGTGATGAGAATGTAAGGTATATATTAATGATATTATGATCACACTGATCATGTCTATATTAATATTTGTAAACAAATATTTTCCTTATATACTCAGGATGATAGTGTATATTGATTGATTAGAATAATAAGGATTGATGTTGAATCAAAAACATTATTTTAGTATGACATTAACATCCTTACCACCCTACCATAGTTTTTTATAGATATAAAACAAATAGTTCTGACAAATAAATTAACCAAAGATTGGGATATATTCTCTAAGAATATTAGAATATAAATAATGTTAAATAATTAATCTATATGCTAAAAAATAATAAATAAAATCTAAGAATTGATAATTGTATATACATAAATAAGGGAACCATAAGAAAGTTATCTTATGAAACTAAAGATAAGTGGGGAGGGAATTAGACATGGGACTATTTGATTTTCATGTATCAAGATAAGTATATATAAGAGTAACTACAATGAAATTAAGGAAAACCAGGTGTAATTCTCTACATTATTTATATTTATAATTACATTTAATATTTTTGTTGTACTCCTTGGTAATTATATATTATATTTAAAATACATATTTGTGTCTAAATACATGAACCATAGAAGTTTAAAATCAATACTATATGTCAAGGTGTATTATCCAAGTAGTTTAGAGAGGATATTATGTACACCAATGGATATAAGAATGTAATTGTTTTATTTCCATGTGAATGATTCTTGAAATTTTTTAATTATGTTTGGAATGTTTCAAGAACATTTAGGAAATATTTTTTGGGTATTTCATAAATAACTAATACATTACTAATATATAATTCATATAAAATAAATTATGAATAAATTTTTGGGATCATACCTTATTGTCTCATGATAGATCTTTTTAAGTAAATAATTATGTAGTTGGCATAGATATACCTAGTGTGATATTTAGACGATGTGAGATATGGACCATGGCTATTATCAGCACACCAATATATATTGTTTTAGAAATAAATTCCTCCCAAAAATATTCCATAATTTTTTCATATTTATATTGTGAATTGTTTCATGAATTTAAAAGTGTTATATACATATATTTCATGAGATTAGGTTATTACCA
Source organism: Viscum album (assembly GCA_963277665.1). Lineage (NCBI taxonomy): Eukaryota > Viridiplantae > Streptophyta > Magnoliopsida > Santalales > Viscaceae > Viscum > Viscum album. The sequence continues at coordinate 2,116,795,406 of OY728147.1, forward strand.
TTAAGGGATGTATATGTGAAGAATAGAATAAAAATGAAAAAGATATCAAACCCATCTTGCAGAATTTTTGGAGTATATTGTGAACAATTATTATTTGATCATTAAAAATGTAGAGTGGTTTATTTCCAAAATTCATATATCATTATGCACATCGGAGATTTGATGTATATATTATGAGGATAAATATTTATTTTTATAAGTCATACAATGTATTACATTATATTTTCGAGTCAATATAATAAAATATCGATATTAACCCATAAACATTTTCAAACTATAATGAAATATTTATATCACATGGATTATAAATTGAATTTAATCTATTAAGTTATAAATTATTTTTTAGATTAAAAAGGTTTGTTAAGGATATTTCAACAAGTAAACTTCATTAAGAATAAAACAAAGTCCATCAAATGTTATTATAAAAAATAATGATTAAGATATTACATAAATTGATAATGTAGAAGAAATATAGTCATTTGAAGGACTATCTTACTATAATATGGTAAATATATATATTGAAGATAATGGGGTAATTATTTACATTGTCTAATTAAATTCTATATATTTGAAACAAATTTCAGTTGGAAAAAATTTCACATAGTCTCATGGAATGGGAATTTTTCTAAAGATACATGTTATGGTAGAAATATAGTACCTACATGATATGGGTTTATTATCAGTAATATAAGGTGATATAATATTAAATTAGAGTAATGATTTTTCATCCTATAAAGGACCTCTAATTTTAAATAAGCTATGTTTAAAAAAAATTAGATGAATTTATAAAAATGTATTATGTTACCAAAATTTGTATTGTATTTTGGTGATTAATCAAATATATATCAATTAGTGCGTATTTAAGAGAATCTATACATGGGTTTTATATTTGTCATACAAATAATTATTTTTATAGAAAAAAATTTCCTGATTAAATCACTTACAAAAGAAATTTTTAGGGAAGCTTTCAATGGTCATAGAATAATCTTTGGAATTAATGTTTTCTAGGATTCTATGAGAGGTTACTTGGAGTGGCTCAGTTTACCAATTAAAAATATATTGATAAAATATAAAAATTGGCATTAGTATTATATTTTGACAATACATGGTTGAATTTAATTCAATAAATGTTTTCATAAACAATAAATCATTATTCTATGGATAAAAAACTATTGAGGTAGAACTAGTGGGTTATATGAAGTATGAAAATTCATATATACTAACAAGTTTTAATATTTCAAGATAGAATTTTTACCAATATTATATTCTATAAATATCTATAAGACGATATGTGTGAGACATAGGTCAAATTTAAAATGGTGATTATACCTCAAAATCTATGTTAATCGATATATCACATATATAATGTTATTTAAAATATAATATATCAAATAAGAACTTGATAAATTTATAGGTATATCTACTCGAAAATTTGAGGATTGTGAAAGTTGATTTTAGGTTATAAAATTAGTCTTTATATAGATTAATATCATATCATATCATATTTTGGATAACGAAATGAATAAGGTAATCTCATTCAATATTATTTAATACATTTCAAAAAATACTTAGTATATTATATCGTCAGATGAAGATAACGAGGCATAAAATATATAACAATTTACTCTTATTCATGGAATCATACCATACGTGTTATCTAATTTGTTAAGGTTATGACATTTAAAAATGGGTTATACTTGGGGATCTCATATATTGCATAGTTTTACCTATGAAAGTGAATCCACATATAGTAGAGTATCTATATAGGAAAATGTGGATGAATGAATCATTAAAGCCATAATTTGGAAGAATATGTTCTTATCTTGTTAGATCTAATATGTTGGTCAATAGAATGTGGGATATAGTATAAGTGATAATTTTGATATGTTTGGTGCCCATGAAAAAACATAAAAAGTACATTATAACTACTAAATCATATACACACTTATATATGGATAATGTATACTTACCAGAATAGTGTAGAAAATTCTACGTCTACAATTTACATTACAGTGTTGTTAGATTATTTGTTTTATAACAAGGTTTTAGTAATCTATAATATCATGAGAACCTTCAGCAACTATGACATTAATATTAGAAAAATCATATGGTTTAGATTCATCAAACTATGCAAGATACATATGATTAACTAACTAAATAGTGATTGTTATTGTAACCATTAAGACTTTTTATCCCGATATTCTTAGTTGGGAGTCAAGATTATAAGAGGATATGATGACTAACATACCTTTATCAACCCCACATATTTCAGGTTTTATTTTTTGTTATTGTTTTTAATAATCTTTATTAGTTTATTTTATTTATATGATTATTAATGTATATCATCTTATGCATTAATTTTATTCAATTTAAAAACCATGAAATTTATATTATTGTGAGGTATTAAACTTTGGTTATTACATTGTCACCATTAAATTAGTTTAAAGTATAAGGATGAATTTTTTTTATTTTAAATGAATAAATATACTGAAGAACATTTACCACAAAAATTATACCTTTATTGAATCCATAAAAATAGTGATTGGCAGAAATCAGATCTAGTAATTTCAATTATTAATTATGTAGAAAATATGATGACATTATGTGTGCATCCTAATTTTTGAGACAGTGTATGATAATAACATTATATTAGTCAGTATGTGTTCATAGGTGATTATTGTTGTTATTACTAAACTATATCTCCTTAGGGGACATATTGTGTTGGTAGAATCTAATACATGACACTAAGTTGAATAATTTTTTTGAGATAACTTCCTAGAGGATCACAAGTAATGTGTATTAATAATCATGATCAATTATAATAAATTAGATTTTAGGATATGGTGGACCCCAATACAGAAACCATTCAATGTTTTTGTATATACAATCATATTGAAAATAAGAAACATATTTATTTTTTATGTTTATAATAATGTGTTTGGAATTTATTTACATGTTGTGTTCATTTGTTAATGAATGAATATGATGAAAAAAATATGATTGAATATTATATAATTATTATACTAGTATTTTTTAATAATTATAGGATAAGTCACTAATGTAAGTGAATAATATTTTATTCATAGCATAGAAAAGTTTTATGTTCATATGATAAAATACTGACAGTATTTATAGACTTTTTTTAGATTAATTTGTGTCATTTTTTTTGTACATTTAATGTTTTATCATTCATTGGAGTATAAATTCAATAAATGGATGTTATGACATGATTAGTAAATAATTTAAATGATCCCAAAATATAAAAATAATTATTGATAGATTTATATATCAACTAAACATATACTAAAATTCATATATTGAAAAAAAAAACAAATTGAACATCATGAACTGTAGAAACCATGATTGAGGATCAATAATTTTAACTCTCACGGTTTTGATAGTGTTGTAGAGCCTTTGATTATCCATAATAAATCAAATATTTTATAGTAATTAATTATATCACAATTACAAAATATGTGTTTAAAATCTATATGGATTTGGGTTTACTTCATTCATGAAATGATCACTAATGAAGTGTGAAACTTGTTTTTGATCGAAATCAAACATGGTATGATTTTAATTGAATTTTTTAAATTTTATTCTTCATTATTTAATTAAATTTCACATTATCTATAGTTGAATCTGGAAAGACCAATAAAAATTTTATGTTTTGAAATATATCTATAACTATATATTTTACAATAAAAATATTTATGATTTCACAAAGATTCATGTTTCTTAAATATCATGGGCGAATAAACTACCAATAGGGTTTATATTATCTCCCTATAATCTCATATTTTTCTTTTGGATGAAATGGTTTTAGAAATTGGATAAGGGGTTGAATGAGAGAATATCATAAAAAATATTATAATTTATGAAATTCTATTATAGAGACCATTCCATTATTCTAGATGGTTTGGTTTTAGTGAAATGTGATGAAATATTATATTGGTTAAAAATACCCATGTTATTTAACAATGTTCTAGGGAAAATAAATCCATTACATTGTTCTAGTGAACATGATTTGGGTTTGCATTGATCCATATTCACAAAAGATGCAATTCTTATATTTTTAGATATTAAATTATGAAAAAAAATCTAAATGGATAATACATCATAAGAATTTTCCTATAAATTATTTAAATTCTCTTCTCAGTAGATTTTTTCAATTCCTAATGGATTCTGGAATTAGTTTTTACAACCAAATTATTTTAGTAACAATATAATGGTTTAATGGTGGTTATTCTATAAATTTATATTTTTAATAATTTTTTCAATTTTTTTATTTCCAATGGATTCTATTTGATAAATAGATATTGATTGAGTATTTATTTTCTATTTTTAAGTTGAGAGAATAATTTTATGGTTTTTGTAAACTCTCACATTTTTATGAAATTTAATTGATTGACTTTATGTGATTTGTTAATTGATATCAATAATGTTAATAATTTTAATTTTTTAAATGAGGTGAATATGTATTCGATCTAATGGTGAATAATTTTTAATAATTAATGATTGGTAATATAGAATGAATTTCATATATTTAATAAATGGGGACATCGGGGGAAATTTAGTGGTGATAATGTATATATAATTTTATTATTAAATAGAGTGATAATTCTATTTTTTTCTTACAGTGATGAATATTTATTTTAATTTTATTTTAATGAACTAATTATGATTACTTATAATTCAAATTGTTTTTTATTTTCTTTAATTTGGTTAAATGCAATTATAAAAACTTGAATTAAATATTTAGATGTTTTAGCATGATATATACCAATAAATTTTTAGTTTAAAATATTATATTGTTGAAAAACACGTGATTGTATTGTATTAAATGAATAATTTGTGGGATTTGGTAAAGAATATATAAATTTATATAGTGTAGCTTCTTAAAAAATGTGCAAAATCATATCAAATTTATGAGAACTATATCTGAATAATTTCTTGGGTTTTGACTCATTTGAAATTATTTTTCATGACAATGTGAATGTTTATTTTAATTATGTGTTTATACTGATATTATTTTGCTACATTTTAGTAAAAATTGATGATTTACATTGTCTATAATAATGGAGAACATGTATATAAGAAATTTTTAATACATTTTAATAACACATTGCAAATTTTGAATGATTATGTTTCCTATTAACCCTTTTTGAGAAGAATTGAAATATTCTGATATATTTTTGATGCAGTAGAGAATGTTTTTAAATGATTTGATGTTCCATGAGATAGATTGATGATTTTTTAAAATTATTTATATAAATTTTGTATGTTTTATCATTATAAGAGAGTGTAAGTCCATTATCATTTGAAAATTGATTATGATATTTGGGTTTTCCAAAGATACATGGTTTTTAATATGACATTGAGTAATCAAAAAATATATTACCATTTTTATAAGATATTGTATTGATATTACCTAATACATTGAAAAAACTATAAGGTAATATTTCATATATAAGATATACAATATCATGTAATATGTTTTTTATCAGATTTTTTGGAATTTAGGATATTGAGTTGTATTAGTTATTCCCTTTATGTGTGTTGTTTTTGAATTTATAAAATATTATTGGATATATTATTTTCAAAAAATACATTGTTTTTGTAAATTTTTCATGCTCTCCAAAGGATAAAAAATATGTTAAAATGGGAACTCCTAGAAAATACATAAAATTTTTAATATGATGGTATTATTATTGATCCTTGGTGAATTATAAATTAGAAACCAAATTTTTATTGAATCCTTTCTTTGAAAAATTAAAAAGGTGGCCACCACCAATTATTTTTAATATTTCAATTTCATATATTTTTTAATTATTAATAGATTTTTAAAATGGATAAATTTTATAAAATAAAATGTAATGATGATTATCTATTTTTAACATAATAAATCCAAAAAAAAATAATAGTGTTTAGGTTTAAGAGGATGTGTTTGAATGTATTTCTATGATCATCTATGTCACTCTATGATGAAAAGTGATGAATATAATAATAAATTATATTTCAATGAATTGAAAATAGAATACCATTTCTATAAAATTCTCAAAATCATAATTTTTTTATTTTATAATTATTTTATATAATGATCTATACTAAGGAAACACCCATGAATTTTAATTATAAGATTACATGAGAAAAAGGGAAATATATTAAATTCATATAAGAAATAGGGAAAATAAATAATATTACATTATGATACTGTGGGATCACACATGCAATATAAATTAATTGATGGAATGTGTTGAAAATAACATTGTATCATTCATTTATGTGAATTATCTATAATTTATTCCTAAAATCAATTTACAAATTAAATAAATTTATGTATATTAAGAATCCCTGATTAAGGAGAGAAATTGTTTTTATAATTTAGGTAATTTTTAGGATAATAAAATATTAAAAAAATTCTATATTATGGTGTCCAAAACAAAGAAGAAAAAATTTTAGATCCTTAAATAATTCTAGAAAATGGAAAATGATGAAAAATGTGAATTAATTATTGAATGATAGAAGAAATTGTTTTAAAAAATGTGAACCCATTCAAATTACATTATATTAAAGGATTCATGATGATGATTATCATCATTTGATACTGAATCAACTCAAACTCTCATGTGATATTTCTTACCATGTTCTGATAAATTTTTCATGGGCAATATATAACTATAACGCAAAAGAAGTTTGTAGGTATAGGTCTATAATATACAATATAACCAATAAGATACCCATTATAATGACATCTGTGTAGAGTGGAAAATATATAGCATGATGTAAATAATCAATCGAAACCATGTTTATCTTTCCCATAAAAGATCAGAACCTTGTAAAAATTACGTATACACTATTCATATTAATTATATATATATATATATATATTAATTAATATTTTTAATTATAAATGAATTAATTAGATTATAATATTTTTAAAATGTTTATTATTAATTAGTAAATATTGAAAACAAACCCCCACTCATTCAACCCTTCAACCTTCTAAGTGGTGAAACTCATACATTGGGTGCATCAACTAGTATCAATTCCATTTGGGTCCATCGATATCATAAAAGTTAATGGAAATGGGTAATATATATTTAGTTTATAAATGTGGTGTACCCACATGTTATGGAAAAATGTTTTCATAGTTAAAATAATAAGATATTACCCTATAAGTTTTCCCTTCGATAGATGTTATGGATTCTACAATAGTGGGGTTTACACCCATTGAATGAAATTATTCAATTATAATTTTTTAATAGATAAATTTATATTTAATTGGAAAATATAAAAATTAAATTCTTATCTATCTTTTAAATACAGTTTACAAAATTTTTATCAGGATTTAATAATTGAATGAAATTTAAGACAAACCAGGAAATAACTATTAAGGTAATGTGAATGTCAAATAAGATAAGATATAAATATGGATTATAATATTATATTATTTTAATACGAATGATTAAGAAAACATGTATAACTAATATAAAAATATTATTAATAATTTCTAAGATATGAAAATGATTCAAAGAAAATACAAAAGTCTCTAAAATTATTATCAATTTGATGATAAACTTTATAAAGAAATTTAATCATAAAATTATATCATTATATGATTGTGTTTATATTTCTATTGATTAATTAAAAAAATACTCATTTAATATAAATTAATAATGATTACTGTTTAAAATGAGGTCATGAATGGGATGGAATTTAAGGACATGATAAAACAAAAAAATCAAAGAAGATGAAGCTGATGATTTAGTTAAATCAATAGAAAAATAAGATGATGGGAAAATATGTTATTTATAGACCTTATTTCATGGAAATTAGAAAAACCAATGATTAAGAATAAATGAAAATATATTCCATGGCTCATTAGGTGAGGTTTAATTTTTCACATTATACTAAATTGGTCAAAAATTAAAAGTGATGAATTTTTTGATGATGAATAAGTTGAAAATTATGATAAACTGATGTTGTGAAAGGACACAAACAAAATCACCAGTTCTACTGATATCAAGAAAAGTTATCCAAGAAGTAAAAACTTAATAATGATAATAAAATATGTAGTAAATAAATCTTCATCAAGAATCTAATTAGAAGAAGAACCTGTTAAATATTTCACAATCTTCAGGATCCATTTTTAAAAACATGAAGAATCATCTAATAGTAAAGATGAATAATTTAAGATAAAATATAAGTAATAAATATTTTAGCATGGAAATGGATCATATCATGAGTATAACACTAAATTATGAAATAATATTGATTTTTTGAGAGGTAAAATGATAATAACAATGAAATATAGGAATATTTTACTTAAATACAGGATGATCAAGTTAATAAAATAAAAAACATTAGGTGATGGTATGTAAGGAATAAAAATTGGGGAATTATCATAAATAATAAATTGGTTCTGAGGAATAACAGTTAAATAATGAAAAATTATGGAAAATTAACACTAATAATTTAGTAAATCAATTAAATGATGATTACTAAATGGATATGAAAATTAAATTTGAATCAACATTATTTTCATATAATAAATCAAACAATTTACTAGGTAAATAAAATATTGATCAAATTAATATAAGATATGTTATTTTGAATAATAAATGTCCACATTCAAATTCCAGGATAGTGTGGTCAATTAAAAATGATTTAATATTAATTTCTAACAAAAATTTAGTGGTTAATTTATTTAGAATATCAATATTTATAAGAAAAACACAATAAAAATACATAATAAAATATCAACAACAATAATATAGACCTAATTATTTTTGTTATATAATATGATAGTGTAGAGATTTATTTTGGTGCTATGGAGTGTTTGGAAACAAATCATTTTCATACTAATTTAATTTTAAACTATCAATGATGTTGAATGAATCTTGGGGGAGCTATTTTTAAAGGATCTTAGATGATGAACTAAAATAATAATATCATGTAAAATAATTAAGGAAATCATTATTCACTAAATGTGTTTTGATATTTGGTATTGATCTTTACTACATGGGACAAGTAGGGTCAGTATGTTGACGAGTGCACGTCTAAACGTCCTGGACAATATTACATTGTTGATGATCTTAATGGAAAATAGAATATAAATAAAAAACATATGTATTTAAATATATAAATTTCTCTAAAATATTAATTTATAATGAATCCATTGATTATTGATAATTCATTTTCAAAAATATAAATAAAAACATTAAAATATTGTTGAATATTAAAGATCATGAAGATGGGGAAATAACTTGTGGTAATAAAAGTTTTCTAAATATTATAGGTTTTGGATCAATTTGAATTGAGGATGAATGAATAAATATAAATATATGTTCTATATTGATGGGATTAAAAACAATTTCTGAGTATTATCTAACATTATAATGATAAATTTAGATGATTTTAATAATGAATCATGCATTATCCAATAATCCTCAGATAGATAGATCACCACTCATGAAATAATAAAAATTTTAATTCTATTTCAAATTTTTTATCAAAATAATTAAGTTTATTTTAGTGATAAAGATAAAAATGTCATGGAAAAGTAGACTTTGTCATCATAAAGAATAATTCAATAGTGAAAATTAAAAATATTATGTTGTGCGAGATAGACCCTAATTCAAAAAAGAAAAAGGTTTTATAAATGAAAATTGAAAAACAGGGAATATAGTTCATGAAACTCCCAATAAGGTAAAGATTAAATCTACTAAACCAGTTGATCTTATTCATACAAACTACTTTAGACCCATCATATAAAATTATAAAAGTGTTGATATGAACATTATCATATCTAGTAAAGAATTTACTAGGATTATAAACATCACTATCATGATTCATAAAATTATATAAATATTAATATTAAAAATTTTATAAAGGCATGTTGAGAATTATATGTTTTGTTATATCAAAAGTATGAAATATGATAATATTTGTGATTAAAAATTTAATTATTATAAAATCCATCTTTAAAATATATGAATCAAGAAACTGTATAGAACATTTTATAATCCCTAATGTAATATTGTGGAAGAAAGTAATTGTAGTAGTATTATTGATTTTATAATAAATATAATTTCTATGTATGATCATTAAAAAAGTTCATAGTAAAAATTTACAAGTACAATTTTTCATATTCAGTGCATATATTTAATAAGACATGATACACACATGAATATTATTAAATATTGTAAAAAATAAAAAAAACTGTGAAGTATTTAAATTTGTTTGTCCATTGTTACATGAAGATAAAAAATAATAATTTGGGATTTTTTTATTAAAATTATGATTTAGTTGTAACGCCCCGACCCTAGTTGCCTAGAGTCGGTGCATTAATTACATAACATTGGCATGATCACAAGAAAGATCAAATCTCGAAAGACCGATTGGTTTAGTAGCCTTGGAAACACTAGATATATTCATAAGTTTTACATTACATCATAAAATGAAAAACTAATACAACAACATAATGTTTCCACAATCCACACTATTAACCCCTCATAAAATCCCTGCAGGTCATTCATAACTTACTTCTTCACATCCTGGGAAAAAATAAAACATAGAAAAGGGGTGAGCTCAAATGCCCAGTAAGGATAACAATATAGCGGAATCTTTCATAAATAAGAATAAACATTTAAGGCAATGCATTACTAAAACAAAAGCCTTTTAAAATTGAACTTCAACATGGTATGGCAAAAGTAAAATGAAATAATGCCATTTACTTATTCACATGGATATTCTACTAATCGAATAATCACATGCAAAAATCAATAACCACTTTCATAATGTTGGAATGCATAATGCTAAACGTTAATTTCTTTGTCTAGGCCTCATCCCAAGACCTAGGGGTTACTTCTAACCGGAACCCAACCCGGAGTGCCTCTAATAACCGGACACCAACCCGGAGTGCCTCTAATAACCGGACACCAACCCGGAGTGCCTCTAATAACCGGACACCAACCCGGAGTACCTCTAATAACCGGAGACCAAACCGGAGGGCTTACTTTTACCAGTCCCTAACCTGGAGGGCTTACTTTAACCAGTCCCCAACCTGGAGGGCTTACTTTTACCGGTCCCCAACCCGGAACATACTTGTTTAGCACATTCATCTGAAGAAAAGTTTGAAATATAACATAAACATTCGGATTAAAACTAGCATACGAAATGTCAATACTTTCACCATAAACTATGAATGGTATAAAAATAACACATCCATATTCAAACATATTACAAAACCTTCAATACAATATAGAAGTTTTGTATCATAATAAATCAACCATAAATAATCTTAAAATCCATCAAAGGATGTTGACATAGATGAAATCAAAATTTTTTTTAAAGAAATATCTCCTTTTATTTTGAAATCATTTAAGATCCATATAAAATAAAACATTTTATTTGAAAATATTCTTATAAGCTTGTAAGGAAAGCTTCGACAATTTTATAACGGCGGAAAATAACCGCACCCGCCGTATAAGTTAAAAAAAACATTCTTACCTCAATTCTGTCGAAAAGGTTAAAAAGGACATTGTTTTGAAAACGACGGAAAGATTCCTTTATAAACCTCTTATAAAAAGTCAAACAAGGGTATAAATGACTTTAACCCATATTCTTGTAAATAGTAAAAATGTTTTGAAATACATTTTTAAGAAAACATGGATGTGGATGATAAAGAGATCCCAGTAGATTATTACGTATATACAACCTCGGATAATGAAGAGATTGTGAAATAACCCTTACCAATTTGGTAACTTATGAAACATACAACCCATGAAAGAGGTATCATACAATGAATATGTAAATACACATAAATTAGAGTGTATTACACAAAGAATATAATTATGGGCAGTACATACACCACACAAAAGGTGATGGTGGCAATATGGCATGAATCTCACGGGAATAAGGAGTGAGATGAAAACCCCTTACCTTGTACTTTTCCTTGGTTGGGGTAGGTTAACCTCCTGTATAATGGTGAAATAGTTGTTATTAAATTATACAATAATCATATATAATAATATGATATCATATATGATCTTTTAATATTGATTTGATAATAATATCTTAGTATTATCGTTGTTTCGGGTGTTAACTTACTTGTTTTCTTTCATATGTTTTGTTACGTAAGACATGTTTGTAAAGGATAGGTTGTATATTATTCATATCCAGAATGATATCAAGTCCTTAAACATCATTTTTAAATCATAAAATGATAATTACGCTTTAATGGTTACGATGGAGAATGAATCTCATCGCGTTCGTGGAGACGGTAGTCCGTACGTACGCACGAGCGACAATATCATTCTTTTGATATTAAAATAATATATAAATGGATGTTATATCATATATACAGAATCATTAACATGTTATATTTATTATTTACATGAGTTACACATTATTATTATACCCATCCAAATAATATTATATTGAATAACAATTACACCACGACGTGGAGACGGTAAGCCGTACGTACGCACGTATGGTGACATGTTATTCAAAGGGTGGATAGAATACTGAATATGATTGTACCATATTTATAATAACATCACAGTATATGTGAGATACTGAAGTTATTATTTCAGAATGGTAAGAACAAAGGAAGAAGAAGTGGAAGAAGAAATGAACTTAGAAAAGGGTGGTGAGATCATTACCTCTTCTTCGGGTTCTTCCTTTTGATTTGATCAAAAGGGCTCCTTAGGTTGGCTTTCTGATCAAACTAAGGCCTCTAGGTTGTATTGAGGGATGTTGGGAGAGTATTTGGGCAGAGTTTGGCCGAACCAAAAGGCTTTAGAGGTGTGAAGAAATGAGAAAGAGGAGTGCCCTTTTATAAGAGGGGTGAGGGGCACCTTTGGAAAAGCTAGAAATATTAATTTATATTAAATTCATATTCGGTTTCTAAAGGCTCCAAAGTTGATTATTAAAAGGTTAAGGTGTGGATAGGTCGAAAACCACTCAACCAATAGAATTTAGACAGGTTTGGGTACTTATATTAACCTTATCTTTAAGTATTAACTCTAAGTTAATTAGTTTCACTTTTACAATGTCTCTTTGTATTTTTATATAATATGGTTAATAAACTTACCATATACATCCAAGCGACCCCCAAGTGGTCCATTAATGATGAACCTATCATGATATAAGTCTCTTGGCCGAACCTTAGATTTTTAGGAATTTAATATCAATTAATAATATAATATATGTTTTAAGAACTCTTTTATGTCAATTTTGACACTATTCAATAGTTGATTTTTGTGAAACTCATAACAGATTGATTACTTCGAACAAAGTCAATTAAATCAATCCTAATATATCATATTATCCTATAAAATTAGTTTAATTCATTAAAAGTTTCATATTATATTTATTTGGGTATTTATAATATCAATTATTTTAATTTTTCACTATTATAGTAATTACTGCATCATCATTGTGTCATAAATAAAATAAATTATTTAATGTCTAAAAATTATAAATAAAATATCATTATGTAGGAAATATGTTTAGCTTTCTAATGAATATTTATAATCTAAAATCCAACTTATATAACCCTATGTAACAATTGTTTTTCTAAAAGATATATGCTTGTGTCATTTTTGTATTCATTTTGACTTAATAAAGTGTCATTATCACTTACAAGTGGATCCATGGGGTCCCCAAATCGACCCAAAGATGCCCATGGTCGACCATGTATCAACCAATAGGGTTAAGACACGTTTTAGGGTAATTTAGTATTATTATAATATTATTTTGTTAACCCTTATTTACCGGATTTACCCTTAACCATGGTAAATAAAATATTTACCGCAGTAATTATTCAAAATGTCTAAAAATAAAAGTTACCTATTTACACAATTTGAACATCCTGATTCCAAATATGGAATCCATTTTCCTAAATTCAAAACACAGAAGTGGTAGAAATTAATTTAAAATTAATTCCCGCTGTCAAAACAAAAAGCGTGTTTTTAAGAGATAATAACTATCAAAAGATTGACACTCGTTTATGTTCGGTTTAATTGTAAAATTATGTCCAATGACCAATATTATATTAAATGGTAAAAATATATTCTAAATATACTTTAAAACCACTAAAATTCATAATTTATCACTATTAATTATTTTGATTAAAAAAGTTGTTTTTAATTAAAATTTAGTAATTTTCACTATTCATCAAAATATGAAAGTTATCGGAAATGTACCAAAATTTCACCTTAGGCTAAATTAGATATTCCGAATCCAAAAATGAAGTCCATTTTCAAATATAAAATATATATAATTTCAAAAAGTAGGTATTACTATTCATAACGGCTAGTTTGATTAGTTATGGTGTGTTAGAACTCGGTGTTGCGTACAACACACGCTATCACATTATTCAAAGAGAAGCGTACCGTAGAAGCTTGGGATGTTTCATTTTAAATTTTTGATGTCCCCATTTAGTCAAAAAGTTTAAAATATAGTATTTAAAAAGGGTTCACTATTAAAGTTGATAAAAGTGCAATACTGAAAATGAATTTGTTCTTGCATTATATCTAAGAAACTCATAATATGGATTCTAAAATTATAAGGATTATATAAACATTAAAATTTATCTAATACTATTCATAACCTCTTTTGAACGGCTTGTTTGGTAAGTCATGGTGTGCTTGAACTTGGTGTTGCATGTAGTGAAAGTTATTGAATTATTTTGAAGAAGTAACACACTATGAAATCTTGGGGTGTTACATTCTCCCCTCCTTCAATAAATTGCGTCCTCGCAATTTGAAATTGTTCTTCGAAAATAAAAGGTTGAAAATAGAAAATATATTTGTGGTAAAACCCACATCGGAAATTGGGTTACTAAAATTTAGTCTTAATATGAGGAAAAGAGAAATCAAAGGGTCACCACCAAATTATGATCTCGATTAGGAGAACATTGGTGGAAATTAGAGACATATAATCGGAGGAAAAACGTAAATATTTATAGGTAGTGATTGAGGTCATCAATCACAAACAAGTGTATAATTGAGGTCCTTAAATTCATCAATCTATGATGATTTGAAATACCATCGGTTCAACAAAACATAGGGTATTAGGATAACACATTTTTGACGTTTCAAAATATCTTAGTTGAAATCCCACATCGAAAAATGAATTAATGAGTCCTCTATTTAAAATAAAGAGTGGAAAGTATGAAGATTACCAAAAATAACACATACTAGGGTTCCATGTAGGAAAATATGGATATGGAAGAGAAATCTAACCATCAATTATCTGATGGAGAGTGGTAGAGAACATGGCTATGAAAAGGCCAAAAATCCCAAAGCCATGAATTAGTGATGATTTAAGGTACCATCTAGGACAACATTTTTGTTCTAAGTTCCTTTTATTAATGTTGAGGAATATATTTATGAGATTGGATAAGATCATAAGGAGATATACTTACTTTATAATTAGAGTTTTATCCATTAATAAATTTCTACCAAAACTCATCATTCACTCGTAAAAAAAATTCTATTTATACTATTCATAGAGGGTTCCAAAATAAAAGAATTTATAATTCATCTACCAGATCTTTTAAAAAACTACTTTATTTAATCCAGGACATCTCGTGGGATAGTGGTAGGTGATACACCCTTGTCGCCCTTTGGTTGCGGGTTCAAGTCTCGCAGCCTTGCCGGACGCGACGGGTTGCCGCCCGACCTCCGGGTTGTCCTTTTATGGCAATCCAAAATAATCCAAACTAGAACTATCCAAAATACTTCTGTCCAAACTCACAGTCTAACATTTATAAGGAAGGTAAACATAATATAGATCCTTTTTACCCCGTAATAGCATATGAATACCTTCATCATGTATTACCATATTCCTTATTGATTACATTCATGCTCCCTTATTCCATATAGAATGCTGGATATACTTCATTAATCCAAAAATGTTTTAAAACCCAACAATGATGGAATATACAAATCATTAATCAGTTCCAAGGTAGTCAAGAATATCCAATACAATTTATCCAAAACAATCACTTATTATTCCAAAATCACTACCTCAGTATCAGAACTATATTATGATTTATCATTCTCTCAACCATATATTTTCCAAAAATTTATCCTGCTATTGAGTCACTTTTCTTTGTTCCACACAATCTCAAGTCCTTAATGAAATAGTACTGCAGTACAATCCTTATATACTCCATAATTATTATAACAAGTACATTGTTGATACAACACTCAATTGACATAATCAACTTAAGAACTCTAATCATTCCTCTTCATATGTGGTAGTATCATAACTTGATTATTATCCAATAGCATCATTTGCGGCATAGTCTGATGACTGGGACATAGGTTCGCGTAGTGTCCAAACTCCTTGCAAATGAAGCATTGTACATTTGAAACCATTTTCTTACCCTTGCAGTCACGTACTTTGTGCCCTTTTCCTCCACACTTATAACAAACTCCCATTCCTTTCAGGCAAGTTCCAGGGTGTTTCTTTCCACAGTTACCACATATGGGAAAATTCTTCTTTTCCCTCTTACTTTTATCCATCTTTCTCTCTTCCATCCTTTTCTTCTCTTGCTTCCCTTCAAAGCCATAGGACTCAGTAAACTCTTTACTTATCTTATCAACACATGATATTATTTCTTCATATGATGATAATACATGGGAGACTATTTCTCTTATAAATTCTAGCTTAAGACCATGAAAGATATGATCCTTCCTTCTCTTTGGATCATGTGCATTTCTGGAGTTCTCATTCCTTCTACTGGGCGCCATTTCTAAACAATGGCATAAACTAGATCAGTTTATGAATCAAAATACATAATCCCATACTTATAAAACACTTAACATAAATTGGACTATTTATGGATATAATCCATAATCATAAAAATATTTTCTTTGAGAAATTATATACTCATAAACCCTTCATAATGATTTGTAAAGAAAATGAGAGTTATCCTAAGCATATCCCCCGGGAGTGTCGTAACCAAGAGTGCAGCAAGGCCCGTTGTCGTGCACCAGTTCCCGTTCGAGTCTAGCTCAAAGCGGTGTTTTCGGGTTTTACCCCTAGGTACATCTGTGCCAGAGCCGCCTCTACCTGCTCGTATCCAGACAGGGATGTATTGCTCGGAAAACTCAAAAAAATCTCTACAATACCAAAATTCTAGGAAGTTCTTCTATACTAATCCTCAAAGTTCATCTTAGGTCTACGTGCTCTAATCAGAGTTTATCTAAATCTAGCTTCCAAGGTTTGTACTAAACTTCCTCTGATACCAACTGTAACGCCCCGACCCTAGTTGCCTAGAGTCGGTGCATTAATTACATAACATTGGCATGATCACAAGAAAGATCAAATCTCGAAAGACCGATTGGTTTAGTAGCCTTCGAAACACTAGATATATTCATAAGTTTTACATTACATCATAAAATGAAAAACTAATACAACAACATAATGTTTCCACAATCCACACTATTAACCCCTCATAAAATCCCTGCAGGTCATTCATAACTTACTTCTTCACATCCTGGGAAAAAATAAAACATAGAAAAGGGGTGAGCTCAAATGCCCAGTAAGGATAACAATATAGCGGAATCTTTCATAAATAAGAATAAACATTTAAGGCAATGCATTACTAAAACAAAAGCCTTTTAAAATTGAACTTCAACATGGTATGGCAAAAGTAAAATGAAATAATGCCATTTACTTATTCACATGGATATTCTACTAATCGAATAATCACATGCAAAAATCAATAACCACTTTCATAATGTTGGAATGCATAATGCTAAACGTTAATTTCTTTGTCTAGGCCTCATCCCAAGACCTAGGGGTTACTTCTAACCGGAACCCAACCCGGAGTGCCTCTAATAACCGGACACCAACCCGGAGTGCCTCTAATAACCGGACACCAACCCGGAGTGCCTCTAATAACCGGACACCAACCCGGAGTACCTCTAATAACCGGAGACCAAACCGGAGGGCTTACTTTTACCAGTCCCTAACCTGGAGGGCTTACTTTAACCAGTCCCCAACCTGGAGGGCTTACTTTTACCGGTCCCCAACCCGGAACATACTTGTTTAGCACATTCATCTGAAGAAAAGTTTGAAATATAACATAAACATTCGGATTAAAACTAGCATACGAAATGTCAATACTTTCACCATAAACTATGAATGGTATAAAAATAACACATCCATATTCAAACATATTACAAAACCTTCAATACAATATAGAAGTTTTGTATCATAATAAATCAACCATAAATAATCTTAAAATCCATCAAAGGATGTTGACATAGATGAAATCAAAATTCTTTTTAAAGAAATATCTCCTTTTATTTTGAAATCATTTAAGATCCATATAAAATAAAACATTTTATTTGAAAATATTCTTATAAGCTTGTAAGGAAAGCTTCGACGATTTTATAACGGCGGAAAATAACCGCACCCGCCGTATAAGTTAAAAAAAACATTCTTACCTCAATTCTGTCGAAAAGGTTAAAAAGGACATTGTTTTGAAAACGACGGAAAGATTCCTTTATAAACCTCTTATAAAAAGTCAAACAAGGGTATAAATGACTTTAACCCATATTCTTGTA
Source organism: Viscum album (assembly GCA_963277665.1). Classification (NCBI taxonomy): domain Eukaryota; kingdom Viridiplantae; phylum Streptophyta; class Magnoliopsida; order Santalales; family Viscaceae; genus Viscum; species Viscum album. The sequence goes on from OY728147.1 coordinate 2,116,813,999, forward strand.
AATAGTAAAAATGTTTTGAAATACATTTTTAAGAAAACATGGATGTGGATGATAAAGAGATCCCAGTAGATTATTACGTATATACAACCTCGGATAATGAAGAGATTGTGAAATAACCCTTACCAATTTGGTAACTTATGAAACATACAACCCATGAAAGAGGTATCATACAATGAATATGTAAATACACATAAATTAGAGTGTATTACACAAATAATATAATTATGGGCAGTACATACACCACACAAAAGGTGATGGTGGCAATATGGCATGAATCTCACGGGAATAAGGAGTGAGATGAAAACCCCTTACCTTGTACTTTTCCTTGGTTGGGGTAGGTTAACCTCCTGTATAATGGTGAAATAGTTGTTATTAAATTATACAAGAATCATATATAATAATATGATATCATATATGATCTTTTAATATTGATTTGATAATAATATCTTAGTATTATCGTTGTTTCGGGTGTTAACTTACTTGTTTTCTTTCATATGTTTTGTTACGTAAGACATGTTTGTAAAGGATAGGTTGTATATTATTCATATCCAGAATGATATCAAGTCCTTAAACATCATTTTTAAATCATAAAATGATAATTACGCTTTAATGGTTACGATGGAGAATGAATCTCATCGCGTTCGTGGAGACGGTAGTCCGTACGTACGCACGAGCGACAATATCATTCTTTTGATATTAAAATAATATATAAATGGATGGTATATCATATATACAGAATCATTAACATGTTATATTTATTATTTACATGAGTTACACATTATTATTATACCCATCCAAATAATATTATATTGAATAACAATTACACCACGACGTGGAGACGGTAAGCCGTACGTACGCACGTATGGTGACATGTTATTCAAAGGGTGGATAGAATACTGAATATGATTGTACCATATTTATAATAACATCACAGTATATGTGAGATACTGGAGTTATTATTTCAGAATGGTAAGAACAAAGGAAGAAGAAGTGGAAGAAGAAATGAACTTAGAAAAGGGTGGTGAGATCATTACCTCTTCTTCGGGTTCTTCCTTTTGATTTGATCAAAAGGGCTCCTTAGGTTGGCTTTCTGATCAAACTAAGGCCTATGGGTTGTATTGAGGGATGTTGGGAGAGTATTGGGGCAGAGTTTGGCCGAACCAAAAGGCTTTAGAGGTGTGAAGAAATGAGAAGGAGGAGTGCCCTTTTATAAGAGGGGTGAGGGGCACCTTTGGAAAAGCTAGAAATATTAATTTATATTAAATTCATATTCGGTTTCTAAAGGCTCCAAAGTTGATTATTCAAAGGTTAAGGTGTGGATAGGTCGAAAACCACTCAACCAATAGAATTTAGACAGGTTTGGGTACTTATATTAACCTTATCTTTAAGTATTAACTCTAAGTTAATTAGTTTCACTTTTACAATGTCTCTTTGTATTTTTATATAATATGGTTAATAAACTTACCATATACATCCAAGCGACCCCCAAGTGGTCCATTAATGATGAACCTATCATGATATAAGTCTCTTGGCCGAACCTTAGATTTTTAGGAATTTAATATCAATTAATAATATAATATATGTTTTAAGAACTCTTTTATGTCAATTTTGACACTATTCAATAGTTGATTTTTGTGAAACTCATAACAGATTGATTACTTCGAACAAAGTCAATTAAATCAATCCTAATATATCATATTATCCTAGAAAATTAGTTTAATTCATTAAAAGTTTCATATTATATTTATTTGGGTATTTATAATATCAATTATTTTAATTTTTCACTATTATAGTAATTACTGCATCATCATTGTGTCATAAATAAAATAAATTATTTAATGTCTAAAAATTATAAATAAAATATCATTATGTAGGAAATATGTTTATCTTTCTAATGAATATTTATAATCTAAAATCCAACTTATATAACCCTATGTAACAATTGTTTTTCTAAAAGATATATGCTTGTGTCATTTTTGTATTCATTTTGACTTAATAAAGTGTCATTATCACTTACAAGTGGATCCATGGGGTCCCCAAATCGACCCAAAGATGCCCATGGTCGACCATGTATCAACCAATAGGGTTAAGACACGTTTTAGGGTAATTTAGTATTATTATAATATTATTTTTTTTAACCCTTATTTACCGGATTTACCCTTAACCATGGTAAATAAAATATTTACCGCAGTAATTATTCAAAATGTCTAAAAATAAAAGTTACCTATTTACACAATTTGAACATCCTGATTCCAAATATGGAATCCATTTTCCTAAATTCAAAACAAAGAAGTGGTAGAAATTAATTTAAAATTAATTCCCGCTGTCAAAACAAAAAGCGTGTTTTTAAGAGATAATAACTATCAAAAGATTGACACTCGTTTATGTTCGGTTTAATTGTAAAATTATGTCCAATGACCAACATTATATTAAATGGTAAAAATATATTCTAAATATACTTTAAAACCACTAAAATTCATAATTTATCACTATTAATTATTTTGATTAAAAAAAGTTGTTTTTAATTAAAATTTAGTAATTTTCACTATTTATCAAAATATGAAAGTTATCGGAAATGTACCAAAATTTCACCTTAGGCTAAATTCGATATTCCGAATCCAAAAATGAAGTCCATTTTCAAATATAAAATATATATAATTTCAAAAAGTAGGTATTACTATTTATAACGGCTAGTTTGATTAGTTATGGTGTGTTAGAACTCGGTGTTGCGTACAACACACGCTATCACATTATTCAAAGAGAAGCATACCGTAGAAGCTTGGGATGTTTCATTTTAAATTTTTGATGTCCCCATTTAGTCAAAAAGTTTAAAATATAGTATTTAAAAAGGGTTCACTATTAAAGTTGATAAAAGTGCAATACTGAAAATGAATTTGTTCTTGCATTATATCTAAGAAACTCATAATATGGATTCTAAAATTATAAGGATTATATAAACATTAAAATTTATCTAATACTATTCATAACCTCTTTTGAACGGCTTGTTTGGTAAGTCATGGTGTGCTTGAACTTGGTGTTGCATGTAGTGAAAGTTATTGAATTATTTTGAAGAAGTAACACACTATGAAATCTTGGGGTGTTACATTAGTAATCATTATGAGATATATAAGTAGTGGTTTTGGTTATAAATTACATTATAAAATGATTCAAAAAATTGTTTAAAGTGAAAATTATTAAAAAGAATATAATGATATAAGTTACTGTTGAAGAAGGAGAATAAAATTTAAGAGATAGTAGTATATATGTTTCTATAATATATAATATATATTAATCATGAAATGTATTGATATTTATTCATAAGAAATTGATGATGAATATAAAATGGAAAAAAAGTGATGGAAGCATTGGAAATTAAATATGTATATTGGCTAAAATATTTTCATTTTAATTATAGATAAAAAGTTGAAATAATAAAATTATTGAGAAACCCATTTAAAAAGTGTTTTTAATGACGTTTGGATCAATAATATGAATAGAGAGCTTTATCAGATCTAGAAAAAATCTACAACTAATCTTGTTCTATTACCAACTGATTAATATACAATGGGAACCAATTGGGTTTTCCAAAAAAAAAATAGAATGGTGAACTGTTAAGAAAAAAATATAGAATTTTATCCTATGGATACTTATAAATTGAAGGGGATGAATTTGATGAAACATTTTCACTAGTAAAATTTATAGAATCAATTAGAATATTATTGGAATTGGAAACAAATATTCATTATATGATTCATCAAATATATGTGAAATATACTTTTTTATCAAGACCCTGAAGCCGTTTTTTTTAATAACTGGATGGGTTAATTATTCAGAGTTATGGAATCATGGTGTGATTGATGAATATTTATTTTCATGGTCTAAAATAACCCCCTATAGACTTTAATTCCTTAATATAATGATATAAAGGATAAATGTAATATTATAATATATTGCTGACATTACATTAATATAAGAATTTATTTTCATTTACTCTTATTATCATTGATTATGTTTATGAAAAAATTAATAGTGTTATGGTGTATATATATGATGAATATAAAAAATTAAATTATTATTATTATTTAGAATTCTAGGTTGGAGAGATACATTATAATATGGTATTGGAAGAATAAAAAAATAGTGTACTATCCAATACCATTGGAAATATTCTACATAATTCCTAATGAAATATGAAATGGATGATTATTAAGAAATCACTGAATAAATTATTGTTGGATTTATAGTAATTAATATTTAATATAGAAGTTGTGTTAATGAAAATGATATCATGAGAATCATTTCTATTGTATGTTATATTATAATAACAAGACCATATATTGTCATTGTATTGAATATTGGTGAAATGTTTTAGAGTGATCATTGAGAACATCTAATGCTAATAGCTCAATATATTTTGAGATTTTTAATTGATCTGTTCTTTGTGGGTTTCTATAAAAAATATATTGTGCATGAATTTGAATGGATACATAGATAAAAACTAGGAAGGATATTTTACTGATATAAGGTACACATATTATAAACCATTATTTCATGGTGACCGTTGTGGGATTCATCATGTTAGGATAAAGAATTAATTTTCTCTAAACACAAATATGCTATAGTATATTAAAACAACAAATTCATATACATAGATTCTATAGATGAATGTGTAACTACAAGGATTACTTGTAAACTCATTTATAATTTGAAGTGATAATAAGATCATAATCAATCAATAAAAAATATCATGTACAATAATTGACACTAGATATAATTTCTTTCAATAGATAGTGTAAAATGGGGACTAAAATAATTAATTCTTGTTATAAAAATATTATAGAATATATATTTTTAAAAATTAAATGATAAGATAGATTTTTTAAAAATTACTGTAGAAACACAATGTTTAGCCTTCCCCGCTCACTTGATAAATTTTAGAACATACTTCTAAAAGGATTTAAAATACATTTTAAAATGGTATAATATGGTAAAAAATCAAATTTACATATTTCTAGAAGTATTTATTATCAAGTTTTATACTAAAGTTATGTTTTTTCAATAATGTAATGAAATGATTGTATAATATATGACGAAGAACATCTATGCCACTATAAAAATATCTTATCACCAATATTTGTAGTTGTGTAGAGGAAATTTATTTATATAATAATGTGGTTTTAGGACTCATATACATTAAGGAAGGAAATTACATGATTATTCTAATGAAACATGTTAGGGTATTAAAAATTGTAGAGTGTTGTTTAAAATTTTTATTAGAGTTGACAAAAAAGAGAAATTTGGATATTGAAGTATAATTTGTAATTTTCGATGTGTTTTATTTGTTAACAATGTTTATTAAAATGATCTAGTTTATTAAATGAATTTTTTGACACTATCAATAATAATTTTGAGTTGGAAATATTTGGGTTTAATTCCCATTATACAAGAAAAAATAAATACACAACCAAATAAATAAGTAAGGATGATAAAGGGGTGAGATAAAGAAAACATGCCACTATTAATAACCAAAAACAATGTATGAAATCCTTAAAGATCATAATCTTATAGTTTAAAGTTTTCATACTCATCCTACTTAGAATCATCTCTTATGAAGATGTAGTAATTATCTTAATCCCTATGTCATTGTAAGAATATTTTGATCGATTTCTCATTGTGTGAATAGGATGATAATAATCCTTCTTTGGTTTGGATTTATTCATTGGATCTAGAGAAAAAACATCATAATCCTTTCACTTTACCTTTATAGGTGCATCCCTATAGTAACTTCTTGCAGATGAATCATTATCTTAAATATATTATGAATTACCCCCTACTTTTTTTAACATTACATTGGTTATTGTGATCTCTCAAGAAGTCAGGACCAATATGAGAAGCAACACTAATATCTTCATCAATAGACGTGGAATTGGAGGGCGGATCCAAATCCCATATGAATCTAAGTAAACCTGAACCTAAAAAAGACTCATATAACAATATTATTTTGGATTTATTACTGAAATCTTGTATAGGATGTCATTCATAGATTTTTATGTCCAGTTATAGTCAAGTATTGGCGTGAGGACCCATTAGATAATGTCCATAATTTATGTTAGACTTGTAATTTTTCATGGTAGGATCCACATCCTCTATTGAAACAATATAATCTCCTAAATAATGATACTATAAAGGACTCTTACTAGAATCAATAGCTACAACACCAACCTTATGTGTATATTAGTTTGTATTACCATAAGGGAAAGAGGGTGGTAGTGGATCTTCCACTATCGATCCCCTAGTAGAATTTTTCATGACACCATCAATATTAGGATTTTATCCTTACATGTTCTGTACCATCCCATAGGTCTCATCCAGAACCTAGATATACATATTGACATCTAAAAAAGACATATTTATTTTTCATTATTATTGTTTAATTGTATTTTAATCATTAGTTTGACCCCCTCAAAGGAAGAAGTGTTGGCACATACTTATTACATATTAAACTCATTATTTTTATAGTTTTTATCATCTTGTCCAGACCCTAAATATAATCTTCATTTAATATCCTCCATACATTTATTTTTTCCATGCCTAATGATCTTACAATCCTAATAGATGTAGGAGAGTTTATCATAAAAAAGATTAATAATCACCTCGTCATCATTTGTATGTAGTATCACTGGTTCAGTCAATACTGAATTTAAATTTAAAACAATGAGAAACCTAGGAAATTAACCAAATATAGTTTGTACATTCATCTTATATAATCTAATAGGATCTCCAATTGATGAATAAATATTGTATAAAATTTGGGGGTGCCAAAAAATCTTGTTTAATCCAAAAACTCTGACCCAAACATGAGTAAGAGTATTTTTTATTTCAAAATGATTGGATCTAAAGAAATATTATTGAATATATAGGAAACCTAGTTTAAAAGAGACCATACCAAGACCTAGGGCTCTTTTCTTGAGTTCTTCTTCAAGGAACAAACTGTGATAAAACAAATGACCCATTGGAATGAATTTCCAGTTGGAACCCCCTAAATTGAGGAAATGAGATGAATGAGATCATAAAATTTATATGATTTTAAACCCTTCAGATGAATTACTCATAAAATTATCAAGAACATAAATTGTGTTATACTTTCATCAATTTCACTGATCTTGCAAAAACCCAAGCGGTAATACTTTTTTCATAACTCTACTAGATCCCACCTCTTGATAATATTTGAAGAACCTATGAACTATTTATGACTCAACCCTACCATTACCATTATTTCAATGATTTTTAGATCTAAGACAATAACTATATTGATGACACATGTTCTCCTGGATTTCATCCCTTGGAAAATCTATCTATATTGTAAACTGTAAAATCCCTTTGCATCTTAATGGATGAATCTCTAGAGAACAACCATCCTTTAATTATTTTGAGATAATTTTAGGTTCCCTATGAAAAATTTATGTAGCTTTGGAATGAATTCAGTAACTTTTAAAAATTAATAAGTTTGGTTGGAACATCGTATAATTCCATTATTTACCAAAAATTGCATATGTTATTTTTTGTACGATACGTGATATTTTCCAATTATATTGAGGAACCACATATAATATTTTTATATGATATGGGGATAATTTTAAAAGATAAATTCATTTAATAAGATATATTGTAAGGTGAATAATAAATTGTTATTTTATATTATATTTGAAGCCATGCAATTTGTTTTTTCACAAGACCTATAAGAACATGATACATTAAAGAATGTATGTTATTGAGTTTATGTAATATGTTTGGTACTTTTTTGATATTTTTTATAATTTATATTTCATTTAATATTTTAGGATATAATAATGATGAGAAATCATATTAAAATAGAAATTATATAAAATAAATATATGGTATAATATGAAGAAACAATAATTGATCTATAATAAACAAGATATCACAAATAAAATTATGATAAAAGATATTCTTATAAAAAATTAAAAAGGGTACTAAATTTACATTATTATTTTACAAATATATTTGGTTGAAAAGATTCAGTTATAGTTAATGATTTATGAAATTATGGAAATAATAGGGGGAAATTATTTACTACTCTCAAATTCATAAATGAAATGAAATTCATAGAGTTGTAATTTAAGGTATGGTGTTTGAATTCTATTCCATAATAGGTTGTGTCATGCAACTAGTAACATTGAAAATGTTAATACCCAAATCCACCCGAGTGAAATTAAAATAGATAATCAATACTAGATCCTTTTAAATTCATAAATACATCTATTTTTTATTTATTTTATATAACAACCATTTCTCGATAAACTACCAATGATTTAATTTATCATTTTATATGAGAAGAAGGGTTATAATGATATTTCATTGTAGACAATGGATAAATAGAGAAGATAATATTTAGAGATCAAATAATCGCACACATGGTATGTTTATTGGGAAAACATGTTAAGGATCTCATTGTACCATTTGGTTATGAGAATTTTATAGAATAAAAACAAAAAAAAATAATTATAGAATTAATATAATTATGGAAAATTGAGAATGATCGATTAATAGAATTTGTTTTTAGAGAACTATTTTATCATAAAGACTAGAATAAATATAGTAAAATAAGGAGTTTGAAATAGAGATTTTATGGGTGAGAATAAGAATGCAAAACACCTGGTAATTTTGTGAGTTTTGATTAAAATATTTCCTCCACGCACATTGTGGATTCATCAATGGTTTCTTTAACCAATTTATTAATCTGGGAATTTCCTATAAAAAAGAATTTTAGCCTATTATATATGATATAATTCAAGTTTTACATCATAATTGGAAGAATTTATATATTGAATCAGATTTTGAACATGTTTTTCTTATTCTTAATTTGAGCACTAGGAACTTCCCATAGATAATTCTACCTCATTGAATTAGATTTTTCAATTACGAAAAATATCTCAACATAATTGAAACACATTTTTATAGGGAGTCTAATCTAGTGGATGATGTGAATATAAAGAAAGATATTAGGGAAATGATAACCAAGAGGTCCTTCAGGGTTCTAGAGTACTGTGTATCATTGGTGGAGGAAGACATGAATGGTGGGTTTCATTCTCTCCTTTGTCAACACCCTTGTTCTACATAACATTGTAATTTAATTTTACATAAAAAGTTTAGAGGTTCAGTCTAACCAAACCCTGGATTTGTATGGTAAGATTAAAATTCATATTCAGAAGAAGAAAATCAATGTATTTTTTTCAAATGTTGATATATGATGAATGATTGTTTTATATTGAATATAAATGTTTGATTTTCTTGAAATTTTTTTAATGTTATAATCATATTATGATGATGTTGCAAATAGGAAGATCATTATTATCAGTGGTTTATGAAACTCAAATCACATATTATCTTTCAAAACATGTTTTTATCAATATACTATGTGAAACATGATATGATGCTACATAGTGAGTTGCTAAATAGAGAAGTTTGATGCATATTGTTATTGAGATGATATCCACTATAATAATTTTAATTGGTATTAGAAACTAATTTACATTTGGTAGAGAAATCCTCAAAACAATATGTAATTTTTTTTGTATAGTAGAAAATTCTTATAAAAAATCATATTCCTTCTTTTTTATTCATTTGTGCTTATATTAGGTGATATAGAGTGTTTTACCTATGTGGATAAAATTATATCAGATCACAAAAGATGACTTATAATAATTAAATCCTAAAAAGTAACCTCTATTTATATAACACGCACATATTAGCAGTGCAACCCCTTACCATGGTAATTTATCTTTCAAAAGAGATAGATTATATAATCCCCGCATTTTATGAGGATTTTTTATGTACTTTTAACATAACAGCTGATAATAAATATTTGAATAGTACAATAACATTACCCAAAATTGGTTTATGATGTATTCAGGTGGAATGTTAAGTACTATATTTTCTATTGAATGTTGTTTTTATGATTCTATAACATTTTAAATTATTTATAACAATCATATAATACCATGATAAAATCAAATAAATTTATTGTGTGAGGTTGGTTTCTATATAGTATATACACACCTCACATTCCCATATATTTTATGTGTAGTGATATGAAGAATGGGATGGAACCGTTAAAGTTTAGATTCTATGGAAGGAGATATATTATATTTGTTTTCAATAAGAAATTAAATTATTTTACATCATATGTTTTTAAATATCATTTATTATTATAAAAAAAATTTGCTTTATGAATTCTACATTTATGTTTTAGTAATACTTTGTGTGGATAAATTTAAGCATTTTTAATTTTTTGGATAAAACATTTGTGTTTATTAATTTTATTTCTACATTATTATTCTTTTTTTGATTTTTTGGAATTTATTTTCATTATTCATTTTGTGATGATATATTTTAGGGTAAAAAATGTATTAGGTATTTCATCTAAATACTCAACAAAGTTTACCATTCTCTAGTCACTAGGGAGATCACATGAGGTTATATGGCACAACACAATAACAACACAGTCATTCTAGGGAATGATATTATAGTATGATTTCCATTATCCAGTTATTGATTTCCACTATTATCCTCCTAGATTTTATGTTTCCTTTGAGTGGATTTTATTTTTTTTCAATAATTTTGATTAGAATCATTGTGATTATATTTAAATATGTGTTCATGTGAGTGATTGTTCATGGAATATGGTTATGGAAACATATTAATTTTTTTAAAAATTTATTTATATTTTTTCACTATAATACATGTGAAAATTTTTTTATATATTTCACATTGTTTTATACAAATATAAAAGTTAATATGGATCAAATTTTCATTAATAAAAATTATTATAATCAATAGAATGATGTTTGAGCGTTGTCTCACATGTACTCAAAAATGTTTTTGATTTAACTAAGTGAAGCACAGTGGCTGACCTAGGTCATTCCCTCAAGTTAGAAGTGAATTAAAAAACACTTAATATGCTTGGAGATAACAAAAAAAGAAATAAGTGAAAACAAATGAAACACATCATGGGGGTGGGGGTTGGTTTGGTGAATTTTGGATAATAATCTATACAACAAACAAGAACAATCAAAGACACAATTTCATTAAAACACTAATATAAGAAGTCGTAGTTGATCTAATATAACCCCCTTCACCATTTATTTATCATTATTATATATTATTAAAATTCATTCAATTATGATCCCCAAATTTTTTCAACCCCTAAACACTACAGAAATTAATAAGACCACAAATTTGTCAAAATAAGCCCAAGGTTAAATTCAGGACCTCCAATCGCATCAGCCTACTTTTATTATGATCCAAAAGCCAACTTGTGGTTAGTGGTTAATTATGGAAGTATCTCCCCCCTAGATTTGAGAATTAATTGAGTTTGGGATGAGACTTGAACCCTGAAATTCTATCCCAAGTTGATTAGATTTTGCGATTGAAGATTTACTCACACGACTTACACAAGCTGGACCACACAATCAACTGCAAGTCGATCGAGTAACATAGAAATTAAAACTATAGTAATTGATCAAAATTTATGAATTATAGAATGTTTATGGATTAAAAAAAATTAAATGAGTATGGATTAAATCAACTGTGAATGAAATCACTCTTTCATAGATAGAGTTTCCGTCATGAAGATGTTTTTCAAAAGCAGTGTATTGATTGGGGAACACCCAATATTATCTCCAATATTATATTCAATCCCAAAAAGAAAACTATAATGATTAAAAGTGAATAATAAATAACATTTATTGATGATAATTCACGTCAAATGCATAAAAACAAGTAAAAACAATGTGGAAGTGGGAGAGGAGAGCCTTCATGGAAGAGATGGTTGCACAAGACCTTATTTGTTCCAAGAGATTTGAGGGGATCCCAAGAGACACCCTTTCATAAAACCATCCTAATTCCTTGACAAAATCTCCCAAATATTGAATATATCCTTTAAATAGTTTTTTTACGGGCTAGGGTTACATTATTTTTGTAAGTGTGAAATGGAAATTCAGAGAGATTGTTTAATCCCACTTGCACCACAATGTTGACCTCCAAAACGAAAGAATTGGCTGGCCTTATAGAATGATGATTTGGGAATAATAATTTCCCAAAGCATCCCTCAATATTTGGTCCCAATAAAATCCTATGTGAAGAAGATACATCCCAAATGGTGAAGTTATGTCCAATTTGGATGGTTCATTCCAACATTGTGTTCATGGCACATTTACTCTACACAAAATCACAGTACAACTCGCATGTCCTGAATAGAATTTGTATCCCATTAAGTGAGTACCACAGTTAAAAAAATTAAATTCAAAATAATATATATTAAAATACTTATTCCAAATATAATATTGTGACTTCTAAAAGGGTAAAACATAAATTTTCATCAAATTTTCCAATGGATGATCTAATTCCATATATTCCATAATTAGAAATATTTATCCTAATATGAGGATATTATTTCATTTATTATCAATAAAATATTAAATAAAAATGTGTTTTATTAACTCCCCCACACTTACCCTTTTTCACTCCTCGAAAAAACCTCATATCATTTATTCCAAAAAATTGTGATAAGATATACATGTTCATATTTAACAATTCCTAATAGAAAAATAGTCAATTTGAGTATCCAATAAAGATTTAATATTAATAAATTTTAAATTCATTGTCTCATAGGTTGTGTCAAAACAAAATCTAGTGAGATTAATAACACTTATCAGAGAAAAAATATTGCATAGGTCTATAATGCCCCTAACTCCCCACGTGTGTGTGTGTGTGCCAATAATTTTATTCTTGACTCTCAACCTGTTATCTAGTATATTTATTTCAATAAAAACAATTCTTCTTACCTTATTCTATTCTATCTAACCTGTTCAACATCCATTGAAATAAAATTCTCAAACCCTCTCATTTAAGCATTACCCGATGGCAAACCATGACCTCCTGACCTAAATATCCCAACATGTTTTACATTTCTTCACTCCCCTATTTTTACATTATCAATTTTCTTATTTATTTTTATGTTTTTAGGGTGTAAAATATTCAGATATTAGGTTCAATTGCATAGCTCAATCTAGTACAACAATCGAAATGATCAAAAGAGAAAACAATGTATGGAAATACCATATTATAATCTAAAAATAATTACATGCCCCAAATACACATTCAATTGGGTATGAGAAACTCAAATGTCATGATTGTGTGAAAAGATGCGTTGTGAAAGTAATGAAACACTTTACCATGAACAAAAATCACAATGAATGCTGTCAAAATATAAAATGGTTTATTATGACATAACCATTCATATCATCGGTGACTTCAATTTTTATAAATATCAACCCTTGATGATGAAATTTTACTCATGCTTATAATTATTCCAATGAATTTTAAAAAACATGAATTTTCCATATGTTTTACATGATAATGTTACATGATATATATATATATATATATATATTGTTTTTTAGTTTTATTATTGTTTTTTGTTTTGAAAATTTTTACCAAACACTCAATTCAAAGAAACACACAAATGAAAATACTAAATATCTACCCAAAAATTTTATCCCCTCCCCAACACTTAAAATATTGCATTGTCCTCAATGTGAACCTATGAGATGATATGTGCATAGGAAAAAAAGAATTTTAAATAGGAAAAATAATATATAAGTGAAAGGGTTAGAAACAGCCTGATATGCTCAAGAGATAATGGGGGCATGTAGTGTAATGAAATCCACTGCATCAGAAGAAAATACCTCAATGTATTTATTCAAGAATTTCCCATTAACTATGAAGGTCCTTATAGTTTACTCTTCTGTGATCTCCACTGCACCATAATGAAAAAGATTATATACAATATAAGGACCAAACCATCTGGAACGAAACATACCAGACATCAACTTCAGCTGTGAACTGTATAGAAGGACTTTCTCTCCAACAGGAAACTCTCTTTGTTAGATTAGTCTATCATGAGCAGCATTTGATCTTTCCTTTTAGAGCCTTTATTTCTCATATGAGGATAATAGAATCTCCTCAATCTCTTGAATTTGGAGCATACTTTGAATTCAATATTTTTCCAAATCCATGTTGAATTTCTCTATAACTGAATAAGACTGATTCTTGACTTCCGCATGGTGATGATAGGCCTTCCCAAGTAAAATCTGAAATGGGAACATACCAATGGGAGTCTTGTATGTTGTACTATAATCCCACAATGCATCATCCAAGAACTTTCTCAAATCCTTCCTATTTGGCTGCACTATTTTCTACAAAATTTGATTCAATTCGTGATTTGAAGCCTTATCCTAACCATTTTTTTGGGTGTGTTACGGTGTTGATGTTTTGTGTGTCACGAAAATATTCCAAAGGAAGGAAGCCAAATTCTGATTGTAGAAGTGTGTCCCCTGGTCATTGATGATATCCTTTGATACTCCAAACCTAAAAATAATGTGTGTCTTCACAATGTCCGCAAGAACATGATAATAATTGGTCATGGTGGACTTAGCCTCCACCCATTTACTCACATAATCAATTTCAACCAAAATATACAAAAACCCAAATGAACTAGGAAAAGGACCCATAAAATCGATGCCCCACACATCAAAAATCTCACCGAATAATATTAGTTTGTGAGGCATCTCATGTCGCCTAATAATGTTTCATATGTGTTGTAAACATAAGCGTGACTTATAATACTCATGATCATTATAGAATATGTGAGGAAAATATAATACAGAGTCTAAAACATTCCTCACTATTCATTGGGGTCCAAAGTGTCCACCACAAGCAAGTGTATAAAAAAATGCAAAACAGACCCAAACACATGATCAGCAACACACCTCCTAATAACATGATCACCAAACATGTTCCATATTTAAGGGTCATCTAAAAAAATAATATCGAGACTCACTTTTTATATTTTGGACTTCATGTTTCTTTAAATTTGCAGTTATTTCAGATGCAATAAGGTATTTCATTAAGAAATAATACAAAAGATGTGTACCTAAGATGGAATAAATATTCTCATCTGGAAATTTGTCCTAAAGTGGTACCTAGGCCAAGGTGTCAGCCTCTAGTGTGTGTGAAAGCCTACTCATTGGGGACTTCCACTAGGTTTTCTAACCCTTTCATGCCCTTTATTTCAATATCAAATACTAGAAGAAGGAGCATCCATTGGATACTTCTAGGATTTTCAATTGACTGGTTCAAAAGGTACCTCAAAGATGCATGGTCAAAAAAAAACTAATTTATATCCCAATAAATATGATCTAAATTTATCTAAAGAAAATATATTAGCATGAAACTCATTTTACATGGTTTTATAGTTTTATTGGGCTGAATAATATGTCCTTGATATATATGAAATCACATGTGAATATCCCTCTATCCTCTGTGATAAGACACCCCCAACTGAAAAGATAGATGCGTCACACATAAGTTCAAAAGGAGTATCCCATTGTGGGGGTTGTATGATTGGTGTAATGGTCATACACTTCTTTTTCTCATAAAATTCTACCCTGTATGAATCATCAAACAAAATATCAGAATCCTTTTAAGGTAATTGTGACATAGGAAGATCAGTCTTACTAAAAACATTGATGAAGTGGTGAAAAAATCCGGAATTCCCTTAGAATGATCTAACATCACGCTCACATGAAGAATAGGGTAAAGATGAAATTATATCTTCCTTAGATCAATCAAAATCTATCACATGTTTTGACACTACATGCCCCAAGACAATGCCTTGATCTTCCAGGAAATGACACTTTTTAGAGTACAAGATTAAATTATTTTCAATACAATGGTTCATAACCTTTACCAAACTACTTAAAAATTCATCAAATAAAGATCAATATACTGTAAAGTCACCCATAAATAATTCCATACAGGTCTCAAGAAAATCATAAAAATTACTCACCATTCATCTTTGGATGGTACCCAGGGAAATGCAATGTCTGAATAGAATCCCCCTATAAAAAAATGTTTGGAAGGGACATGTGAATATAGTCTTATCATGATCCTATAGATCTATAGGAACCTGAAAATATCTAGAAAATAAATCCAAGAAACAATAATGTTTATTCTCAGCTAATCTCTTAGGCATTTGATCAATAAATGGTAGGGGAAATTACCCTTGTGAGTGGATTGATTTAGTTTCCTATAATCTATACACACATGCCAAATATCTTTCACCCTCATAATAACTAACTCATATTTCTCATTTTTAACTATAGTATACCACCATTCTTAAGAATAGATAGAATGGGACTTACATAATGCTAATTTGAAATGGGAAAGACTATACATGCCACAAGAAATTTTTCAACATATTTTTTACCAACATCCAAAAGTGTTGGATTTAGTCTTTTTTGTGGCAACCTCACCAGTTATTCCTTATCCTCCAAAAGAATCCTATTCATCAAAATAGAGGGGATAATACATGATATGTAATTTCACACCCGGAGTTCATAGTGAGGTATGTTTTTAACTTTTATTTTTATCTCATAATTCTTATTTAACATTTTAATAATTGTTTACTAGAATGTGGCCTGAGCCCACCTTGAGTCGTGCACTTCTTGCACTGATAAATGAAGTCGAGTTAGACTCGTGTGGTGCGCCAGTGGTACTAGTGAATGTTTCTTGGCTTGACAATGCATGATGCGCGGGCAGGGCATGGGCGAAGTGGTGCGGCCTTCCCAATGCACGAGCGGACCCCTTTATTTTTTTATTTTTTTATTAGCATTTTAAGCTTGTATTTCTTTTTACATCAATAGTGTTTTTTTTTTGTTATCGTTATTCTATATGTTAATATAAATTATCGAATTTATTTACTCTTTTTTCCTTTCTTTTATTTTGATCAGTTAATTATTATTATTATTTTTGGGGGTTCTATTTCTTTGTTTTTTTTATCTATTCATTTTTTTATCAGGTAATTTCCTTTTATTATTATTTTTTATTATTCCTATTTTTCTCTTTCCCCCACAGCCCTTCACTATTTATGTTTTTTCCCCTTGCTGTCCGGCATCAAACCCTAGCAGCTTCCACTCATCAGCGCACCTCCCTCCTGCCTCGCAGCGCCCAGCCCACCTCCTGCCTTCCGCACGGCCTCCCCTTCATCCAGCGGGCCTCCCTTCGCCCTCCGCCCTGCTGCTCCTACACAGCAGCCTCCCTTTGTGTAGCGCGGACCACCAGCACACACCGGCACCTCGGTCCGCCAGCCTCGCCTCCGCCTAATTTCCCACTACGAGTTCCCGCCGCCTCACCTCTCGACCTGCAGCCAACCTTCACACGCAGCGCAACCCGCCTCCCCCGCACTGCCTCTTTGCGCTGGTTCCAGCAGATCCGCCTCTTTTTTTTCACCTCCACTACGGTCGACCTCTTTCAGCACCGCACCATGCTGCCTCCTTTGGCCCGCACACACCTAGAAGCGCCTTCTCTCCCTTACAACGCTCGGCCACAGCAGCGCCAACCAGCCATCCCGCTCAACCTCCCTTAGCCCTCCGCCTTGCTACTCCTGCGCAGCAGCTCTCCCCAGCACCCTCATACCCAGCCACCCACCTGCAACCTTCCTTCACACTTGAAGACCAGACCTCCTTCTCCCTGCGGCGGAGCTCCAGTTCCCAACCTCCGTAACTCCCAGCAGGTGCGCACCCCTCTCCCCCTTAGCCATCCCTGCATGCTGCGTGTTTTTTTTCTTTCTTTTCTCCTGTAGCGCCCCCGCTGCCTTGATTCGGCTCCCTCCTATACCCCCTCACAACCCGACTCCTCTCCTCCTACCCTTTGCAGCAGCTCGCCGCTGCTCCCTCTCCTCTGTTCCCCACTACCCAGCCAGCCGCTCGGACTCTTCTCCTCCTCCCCTTGCTGCATCCCGCACAACAACCCCCTTGAAACATTTATTTTAATTTTATTATTACTTTTATTACTATTAATGTTATTATTATTATAATAATTATTATTATTAATATTATTATTATTATTATTGTTGTTCTTATTATTATTATTATTATTCTTATTCTTATTATAATTCTTATTATTCTTATTCTTATTTTTATTATTATTATTATTATTTCTATTTTATTATTATTATTATCATTATTATTAATCTTATTATTGTTGTTATTATTATTATTATTATTATTATTGCTACTTTTTTTATTAATAATCTTATTATTGTTGTTGTTATTATTATTATAATTATTATTGTTATTTTTATTATTAATATTATTGATATTATTGATATTATTATTATTTTAATTCTAGATTTGGCATTTTCTTTGTTTGGGGGTTATCATCTTATGATTCTTTTGGTAGGATTTTTTGTTTTAGGACCTGCGCAGGGCGTTTCCGAGTGAGCGCCACTGCCGCGCCTTGTTTCCGAGTGAGCGCCACCGCCGCGCCTTGTTTTCAAGGTTCCGTCGTCGTCGCGCCTCAGTTTTGAGGTGAGCGTTTCTCCCCAACGCTTGGTTCTGCATGCTCTGATGAGTTTTTGGATGTGTCTGAGTCCTTGATATTGATTATGCAGAGTGTTTTTCATGTGATTTCGGACACATGTTGTGTCATCGTGCCTTGGTTCCGAGGTTTCTTTGTCGTCGCTCTTGATCTTGAGGTAGGTTCCCTTTGCACTGATTTAAAAATTTTAGTTATATTATTTCATGTTTGTGCACCCTAATTGCTCAAAATAAATATTTTTTTAATTTTTAATAAATATGAGATAATATACAATAATTAATTTTTAATATAAGATAGATAATTTTTAAATGGTTAGTGTAAAAAGAGCCGTTTATTTTATACACGACACATGAAACATCTTTTTGACGAGCGGACACCCAATAATGAAAGAATGTCCCTTTGGATTTTAAACAAAATTTACAGAATATAAAATAGAGTTCTGTTTTAATGAGAAATGATTTCTTTTGAAGCGTGAACAAGTACTTTGGTTCTTTTAAGAAGTTTTATGGTTGGATTTTAAAGGTTATTTGGAAAAATAAAAATATTTTGTTTTGGGTTTGGTTTATAAAAATATTTTCATCCTGTGATGTAGTGTTTTTGGGGTTCTTTAAATGGTTTTAAACTGGGTTTTGTCTCATAAAGAAGTTGTACCTTTCGTTGAGTGGTGTTTGTGAAATGTATTAAATGCCCGTTTGGAACTTTATGGAAATAGATGAAATTGTTTTGATAAAAACCCTCTTAGGACAACTCTCATTACTTAGTTCCAATTGATTGTTTGGGAGGCCGCGCTTAGTGGCTCCCAGGTACGTGAGTAGTTTAAAGGCATGAGGTTTTTACATGGAGTGGCTCAGGGTGATGCTTGTTGTGCTTTATATATATATATGTATATGATTGGATGCTCGGTTGGCATCAGTTGGCTCACCCCTTTTTCAAACACTTGAGACATGGGAATCTGTCATATTGAGAGAATATTCTAAGAATGATTGCTACACTGGTAGGTTATGGTACTGACCAGTGGCCCATAGTAGGTGGATATATTGGGTTTATTACTATGGTATTTTCCCTCGACCTGCCTGAGAGAGGATGGTTGAGCGTATTGTGTGTTTTGATTTCATCGTGACATGTCGATAAGGATGATTTCTCATGTATTGGTGTCTTCTGGTTTATTCTCGATCTCCTAGGTTCACCCATGTCTATTCAGCTTTTAATTTCTCACATGTATACCTACATTTCCCTTGCTGTATGTTTTACTTTGTGCATTCTGGTGTATTGTTTTCCTTGGAAATTGATAAATTGTTTTTGATTAGGATTCAAAAAAAATTATTTTCAAATGAAAGTGTTTAATCCCCTTTGTAAAAATTTGAAAATTTAAACATCACTTTCCCCTTTCCTGAAATGTCATTGACACTAATGAAATGAACCCGAATTTCGAAATGGCTAAGGGCAATGGTTCGTACTTTGTTTTTAAGTAGAGTATTTAGAAAAACATACTTTTATAAATTGTAGTTCAAACTTGAAATGATGTTTCTTTTATTTTAAAGGTAGTGCATTGGGAATAGATATCGGGATAGCCTACTGAGTTTTAATACTCACGCCTATAGTTATTTTCTGTTTTTAGTGTTTGTGCAGGCTATAGCTTGAGTGCGCTCGCCTAGGGCGACGCTTGATCGTTGAGTCGGAGAGCGACCCGCGAGGTCGCACAGAGTTTGTTCGGACATCGTGTTTGGTTAGTTTGATTCCTGTTTGTTCCTGTTTAGTCACTTTATTCGGTTTATCTTTTCTGCGCTGCTCTGTATTATTTTCGTTGTCTTATTTATTTATATTGGGAGAAATCATTCCCACATTCTCTATTGATGCCCTAGCGCTTGTCGCCAGCCCGGGAGGATCGGGAACGCCTCTCGGGCCATGTCACGGACCAGCTCGGGTGACCGGTTTAGGGTTGACCTGGGTTGGTTTGTGACAAAATGGCATCAGAGGAGGTTTTCTCTTAGCAGACCTCACTTTTCAGAGAGCCCTTTGTTATTTGGGATGTCAAGGTAGATGGAGTAGGATTGACGGGACTTGAGGGGTAGGTGCGAGAAGAGCGTCGAGAACTCTTGCCCGTACCGATCCTCAAGTTTCTAGGGGAAGTCCAGTTTAATTTGTTTTTTTGGGTTTTTATAGAAATGTTTTGCGATTGGGATACGACAAAGGGAGTTTGGGCCATTATTCCTCCTAACCCGCACAGCCTGGCAAGCCATGTAGAGCTAGGGGCATGGTCCAAGAAGGCTCTCTGTGTCAGTGACGTGTTTGGAATATGGCCGCCAACCATATGGTCAATCCACCCACTGACACTAGTCCCCTATTTGAGTTGTTTTGGGTTCCCCTTGATTTTTGAAAGTGGTTTGAATTAGAAAAGTTGGTTTTGAAAAAAAAATGTTGTTTGAAATGACATGTTTAATTTTTAGATTATTTTAAAAGAAGTGGTATAAATGAATTGTTTTTGGAAAATGAAGTTGCTTTGTTTTGACCTTGGTGTTCTGATGTGTGCTCACATGCATTGTGGTATGTTGGAAATGTGGATGGATTTCTGGTATGGTGGATGGATGCCCTGGGTGGCATGGATACATGCATGTGAGTGAGGCTCTAAAGAATACCAATGGTAGGGGTTTAACCCATTAAGCTTGTTCTAAATTAAATATGTTTTCAAAGAGAAAAGTTTTGATGTTATGATAACTTGCTTTCTTGTGTTTTGAACTTATCACCGATGCAGTGTTTGATTTTGAGGTTTTTATTCACTCATTGAGTTGGCCTTGATTGGGTTTTTGACTTTTCCTGGTCCAGTGGTTATCCCTTTGAAGCTTCGATGGGTGATCGTAGTGCGATTGACCAACCTAAGGATTTTATGCTTGAGTTTCGGAAGCTTGATCCACCTCTCTTCTATGGTCAAGCAGACCCTTTCATGGCAGAGGAGTGGATGCGAAAGGTTGAAAGGGACTTTAGCCTCATTGAGTTTCCCGATTCGTTGAAGGTAAACTTTGCGACCTTCATGCTTGAAGGTTCACCGTGGATGTGGTGGAAGTCAGTGTCTTGGAACAATCCCCATCAAGAGATTACTTGGGAGTTCTCCAAGGCTTTGTTCAATCGCCAGTATTTCTCTGAGGAAGAAAGGGTGAGAAAGGGGATGGAGATGTGTTGTCTGCAGCAGGGTGACAGATCTGTGTTGGAATATTTCCAGCGGTTTGTAGATATAGTACCTTATGATTCAGAGTATGCAACAAATGATCCCATGAAGGCTTGACGCTTCGAGGCGGGTTTCCGCCCTGATCTGCAGTCGAAGGTGTCAGGGTCCAACCTAACGTCTTTTGTCGATGTGGCAAGACAATATTTTCGTGTCGAAGCTGCGATTCCAGGAGTGCTCGAAGTAGTTCTCCCTCCTTCGATCCCTATGAGCAGTGGTGAAGATTCTGGAAAGGAAATTAGTAAGAAAATGGAAGTGGATGGATCAGGTCGTGGAATCAAGAGGCCTCGGGATCTTTCATCAACCTCTTCGGAGCGAGAGATTATTGTGTGCTATTAGTGTGGCTAGCGGGGTCACAAGAAGTCATCGTGCCCAAGTGCTCCGAAGCCCTGCCAGGTGTGTGGATGCCTAGGTCACTTGCGATGATTTTTTCGGGGCGTTACAAGGAAGCGTCGCAGAGGAAGTTCTCAGAAGTAATGTGTTGTAGGGTCTTTGTTCAAAGTTTCCAGTGTAAATTTCCTTTCAGTGTAAGTGATCTATTATCGTGGCCTTTGTATGGGTGTTGTTTTGGGTTTGAAATGTATGGGAACTTCATGAGTCTTTTGACGAACCTCGGCTTCCAATGATGGTATGTTTTTTAAATTTTAAAATATTGTCCTTTCTTTTTGTTAAATCAAAAGATATATGTATCTCATTGGGATTATCAGAACCTGACTGTGAGGCAGAAGATGGTTCATCCATCAGAGCTCTAGCCAAAAGGTCTCGGAGTGAAGTCAGCGTGTAGTCAGGAACCCCCGGGGGAAATTTTAAGGAGTCTGGATAAAGTTGTGCCTCTACTATGTGGTGAGATAATTCTAGCGTTGCTGCTCTGGTTTCTCTATCTTTGTAGTTTTCCTCTTATCGCAAAGTGCGCGATGGACTTATCCCTCGTGTAGTGTTAGGGACTATGCCTTTTGGATGTAAATTGCTGATCAGTGACCCTGCATGGGCCACTGATGTGAGTTGGTTACGGCTTTGGTTTGTGTCCATCCCTAAGCGGTGGGACGTGAGTAGTTTTCCATCCAAGTTTCCATGATCCAATACTTGGGCCCTCCCTCCCCACCCATGGGGTAAGGGTTTTTGGTTAGAGTAGACTTTTCGGATCAACTCCTATCCCTTTCGGATGGGAGTGAGTGGTTTAAATATTTTCGTTGTGCTTTTATAGCTTGGGTAAGGCCCAGTTCTGTCCTAAGTTGGGTTCTTGGTTAGTCGCTACTAGGTCGGTCCTTTATGGTGGGGAGACCCACCGTGAGTCTCTTCGGATTTTCTCTAAAGTCGTTAACGAATGCTAGTTGAGTTCATATGGTGGGGAGCCCGTTTAGGTCTCCCCTCTGTTGGTAATTTATTTTGGGCAGTGAGGTTTAGTCTCGTTGTTAGTCAGTGTGATGTACTTGAGATAAGAGGTTGGATCGTGTTGTGTAGAACCCTTAGGTGTTGATCGATCGGTTGGAGAGTGTTGTGGCTTTCTGGGGGCGGAAAGCATTATGGTGGGGAGAATTGTCACACCCGGAGTTCGTATTGAGGTATGTTTTTAACTTTTATTTTTATCTCATAATACTTATTTAACATTTTAATAATTGTTTACTGGAATGTGGCCTGATCCCGCCTTGAGTTGTGCGCTTCTTGCACTGATAAATGAAGTCGAGTCAGACTCGTGTGGTGCGCCAGTGGTACTAGTGAATGTTTCATGGCTTGACAACGCCCGATGCGCGGGCAGGGCACGGGCGAAGCGGTGCGGCCTTCCCAACGCACGAGCGGACCCCTTTATTTTTTTTATTATTAGCATTTTAAGCTTTTATTTCTTTTTACATCAATAGTGTTTTTTTTGTTATCGTTATTCTACATGTTAATATAAATTATCAAATTTATTTACTATTTTTTTTTCTTTCTTTTCTTTTGATCGGTTAATTATTATTATTATTTTTGTGGGTTCTATTTCTTTGTTTTTTTTTATCTATTTGTTTTTCTATCAGGTAATTTCTTTTTATTATTATTATTTTTTTTATTCCTATTTTTCTCTTTCCCCTGCATCCCTTCACTATTTATGTTTTTTCCCCCTTGCTGCCCGGCGTCAAACCCTAGCAGCTACCACTCATCTGCGCACCTCCCTCCTGCCTCGCAGCGCCCAGCCCACCTCCTACCTTCTGCACGGCCTCCCCTTCATCCAGCGGGCCTCCCTTCGCCCTCCGCCCTGCTGCTCCTACACAACAGCCTCCCTTTTTGTAGCACAGACCACCAGCACACACCGGAACCTCGGTCTGCCAGCCTCGCCTCTACCTACATTCCCACTACGAGTTCCCGCCGCCTCACCTCTCGACCTGCAGCCAACCTTCACACGAAGCACAACCCGCCTCCCCTGCACTGCCTCTTTACGCTGGTTCCAGCAGATCCGCCTCTTTTTTTCACCTCCACTACGGTTGACCTCTTTCAGCGCTGCACCCTGCTTCCTCCTTCGGCCCGCATGCACCCAGCAGCACCTTCTCTCCCTTGCAGCGCTCGGCCGCAGCAGCGCCAACCAGCCATCCGGCTCGACATCCCTTAGCCCTCTGCCTTGCTGCTCCTGCGTAGCAGCTCTCCCCAGCCCCCTCAGACCCAGCCACCCACCTGCAACCTTCCTTCACACTTGAAGACCAGACCTCCTTCTCCCTGCGGCGGATCTCCGGTTCCCTGCCTCCGTAACTCCCAGCAGGTACGCACCCCTCTCCCCCTTAGCCATCCCTACATGCTGCGTGTTTTTTTTATTTCTTTTCTCCTGTAGTTCCCCCGCTGCCTTGGTTCGGCTCCCTCCTATACCCCCTCACAACCCGACTCCTCTCCTCCTCCCCTTTGCAGCAGCTCGACACTGCTCCCTCTCCTCTGTTCCCCACTGCCCAGCCAGCCGCTCGGACTCTTCTCCTCCTCCCCTTGCTGCATCCCGCACAACAACCCCCTTGAAACATTTATTTTAATTTTATTTTTACTTTTATTACTATTAATGTTATTATTATTATAATTATTATTATTATTAATATTAATATTATTATTATTATTATTATTATTGTTCTTATTATTATTATTATTATTATTATTATTATAATTCTTATTATTCTTCTTATTATTATTATTATTATTATTTCTATTTTATTATTATTATTAATATTATTAATATTATTATTGTTGTTATTATTATTATTATTATTAATATTGCTATTTTTTATTTATAATCTTATTTTTGTTGTTGTTATTATTATTATTATTATTGTTATTTTTATTATTAATATTATTGTTATTATTGATATTATTATTATTGTAATTCTCACTTTGGCATTTTCTTTGTTTGGGGGTTATCATCTTATGTTTGTTTTGGTAGGATTTTTGTTTTAGGACCCGCGCAGGGCGTTTCCGAGTGATCGCCACCGCCGCGCCTTGTTTCCGAGTGAGTGCCACCGCCGCGCTTTGTTTCCGAGGTTCCGTCGTCACCGCGCCTCAGTTTCGAGGTGAGCGTTTCTCCCCAACGCTTGGTTCTGCATGCTCTGGTGAGTTTTTGGATGTGTCTGAGTCCTTGATATTGATTATGCAGAGTGTTTGTCACATGATTTCGGACACATGTTGTGTCATCGCGCCTTGGTTCGAGGTTGTTTTGTCGTCGCGCTTGATCTTGAGGTAGGTTCCATTTGCACTGCTTTTAAAATTTATGTTATATTATTTCATGTTTGCGCACCCTAATTGCTCAAAATAAATATTTTATTAATTTTTAATAAATATGAGATAATATACGATAATTAATTTTTAATATAAGATAGTTAATTTTTAAATGGTTACTTAGTGTAAAAAGAGTCGTTTATTTTATACACGACACATGAAACATCCTTTTGACGAGCGTACACCCAATAATGAAAGAATGCCCGTTTGGATTTTAAACATAATTTACGGAATATAAAATAGAGTTCTGGTTTAATGAGAAATGATTTATTTTGAAGCATGAACAAGTACTTCGGTTCTTTTAAGAAGTTGTCTGGTTGGCTTTTAAAGGTTATTTGGAAAAATAAAAATGTTTTGGGTTTGGGTTTGGTTTATAAAAATATTTTCAACCTGTGACGTAGTTTTTTTGGGGTTCTTTAAATGGTTTTAAACTGGGTTTTGTCTCATAAATAAGTTGTACCTTTCGTTGAGTGGTGTTTGTGAAATATATTAAATGCCCATTTGGCACTTTATGGAAAGAGATTAAAATGTTTTGATAAAAACCCTCTTAGGACAACTCTCATGCCTTCGTTCAATTTGATTGTTTGGGAGGCCGCGCTTAGTGGCTCCCAGGTATGTGATTAGTTTAAAGGCATGAGGTTGTTCCACAGAGTGGCTCGGGGTGATGCTTATTGTGCTTTATATATATATATATGTATATGATTGGATGCTTGGTTGGCATCAGTTGGCTCACCCCTTTTTCAAACACTTGAGACATGGGAATCTGGCATATTGAGAGAATATTCTAAGAATGATTGCTGCACTGGTAAGTTATGGTACTGACCAGTGGCCCATAGTAGGTGGATATATTGGGTTTATTACAATAGGATTTGCCCTCGACCTTCCTGAGAGAGGATGGTTGAGCGTATTGTCTGTTTTGATTTCATCTTGACATGTCGATAAGGATGATTTCTCATGTATTGGTGTCTTCTGGTTTATTCTCGATCTCCTAGGTTCACCCATGTCTATTCACCTTTTTATTGCTCACATGTATACCTACATTTCCCTTGCTGTATGTTTTACTTTGTGCATTCTGGTGTATTGTTTTCCTTGGAAAGTGATAAATTGTTTTTTATTAGGTTTCAAAAAAATTGTTTTCAAATGAAAGTATTTAATCCCCTTTGTACAAATTTGAAAATTTAAACATCACTTTCCCCTTTCCCGAAATGTCATTGACACTAATGAAATGAACCCGAATTTCGAAATGGCTAAGGTAAATGGTTCATACTTTGTTTTTAAGTAGATTATTTAGAAAAACATACTTTTATAAATTGTAGTTCAAACTTGAAATGATGTTTCTTTTATTTTAAAGGTAGTTCATTGGGAATAGATATCAGGCTATCCTACTGAGTTTTAATACTCACGCCTATATTTCTTTTCTGTTTTTAGTATTTGTGCAGGCTATAGCTTGAGTGCGCTCGCCTAGGGCGATGCTTGATCGTTGAGTCGGAGAGTGACCCGCGAGGTCGCACGGAGTTTGTTCGGACATCATGTTTGGTTAGTTTGATTCCTGTTTGTTCCTGTTTAGTCACTTTATTCGGTTTATCTTTTTTGTGCTGCTCTGTATTATTTTCGCTGTCTTATTTATTTATATTGGGAAAAATCGTTCCCACAGCCTCTATTGATTCCCTGGTGCTTTTCTCCAGCCCGGGAGGATCGGGAACGCCTCTCGGGCCATGTCGTGGACCAGCTCGGGTGACCGGTTCGGGGTTGACCCGGGTTGGTTCGTGACATGTAACCCAAGGTCCACCCATTTTTCCTGATGTTCACCCTAAAAATATTGTAATGTTTTTCATCATGTTAAAAAGAGATATTTTAGCAAGGGTAACATGTAACCATTTACCACTCAATAAGTATGGGTATTTGAGTTTAGTTGGCAATGGCATGAGTTCTAAAATTGGGGGTGATGTATGGATGGATATAGTGAAGGAACTGAAATATGTGCGCAAACATCATCAGTATCAGAATATACATCATCAAAATCATATATTAAATCATCAAATACATCAGAATACTCAAAAAAAATTTCATAATTAGAGTTTACATGATCAAAATAAGAATATTAATACATATCCAAATAAAATCTAATAGAGTTAGGTTCATTATAAATAGGTGTGGAATTTCTCTTAGACCAAAAAGTATAACCAATGCTTATAATATCCCGAAGAATAAGACAATACAAATCCATGGGGTTTTTACTTGAATGTTCAAAATGGGAGAAAACAAAGGTAGAATGGTCCACTTAGGGGTACATCATGGAATTCGTAATATTGAATATCACAACATCATCCCCAAACTCCATGGAATGTGTACCCTCGTGGATATTTGTGATTGTTTTTTTAGTTTTGAGGAAAATACTACATAAGATAATTGAATAATGGGAACTTACTTTATCATCCTCCATGTTATGAACATAGAAATCTGCCAGAAAGATCATGTCTTTTACCCGAAAAAGTACATTCTCAAAAACTCCCATTGGATATGTTGTAGCTCTATCAGCCAACTATACCACCACTCATGTTAGCATCAACTCCCCAACACGTAAATAAGAGAATATAGAGTGAGGTATCACATTAATGGAAGATCCTAAATCACATAAAGAGTCAAAAAAGTATAACTCCACTACATTTTATGGGATGGTGAATGTCACTAGATCCTTGCACTTCATTGGAATTTCTATGGTTGGTGTAATGAGTGATTAAACATTCCATCCAAGATTTATCCTCTCATTCCCATTGATCCCTCTTCGATTAGTTAAATGTTATTTTATGAATTTGGCATACCTTGGTATTTTATTAATGGCCTCAATAATGATTATGTTAGTCTCCAAACACTTGAATTTGTCCAAAACCTCCTCTTACATCTCCTCCTCAACCATATTCTAGGTTTGTTAAACCCTGTTTGGAAATTTAAGGGGTTTAATATGAACCTTTTTAATCTTTTTCTTACTTTTATTATTATCCTTGGGTTTCTCATTATCTAGTTTTGAATGGGGATTCTCCGAAGTTGAGGTGAATCCTAGTGGAATGGTAGGTGGAGAAGCATCAATTATTTTCTTCCCAATTCTCAATGTGATTGTTCAAACTTTCCCTTTTGGATTTGGAGTTGTTTTTGAAGGTATATATCTATAATTTTTACATACCAGTTTGTGGTGGGTAGTGTAAATTTGTATCATTTGAGTTTTCAATTCATTCAGCTTTGATCTTTGACACTTTAACTCATTCTATTGATCAAGATTAATTTTTTCAAAAGATCTTCAGTATTATAATTTCCAATTGGATAAGAGTCCCTAGTTATTGAATTTTTTATTTTTGATCGTTAAATATCCTTTGGGGTTGTTGGAAACTCTATTAGTTTGGTAAAGGCTACATGATGCTTTTTTTAAAGGGGGGACTTTGTTGTTTTCCCAAGGCATACCTCATGTCTGATTGATGCTTCCACCCTTGGTTGTATATTGTAGCAAAGGAATCAAACTTATTTTGGTGATATGGTTTTTTTTGTACTGAAATGGTCTCCCAAGAAATAATGCTTCAAAATTTTCTGTTTTTTGTTGTTAGGGGCAACCTTCTGTTGGGTGGAATGTCTCAGGGAAAATGTTACAAGACCTTAGAGGGGGTTGGGATGTCTTTTGAAACAAAGAAATCTGTCTCACCATAATTGTAAATTATTCCCATTTGGTATCAACTAAATGACATTCTTG
The DNA here is from genome assembly GCA_963277665.1 of Viscum album. Classification (NCBI taxonomy): domain Eukaryota; kingdom Viridiplantae; phylum Streptophyta; class Magnoliopsida; order Santalales; family Viscaceae; genus Viscum; species Viscum album. Next base: position 2,116,843,140 of record OY728147.1, read on the forward strand.
AGAAGATGGACTTACTAGATTTAATCCTCTAACATTTGGGGTACCTTGATCACCAAATTGTTGGGAGTTTTGTGCCATCTAGTCAATCATTGCATGTGTAACTTCTAGTTTTTTGTCAACCAATTCTCCTACAATAATAGCATCCATCATACTTATCTCCATAGGTTTGATTCCATCATATAAGTACTACATGAGGAGTTTCTCACTGATTTTGTGATGCATACAGCTTTCACACTACTTCTTAAATCATTCCCAATACTCATACATTGAATCTCTATGAGCGTTTTGGATCCCTGGGATCTACTTTCGAGTGGAAGTGGTCCTTGATGCTGGAAAAAATATCTGCAGGAATCGACGTTTCCAATCATTCCAACATGTTACATATTTAAGATTAAAATAATACATCCAATCCATTATTGTCCCATCAAGTGATAATGTGAATGATCTGTGTTTTATTTGATCCTCAGATTCAATTATTTGTTTGATTGTTGAGCATACCACATTTAATTTTTTTAAATGATTGTTTGTATCCTCACAAGATATTCCATGAAATTTTAGAATAAGGTTAATTAACCTAGATTTTAGTTCAAATTCATATTCTAGAGTAGGATATGTAATGAATGTAGGTTGATAATTAATATCAAGTGAAAATATCTCTTGAAAAGTCCAATTGTGTTCATTGTGTCTATTTTCAACCATTTCGTCTTGTTTAATATGTTTTTTGAAGAGTTTCCAATTTCAAAATTCCTAGAGTTGTGAAATTACTTATTTGGGTAAATGTTGAAACTTCCTTGAGATCGATATTATATGATTCAATCTCTAAGGCTGCGGTTAATATCAAGGTCTATATCAAAGAGATCCTCACTATGGGATCAGGTTATAAATCATTTAAAATAGAGAAATCAAAAAAATTGTACACCAATATCATTAAATGAGGTTTCAATTGATGGTTTGAAAAAACATTGGAGAAGAAAGAACAGTAAAGAGAAGGGAGGATAAGAAGAGAAACACAATAAATAGTAGTAATAAATATCTTACCTAAAATGAGTTGAATAAAACACTTTACTCCTCGGTAATGATGCTAAAATTGATGAGCATTGTCGCACATGATCTAATTTTTTTTTGTAATTTACCTAAGTATATCATAGTGGATAAACTAGGACATTCTTTAAAGGGGGATGAAAATTAGACAACCCATAATAGGCATGAAAAAAAACAAAAAAAAAGTAAATAAGTGAAAAAAAATGAAAAACAATATGGGGGTTGGTTTAGTGACTTTCTGTCAATAAACTAAACAACAAACAAGATCAATCAAAGACATTATTTCATTAAAAATACTTATATGAGAGGATGTTGTTGATATAATCTAACCACCTTCAACATTAATTTATAATTATCCCATATGATTTTAATTCATTCAATTATGATCCCATAATCTTGTCAACCCCTGAATGCTACAGAAATTAACAAGATAACAAATTTGTGAAAATAAGCCCTAGTTTAATTCGGGACCTCCAATCGCACCACCCTACTTTGATTGTGATCGAAAAGATAAATTGGAATCAGCAGTCAATTATAACATCATATACTCCCTATAATTAATAATTAATTGAGTTAATTATGATCCTTGAACACTAAAACTCTATCCCAAATTGATTTTATTTGGATATTGAGGTTTTACACACATGATTTACACAAGCCCGACCACGCGGTCAAGTGCATGTCGATCGAGTAACATAGAAATTAAAACTCAAGTAATTGATCAAAATTTATGAATTACATTATGTTTATGTATTCAAAATAAATAAATGAATGGATTATGGTTTAGATAATCTTCAAATCAAATATCTCTTTCATGGGTGGAGTTTTCATCTTAGAGATATTTTCCATAAGCAATGGATTGATTGGGGAACACCCAATCTCTTCTCAAATATTATATTACATCCTAAGAAAAAAATATAATGATTAAAATAGAATACTAAAAAATATTTATTGAAGATAATTCATGTTACAAGCATAAAAACAAGGAAAAACAAAGTGGAGGTGGGAGAGGAGAGACTTTTTGGAAGAGATGGTTGCACAAGGACTTACTTATTACAAGTGGTGTGAGGGAATCCCAAGATAAAACCTTTCAATAAAACCTTGCAAAATTCTACTACCAACCCTCTAAATAAGTTAAAATATTCATTAAATAGAGATTGGGAGGGATAGGGTTAAATGATATTTTTACGTTTGAAAAAAAACTTTGGAAAAAAAATTTCTAATACCACTTTCACCGCATAGTTGACTTCAAAAACGCAGGCATTGGCTGGAATTCTAGTATGAATATTTATTCATAATCATGTACTCAAGATTAATTCCAAATTTTTTCCAAATCCAATCCAGGATGAAGGAGATACACCTTGAATGGTGATGTTATTTCCAATCTGGATAGTTAGGTCCATCTTTGTCTTCATGGCCCATTTACTCAACTCAAAATCTTGATACATCTCACATGTCCTAAATATAATTTGTATCCCTTTACATGAGGAACACATTTACAAAAATTTAAGTCATAATAATTTATATATATATATATATATATATATATTGTTATTCTAAAAATACTACAGTGCATTTTAAAAAGGTAAAACTAGAGTTTTCATTAAATTTTCAAAAGAATGATATAATGTAAAATATTACATAATTGAACATATTTAGCATAATCTGAGGAAATTATTTCATTTATTATTAATAAAATATTCATTAAATTTTTTTTATCAATGATATCATGAAATACTAAGATCTTGATGAAAAAATCTGAAAGATGAATAATATTTTTCAAATTTTTATTACTAAATTAAATTAATATAAAAATGGAGGAGTTAATTTTATTGATATTTTGATGGTATTATTGGGAGTTCTAACATGGCATTATACATATATTTTTATACTGATTTTTTTTGATTTTATCAAATAATATGGCCTTATTAGTAAATTAGAAGTTGGGTAATACCATCCTTAAAAAAGATACATAATGGATACCAATAAATAATAGGTAGGGGAATCATATGTGTTCACATTGGTCATGCAAATAATAATGAAGGGTTACAGCACATGGAAATGTCTGTGGTAATCTAAAGTAGACTCATATATTCACAACTAGTCAGCACGGGTTTTCTTTTTTATTATTATGCATTGTGAATTTCATAAAAATATCCATGTGGTATTTTATATAGTTATAAATTGTTTTCCCGTAATCAAAATATGGGTATGACACACCTAAAAAAGAGAAAATGAAAATAAATCACCATCTACATCACATATTCACATGTGATCATAAAATTTAAAGTATAAAAATTTCAAAAATCATGCTAATATCCTTATAATGAAATGGAAAAACTACATGTTTTTATGATTTTATAATCATGATTGTTAAATGTGTATATAAGGTCATTGTTGGGTTCAGTTTTTATAGAATAACATGACAAAAAAACTTGTTTTAGTCTCTAGTACAGAATTTAATAAAGATCAATCTATATAGTGTCTAATTAAGGGATTGGTGGTGATGTGAATAGTTGGATTATGTTGGTGGTTATTTTCTATAAATATAACAAATCTATCCATTTACAATATGATCATAAAATTATATAAATCAGATACCACTGAAATATGGTGATATAAATAGTGATATATTTAGTAAGATAAGTTTACAAGAACATTGTTTTTATAAGGGCATAAAAATATCATATGAAATTATCATATGTTCTAACTATACTATGATAAAAAATACAATGAATGTATGGTTCAAAATTTCAGGATGGTTTCCACGTACACATGTAACTTGATGAAAAAATCCACTTCTCCTAGTACATACTCATTCACAAATAAAATGTGGGGAACATTATAAAAATTTTATTAATGTGAAATATATCTAATTTCAAACTCATAAAGTCATTGAAATGTTTTTTAAATCATAGTTATAATATTAGTTTGAATAGATAATTATTCTATATTTTGTAGATACATGGTGAATTTTTTTAATAATTTGATATTTTCTAAATTTAATATTCATGAAAATATAAAATAACTCATAAACATGCATTGAAATGTATGTTTATGGAGTCAAAAAAATATTCCATGCATGATATTTTTTATTAATATACATGAGGATAATTGAGTAAAAATATACACTTATTATATGAAAGATTATGATACCTGATAAGAACAAATATAATTGCATTAATTAAACACAGTGACCTTGTGTTAATATATGAACATCACATGTAAATACCTTGAATGAGTAATTAATTGAGTATAGATTATTAAAAAAAAGTGATCTTCTGTTTATTTTCACTTTTTTTATAAATATATTGATTTTGGTTGGGATTATTCATTTATAGATGATATATATTGTATGTGTGATCTTCTATAAAATTTGAGACCAAATCCAGAGTGGTGCTCTAATCAGATGAAAATATTTATAACCACTGATTTAGAGAATTCAAAATTTCTATATGATTTTAATATTATGGTATATTGAGAAAGAGTAATAAATTAGTAATTAGTTATCAATGTATTTTATGTTTTATAGAAATAGATATTATGAACTACTGTTTATATAGAGGATGACTTATCTTAAGGAAGTTTATAATCATTATAACGCTATTGTAGATATTTCCTATGAGTGGATCATATTTTAATAAAATCTCATGATTATAGTTAGAATCATGAGTATGAGATACATATTGAAAAACTGGGATGATCTACTATATAGGTTGAAGCTAGTGATCACTAGTGGGACTTTAGATTTGTAACAAAATGGGACTAAGAGTTGAATGGAATGATACTTTCCCTAGTTCTAACCACTTATATAATGTGAACAGGTTTTAAAATAGGGAAGAATAATTCACGAAAGGGAGTCTGTATTTTGACCAAACAATGTAAAATCCTTCTTTTTCTCTCTTTATAAATGTTGAATAAGAGTTGAGTATGAGAGTTAAAGATAGACTATCAACACAATAATTAATAAGTTATTTTAAATTAATAGATAAGAAATTCTAAAATAATTGCACCACTGATTCAACCCTATCAAATGTACACGAGAGATCATTTATTGCTTCAATTGGTTTGACAGTAAGGTTCCATAAAAAGATGCAATAATTTAATGAGAAATATAAAATCCAAATTTAGTGAAAATCCAAAAAATACCTAAATTTGATATCAAGAACCGCCAAAAATGGATGAAAAATATGCCTCTTTATATAATATCTCTTATCCTAAAAGTGAGATATAAATAAAACATGGTTTTACTCGATATTTATGCGGTTGTTTTTATGAAATAATATGAAAAACTAAATATGGAAATTAATGGATATGATCAAAATGTTATTTTTAGTGATTTTTTTATAAAATAAATACATTGAAGTGATGGGGCTTCAAATATACCATGATATTTAGTATAAATAAAGAATCAGTTGTGAAGGAAATATTATCATCAATAAAACTAAATTAAAAATCATGATAACCAAGCTTGACGATATTAAAATTAATGATGAATAAAAAATTGATGAAAATTTTATTATTTTTTATTAAACAGTGGGTAATATCCATTTATTTGGAGAGAATATTAAAAATTGAATAATTGTGAATAAATTTATGAGAAATTTTATTAAGATATTTGATCCCAAGGTTTTACCCTTGGAATATAGGGAATATATTTCATAGATGAGTGAAATGAAATAATCATATATTTATAGACGCCGGAAAAATCCGTTGTTCCCAAACGAAGCTTCGGATGCGGAAAGCGAGGTCATAATTGGAGTCAGAAGCACGTTTCGGAAGGACCGAATGCCTTGCGCAGAATTTTGGAGGCCCGCGCGCGAAGTTGAAGTGCAGCGCGCAATCCTCCCGGGATGCGCGCAATGCGCCGGGCCGGTGCGCTATTTTGCGCGCCCGCGGCCCGCGCGACTCCCTTGCGCGCCGGAGCCCCGATTCCGCGCCGTGAAGGAATTTTGCGCCCGCGTCATGAATTGCGCGCCGGCGGCGAGATTCCGTGCCCAGGGTTGCCTATAAATACAAGGCGACCCCCGACGTTGAGAGGTTGCCGGAATTCGAAGGGTCGCTCGTGCGCGCAATCCAACCCCCTCTGCGCGCAATGCCGATCTTCAGGTAACCTTCTTTCTTTCGCGCAAGCAAGCCTCGGGGTTCGCCTTCGCGCGCAATCCCTTTGGCTCCTTTCCTTTGATTAACTCCTCACCCGAAGGCCTTCGTGCGCAAAAGAAGCCTCTTGCGCGCAATTGCCCCCCGGGTGCGCGCAATCCAGCCCGATTGCGCGCACCCCCCTTTTCAAAGTGGCCATTCGTTAAAAAATGGGTCGTTGCCCCCGCGCGCTATCAGAGGCCCGGTGCGCGCAATCTTCATCTTCCGCGCGCAAAGCGATGGCCCAATTGCGTGCCAGCCCGCCAATTTGCGCGCCCACCCGCGGTATTGCGTGCCAAGCTTCTCTTTTGCGCGCAAACCGCCAGGGTCGCCCTCTTTGACCCCCTGAGGGTACCCGCCTGCGTGGCGCCCGATGATCTTCATCCCGGGTTCCCGCACCGTGCGTTGTCTTCCCGTGCGGCCCTCCAGGCTCGCGCGAAGTGACACAGACCCATCGGCGGCACCATATTCGTCCGCGCTGCAGGACGTTAAAAGTCAAGCATCCTTCGTCCAACATGACGTTAAACTGTACTTCGCCCGCGCTGCAGGACGTTAAACTGCCAAGCATCCTTCGTCCAACATGACGTTAAACTGTACTTCGTCCGCGTTGCAGGACGTTAAAATGCCAAGCATCCTTCGTCCAACATGATGTTAAACTGTCATTCGTCCGCGCTGCAGGACGTTAAACTGCCAAGCATCCTTCGTCCAACATGACGTTAAACTGTACTACGTCCGCGCAACAAGACGTTAAACTGCCAAGCATCTTCGTCCAACATGACGTTAAACTGTACTTCGTCCGGAAAGACGTTAAACCGTCCGCATCACCCGATCCCGTGCCCCGCACGCAGGGTCCCCCCCCCCCCGGTTTGGATGTGGCCCCCACCCGCTCGTCTCTGCAGGGATGTCGAGATTGCCCCTCTTTAGGGACGATTTAATTGGAGTTGCCTTCGCCCACGAGGGTAGGGTATTACAAACCCCTAGTTCCTTGTGGGGGACTGCACATGTGTATCTCCATTGTGGTTCCCCACTGCCGAAGCCAGTAGAGGGCGTGACAGGGATCGAGGTCTCTTACCTCCGACCCGAGTCCCTCTCCAACTGAGCTTTGCCGCATCCGGGCTGCCTCAGTGCGTAAGTCCTGACAGAATGAACTACGTGGACTTTGATCCCTGTCTCCTAAACAGGGTACGTAGGAAGCCTCCCTGAGGTTCAAGCCCACCACCTGGTCGTCCCGGTCGTATTCACGTCGGTTCGTCCATCAGTGGACCCCTCCCAGGTTCACATTCGCGTCGATTCACCTATGAATCCACCCTTGTGGGGGGACTGCACGTGTGTATCTCCATTGTGCTTCCCCACTGCCTTTTTCTATTTCTCTTTTCAGCGTCCAGCATGACGTGAAACTGTGATCCACCCGGCCGTTCCATCCCCCTCTGTGCGAGGTGGTTCGGTTCAATCCTCCGCCCGGCAGCCTCGACCTCCTTGTGAGTCGGCTTGCCGATGTCCAGCATGACGTTAAACTGTATATCCGAACTACGCTGAATTTGATCCGCGCTAACGCGCGGTACGTAGGAAGCCCCTACGGGGTCCAAGCTCTTCACTCCATCATCCATCCTGACCCTCACCCGGGCCGCCACATCCCGGTGGGGTCATGCCATTTCATTCCACTCCACTTCACTCGGGAAGCCGCCCATGTTCTGGCCCCAGCGTCGGAGGTTCCCCGCAAGGGGTTCTGTCATCTGATCCACTCCTCGTGTTGACCAGTCCGATGCCGTCCCCGCTGGACGTTAAACTCGCGGCATACCCCGTGTTAAACATGGGAAGCTAAGGAAAACCTCGGGAAACGCAGTTCCCCGCACCCAGCGCGGGATGCCTCAGGCCATCACGCCTTCGAGAAGCCCTATTAGGGACTGAAGGCAGACATGCAGAGCCGCAGTGCTAAGACATGCCCCCAACACCCGGAGCTACCCGGTCTCCTCACCGCAGGTTGCTGCCCCGACCAGACCCCTTGGAGCGTCTGGGCGGAAGCAGCGTAATTAACCGGTGTCCATGAAGATATGGCACCGGGAACGAGATTCACGAACATTCTTAAATCTATGAGGGAGACCCGGATTAGGCGACGAGTTCCGGGGAGACGTCCACGGAAGGAGGAGCCGACGTCCCATCATCCCGGTTTCGATCAAGGAGCAGATGCCCCTGAATAAGGGACGGATTCCACCCGCCTTTGGAAAGCAGGACTGCGGGGCCACAAGCCGCGCTCCCATCCCCTCGGGTCGACGGGAGCACGCACGAACGCGTCCTGGCGGAACAGCGTCGGAACGGAAACTCGACGCACATCCGCACCGAAACAGAAAAATGGTGAACCCGACGTGAATCTCTTCTCCTCAATACGAAGACCGATGGATTTCAGAGGTGTTGGAAGACCAGCATGTTGCCCGGCCGAGCATTCAGCACTGGGGCACGGAACCCGCCAGGGGTTGGGGAAGGGAAATCGGGCACTCCGTCTCACGACGTCGATGGCCTAGGTTCCCCCCCCCCCCCCCACGGAAGGCGTCGTGGCACTAATGGTTGGTTGTCGATTCCTTTTCCTTTCAGTGTTAACGGGTTCTTCTCCCTGCTTTCAGGAATCAGGTCGCCCAATCCAATGCCCGGTCACCGCCCGCCCACTGGCGCAGGGGTAGGGGAAACACCGACGTGGCCACTCCGCGCGGTCCCACCCGTTCCACAGCCGTCCCAGCAGCCGCAACTGCGAGGCAACTATGCCCTCTCTCCCCCTCGGAGGTCATCCAGAGAAGGGTGATCAACAACTTGGTGCGGAGATATGAGGAAGAGGGAGTCATCCCCACCAGGGACATGGCTCGCCTAGACCTCGAGGAAGTTGCACCTCGCGACCAACGCCGCCCCCGAGGGCCGCGCAGGGAGGCACCGCTGCCTACCTCGACGTCCAACCGCTTCGGGAGTTTATCCCCAGAACGCTCCGACAGCTCCCTCCCCTATGCGGATGAGGTGGAAGATGTCCGGGACCACCCTATCCGAGATTCGCTCCAGGGATCCGTGATAAGGGCTCCTGTCAGGCCACGTCGACACCGCCACCAGGCATCTCAAGTCGAAGAACGGGCTCTCCACCTGCCCGCGCCACTCATCCCGACTCGTCTATCCCAACACCAATGTCGGGCACGAGCGGAAGAGGATGCCCACCTTGGGGCCCTAGCAACGGCGGCCGCGTTGGCCCAAGCCACTGCTGGCTCCAGCCACCAGGCCCCTGCGCATCCTGAGCAGGGGCACTTCTATGCCCGACCTGGATCGAGGCCCCGACCGCCCCAAAGGCAGGTTGGGTTGACTCTCCCGGCTGCTGGTACAGGCAATAGCCACCGCGGACCACCTCGCGGTAGCGCTATTCACCAACAGGGTCTACTCCGTGTGGCCGATCCAAGAGGCATGGGTCATCCCACCTTCTGATCCCGGCCCGGAGGCCTGCCCGGAATCATCTCTCCCCGCGTCCCCTTTGATATCTGTCCCGGTGCTCCTCGCACCTTGGTTTCCAGTCCTCTTGGCCCCAGCACCGGTGCGGCCGGAGGATGCCAGGACAGAGATCAGCCCTGCCCCGAAGAACCACCCAGGGGCAGGAAGGCGAGGCGTCGACGTCGAGGGAGGAATGTTAGGGAATTCTGGACAGAGATCCGACCGGTTCGTTTCTCTGATACAGAGGCGGAATACGATTCGGCGACAGAGACCTCCCCCCGATCCCGCCAGTCAGGGGCAGGGGTAGGAATGCGGCACGTCAGCCTCGTACTTCCCGAGAGCAAGATCGATATGATCCCCGCTTCTCTCCGAAGGTATATCCGGAGTAGCGAGGGCCTGGTAGACCCCCAAGGATCAAGCTTGTGGTTGGTACCGGCCCCTCCGGAAGCGCCTTCTGCCTCGATCGGAGAAGCCGGAGACTTTTTCTGGGGACCGACGGTCGAGCCACGATTCAGTGCACCCTCGGCGAGCACCGACGCTATGGAAGGATGTTCGCTCGCCGGCCCGTCCTATCGTGATGTGGTAGCTGGGGCACCGCAACCCTCAGAGGGCGGCCCGGGATGTGGAGGCCAATCGGCCTGCTCGCCGTATTCACTGCCGGCCAGCCCTCCGGCCCAGCGGCCCGCCTCGGCACCACTGCCGGTTCCCCGTCCATTCCCAGTCGCTGAAGGGGACCAAGGAGACCTGGGTCCCGAGTTTGAGTCGTGGAGCTTCTGGACCATCCTTTCAGAGGGCCACTTCCCTGAGAAGTTTTGGCCAGTCGCAGGACCGGACTTTGATGCACCCGAATCGCTCACCCCGGATGAGTTCGAATGCTTTCGCCGAACTCTCCGGGAGACTCACTCTCGTCTTCACCGCCTAGAAATGCCATATCCCGAGAGTCAAGCACACCTGGAGGATATTGGTGAGCAGTGCCGTCAGATTGACCTGGCCACGCTCCCCGCGGTTCGGCACCCCGGGTCATTTGGGCACCACAGGGCCCTCCAACAACGATGCGTTGAGTGTTTTCAAGTACTCCGCAAGGTTATCGAGGAAGCCACCCCCCATGTGTATATCCGTGGATGGGGGCAGTACGCTGCCCTATGCTTCAGTGCGATTCTCCGACAGCCCGATTCACTGGGTGGCCCTGAGGGTACATCCCCAGGGACGGAAACGGTCAATATGGCTGACCTGTCGGGAGAGGGGAATGGCTTGGAACTTCTCGGCGGGGGATCTTCCCCTGAAGACAAGCCGTTGTTGGATCCATCGGTGAGAGTTACTCGTCACTAGAGGAACCTCCTGGGTCTCCCCACACCCACTGAAGCACTGACGTTGAGCCGAAATGTCAGCAAAGGTAAAGAGCACGGCGGGGCTATAAAGACCGCCGACCCATCTGCCTCCATGCAGAGGGCAGAGGAGGATCCCGAGAAGGCCACGCTACGTCAACAGCTCGCCGAGCAGAAGAAGCTAGTTGACCAGCTCCTCGTCGAGCGCGCTGCAGAGCGGCGGCCTGACTACGGTGATCCTAGGCCAGGACAGCAGGGACTGGAACAACCACTCCTCGACGAGACCCTCTCGGGCAACCATGATTATTCCGTGTTTGCCGACAGGGGAGAGGCCATTGCCTATGGTAAGAGGGAGCGGTATGTTTCACCACACCCTCCCGAGCGGCGTGACTACCTGAGAGACCCCGCTCGGATTCCTCCCGCTGCCCCAAGGGCCGCTCCACCCGCCATCCCACGAGCTTCCGAGTTCGACGACCCGGTAGACGACCTGATTGAAGGGCCATGCAATGCGATCATGGTTAGAGATCCTCGCCAGGACTGGAACCCATGTCCGGACGATCAGATGGCGGCACTCATCGCCCGCTTGGAAGCCTTGGAGACTCGGCAAGTGGCGATCCCACCGGACGGCAAGCCATACCCAGCATGGTTGGATGACATGCCGGTACCTCCGGGATTCGGGAATCCCACTTTCGCCCCCTTCAACGGGACTGGAGATCCGCCACAGCATTTGGCCCATTTCAACTCGAGGTGCGGGCCTATGTTGGGAACTTCGGCGCAGCAGGAGGCCGCTAAGCTTCGCTGCTTTGTCCAGACACTGGAAGGGCCAGCATTTGTCTGGTACAGTCAGCTCCCCGTCGGGTCGATAACTAGCTGGGAGGACCTTCGTAGACAGTTCCTCTACCAGTTCAGTTCCAAGACCCGGAAGACGAGTATTTCAGACCTCTTCAAGTGCAAGCAGAGGCCTGATGAGCGAGTCGCGAATTTCGTCGCCCGATGGAAGGGTCTCACGTATTCCCTTGACATGCCATTGACTCAGGAGCAGTTGCTGACAATGTGCGTCGGGAATGTCAAGACTGAGTTGGTCCCTTCCTTGATCACTCAGAATTACTCCGGAGGGTTCAGGGACTTCTCAGACAAAGCTCAACGTCTTGAGGAAGCCCTGCAACAGGCCTGTCAGGCACACCCGCTGCCTCCTATGATTCCTGCAAGGAGAGTCAGCAGGGCTGAGCCCGCTGCTGTTACCCAGATAGAGGCCCCCAGGCCGTTGGAGCTGCTGCCGGTGAGGCCAGCTCCACAGCCTCACAGGAATCCGCCTCCATGGGCTCAGTTCCCGGCCCAGCAGCGGCAGCCCCAGAACCGGCCGGCCCCTCCGCGTAATGTACCGCCACAACCCAGGCGAGACAATCAGGGTCCACCTCCTCGGCAGGCCCCTCCAGCCCCTCGTCAAGACCACGCTCCTAGGGTCCCGCGATACCTGACTTACTCATTCCACGAGGATCAGGTCCCTGTTTATTTCCGAAGCACCCTGGAGCAGAGGATTGTGCGACTGCCTGAGTGATGGAGGCCAGAGGAGGCACATCTCACGGATAACCCCTGCTACTGCCCTTACCATCGGGCCCTGGGGCACACCATCCAGCGGTGCTACGTGTTTAAGGATTGCCTCCAAGAACAGATTAACCACAATGAAATCAGGTTGGGCCCAGCTCCAGCACAAGTGGCGGGTGTGTTCGTGGGATCAGATGACGATAGTGGCAACGAGGACGAATGGCAGCTGGTCTCCGACCGCGGATCCCAGAAGTATAATAACTAGATGGCCCGCAAGACGACCATTCGCGCCCATGGAATCATCTGTGCGTGCTTGAATCATCCTGAGCCCCCAGAATCTACGGGTGCTGCTTCGGCATCGTCGTCCCAGCCTGCCTCTTATGAGAAGAGCAAACGGCGGCGGCGCAAGAAGGAAGAGCGCGCCCCGCCAGTTCCGCCACTATCCCGCACTCTCGGCGATTTCATGCCCCCGGAGATGGGGGTCCCTCCTCGGATCTGCCCGGTGATGAATGATTCGTCTGATGACAGTGTTGGGTACGCTTCGGTTAATACCGTCGAGCTGGTAAATCCCTTTTCGGTTCCCGGCGTTGAAGAACACCATGTGGACCTCCCTAGTGTCCCCGGTCGTCGCCACCGTCGGAGGAACCGCAACAACAGGAGTCGCTGGGGCACAGCAGTTGGTACATCCAGCCAGGCCGTGCACGCCACTGAGACTAGGCAGCAGGCTCAAAACCGAGCTCAGCGCGCGCAGCCCCCCCATCCGGGGATGAAAGATTTGCCTCCGCCACTGTTTGTGGTGTGGGACCGGGCAGAACCGCCTCAGCCGCGCCGCGACCAGCTCCGTCCTGCCACGAGTCCATCCCGGCCTCCTGGCCCCAGTACAGTGACCACTTCCCGGGCTGTAACCAGTGAACAGCGAGATGCGCCAAGTACCAGTCGGCCGCCGGTCCAACCGGCAAGGCCCGTCATGCCTCCAACCGCAGAGCAACCTCCTGCAACCAGGGGCTCGCGCTTGGCAAGAAAGTATGATGTCCTGAAGCACTTGGACGACATCCCAGCAAGGCTCTCCATCCTTGAGGCCCTGCGCTTGTCACTTGAGATGTGTGAGGCGCTCGCTGAAGCCCTGAAGAGCCCCCTCCAGTTTGAGATGGAGGTTGCGGTTGCAGAGGCCTTTCACACTGAAACGATTGAGGACGCCGAATGTCAGGCAGTTATCTCGTTCTCCGGTGAGGATGAAGACCCTCCTATTCAGGGGCACATTCGTCCACCGTATGTCACTGGCCAGTTCAATGGCCTTGAAGTCCGGCGCTGTCTTGTCGACACGAGGTCTGGGATTAACCCGATTCCAACTCGGACGCTCCGAAGATTGGGGTTGTCTGATGATGACTTGATCCCCTCCGACCGCAGGATCCAGGGGTACGACCGCACCGAGAAAACTCCGGTCGGCAAGATACGTTTGAAGACCCAGTTCGGTGACCTGGTTTCCAACACCGAATTCATGGTAGTCTCTCAGGACACTGCGTACAACGCATTGATGGGCAGGCCATGGCTCTACCTTCATGCGGCGGTTCCCTCGTCATACCACCAATGCCTTAAATACTCCCTCAATGGTCGAGTAGGCGTGCTTCAGGGAGATGCCTCTCCTTTTGCCTCATGTGAAGCCCGCTATCTGGACGCGGACTATTAAAAGATCAAGGATAAGAAGATCCTGGCAGGTGAGGTTGAGCCTGTCGCTGTTGTAAGTGATCCCTGGGCAAGTTTGGATGACGCTTACGTCCTCCCGATCCATCGGTTGGACGTAGCCATGGTCTCGACGGCCTGTGAGTCTCCTGATGAGATGAACGCAACCGCCCATGCCAGCACCAGCGGCCCAGCAGGATCTGGTGGCCCCAATGCAGTTTCCAACGCAGTCTCTCCCGTGGATGATCCCTCCCCGAGTGGAGAGGACGTGGAAGATGAACCCCCAGCTTTTGAGGAGGGCGTCTCCGCCACGGTCGATGAGTTAGTACAGGTGAACCTTGGAACCGAAGAAGATCCAAGACCCACATTGGTCAGTGCCGCCATGCCCTCTGAGGAGCGGCAGTAGTATGTGGACTTCCTCAGACAGCACCGTGATGTGTTCGCTTGGGGCTATGACGAGATGCCGGGGCTAGATCCTCAGGTAGCCGTCTACCGCCTTGGTCTCCTGGCGAACCATCGCGGGTTCAAGCAGCCTCCCAGGAAGATGCACCCATTCCACGGTGCCATGGTTTAGGCCGAAGTTGACAAGATTATCAAAGACAACTTCATGAGGGAAGTTCAGTACCCCAGATGGCTGGCCAACATTGTGCCGGTCAGGAAGAAGAACGGGCAGATCAGAGTCTGTATCGACTTCTGCGATCTCAACCGCCACTGTCCGAAGGATGATTTTCCCCTTCTGGTGACAGAGTTGTTGATTGACGCCACGGCAGGGTTCCAGGCCCTCTCCTTCATGGATGGATACTCCGGATACAACCAAATCCGGATGGCCCCTGAGGATGAGGAGTTCACTGCCTTCAGGGCCCCCCAAGGTATCTTTTGTTATCGGGTCATGCCCTTCGGCCTGAAGAATGCAGGTGCCACCTATCAACGGGCGATGCACCGCATATTCAAGCCAATCCTTGGCACACTGGTGGAATTCTACGTCGACGACTTGGTGGTTAAATCGCGCCAGCGTCAGGACCATCTCAAAGATCTTGAGAAAGTGTTCGGCTTCCTCCGGTCTCGCTGCCTGAAGATGAACCCATTGAAATGTGCCTTCGGGGTCACCTCCAGGAAGTTTCTTAGCTTTGTGGTAAGATA
Source organism: Viscum album (assembly GCA_963277665.1). Lineage (NCBI taxonomy): Eukaryota > Viridiplantae > Streptophyta > Magnoliopsida > Santalales > Viscaceae > Viscum > Viscum album. The sequence continues at coordinate 2,116,858,466 of OY728147.1, forward strand.
TCGGGGTATTGAGGTCGACCCAGAGAAGATTAGGGCGATTAGCCAGATGCCTCCCCCAGTTAACATCCGGGAACTGCAAGGGTTCCAAGGCCACTTAGCCTATATACGCCGATTCATCGTGAATCTGGCCAGCAAGTGTAGGCCCTTTTCTCGGCTCATGATGAAAGGTGCCACCTATGTATGGGATAAGGAGTGTCAGACCGCTTTCGAGGAAATCAAGCAGTACCTGCTTCAACCTCCAGTTCTGATGCCGCCTGTATCCGGGAAGCCGCTGGTCCTTTATGTGACCACCCTGGAACGGTCCCTTGGTGCCCTTCTCGCCCAGAAGAACAACGAGGGAACAAAGAATAACCTCTATTACCTCAGTCGCATGCTCCTCGATGCGGAGGTTAGGTATTCCCCCATCGAGAAGAGCTGCCTGGCGCTCGTATTTGCCGTACAGAAATTACGGCACTACTTGCAGCACCATGAGGAACAGTTGGTTTCTCGGGTAGACCCGTTGAAATATATCCTGAGCCGGCCTATGTTGACTGGTCGTCTACCGCGGTGGGCTGTGATTCTCCAGCAGTTCGACATTAGGTATGTGTCTCAGAAGGCCATCAAAGGGCAAGCATTGGCGGACTTTCTGGCTGCTCACCCGACCTCCGCGGATCAGCCGCTGGATCTAGGCTTTCCTGATGAGGTCGTTCTCTCGGTCGATCGTGCCGATCCATGCTGGCAGATGCACATTGACGGTGCCTCCCGGAGCCCCACTGGTAGAAGACTCGATAATCCTAAGCTCAATAGAGTGGGCTTGGGTATCGTCTTCATTACCCTGGAGCAAGCCGTGCTGCCATACTCTTTCCTGTTGTCAGAGGGCTGTACCAACAATGAGGCGGAATACCATGCCCTCATCACTGGCCTCGAGTTAACTCTTGAGATCGACGTGCCCCATCTGTGTGTGAAAGGGGGCTCTGAGCTGGTTGTTAGGCAGATCAATGGATACTATGTTGTCAGGAAGCCGGAACTTGTGCCATTGCTGGAGTGCACCCTCCTTCTGATGGCCCAGTTCCCTTCTCGGCCATAAATTGTCCATATTCCCCAGTCGCAGAACGGTCGAGCAGATGCTTTTGCCAGCCTTGCTGCGTCACTCGCAGAGCCTGAACAGGACAACCTGATCATCCACGTGACGCACCGCAGGCTCATCGCTCCTCTTATCCCGGAGGGATATCGCGGCCCGTTGGTAAGTAATTTCACCACGGTTTCCCCTGTGCCCGGAGCCTCGAGTACCCCAGACATGGCAGTCGAATCAGCCCATGATTGGAGGACGCCCCTGGTTGAGTACCTCCAACATGGCATTCTCCCGTCGGATCGGGCCGAGCGCGAGCGGGTTCGACGCCGCGCATCGCAGTTTGTCCTCTAGAGCAGTCACGGCCTAGAGAAGATCCTCTATAGACGCGGATTTGATGGTGTTCTCCTTCGTTGCCTTCAGGGAGTTGAGATCCCACGAGTCATGCAAGAGGTTCATGCTGGTTCATGTGGTGCCCACCAGACTGGGCCAAAGCTGTCCCACCAGATTCGGAGGTTGGGATACTTCTGGCCCTCCATGATCCATGACTGCATCGAGTATGCCAGGAAGTTCCATGCGTGCCAGGTTCATGCGAACTTTGTGCATCGGCCTCCGGAGCCTCTCTATACCACCAGGTATTCTTGGCCCTTTGCAGTCTGGGGGCTGGACGTTGTGGGACCTTACCTGACGGCGACAGCTCGCCAGTTCCGGTTCATTCTGACCGCCACAGACTTCTTTTCCAAATGGGCAGAGGCGATTCCTCTCAGAGAGGTAAAATCCTGTTCTATCGCTGACTTCGTGACCTCCAACATCATTTATCGATTTGGAGTGCCTCACGCTATCCTCACGGATAACGGAGCCAATTTCCGAGCAGCCGAGTTGAAGAAGTTGTACGCCAAGTACAACATTCGCTCGAACCATACATCTCGCTATCATGCGCAGGAAATGGACAGATTGAGGCGTTTAACAAAACCCTCTCTAACATTCGGTAAAATATGGTTGGTCAGAACAAGAAGAGTTGTCCGGACAAGCTCCCCAACGCCCTCTGGGCTTATCGGACGACGACTCGCAATTCCACCCAGATGACCCCTTATTCCCTGGTGTATGGAGCTGAGGCCGTCCTGCCCATCAAGATCCAGTTACCGTCCTTGCGCACGGCGGTCTATGACCAGCAAGCGCCATATAGAGCTGCTGAAGCCCGTCTAGTCGAGTTGGAAGCACTGGATGAGAATAGGCTTCGCGCTTTGCACAACTTGGAGAGGCATCAAAGCAGAATGGCTCGAGCTTTCAATAAGAAGGTTCGCCTCCGCTCCTTCCTGCAGGGTGACCTAGTACTGGCCCTAAGAGCGCCAATGATCCCCGGCAGGAAGCCGCCCAAGTTGGAGCCCAAGTGGGAGGGACCTTTTGTCATCCACAAGGTCTATCCCAATGGCGCGTACTCCCTAGCGACTATGGATGGTGAGCGTGTCACTCCTCCCACCAACGCTAGGTTCCTCATGCAGTACTTTGCCTAAGCGTCCATCGTCCCGCATGACGCTAAACTGCACCACGCCCGAGCTACAAGATGTTAAACTGTTCAGCATTCATCCCGCATGACGCTAAACTGCACCACGTCCGAGCTACAAGACGTTAAACTGTTCAGCATTCGTCCCGCATGATGCTAAACTGCACCACGTCCGAGCTACAAGACGTTAAACTGTTCATCATTCATCCCGCATGACGCTAAACTGCACCACGTCCGATCTACAAGACGTTAAACTGTTCAGCATTCGTCCCGCATGACGCTAAACTGCACCACGTCCGAGCTACAAGACGTTAAACTGTTCAGCATTCGTCCCGCATGACGCTAAACTGCACCACGTCCGAGCTACAAGACGTTAAACTATTCAGCATTCGTCCCGCATGACGTTAAACTGCACTTTCTTCCCGCATGACGTTAAACTGCACTTCAAGAACTACGTGCGGCTTGATTCCCATCCTTATGGGATACGTAGGACCGCCTGAACATTCATGCTTCAGGCCCAGCCCCATCCTTTGGGAATTTCCATCCCATCTCGGGCCCTTGGCCCAAGTACCTCTGGGTATGCGGCGTATGGTGTGAACGCGGGGCTATGCCCTCATTCACGTCGGTTTGCTCGCCACGCTGTACGCCCCCCACGTTTGGGGGTGCCTTCCGCTCCCCCCTTTCCTTTTTTCGTCCTGCATGACGTTAAACTGCACTTCAAGAACTACGTGCGGCTTGATTCCCATCCTTATGGGATACGTAGGACCGCCTGGACATTCATGTTTCAGGCCCAGCCCCATTTCCCGGGAATCTCTATCCCGCGTTGGGCCTCTGGCCCAAGTTCCCCTCCTTTTTGTGCGAGGCATATGACGTGAGCGGAGGATTATGTCCTCATTCACGTCGGTCTACTGGCCGTGTCGTACGCCTCCCCCGTGCATGGGACTACCTCACACCCCTCATCGTCCTGCATGACGTTAAACTGCCTCTCAAGAACTATGTACGGCTTGATCCCATCCTTATGGGATACGTAGGACCGCCTGGACGTTTGTGTTTCAGGTCCAGCCCCGTCTCTTGGTTGATCACGGGGATCTGTCGTCTTTTGGTTGCTCTCAGGATGAGTCCTCCGAACCTTTCCGGTGATCTGTTAACATGTTTTGGGTACTACATCCTATGACCTGTAGTGTCGTATTCAATCCCGACAAATCCTGTGTTGCTTGTCAGACCTCGCGCTTCCTCTTGTTCGGGCATTCCTAGGCAGCAAATCGATATGAATCCTGCGCTTGAGCGGTTGATGCTCGTTTGCTTGCCTCATCCTAGGCTGACGCGATCGGATGTTGTGTTGTGAATATGGTCAGAGACATCCTTGATCGCCATGTCGGCTCTTTCAGGCTCTGAACATTGGTTGCGCAGTCCTCATCACACTTCACCTCTGTGCATTGCAGTGGAATCTCGACACTCTCTTCATACTGACCTTCAGTACACCTCTACACGTTAGGCAGGCCAACCAGGGTAATGGTGTCCTTCGAGGCTCCCACGATCTGAGCACCAAGGATATATGCTGATGTCCTCCCTAAGGGACATGTGTAGCTGGACCCTCGTCCCCATAAGGAGGAAGGAGTCGCCCAAACAATCGCGTTCTGGGCCCAGTATAGCTAGAGGCTAGCATCTCTGCCCCTCGGTTGATGGACATATGCAGGCCCCTATCCCAGGATCCTTCTCCTGGAATTTTGCGTGACCGCAGGGCTGGGGTATGTTCCCACCTCCGCTGGGTCCGCCATATCGCAATAAGCGGATTCCTCCATGGTCCGAACCACACGACCTTAAACTGTGTTGCCTGGTCTTACCACACGTCCGTAAACTGTGATCGTCTTGGCCTCCCGACGAGAAACGGCACTGCATCGTGATGTTCTCCTCAGGGGACACTCACGTTGGGCGCTGGTTAATAACCATGACATTTATCAATGCCTTTCATGGCTTGATTCTTGTGGCGACGCCAGGGATTTCTTAATCACAGGCATGTCGCTGTACAAAGAAAAACCATCCACCTTTAAGGAAAAACAAGAAATATCAAATGCCGCTTCTTCTGGGTGCGAGGGCCATACCCGCACCCCTCCCCGCGCTGGTGCCCGATTGTGTTGCGCCGCGCTTCAAGAACTACGTGTGGCTTGATTCCCATCCTTATGGGATACTTAGGAACGCCCGGATGTTTGAAACTTCGGGTCCAGCCCCCCACCTCTTAGAGATTCCCCCTTCTCTGGGGAATCCACCGCCTTCGGGTCACCCTCAAGGCGTGTCCCTCGACCCCTTGAAGTGGTCCATCAGTGTCAAGAGTACTCTGGTTTATTGCCAGGAGGGTCAGGTTCAGCTTGGTCAGGTTCCTTCCACTTTTCAGGCTTCGTGCTCCCTTTCATTCGGACCCATCGCCTACGCCCTGGGTGGAAACCCCGTGAGCGGTCTGGACACAATGCCTCAGTGCTCTCCCACCGACTCGGGATGGTGCCCCCAAGGGCCTCGGGCAGCAAATCGATATGAATCCTGCGCTTGAGCGGTTGATGCTCGTTTGCTGCCTCATTCCATCAACGTTCAGTGCGATATTGATGCTGCTTTTCCGCCACGGTCGGCAGTACTCCCATATCGTTACGCTGGTGCCCCCAGTCCTCGAGTGAATGGCCGCATGATTCACATTACGTTTTCCACCTCCCATTCTGACCAGGCGAAACCTCGACACTCTTGACACGATCCCTCAGTGCATCTTTGCATATCCATGGGATAGGACCACGATGTGGCGTACTTTGAGGTTCTTATGGTCCGAGCTCTAAGACCTTAAACTAAGATCTGCCCCTATGGTCCGAGCTCTACGACTTTAAACTAAGATCTCCCTAATCGGGGTTCTACGTCCTGCATGACGTTAAACTGCACTCTCAGAACTACGTGTAGCTTGATCTCCAGCCTGATGGAGTACGTAGGAACGCCCCGACATCTCGACTCGGGTCCAGCCTCAGGGATCGCTAGGTCCCGCCCCTCCTCGTCGCCGGTCGTTTGGCATGGCTTCTGGTAGAGTGGTGCGGTTGTGATATTCTCCCTGACTCAGCTCGGGATGCCCCATTGCAATGATGGGAAGCAACAGTTGCCTCGTCAAAGAGGTTCTGTCTGAGAATTGGGGTGATTCACGACCAGATTAGTGCATCCGCCTAATACGCTTTCCCCACGGTGGCGCAATTTTGGGAGCGTTAGATTCTGTCCGAACAAATCATCACTTCTCCCCACGCTTCGCATGCCCTGTTGATCCTTATTTCCACCCTTGTGCCTGAAGGAACCCCCAAAGAGGTATTGATGATGACATGTGATCCGCCTCCTGCAATATGAATGATGACCTTCGGTCCGTCTATTGCAGTAGTATGGTCGATTGATCCATTGTCCGCTTGCCGTCTTGGGCATTTCCTGGAAGGCCGACCGTCGTGGATTTCTGAATTCGGGACACGCGATTCACCCTTTCTCATTTACCTATGTTCGGACAAAATCTCAACGCCCCTAGCATTGTCCCGCTTGTGTGTCGGAACAAGTTGGGGGGATGGTACATTGATTAGGTCTGAGGTCTCCTTTCCTAGGAATGACCTCCCTTTTTTCCTTAGAAATCCAGGCCCAATTGTGGATGCCTGAAGCTTGGATAACGCTCCCGCGAGACAATGAATTGTGGTTGAGCATGTTAAGCCAAAAGATGCAGATAAATATGTTGATTCATACAAATGGATCAAAGTATTGAGTAGCGGAAGAAAAATGTTCTGGGAATGGCAAAACAAAGCCCCTAGGGATTAGCGTGCTGAATGAGTCTTTCCAACGCCGCTACCCTTTGGCTGGAGGCCTCCAGAGCTACTTCTCGCTCTCTGCGTGCCCTCTCTTCGTCGGCAGTCGCAACGCGCAGCTCGCCGATCCTGGCCTGTGCACGCTCCCGCTCGACTTGAAGTGTGACCATCTGTTGGCCCGCCTCCGTCAGATGTACCTGGGCGTCAACCAGCTGGGTCGTTAGTTGCTCCACAAGCTCAGTGCACGCTGCGACGAAGGCCTCCTTCTCTATCGCCTGCCCTTCGAGGCGCCGGACTTCCTGCTCCACCACGAGGAGCGCCCGCGTGCTCTCCGACATGTCCCGACATTGTGCGACGTCGGCACACCGGCGGCTCTCGCGCATCTTTTCAGCCATGAAATCGCGGACCGTCAGATGGAGGCGTCGAGCATCAGCTCCCCCGGCACACAGGAAGCGCAGCCAGGTTTGAAGCGATCCCATGTGCCCCAGCCACTCCGATGAGGGTCGCTTGAGGAAGCGCTGGATGCACTTCCACCCCCTGCGACGTGTTATCCGGCTCTCCTCGACTGCCTCCGCGTCCGAGTCGTCCATCTCCTCGGGGTCGGCAGGCCGGTAGGCAGGGAAGGTAGCCAGCAGGTCTGCTGCGGGGTCCGCCCCTGGGATGTCCTCACAGGGGATAGGTTCCCCAACATCTGGGCGACCTTCTTCTCTCGCCCCAGCGGCGTTGACACCCTCGTCAGCCCCCGACCTCTCTCCGATGGCAGCACCGCCGGCGTCCGCCGCCCCCTGATCAGCAGTTGGTGGGGCCGGCTCGGTGTGAGAAGTCTGTTCCGGAGCAGGCGGCATGTCTGCCACTGGTCCACTCGTGGATGGCCCGGGTTCGGCATCCCGACGAGCCTCCAGTATTGAGATCACTGCGCAAGGCATGCCATGGTTAGTCACGGATCATCAACGGAAAGCACCAACAGTAAAGTAAGAAGACTTGCGGGAATCCAAAGCGTCATCTTCCGCTATCCTGGCCGCCGTAGGAGCAATTGCAGCAGGGGACCCCTCAGCGCTTGTCAATTCAATGATGGGTGTCTGGCCCCCGCCTTGTCCTGCTGGCGCCTCTCCTACTCCTACTGAGGATGCCTGACCAACATCCGTTCACTCCTGAGAAAGGTGAAGAAATGGGTTAGAAGCTGCATATAAGAATGGACGAAGCAGGTTGAGTAGGGATAGAAGCGGACCTCGAGGAGCTTGGTGATATCGATATTGTCGGAGCCGGCCACCTCGCCGCTCTCCTGCGGGCTCCCCGGACAGGACCTTCCCTCCGAGCCTTCATCCTCCCCCGTCTCCTCCTCCTCCTCGGAGTCATCATTACTATCACCTTCCTCTGGCGGCATCTGTTCTGGAGCAGGCTCTAGACCGAGCATCACCTTCACCAGAAGGGAAGGCTCTGCACGCTGACCACATTGGCGCGCGTACTCGTCCATGGCTGTCAGATACGCATACCGCCGGTGGAAGTTCACCCTGTCGGCGACCTGAAGGCGCCCGACCTCTGGCAGATGGATCCCTTCTCTGGTTATTTTCTGCCAGATGATTTCGGTCCCCAGCGACTGCCGCAGGGTCATCTAGGCCGACCACAGCGCTGGGAAGACTGCATCGTGAGAGGGTTCGAGCAGACGCCTTATCTGCTTCCCGGGCCGCTCCCCGACCACCGCATGTGCCCCCTCTCTGGGCGCTGAAGTCGTGGCAGCAGGCCTGTGGACGGTACGGGGGACCCAGGGCCCCCATTTATAGGCGAGGCCGGGTGTCCGCGCTGCGTGAAAAGTGCTTTGCGCGACCGCGCCAGCGAATTTCGCGCCCGACACCCTTTTTTGCGCGCCACAGTCCCGTGCCACCCAGGACTTCGGCATTCCGGCGTCTCCCTCGGAACCCGATCGTTGCGACCTCTCGCCGATCAGATTCCGAGGGGGGGCTTTTGTAGAAGCCGGAAAAGTCCGTTGTTCCCAAACGAAGCTCCGGATGCGGAAAGCGAGGTCATAATTGGGGTCAGAAGCACGTTTCGGAAGGACCGAATGCCTTGCGCGGAATTTTGGAGGCCCGCGTGCGAAGTTGAAGTGCAGTGCGCAATCCTCCCGGGATGCGCGCAATGCGCCGGGCCGGCGCGCTATTTTGCGCGACCGCGGCCCGCGCGACTCCCTTGCGCGCCGGAGCCCCGATTCCGCGCCGTGAAGGAATTTCGCGCCCGCGTCATGAATTGCGCGCCGGCGGCGAGATTCCGCGCCCAGGGTTGCCTATAAATACAAGGCGACCCCCGACGTTGAGAGGTTGCCGGAATTCGAAGGGTCGCTCGTGCGCGCAATCCAACCCCCTCTTTGCGCAATGCCGATCTTCAGGTAACCTCCTTTCTTTCGCGCAAGCAAGCCTCGGGGTTCGCCTTCGCGCGCAATCCCTTTGGCTCCTTTCCTTTGATTAACTCCTCACCCGAAGGCCTTCGCGCGCAAAAGAAGCCTCTTGCGCGCAATTTCCCCCCGGGTGCGCGCAATCCAGCCCGATTGCGCGCACCCCCCTTTTCAAAGTGGTCATTCGTTAAAGAATGGGACGTTGCCCCCACGCGCTATCAGAGGCCCGGTGCGCGCAATCTCCATCTTCCGCGCGCAAAGCGATGGCCCAATTGCGCGCCAGCCTGCCAATTTGCACGCCCACCCGCGGTATTGCGCGTCAAGCTTCGCTTTTGCGCGCAAACCGCCAAGGTCGCCCCCTTTGACCCCCTGAGGGTACCCGCCTGCGTGGCGCCCGATGATCTTCATCCCGGGTGCCCGCACCGTGCGTTGTCTTCCCGTGCAGCCCTCCAGGCTCGCGCGAAGTGACACAGACCCATCGGTGACACCATATTCGTCCGCGCTGCAGGACGTTAAACTGCCAAGCATCCTTCGTCCAACATGACGTTAAACTGTACTTCGTCCGCACTGCAGGACGTTAAACTGCCAAGCATCCTTCGTCCAACATGACGTTAAACTGTACTTCGTCCGCGCTACAGGACGTTAAACTGCCAAGCATCCTTCGTCCAACATGACGTTAAACTGTACTTCTTCCGCGCTGCAGGGCGTTAAACTGCCAAGCATCCTTCATCCAACATGACGTTAAACTGTACTACGTCCGCGCGACAAGATGTTAAACTGCCAAGCATCTTCGTCCAACATGACGTTAAACTGTACTTCGTCCGGCAAGACGTTAAACCGTCCGCTTCGTCCTCAACACATGACGTTAAACTGTACTTCGTCCGGCAAGACGTTAAACCGTCCGCATCACCCGATCTCGTGCCCCGCACACAGGGTCCCCCCCCCCCGGTTTGGATGTGGCCCCCACCCGCTCGTCTCTGCAGGGATGTCGAGATTACCCCTCTTTAGGGACGATTTAATTGGAGTGGCCTTCGCCCACGGGGGTAGGGTATTACAAACCCCTAGTTCCTTGTGGGGGACTGCACATGTGTATCTCCATTGTGGTTCCCCACTGCCGAAGCCAGTAGAGGGTGTGACAGGGATCGAGGTCTCTTACCTCTGACCCGAGTCCCTCTCCAACTGAGCTTTGCCGCATCCGGGCTGCCTCAGTGCGTAAGTCCTGATAGAATGAACTATGTGGACTTTGATCCCTGTCTCCTAAACAGGGTACGTAGGAAGCCTCCCTGAGGTTCAAGCCCACCACCTGGTCGTCCCGGTCGTATTCACGTCGGTTCGTCCATCAGTGGACCCCTCCCGGGTTCACATTCGCGTCGATTCACCTATGAATCCTCCCTTGTGGGGGGACTGCACGTGTGTATCTCCATTGTGCTTCCCCACTGCCTTTTTCTATTTCTCTTTTCAGCGTCCAGCATGACGTGAAACTGTGATCCACCCGGCCGTTCCATCCCCCTCTGTGCGAGGTGGTTCGGTTCAATCCTCCGCCCTGCAGCCTCGACCTCCTTGTGAGTCGGCTTGCCGACGTCCAGCATGACGTTAAACTGTATATCCGAACTACAGTGACTTTGATCCGCGCTAACGTGCGGTACGTAGGAAGCCCCTACGGGGTCCAAGATCTTCACTCCATCATCCATCCTGACCCTCACCTGGGCCGCCACATCCCGGTGGGTTCATGCCATTTCATTCCACTCCACTTCACTCAGTAAGCCGCCCATGTGCTGGCCCCAGCGTCGGAGGTTCCCCGCAAGGGGTTCTGTCATCTGATCCACTCCTCGTGTTGATCAGTCCGATGCCGTCCCCGCTGGACTTTAAACTCGCGGCATACCCCGTGTTAAACATGGGAAGCTGAGGAAAACCTTAGGTAACACAGTTCCCCGCACCCAGCGTGGGATGCCTCAGGCCATCACGCCTTCGAGAAGCCCTATTAGGGACGGAAGGCAGACATGCAGAGCCGCAGTGCTAAGACATGCCCCCAACACCCGGAGCTACCCGGTCTCCTCACCGCAGGTTGCTGCCCCGACCAGACCCCTTGGAGCATCTGGGCGGAAGCAGCGTAATTAACCGGTGTCCATGAAGATATGGCGCCGGGAACGAGATTCACGAACATTCTTAAATCTATGAGGGAGACCCGGATTAGGCGACGAGTTCCGGGGAGACGTCCACGGAAGGAGGATCCGACGTCCCATCATCCCGGTTTCGATCAAGGAGCAGACGCCCCTGAATAAGGGACGGATGCCGCCCGCCTTTGGAAAGCGGGACTGCGGGGCCACAAGTCGCGCTCCCATCCCCTCGGGTAGACGGGAGCACGCGCGAACGCGTCCTGGCGGAACATCGTCAGAATGGAAACCCGACGCACATCCGCACCGAAACAATATTATAACATGAAATTTTTTTAATCGTAGTAATAATAGGTAAATGATGAGATAAATTTTTATGTTATAAGAAACAGAATATTCAATGTTATCTAAATAGAAGAGTAATGTGATTATGAAGATGATTATGTTTATGGGGGCCTTAAAAAATGTATTTATCCTATTTCATGAGGGTAAATAAAGAGGAAGTAGAGTGAAAAGGAATGAAAGAACTAACATTCTACAACTATAGTATAATTAGAAACATTGATATATATTTTAAAAATAATAAAATGGTCAAATCCAAGATTGATTCATAAAATGAAAAACCATGAAAATAGAAATGTAATTAGAATATGTATTCTATCAAGAGAATGAACCATTTTTTGATCATATATACGCATAACAGTTCAAGATATAGTAGTTATAGACAATATGAGATGTTTTGAATGGCATTGATTATTTAAGTAGTGATGAAGGGGAAGTAAGAATATATATATAGTTGTGGCAGATAAGAGAGATGCAAACTACTATTTGGAAGAAAACATAGGTCAAGAAAAAATAAGATTAATCTAGATATAGGAAACAAACATTATATGCTAAAAAAGTTGTATTGTTGAAGATATGTTTTTTAAATTAATAGTACATATAAAATGAACTCAAACGAGTTTGAGAATATGGGGAGTGAACATGAGGAGAAACTGGCTCATAAAGAAGAAGATTCTTCTATGTCACAATTAATTTATTAGAAAATACAATATTTATTTCCAAGGATTAGAGAATACTTCAAAAATATAATTTAGTTAATAGTTGAGTCCTCTGGTGAGATTAAGGGTTTCTACAAAAAAGATACATATTCTCATATATAGTTTCAAAATATATTTTTCATCACTACCAACATGGGTGAATCTATATAAGATGATAATTCAAGAGTCATGCATTCTACCCCATGAATTGAATAAATGAAGATGAATAGAAGACCATTTCACCATGTTAAGGTGAAATTTTGTATATAATAAGAATAAATCATTAACTTTCTATATAAGTTTATCAACAAATTATATAATCTCCCTTTATATTATTTTTTCCTTGTTATAGAAAATGTGCATATAAATATAAATCATGCTAGTATAAGATGTCGTTTCTAAGGAATAAGTATAATCCAATTTAGGTACATAGTGAACAGATGAGAAAAAAATAATATAGAAATAAATAAGTAACTATAAATCCATCCAAGCTAGTAAATAATATTTAGAAATAATTTGAAGAAGTTTGTGGAATATGTGGAATAGATAGCTATAAAGTAACTTATACATTGTAAAATTACCTTGATAGTTATGATGTAATATGAAAGGGAAAACATGGAAGTTAAAAGAGTGTAAATCGTGTAGAGATGAGAATAATTGTGATATAAAAGAGAAATATGATTATATAAAAATGAAATGCCAAAAATTTTGATAAGATCAAACAAAATTGATATAAATGGATAAATAATAAATTTATTATATAGTCAAGTGTAAGATGATTATTTAATGATATGACACAGAATATCATATGAATATATCTAGTATGGATGATTGATACAATAAAAATATTTGATGTGGAAAACTTTTGTATGATATGATGAATTATATGACAATTGACCTTGTCTAAGATGAGTTGATGATGATTCCAATAAAATTATTAGGGAATAATGATTTGTTATATAAAAAAGTTGATAATACTACCCCACATAATGTGACTGTTCATGGGAAGAGTGTATTTATAGAACCTATAAGTAATATTAATGTTAATTTTATCTCTTCCCAATAAGAGATCAAAAGGAAGAAGGTAAAAGTAAGGATGAGATAAAAAATCAATCAAATTCTTGTTTCTATTGAACAAGTAGGGAAGTCATTGTTCTCTTATATATATGGGTTTTTAACAATATATGTGGAATTTATTTAGGTGGATAAATCTCTTGGTAGAGAATAGATGATATTATGTTTTTATATATTCAAAATAATTAGAATATGAAATTTTAATAAATCATTGTAAATTATTATTGGTAATAACTCTAATATTTATTATATAATTTTTTTAGAAAATATTATCAAATGATAGTGTATATTGTTATAAAATGGGGAGATATATTCTTTAGATTTTAAATTTCAGATATGTTTTTTTTAAAATGAATGATTATTGAAAAAATTAATGATTTTACTATTTGAGCTTCTCTACAGTATGAATCTGTAACTATCATCAATTGGTATCATAATAATTTTTTATGGAAAAAATATAGCACAATTATTATAAACACTTTTTTCTATATAAGGTTTTACCATGTAGACTTTGTGATTTCTAGCTAGAGAATCCATACAAAAAAAATATGTGGTATCATCCAAAATGGTGATGAAGATAACTAATGAGAAAGAGATGACTAGATATTTCTATTAAAAATTATTTTTTTCATTTCCAAAAATGAGATTAAATAATAGAATACATTCTAACATATAATGTATTTGGTGGAATTGAACACAAATATAAAGGGAAATATAGATGCACCATTTGAGTTTATTTTTTGTTGGCAATAAGGTTTATTGACATAGTTGTGATGGGATTACAATATGTATTGAGGTGTGTGATGTAACTTGAGGTATTTTTATGGAAATATACGTAAGAATCATTATATGAATGTATATAAGTTCTTACAATCCCAGATAAGTGATTGGGATGTTCAGATATTTCACATTGTTTTTTGTTATTAAATAAGTCATGATGAATTACATTTTGATGTTTCTAATTGATTATTATCATTTGAATGATATCTTGAAATTTTGAGATCATGAAAAATAATATTTATAGTATAGGATTAGTTTTTGGATTTATACAAGTGAATTCCATGATTTATAATAGTTAAGAGTTAATTTTTTGAGCTTTTCAATGTTGTATTGGGAGTTATAACATGATACTATACATTGATTATTCTATATATATTGTGTATTATATTTAAATATTATTACATAGTGGTAACCAGGCCTAAGGGTAATACAACTGTGGGAGTAGATTCTTAGTGGAGTTAAAGAACTAATATGAAAGGGTTACTGAAAGTGTTCCCACGGATCAATCCAAATAGAATGAATGGTATCAATAAGGGGTTGTGTTTTTAGTATCTTGGATAAGACCTATATACTCTAAATTGTTCATCACGGGGTTTACTATGCATTATTAATACATGTAAAGGTGAATAAAATATCATTGTAGGATTTATCTTAGTCATAAACAATTTATTTTTCAAAAAAATATTAGCAGAAAATGACATTAGATGAGAATACTCAATGACATCACCACTACCTCACCTCAGATAATGCTCTCATGGCTTCCAATGTCCATTTATATCCACTATGATATTGATATAATGTGATAAAAATGATAACGTTTTATGTTATAATAATTTAACATTATCATGTTTTTGATAATGATTATATGAATTCATGTGGTTGTTTGCATGTAGAGGAACACAGTTGTATAACAACTTTGAGTTTCATGAAGTGTGGTTTGTGTAGATCGATCATTATTATGTCATGGTTAGTGAATATATATGTGAAGTTAGGTGGTGGATTAAGTCTATGGAACTTTTTTATAAATTTTATGAAACTCTCCATTTACTGTATGAATCTATCCATAAAATGAGATAATTCCAAAAAAATAGAGGGAGAGAGTTTTAGTTAGTTGATTTTGGATAGATCTACATTCATGATAGTAGATATGCGTCATATAATATTCATTATTGTGTTAAATATTCTTGGTGAAACAGACAATCCATGAATATTTTTCACATTGAATAATGGTATTTAGATAATGTATGTAACATGAAGATGAATTTAATGATCCACATTTTGAAATGTTTGAAAAACCGAAGGTTTTCAAAATTTTCCATTTACTGAATAAGATAAATTTAAAACTAATATTTAGAACATAATTTTGAGAGTTCAACCTCTTATGTTATATTTTAAAACATGGGTAATGGAGCTAGATGTTTATCAGGAGGTTTAGGATGTCTGAGTAGCGCCACGAACAGGTTTAAAAATTAAATTTAATTAAAAGTGAAAACAAAATAAAATAAAAACATAAAACAAACCATACCCCTCTTCTCATTAAAATAATTCCCCTAGATCCCCAGGCCTTGCATGAACCCCCCTCACCTTGGCTCCTCTCCAGTGCACTGTTCAACCCAGATTTCTAGGGTTTCTTCATTTAATTTTTTGATTTACGCCTCCTTCCTCCATCATCATCTCAATTCTGTCCATTTTCGGTCTATCCATATTTTTTAGATTACTCATTAAATCCTTTTGTTTTAGGTTAATGCAATTTTTTTCTTACATTATTAGGGTATGTGAAGTTTCTATCAATACTTTATTGGTAATGTTCCAGCAATCACCGTTGAAGGGAATTGGTTTTCGTTGATTCTTCTTGATGTCATTATCTGAGGTATGGTTTTATACCTGATGTTTAGTTTTTCTATTATAATATGGAATCTTTTATGTTTATTAGGGTTCATAGTAGTTTTTGTGTAGTGCATTGGACCATGAAATTTGTTTTCGATTCATTGGGTCTAAGGAGAATTTCCTACATATGCATAGGTAAGTATATATATATATTGGTTTCCTCGTATGTGTATATTCATCCATAGTAGTGAATATATATGTATGGGGATAGGTGGGACTATGTATAAATATTAAAATGAATACATTAGTGAGTGGAGACTAATATTTGTGTATAAACATATATAGATGGATCCTCTTGTACATGTTCATGACCATAAGGATTCATGCATAGGGGCTAGGTGTCCGTATATGTATGCCAAGGTGCATATGCTCAGTGGGTGAGTAGTAGATTCTAGTGAAAAAACACCAAGACCTGAAATGTTCAGTTTGGTTATACCCAAAGGTATGATCCCATTATCTTTCCCTTTAATATTATTAATACAATAATTAATTTATTATAGTTCTCCATTTTTCATTAATGAATCTTGGATTATTTTTAATTTTACACTTGTATAATACAATAAAATTCTTAAAGGAGATAAATGATTTTTTAAAAACAATGTCATCTTTTTATAATAAAACCCCTCCAATAGTGGTGTGCTACCTTCAAGATTATAATGTAGTGATAAACATTTATGATTTTTTACCATAATTCCTTAGTGTACCTTTATGCATGATATTGTAATTGTTAAATGGCATGTTTGGGTTATCGGCCCCTTTTTCATGCATTTTCCCTAGCACATACATTACATGTTGCCTTGAGACCACTCCTTGCACATGATCCCTTAAAAAGTATTTTCTATTTATAAATGACACAAAATACTTTTTTATGGAAAGAATAATGATTTGAATTGATTTTACAAAATGGTAGTTTTTTTAGTGTAATTATTATTATTACATTGGTGGAATTTTATACCTTAAATTAATTTTCCCATGTTTAGGTTAAAAAAATGTGACTTCCTTGATTAGGATGACTCATAGAAAATTGCATACCTAGAATAAATAGTCTAATAATAAAAAATTCCTTGTATTGTATTAAGTGGTTTAAATTAAATTGATCATGAATATTGAAATGCATAAGAGTTATTTCCCTGTACACTATATTATAAATTTAATGTAATGGATTTAATTGAATTCCATGATTGAACAATATTATTAGCTAGTTTTATTTAAATTTCCAAACATTACATGAATTTTGGAGGCATGATAATGCTTATACACATGTTTATGGCATTAAATTATATACATTCCTAGTGATATTTATTTGGATAATTGAGCTTAATTTTATACTAAATGTATTATTCAATATTTATGGATTAATGTATATTGTTTGGATAGGTTGAATCGATCGCTTCTTTACAATTTTTATTTGAAGAAATGAGAATTTTTAAGGCTTAAGCCCTAGATATTACACCTCATACCATGATAGATCTTATTTTTTGTTGTTTTTTTGTCTTGCTATATAAAATGTACCTTTTTTGGGCATGAATTGTTTGTATTATTTATTGGAATGACGGTGGTTTTGAGATTATAATTGTTGGAATATAGTGATGTATTTTTGTTTCCTTGAAATATATTTATTTTTTTCCTTGAAATGTATCTTGGATACGCGGTTCACTTGATGTGGGTCCGGTGGTACCATGTGAATTTTATTAATGAATCTTGGATGGACATCAATGAATGGGTGGTAATAAAAAAATGTTTAGAGAGTGGTATTTTTCCTTTTTAGGTGAGGGATTCCTATCCATTTATTTATACTCTTGGATTATACTTGTTTTGTAGGGGAGAAAACATAGATTGACCCATTGGAAATATGGGTACAACATTCATTGGGTAATACTTGGTCATCTAGTGGGATACCTGAGATGGAATCAGAGTTACAATGCCTCGTAGTGATATAAGGGTCCCAATATAGATCTCTATGGACAAACTCTGTGGAATTGGATTATTTCATGTTCCCATTATAATACTTGGGATTCGTTATAGATATCCTTGGATAGGCACGAGAATCATCTACTGGATTTTACAGAGAGACTAAATTACATTGATTGATTTATTTGGTTAATTTATAATGATATACTTATTGCTTATATTAATATTAAATCATGCACTTGTGACATTATTCCCTTTATTATTACCATACTTAGGTGATGACATCAGAATTAAACCCCAAGACCCAGAAAATGCGTTGTGGTGCACCTGGTAGAGGTTCCTTGTATACATTTGGCATTGGTACAAATATTATTCTTGAAAGGGTATGTAATTTCTAATTTTTAGCTTAGTATGATCCATGTTGTATATGAGGGGTGTCTATTTTGTAACCCTGACCAAGTTTCTATTATTAATTTGTTATCATTATATAACTATTTTATATGGAGTAATTATTAATTAATAATTCATCATCTGTATTGGGCTTGATAGTTTTGGTGTCGGCCTATAGATATTTTGTCTCACACCATGCTTGGACCGCCATTCCACTGGGGTTATCGAGTATTCCTATAATATTTCGTGTATTTGGATTGATTTATTGTATTGTTTTTCATAGATGGGAGCTGGGGAGCATGGGATTGGTCTCATCCTTAGGATGCACAAGAAAATTTCCATTGTCCTTTTTAGTTCACTTATTTTCATTAGTCCATGTTTTTTCTCAATTATAAATCATTTTTCATGTTTACTATTTTCAATTTTTCACCATATAACATGGTAGATTGTTTTTTCTAAACTAGCATGGGCTACATTTATTAAATTGTTGTTATTTTTATTAGGATACTTTATCAATAAGTTATTACTAATTAGGTTATATTTTGGGTTTTTGTTGTTATATTGTTATGCGACAAAGATCTATGTGGGAATAGACTTCCCACGGACACACCCTAGGCCCCACTACTAGTTGGCTGCCTCTGGCATTCAAGGAGATGCGCTTGAAGTCCTATGACCCATAGGTCTAGCTATTGGTTTAGTGGTAAGAATCTATGGGACATTACAAAGTGGTATCAGTGGATAATTATTGCTTTTTATTAATTTTTTAGTTTGGTATAAATGGGACAAGAAATGTTTTAATTCTTGGTTAATATCTGTGTTTGGGACTGATCACCCCACGTATAATAAATGGCCACGTGGATAGGGATGGTATTTTTGTTCATGTTGTTTTCTCATACATTTGATTATGATTTCACCAAAATTTATTTTTTTAATTTCCTATAATTATGATTTTTTAAATTTATGGAGTTCTACCCTTGGATTTATATGGAGAGGAAGTTTCATTTTGTGCATCAAATAGGCCGATAAAAATTCACATTCCATAAATAGTCCATGTCGTGTAGTTGCGTATATAGGATTCTTGTTGATTTGAAATATGTTCCATGAACATTATGCATGTTAAATGTTTTAATAACATGCTTCTATTTTTACCTAAATAAGTAATTTTTAAGGATTCTTTCATATTAGTAAAACATTACTACTTCATGAGTATGTTTTTATTTTTTTATAGCATTGTTTTCATACTAATATTCATGCTTCTGGGTTTATTATTTGTGAGAGAATGCTTGAAAAATTTTGATATTTGTAATTCGTTGTGATTACAGTGAGATCTGGTTTTCAATTGTAAGGTTTGTGAGAACCTTACAATTGGGAAAAGGTAACTAGTATAAATGATCCATCGATAAAAGGAAAAGTATACTAAAACCTTAACTTTTAAGGATGTTGGTTTTAATTAAATGGGATCCAAATGTCAGAAAATAATTTGTATGTGATCTATATAGGTTTGTAGGGGGCCACCCATATGACTCTTCTATTTTATTTTAGTATGTTAAATTTCCAATTGAGTTTGGTTTTCATTATTGGGATCTGATTTTCAATCCATGAAGTGAATGGGTGCTTCATTAATTTGTAAATGGTCACCAATATTAAATGTAATGGAACTATACATTGTGAAATGACTATAAATGTGAAATATTTTTCTTTTTTTAATATTAAATAAAAATTTTAATTTTTGAATACTCAAATGGACCAATGTAAATTGGTTTAGGCACGCTTCTTCTGGTATAAAATGTTTGGGTTATTAAAACATTAAAATTAATAAATTGTTATTTTGTTCCATGAAAATGAACCTTGGTAGGATTATTGGGACCCTTTTAGGTCTCTTTATCACATTAAAATAAAATTTCATGTCATTTTTCTAAATGAAAATGGGATGTCATTGAAAATTAATGTTTTAAAATAATGTTTATGAATCTTTCCTATTTTTAATGTGTTTTTAGCTTAATCAAGATACATAGTGATTTTGTTTAAAACGTTAAAATGATGTTTTGAATTAAATATTTTATATTTATAATGATTTAAATAAGAATTAATTAAAATTTCATGGAAATGGAACTTATAGTGGTGTCCTTTATTTGAAACCCTCGGGTAATGGAAGATTTAGTTTCATTGTTGAGTTTTATTGGAATGGAAGATCGACCATTTTTTCATAGGAATTGTTCCATTATAAATGGCATAAAATCATTTAATTTTGATCCTAGTGGAATTTATTAGCATGAATCGATGTTAGAGTTGATGATTTGTACTTCGTAGAATCATTAGAACATGAATAACTATCTAGTGACTTTGGTTTTCTGACATTTAGTGTTTTTCAGGTGTTGTTTCCCAAGTAGAGATTTTAGTTTCCATTTACACCCTTGTTCAAATGGGTGTCCATTATTTTATTAACCTTGATATGGGATTTATCATTAGGTAATGCTCGTTTTATACAGGTTAGATATTCATAGGGAATGGTCAGTTTCTTTGTAGGTCATTTAACCCTTATTCTCTTTAGTAGTGTAAGAATTGGCCTGTCATTGTCCACATGAACAGTTCTTTGGGGAAATACAACTGTGTAATAAATAACATGTGTTGCTAAGTACGATCTAAGGTCATATCCATAGTAGAGTGACCTGGTGTTAAAGAATCAGTTTCATCCCAACTCTCAGGATAGATTTCATAGGACTTGAGTGTTTTGATGTGCTTGTGAGTTTAGTTTGGGATTCCATGTCTAATTCTAAGACGTGTGGTTGTGGATCATAGGAGCACCATGATGGTTTTTTTAAATCCATACTTCCATATATTAGGGATATCTAAATAAACCCATTGTGAAATGGTCATTTGGCTAAAATTCTGTTGAGGTCGGTGAGTTTGAATGATACCGATTCATGGTCGAAAAAGCGATGATAAAATGGTTGGTTGTGGTTTAAAAATTTGTGAAATACATTTGGTCTTGGTTGGAATCAATCGGTTATTCTTGATTGATCATGGGAATCCTCAAGAGGATTATTATTGTGCTCAGTTTTAAGGATGTGTTGGAAGGTGAAGACGAGGTTTTTCTTTTGATTAGACCAATTTTCATTTATTAGTTCTCCTTTCAAGTGTTTGGTTGTGTTTGACATGAAACCCTTTTTAAATCCTCTTACTGTATTCTTCTATGTGATTATAATGTCCCCTATCCTGATGTCATCCTAGATGTAATAAAATATCATCAGTCTTATGTCACACATATGCTTTAAAACTGTTGGTCTTGTTTGGGGGGTTCTCTTTTTTGGTTGTATAATAGATAGTTTCCATCGATTTTTGGTCAAGAACATTATCAAAATTGTATTATGTACTTTGATGGACTTGTTCCCGGTGAATGCGATATTCCTTTGGAGAAGGCATTGTAATTTTATTTGTAAGATGCTAACCATCTAAGCCGATGGTCCTATTAAATGGTCAATCATAGTGGCTCAGCTACTTGTTTCTCATATTCAAAAATGTGGTTAATGAATTCCCATTTCTATCACATCTTCTGGTGGAGTTGAAAATGGTTTTTGTTAGACGTGGTCTTTTATGATAATCAAACTCGACCTAGTTAAATGTGCTTAATGGGGGATCAAAAGCATGGTATGTTTTAAATCACACAAGTATCACCAATAAAATACTTGGAGCATGATTTGAAAGGCAGTTACAATGGTGATAAAATATGTGACTTGGAATTGGACCTCTTAAATTTTATATCTCAATGTGGGATGTACCATGACCAGGTAATTTACCATAAGATAATGTGATTTTTTTCTCTAGTTGAATGAGCTCTGCTATGTACTATTATAGTGATTGGGTTGAAAAAAAGTGTTGGATCGAGTCTTGATGGATTAAGATCTATGTGTTTATAAAATTCATAAAGGTATCATGGGAACATGGAAATGCAAAAATACCATTTCAACAATGCTTTTCATCCATTTAGACTATGTGAGGGTTATGTTGTTCCCAAAGGATTCTCAAGGATGAGATGTTCTAAGTTGGTAATGTTGTAATGATCTGTGTTTTAATCTAGATGAAAATATGAATATTTTTGAACTTTTTCATTTACTGAATGGGTCTAATTTAAAACTGGGTATCAAAACACAAGTCAGGGAGTTGGAACATTTCATGTAATGCTTTAAAACTTTTATAATGCTTCGAGAAGTTTCCTGGGTGGCTCCAGAAGTTTCAAGAGTTTTGAGACCTGATTCAATAATATATTTTCATTATAAATTAAAATAAAATAAAATAAACACATAAAAGAAACATCAAACCTCATCTAATTCATACGATGTACCCCCCAGGGACCTCGGCAACACGTAAACCCCCCATACCTCGACACCTCTCATGTGTGACATTCAACCTATATTTTTATGGGTTCTTCATATGATCCATAATGTTAATACCCTTTCCTCTTTCATCTTATCTATTATAGCCATTTTTTGTTCTATCTATCACCCAACATGAATTGACCAAACCTAGGGTTTAAGGTTAATGCAATTTTCAATGTTTCATCTTATGTTAGGGTATGAGAAGTGTCCATTGGGACTCCCTTGTGCATATATCAGAAATATATATTGAAGGATAAGTGGTTTTCTTAGATTTAGATCACCACCACCATATGAGGTAAGGTTTTACACCCATGGTATGGTTTATCTCTTATAATATGGTGTCCTTTTGAAATTTAAGTTTTTATAGTTCTTGTTGTGTAGTGAATTGTACCCTTCCGTATATTTTCAAGTCACCGGTTCTAAATTAATTTTCCTATATATTCCTAGGTAAGTGTCTATGTATATATATGTATGTTCTCACATTATGTTCATATTCATCCATTATAGTGATTATAAATGTATGGGTCTAGGTGGTCATATGTGTATATATGAAAATGAATACATAGGTGAGTGGAGACTAGTATATGCATATAAGAATATATGTAAGGATACCCTTGAACATGTTCATGACAATTCAGATGTGTGCATAGGGGATATGGGTCCTTATATATATGGGAAGGTGCATATTCTATGTGGGGGAGAAGCATCTTCTAGTTAAAAATCATCAAGTGCCAAAAAATTTGGTTTTCTTCCACACTGAGGTAGGATCCCTTTCCATTTCCCTTTAATATTATTATTGAATTAATTAATTTATTACTATTTTTTAATTAATGTACCTTGGATTAGATTAAATTTATACCTTGAATATACAATGAAATTTTTAGAAGTGATAAATGATTATTTGTAAAACAAAGTCACATTTTTATAATAAAATTCACGTAACATTGTTGTGCTACCTTCAAGATAAAAATGTAGTGAGAAAATTGTTTTATTGCAGACCATAATGACTTGGTGTCTCTTTATGATAGATATTATCACTGTTAAATGGAATGTTAGTTTTCTTGGCCCCTTTAGGTTTCATTTTCCCATATATTCTCGTGCCCTGTTTCCTTTACACCACTCATTACATTTGAGCCTTTGAAAAGTAGTTTCTATGACTAAATGAGATAAATTATTTGGTTATGAAAACTAAAATTATTACAATGGAATATTAATTTTGTTTTTTTAGGGTAATAATTATGATTCCATTCATAGAAACCTTTTCCTTAAATAAAATTTTCCATTATTATGAAAAATTAATGTGATGACATTGATTAGGATGACTCACACCAAATGGAATACCTTGAATAAATAGTTTAGTCAAAATTAATTTCATGACATGTATTAAGTGGTTTAAATGGAATTGATCATGACTATGGAAATGCATAATAGGTATATCCTTATGAACTGTATTACAAATTTAATGTAATGGATTGAATTGAATTCCATGTTTGAAAAAACTTGTTGTCAAGTTTTATTTAAATTTCATAAAATGACATGAATTTGGGAGGTATATTGATGTCATTAACCTTTTTCTGGTATCTCATTTCTTATGAATGTTTTCAATACTTCAACACATATTTTTTTGTTTCAATTATATAATTTTTTAGTGATACTTCTTAAGAGAATTTATTTTACTTTTGATTTAAATTCTTTATTCCATATTGATGATTAAAGTATATTTTTTGGATAGCTTGAATATCTTGGGGATTTATAATGTTAGTTTTTTGAAAGAAAAAAAATTTATGGCTTATGCCTCATAGATTATGCCTCATACCATGATGGATATTTTTTTATTATTTTTTGACTTACTTTATGAAAAGTATCTTTGTTTTTGTGATATGATTGTTTAGCTTGGTTATTGGAATGACTACGGTATTGGGAAGACAATTGCTTCCATGTCGTAATGCATTTAAATTGCATTGAAATATTCCCGATGTTTTACTTGCAATGTTCCTTGGTGACATAGTTCACTTGATGGTGTCCAGGTGAGAACATGGGTTCTATATTAAGGACTAATATACTGACATCCATGCTCGGGTGGTTATACCACAAAATTCCTGGAGTGATGTTTTTTAATTCCTGGCGAGGGATTCCGAGGCAGTTATTTATACTCCCATGTGATACTGGTTCCCTAGGGGATAAACCATGGATGGACATGGAAAGATGGCTATGCCTTTCCTTGGGTGACACTCGGTCCACTAGTTGTATTCCTAGGATGGAATCCGAGCTACAATGCCTCATAATGATACAAGGGACTTCATATGGATTACCTATGATAGAATCTGGGCCATTGGATTATCATATGACCCCATTGTGATACTTGGTATTCTATATAGATCACTTTGTTTGGGAATGAGAATTAATTACTAGATTTTACAGGTCAATTGAATTACATTGATTGATATGTTTGGTTAATTTCATAAGAAATACTTGTTTCTTCTATTTATATTAGAGCCTGCACTTGTTACTTTTCTCTCTTGATTATAAGAAGACTTATGCGATGACATGAGAAATAGACCCCAAACATAAGAACAAGATTAAGGGTGCAACCCTTTTGCTTCACCTGGATACATTTGGTATTTGTACACATATTATGCTTACATAGGTATATCCCTTCTAATTTCAATCTTTGTTCTAAGTATGTGGTATGGTACGGGTCTCCGTATCGGAACCCAGACTAAGTTTCTATTATTAATTTTTTGTCACTATGTAACTATTTTATAAGTAAAACAAATTAATTAATATTTCATTTTATTAATTAGGCTAAACACTGGTGGTTACAGTCTACTAAGATTATATTTCACACCCTGCTTTGGTTTCCATTACATTGGGGAACTCGAGCATTCCTACATTCTTGTAGTTATTTGGATTGATTTCTTATGTTGTACAGTATACATGGGATATAATGAGAATATGATTGAGATCATGATATAGATTCTCAAGGAGAACTCCTTTGGACTTTTTAGTTCATTTATTTCTTTATTCCTATTTTATTAATTTTAAAGCATATTGCATATTTAAAATTTCAATTATTCCACACTATCACACGTAATACTATTTTGTATAAACTAGAATTGGCCAAATTTATTAAATTTTTATTATTTTTCTTCCACAAATTTATCAATTATTTATTATTTCATCCACTATATATTTTTTATGAATATTATACTGATATGAGACATTGATCTATGAGGCAATAGTCTCCCCATAGACATACCATAGGCCCTCGCTACTTGTCAACAACCTCTGCTGTTCACGGAGATTCTTTTGAGGTCATACGACCCACCAGTATGGCTACAGGATTAGTGGTATGTTGTGATAAATTGTTACAATGAAATTGATCCTTGTATAACACTCACTATTTCATGAAGAAAAGGTAGAGAAAATCATATATTGTTTATACATTGTGATGGAGAAAAAAATTTATTATCAAAAAGATACTGAAATTAGTGTAAAATCATAGTGATAGAATCATCGTGAAGGTATAATTTTTCTAAATTTTATAAATATGGGAGTAATTGATTGAAATATGTCATTTAAATTGAATTTAATATTTATTCCAACTAAAAATTACTTGAAATTTTTATATTAACTATTGGTTCACAATGTTGTTTGAATATTCCATGAATGATAAATGTGATGTACATTCATGAGGGTAAATTAGTAAACAACATGAACTTGTTATATGAAGAATTACGGTAGCTCATAATGATAATTTAATTTCATGAATTAACCATACTTATATTGAGGTAGTATATTGAACATCAAATGTAATTACTATAAATGATCCATTTTATTTTAAAAAATGATGAAAAAATTATAACGTTATATGTATTTAAATTTCTTTCTTGATGATAGTGAATTAGAATGATATTATTTATTTATTGAATAAGATTTTTCATGTTTGAGAATTCTATATTTTGTGACTGAAGATAGAGAAGTGTTCTAATCAGAAGAAAATATTCATAATAGTTTTTTTAGTTAATGATATGGCCCAAATAATTTGAAGATAAGTAGACACTGAGCATGATAAAAGATTTGATATTAATTTATAGATTATCTTGATGTTATAGAAGAATAAATAAATTGAACTATTTGGTTTGTGGGGAAATATTTTATCTCAAGCAATTGAAGAAGCTATTATAAGCTAGCAGATATATTTCTAATCAATTGATCACATATTAAGGGATGTTGATTATGCAAGTGGGATACTTAAGCATGAAAATTCATAGAGGGAATCTATGTTGATAACTTATGTATGTTAAAGCATGTGATAGTTAGTGTAACTCTATAGTGGAAACACTATGGGACATAGTTTTTATAGTAATGGAGTTTTCTCTAGTTATAATCACTTTCATATACTTAGGAAACAATAACCAGGGAGAATAACTCATTGATATAAGTAGTAAGAATTTTAACAAAACCCTTAAAATATTAGTGTATTTTTCTCTTTTTATTACTACTTATTATGAGGTTTTTCTAAGAGTTAATAATGATTGATTGATAATTTAATCATTTCTAAAAGTTTAATTAAAAGAAACATAATATTTAAAATAGTGTTCCATCGATTCACCCCACTAAGTGAAACCAAACTGGTCCTTGGGTAATTCAGTTATAAAACCTAAAACATATTTTTTCCAGGTCTCCAATATAATTTTATACTCTCCATTAATAAATATTAAAATGAATCTAAAGTAAAAAACAAGATATTTATTTTTCAATGAATGATCTACCACAACACTGAATATTTAATCAATTTTATTAGATAATGTTTCATCATTAGATCTGTTCAACTTGATTACGATGTGTTCCTTAAATGATGTGATGAATTTCAAAAATTCTATATCTTCATGTATAAATAGACCACATGTAAGGCATAAATAATTCCATATTGTAATAAAATTGAAAAATTTATAATGAATCACATTATCATAACTTTCTAACAATAAATAATAAATGACTATTTTGAGATTAGAGTAATGGACACATGTTATCCCTATTAAAAACCATAATATAATTGTTAGGGTGATCAATAAAATGGTTTTTTAGAAAACTAATCTAACTTAATTATATGTTATCAATTGAAATCATAAAATTTTAAAAAAAATCATGGTTTATAATAGAAGTAAAAATATAATATTCATATTGGGTGATCTTACTAATGATAGAATTGGATGTAAATATTTCCACTAACTTGGTGATTTTTTAAACGTAAAAATTCATATTTTCTTATGATCGTGTATTATGAATATTTTAATAAACTCATACAGAAAAATAATTTCAAAATGTATCTAATCAAACTAATCACAAATTTATGAAAGAATGAAATTAATTTATTTGTATACTAAATTGAAATCAACATGTCAATAAAAATTGATAATGCATAAAAACAAGAATATACATGGAATAAAGGATGAATTGATAAAACTAAAAAAATATTTTTTAATATTTATTTAAACCACTCAATAAACCATTATCATATAATATAAGAAAATTTAACTATAACCTAATATTCTCAAAATAACCAAAGAGTTAATCCAGGTCAATTTTGAAATAATAAAATAATGATCTTAAAATATTTTCATACCAATGCCTTCATACAATAAGAACCCCAAGTCTAAGAATCATTACATTGATGTAGAATTTGTTGATATTTTTTTATAATATAAATATAAATTTTTAGTAATAAATTCAACCAAACTGACCTCTTATATTTGCATTGATTTGAATAAAAATACAATAAAAATATTTAATAAATTTTTTTGAGAAATGGAAAATATATCCAAAATGTTTTCCAATATAATTTATATTTTTAAAGATATTGAACATTAAATAATTACCAAAAGTTATAGAAAAACATGGGCTACATCAAAATGATATGAATCCTTTCCTATGGTGGAAATAGATGTGATTACTTTTTCTAGGTGAACCAAAAATAGAAATATTGTGTTAAAATAGACTATAATGATGTAGTATTGAAGGGATACCATTTTAAATCTTCCTATGGTCATGTTAACAACCTCAAATCACTCAAAATCATTTATATTGTCCCCTAACATCTTCCATGACATAAAATTTCCACAATTACAAATTTTAATCAATAAAAAATATTTTTAATTTTTTTCACATTATTTAACTTTTGAATTTTATTTAAAAAAATCATCAATACCATAAAATATTTGGTGTCACTAATGAATGGCCTCCTTCATTTTCAACTTAACCTTATGACATAATAAAACCATGGTATTTCTATATCTCATTATAAATGTTTCAAACCTTAATATTCTATAAAAACATTATAATAGATTTCATATAATAATGTTGAATTTTACCATGATTTCATTCTCATCCATGATCAATGTACTGTAGTTTTTTTTTCTATTTTTTACTTGTGTCCTCAATCATAAACCATGACACTAACCATGAAATATTTATCCTCATGGTACATTTAAAATTACATGTTTTCCATAGAAAAGTTCTACATGATCATTTTGAATTTATTGTTCCTTGTTTTTTTAATTGCATGTAATGGCCACAATGTTGGTTTGGTAATGCCTTGATATAATTTCATGAATTTTATATCATCTTCTCATAAATATTTATAATATATAATTTTTTCTCTCAATATATTTGTAGTATATATATATATATTAAATTATAAATCATTAACTTTTTTTTGAATAAATTTATAAATTTAAAATCATATTACTATTTGATCTATATGTAACAGAATATGTATATTAGTGAAGAAAATAATTTATCATATTTGAAAAATAATGTTTTGAAATAATATTTTAAAAGATAATCTGTAATATTATTGTATTCATATAAAAATAATTACAGTGTTTAGAAGATAAAACCACTAAGTAATGATATTAAGATTTTGAAAATGATTATCACCCCATAATATTCCATTAAAAAAATATTAAAATAATTATAGTGCCCAAAATTTAATATTTTCTTCCCCAATGATAAATTATACTAATAATGATATTTCCTTCTTCACAATTCTTTGATTCTAAGTGATTTAATCACTTCGTGTCTACTACATGAATTTTTATTTTATTATTTATTTTATTTATATTGATTCGATTATTTATATTCCCCGTTTTTAATATCCAATATTTCAAAAATATCGAAAATATTAATTCTAATTCTATATCTATCACTTTTAGTATTCAAAAAATGGGTAGCTAGATTCTAATACAAAAAAACATGAATATATTTTTTGAATACATTTTGATTACACTCTTATAGTTATATATTACTCTATTTAATTTAACATATATCCTTAAATGTATTGTAGGGAGGCTCAAATTTCCTTCACATTAAATATAAAACTAATCTCGTCTTATCTAGAACTACTCTAACCATAATAGAGTAGACCTAATTATTGACCTCCCATACATGTGATAAATTATATATTCCTAATAATAGTATTTTTAGGAGGATTAGAAACTATAGAGGATGACTGTTATTCACCTATTAGATCAAATAAGATACTCATAGAAAAATTAGATTCTAGGGAAGATATTACAGTATTTTAAGAACCATATTCCTTAATATTAATCCTAAAATTCAAATACAATATTTTTTATTTTTTTATCTTTTCCCCTTCCCCATATTGGGGAATAAAAAATATCAACAACCACTAATAAAAAATGTATAATATTACCATTGGGTGATTTTTCATTTAATTAGAACAATCAAGACCCATCAGAGATCAATATAAAATGAAGCTTATAATTGTATTATAGATCATATTTCCTTATTTAATTTATATAAAATTTTTTGACCATATATACAATGATATTAATGAAAATTATATCAACTATTATATGTTTCATTCCCATTTTTCCATTATCAATTAATATAAAATGATCCAAAATTCCCCAAAAATTATGTTAATGAAATGATTTTTTAACAATAATATGACCTCAAAAAATTCATTAAAAAAGAATACAATATTTTTTCACATCCTTTATAAATAAACATGGGAAATAAAAAAAATAAAAAAATCATTGATGTAGATTTTTTTAATTCCATAAAATTATAGAAAAATAAACTACATAGATTATGTATATTTAATAATATATAAATCTATTAATTTTAATGAGTGACAATGATACAAGCCCCAAAAAATAATTGAGATTCTACATAAATATGTTGATATGAAGATTATTAGAGAAAAATAATTCTATTATGGAATGGTTTTGACAGTTTTACCCATAGATATTATTGTAGTGTTAATAAAAATAAATGAAAAAAATTATAATAATCCTATAACAAGGAAAAAATATAGAATACTGTTTAATAAAGAAATTAGAAACTAAAACAATATGAGTATATGATTGGTGATAAGGATATATTTTTAACGAAGGGGATATAGATGATGAATGGATAACTCTAATTTTTCTAATATAGAGAGACAATATCATACTGATACGAGAATCCAATTTTCAAAAAACCCAAAAATTTGTAGTCATAATGTGTTTAAAAAAATACCAAAAATAATATAATTAAATTAAATAATACTTAAAAATAAAACATTATGCCCAAAATAATCAATTATATTTATCAATCTTGCATTATTTTATAACAGCAGATAAAAATCCATTTCACTTGTTACGTGATAATGAAAATAATTCATTCATGGTTTCATGAAGAACATAAATAAAATAATAGGGTCCCTGATCATATCATCTATAAATTTTCCAAATTATAAATTCCACCTAATATTATAAAAAAATCTTTCATAAATCATAATATAATAACAAATTAATTAACATCCAAACAAACATTTCCATTGGAATGGTGTATTTATTATTTTATAATTCCACAATGTATAATGTATCCTTTAATGAAAAATGTTTATTTGATGAATAAAATTCATAAATAGATTATTAATTATGTGAAAGTATCAAATAATTGTTCACCTAAATAACTCTTTTTTATAATCAATTACTTACCTCTATGTATAATACTAAAAAACACTACATTGTGAATTATTATTTTCCTATTAAAACTATTATTGTAATTTCAAATTATGAACAGTTATATTATGTTTTCACCAATAAATTTTTTTATTATTTTCTAGTAGTGATTCTGAGTCATGATTCATTACATAGGTATTTGAAATCTAATATAAATTACACTCTATTAAAAACCAATGAACAATTTAAAAAACTAAATACTTTTGAACCATTTAATTTATTTTATGGTCAAAATAATTGAATTATTTCATTAATAAATCATAGGTTAATAATCTATTTTTTATTATTACCAATGAATAGAAAAATAGATATTACATGTTCCTTAAACACGTCATTTAAATCCTTAATCACATCATTAACTAATAATTTTATTTTCTAATATACCATTTCATATATTAACAGTGAAGTTATAATATTTACATTTTATGAAATATTTATGAATTATTTAATCATAAAAAACATTTCATTCAATAATCACCTGGTGGTACTTATACTTCATAACACACAATCCTATCATCATGTAACTATATAACTATTTATATAAACATGTTATTTATATGTCATTAAATACATTATATCTTATTGAATATTTAATCATGAGATAAATTTATTTAATCATTGATAGAAATTGTAAATAATTTTTATTTTGAATATTCAAATGATTAATTAGTAGTTAACATTATACGCATGGTTCTTATTTATAACAATTATTTCATGACTTTTAATTCTAAAATAATTGAAAATGAAAATTTAAAATTTCATTTGCATATTTTAATAATAAATATTCAACTTATATGTACATTCATTTTTATAAAAATAGTTATATTTGTTTAAATTATATTATTAACATTAGATAACATATTTAGCAAATTCATGAAAATCCAATATTACAAAAAAATCCATTTAACTAATTATTAATTTAAAAAATTTAATTTAATAAATCAATAATCCATGTGTATTAGTAATTTAATTATCTTAAATGATAATAAAAACATTCATCACTATTTTTTTCAATTAATATATCTATTCAGTAAAAACATATTTTTTCAATGAATTAAAACATAATTACATTTATCATGAATCTATTAATTATAATTTAATTCATCTTTAATAGATATCTTAATGAAATATCCATTTAACTCAAATAAATTGATTTGATAAATGTAATTTATCAATTAATCTATAATTTATTTATTACCTTACCATACATTTAGTAAATTCATTCAAACTATAAAAAACTCATGAAATCAATTTATTTCATTCCCTAGAACTAACCATGAAACCCATAGTACATATAGATATTTTCATAATAATTAATAGAACACTACATAAAATTAATTAATTAATGTTATTCCCCCATGAATAATGAATAAAAATTTTATTTAACAAGTCATATTGGGAAACGTATTTATCAAAAATCATTTATTGGACTAATTTCATCTCTATTATAAATCATTAAATAAATGTATTTTTAAAATATATTTTTTAAATATTAGTTATCTTGTACTTTAATTTTTTTTTAAACATTTCTTATTTTTAAACCCATATAATAATTTACATTATTTAATTTCATATCATTTTTATAAAAATGACACTTTTATTTATCCTTTCATAAAATATACACATTTATTCCAACAAAGTAAATAAAACCTTCAATTAATTAAATTTATGAGGATACCTATAATAAATTATAAAAAAATAAATTTTTATGAATTATGAATTGTATCAGAGTAGGAATTTCATGAAAAAATAAAACACAACATATTAACCTTTTTCGTTTTTTAATGAAAATTTCCATTCAAGGATAATTACGTAATCTAAATAAACTATAAATGATCCATATTTATAAAATAAACAGTAAATTTGTAATGTATGATTATAATAAAAAAATAATTTCTACTGTTATTTCATCAATGTAAATTAGAAATATTTTAAAATTAGGTGACACTTTAATATTTAACAAAAATTATTGATGACAATATTTTTCAAAACTAACTATTCTAGTGATTTTTTAATAACATGTAACATATTTATGTATGAAATGATACCGTTAGTTAATATGTTTTTTATATTTGAATAATATTTCACTATAGTGAATAAATTTTATTTTTAGCAAACACTTGTCTTGAAAAAATTAAAAAATATGAAAAATTCCAATACTTGGGAATAATAATTATTTCACAGAATCCAAAAAATATGATCTAATATTCCTCATGTATTAAAAAATTTAAATGTTAAAGAAAAATCAATCACACAGCATGTTATTATATATTTTTTTTAAATGAATTATTTTATGAGTATGCATGGATTTTAATTTTGTGTTAAATCTGATAACATAATGAAATATCAATATTTATTTAAAACAAAAAATAATAGTTATTTCACAGGAAAACATATATGAAAATTAATTTACTGATTTAATGTTTTTTTTATAATTAAATAATTAGAAATTCATCTATGTGTATAACTATTCTAACAAAATGAAAAAAATCATGAAAAATAATTAGTTCTTATTTTATTATAATAATATAACAACATAAATGTAAATATTCCCCAAAATGTGAAAAACCTAATGATTTAAAATGTAGAATAATTAGGATATTTACCACTAGAATTAAATCTTATATTTTAAATTCTTATCGAAATACCATACCCACATGAAATGTTATAAAACTGGAAAATTAATATGAATTTATTTATGGATGAAAAATGTTTATAGTAATAATTATTTTGAGAGATATGTATGAATCAATATGTAGGAATGGAATAGAGTAATGTTATAATTATAAAATTATTATAAAAATATATTAATGAGGTATATAACATTGATTTGAATATTAAATTTGATTTTATTAATATTAATTCAATACATTTAAATTAAAAATATATGTATCAATCAGTAAAAATAATCTTATAACATTTATAAATAAATAATTAAACTTTTATAAGAATATAAAGAATTGTAAATTCTTATATCAATAAAAAATACTATTTTCAAATCATTTATTAAATAAACATATAAATTAAGATTATATATTATTTTTATATATTTAAAAAAATTTAAAAATGAATTAAATAATTAAAATTAAGTGATAAAAAATATTTAATAGGCTAAATACAATTTTTTTTAAAAATAATACTGATAAATGAATTCTGACTGACTGATTGAAAATTGAATGGGTCTATAAATTAAGAAACGAAAATATGCTTCCTGAAATAATAATTGATGTAAAATTTATCAATCACATTAATGTATTAAATTATTATTTAAATTTATTATTTAATGATACATTCTTTCAAATTTGGTAATTAGAATTTAAAGAAATACCAAAAATTTCAACATATAATATCTACTCTACACAATTTAATTAAAACCATAAATAATGTTATAATTTCACCAAAAACAACTAGATAAATTCCCTATCCTATATAAATTTTAAACTCTTGGAGCCCTAGTTTAGAAGAAAACACCCATCTACTTAAAGAAAAGTATTGATAGTGAAAATTTTATTTCATCGATTTTGGTAACCACATATTTTCAATCAATGTTATAACAATAACATTTATAACTATTTTTAAATAAATTTGAATTATATAATAACATTAATTTAATTAAAATATGGTTTTTAAATTATATTTTAATTAAATTATTATTTTTCAGATCTATTAAATGTTTTTAGTATGTTTACGTATGGCCTAATTTAATTATTGATGTGAATTATTCTACATTATAATCCTCACAATTATATAGGATGGTTAGGGAAACATAAAAATATACTAATGAATTAATGATTGGTTTATAATTATATAATTTTATTTCTCAAATGAAAAATCATTATTAGAACTACACCATATAGTGAATGAAACCTTTGAGAATAAACAAATAACAGACTTATTTTTTAAGAATATAACTTTGGAATAAATAAAAAACCTAAAGATTTATTATACCATCATTATTCTACTTCCTTTGATATTTTAATGTATGAGAACACACGAATAAGGAAGTATGATTGAGTTCACCATATCAATGATAATATAAAATCTTTTTACTGATTTACACAATATATATTATATAGTCTACAAATAATAAAAAATTATGTAATTAGTGAATATAAATAAATCATATTGAATGTAATAAATATTTATGTTTTTTGAATAAATCCATAAAATCAACCATTAAATAAATTAGAAGTTATAGTGAATTTGATAAATTCTAATGTTAAATATTACTTATACTGTTACCTGAGTATAATGAGTTAATATGTCACTCCCCATGTGACAATAGATATTTAAATATTAATTAATTTTACGTTATATTAAATATTGTAAGATTCAAGTGTATGAATTTAAATTTATAGAGTTTTTCTATTTATCTGTGATTTATTCATAGTCAAAAAGGGTATACTAACCTTGATGATGACCTATATGTATTTTTTATAAGACAAATAGTTTGGGACCCATTGTTGAAGATAAATCATGAATTTTACCACTATTTTTGGCATTCATAGTTCATTTTTTATCTAAAATAGTTATTCATTATAGTTATACCAAGATATGGGGACACCGAGAGTGGATACCCCTTCATGTGAGTATTTGGGAGTATACATTATGCAATTTTAGGATAAAATATTTTTGAAACAATGATTTTTTAAAAATCATAATATAGTGAATCTATATGGATATCACATGATTTTCCAATCCATTCACTGACTATATGGTCATCCCAGTTTATTAAAAACATATCCTTTAACTATTTACAATATTTTTTAGATTTCTGATTTCATTATCTTACTCTTTATTTTATTAGGAATATAATTCATGAGGAAGTTCTTACATGTCTTCCTCCTCTATTTTTTATCTCCTCCAACACCATTAAATTTTATTCTTAAAAGGTAGTTCTAACCTTTCTCTTCATTTCTCCCCTATCCTACCTCATATTGAATCATATTTTAGTAACATTATATCCACTGAAAACAAGTGGTTTCAATAGTCAGTTTTAGGGTTCATGGTGCCTTGTTCTCAGTGTTTTCTATTTTAAGAGACTTTTTATGATCCAATATTGTTTTTTAGCATTATCCTTCAAATGAGATAAATTCAGACATTATTTCCATTGATTTTACATTAGTGTTTTAGTGTTTTCCACTATTTTAGTATAACATTAGTGCAAGGAGTTTATAATAGTGTTATTTGATCAATTAATCTTATGTATGATGGTGAAATATGTTTTTAATGGTATTTGAGTGATTCCTCATGTAGCATAAAATTTTATTACAGAGTGGATTATTTTCCACATAGGTGTTCAGGTTCAAAGTGTATTTAAAAATGAATTAAAGACTCATTTCACAATAAATTGGTATTTTATGTGGTTTTAATTCGGGTTGGTTTTGTAGTTGGGTAATGTAAAGGTATGTTTTTTTAATGATTTTGTTGAAATCGTTTTATAATTTAAAGTGGTTTAAAAAATAGGTTTTATATAATACATTTTAAGTAAATGATTTTATCTATAATTTCACATGATGAAAAATTAATTATTATAAAAATATAGCTTGTATAGAATGGTCCATTTATAACTTTTAAAGAATATTTCTTGAGATAAATTTGAAATTTTTTTAAGAATTTTATTTTTTTTCTGTATTATGACTTCAGAGGGAAAACTATTTTATAGTGAGATATTACTATTTTGATTCATGTTATTTTTTATGATGTGTTTGAAAGTGAGATGATATTCACTTTGTACTATAATATTTAGTATTAATAATTCTTAATTTTATAACTTCTATTATTGTTTTTTATCCACATTCTATGGGATATTAGTAGATATATGTTATCATTTATGTAACAAGATCCAATAGTATACAAAATAATGTTAGATAGGGATAGTTGAGAGTTATTTCTATTGAAACATGATTATTCTAGTTAGAAAGAATGTGTGGTTTAGTAGGAAAACATAGTTATAGTTGATCTAGTGGATTTTCATAAGGTATTGGAATTTCTTAGCTTAGGACCCAGTTTTTTCCCATTACGATGGACAATACATTATTGGTAAGTTCTATCCATTTGATTCAAAAAGGTGATTAATGTTTATGGAACTATAACACCTTTTTATTTCTTGTTTATTTCCATTAGATATGGTGCATTGTGATTTTATTTTTTTCTTCATGTTTATTATATTTCATTATATAATTTATCCCAAAAGTGATTTGAAAAGTGAATTCCAAATTGTTTTCTAAGGATGGATTTTAAAAGGATGTTTTCATAAAAGAGATTTTTCCCAAGTATATTGTTGTTAATGTAATTCTATTTATTAATAAAATGACAATTAATTATATAAAATTGGTTTTGATGTGTTTTTTCAATTTATTTAATTATAAATAAAAAATTTCTAAATTTAATTCAAATTATCCATGTAAAAAATTAATTTTATAATTTACTTTCACAAACACTATGGTGAGATCATTTTTACCTTAGTTTTTCTCATGCCATGAATAATCTATTCAATGTATCAATATCTTATTATTATTTATAAGTTCTTAAAAATCATTCTTCTATGTTCAGGATTTTCAGGTTTATTTGTGATTATTTTCCTTAATATGGAATTTGATCATGGGTTGCCTAGGGATTGATAGTAGGTTTTTGGGTTTTTTTTACTTTTTTTTGTGTAGGGATGATTATGCATCTACCTTGAAGAACCATAACCCTTAAAACATATTTAGGGCATGTTTTGTGCCTATTATTTGGAGAAAATTATTGTTTTATTTATTTCATTATGATTCTATATAATTTTTTATCTATGTTTGCATAGTTTATTAATGGCATGGAAAACTATCATATAGATGGGTAATTCTAGATTTTTGATTTGAAGTTTTCATGTGATTATTTGGTTTCTAATGGTGAAATCATTTTCAATGGTATTGGTTTGAGTCCCAATTATTAGTTTCAATATTGGGTTGATTGGGAGTATGCCTCAGGTATATCATGCATCTGCTCATGTTCCTGGTTCAAGGGCGAACCAAGATGATTCATTAAATGATAATATAGTAGCCCATTATTACTCATCATGAATTGTATGGGTAGTATAGATATTAGAATCATTTTTTACACTTGATATGAAACTCATGAGTAGGTTCTTGATCACCACCATTTAGGATAAAACATGAGTTTCCATGGGTGGTGGGGTTTTTATCATAATTATAAATTCAATTTTTTGTATCTCTGATGGATTATGATATTTTTTTATTATTCCTTGGTCCTTTGTGAGTGTATATATAGTGACCCTGGATTTTTATACATAGATATTTCATCTTTTTATACTAATTTTAAATACATTATAGAAACTTATTCTTGAGGACCATAATATTTTAGTGACTTTGGAGATAACATAAAAAATAATCGTATATAGTTACTAATATTTAATGTTCCTCAAAAATATATTTCCATTTATTAATCTTCAATTAAATTCCATATATATAACATTTCTTTATAACATGTTAAATGTAAACTTAATAAATTGTGATCTTATATGATCAATATGGTTATACTGGAAAAATACGTAAACATAACAAGATCATAAGTTTATAAGAATGTGATAATAACACATGAAAATAATAGCATTCATATAAAAGATAAAATATTGAATCATGTCATAAATATTGGATGTTCAGAAGAAATGAATAATAAGGAAGTCAAAGAGCAGGATCCATGAGACCAAAACATTGACATAATACATAGTTTTGTGGCATACATTTTAAAATAAAAAATAACTACATTATTACTCAAATAAAAATTTCCAAAACATATCATACCACTCCATACGTGCATATTAATTCTGAGGAGTTCACAACACCATCCCTATTGTAAGACCTTTACTTGATGTTTAATGGGTTTAATCCTCAAACTATTATAGTAGTCAAGGTTCACTCTTAAGACCACCACAGATAAAAACATTCCTTACTGAACTAGGTTCACCCTTCATTCCATTACTATCTATCTCATGAGATATAAATCAGTAACAAAGTAATTAGAGATTATTTAGGACATACCCATCATTGGTTATAACTTAACAACCACCGTTGTTTATAATTTTACAATTATTCTTTTTCATAATTCAACCAATATTATATAATAGGAATTATAAATTTTTGCACTACAAGATCATTCAATATTCATCATATAATAACCCATAAAATGAAATGGGTTTCATCAAATAACATCACAAGATAACCTATGGAATAATGACCAGTTTCATAATCATTTCATCATTTCAGCATAGCATTACCCATGAAAATTAGATGGGTTCTCAATAATTTGGTCATTATATAACTTGTGGAGGACAAATAGTATTCATTACTATATTTCCATTATAAAAAATAAATTATAATATTGGAATGGTATTATTAGTTCACATAACATTTAAATAATATGTAACATCAAATTATCATGTCGTAAATGGAAAATAATTTTAAAATATTACTTAAAATATTTCAAGAGGATAATACATTTTCTTTAAAACCAAAATTTTTAAACGTAAAACAATTTGAACATACATTTCATGAAAATAAAAATTAAAACATATAAAAAAATATTTTAAAAAATAATACATAAATTTATGAAAATACCCCTTCCCATTTTAATAAAATATTTTAAAACATTTTTTAAATCATTTTTAGAAAATACTGTATTGGATGGAAAGGTGTTTATGACTGAAAAGATTATTTTTTATAAAAAGATATTTTAAAATCATGACTAAATAAAGAGTATAAAATTAATTAAAGGTGTGTATTCTCATTATATTTCTATTGGATAATAAAATTAAAATTTTTCATGAGAAATTGATTATAATATTTCATTATTGGAATTATAATCATAAACATTCCCCATAAATGATGGCATTATAACATAAAACTATTTCTACCTAGGAAAATTTCAGTCATAATATCCATGAATAAATAAAATTAAATGAAACCTAGAATATCATAATAATGAATCAATTCCTTAAAATGCATATGAAACGGGTTGTATATACATTTGATGAGCTAATACAGTTTAATAACATAGCATAAGTATCAAAGAAGGAATATTGATACAAAAATAGCTTATAACTTTTGTAATCTCTTTGATCTGAATAAGAATTAAAGAATAACATCATATTTGAATTTAAATGTCCTTAAAATAACGTAACTCCGGATATCAAATGTCAATGTGGTAGTATATACACCACACAAATGAAACGACTTGAGAATTTATATATGTCTTTTAAAAATAAAAGTGAGACTACAAATCCCATACCGATTTGGTAAATTTTGAATCATAAAACATGTGAAAGGAATATCCTAAAAGGGATATTTAAATACTAATAATAGTAATTATAATAATCCTATAATAAATTGATAGAAATTATATGCACTACATAATAAGAAATATAGGGTGAATATGGTATGTGTCTCATATAAGAAAAAAGTGAGATGGAAATCCCATACATAAGGTCTTAAATTTTAACATAATCATTCAAGACAAGTATATAATTAATATTATAAATTTTTTATAATTATAATAAAAAACCATATTCAAATATATCATATCACATATGATTTTCTTATGACATTTTAATACACATTTATTAATAATTCCATGTCAATATTACGATTTTGGTAATAATCATTTTGTTTTTCGTATATGTTTTGGTTTGTTATTATTTTCCTCTAACATTGATTATGGTTTAATTATATATAAAATTCTAAAAAATATTTTAATATAATATTTTTTAGTATATTTGAATTTATATTTATCCTTAATATTTATTAATAGAAAATGAAATCCATTGTTTGTGGAGACAGTAAGTTATATGTGTGCTTGAACGTTGTTTCCATTTTTATGAAATATTGAATGAAATTAATTAACATGAAATGTTTTCATTTAATATTAATTTTAATTTCATATTTTTCAACTATATCTATTAAAACCATCCCAAATACATTCCATTTAAATCCTAAAAAATCACATCACTTCATGAGGTGGTTGTTCGCCGTACATGGGGGTGCTGCTATCATATTCCCAGAAGATGGAAGTAATGATTATATATGTGATATAAAAATTAAATAAACATAATAATTTCATTAATTTGTTTCATATAAAAATAAATCATTGTTTTTTATATGAGATTTGGTAATAAAAAAGTGAAATACATCATTTCACGAAGCGGTAGTACTCCGTACTCACAAATAATGATTTTGTAAAAAAGTTGATGGGTGTGGATATGGTTCTATGTAATTATCATAATAATAAAAATATAAATATATTTAATATAAATATTATATTATATCATCATGGTATAATAAAAATGTAATGATCTGGAGGATGAAATAAAACCAAAATGCACATTGATGAACGTCACCACATTTTCAAGATTAGTCTTTTAGTTTGAAACAAATACCTACTTTTTTGAATTTACACCCAAACTATGTATTATAGAATGATATATGGAAATAATTTTTGTTCTTATGGTCGTTAATTTGGAGTAAAATGTTCTTAGATGTGTCAAGAAGTGAGGATAGTGAATTTCATTATATAATTGAGAAAGAGTGTCATTCTTGTAAATACCCTATAATATTCACTATATTGGAGTCACTCATACCATATATACCTAAACATAGATAAATAATGGAGGTTATGGATGATTGTGATGATAAAAACTTCCACTATATAGAAGAAACACGTTTCTTATCATGTTATTCTTTAGTATGTTAGTTTACTAAATTTCCCACTTTTTGTTTTTTTCAAAAATAATGTGTATCATTTTATTTGCCTATGAAATTAATCATATAAGAATAAAATATAAATGATATATATTTGATAATTTTTCCATAATAATAATAAATATTAAGTAAAAATTATTAAATTAAAAACCTATGTGTGTGGATAATTAATTTTGAAACAAACACATGTAATGCAAAAAACCTCGTTTGAACCGTAACTATTGTAGTTAATTTTAATTTTTCTTACTAATCATTATTGTAAAATAACATGTAAAACATATAAGATTGTATAATTTTTTTTATTCAAAATATGGTATCCATTTTTACAAATTCATTTCACAAATGTATAAATATATAATTTAAAATTAATCTCCCTTACATGATGAGACAATGGGGTTTTAATGAGAAAATATTCAAAAAATTACAATGTTTTTATATGAAAATTTAAAATGAAAATGATTTTAATATTAAAAATTGTAATAATATAAATATTATTGATCTTATTTTACCATAATATATATTTAATATAAAATTTAACTTTAAAAATAATTTAAAATAAATTGAAATTTTCAATTAAAAGTCATTATTTTTCAATATTCATAAAAAATAAAACATTTTAATTAAAATAGACATTAACCATAACAAATTTCTGACATGATTATTTAAAAAATTAATTTTAATTGATAATATTTATATACAATAAGATTAAAAAAGTAATATTATTATTATTCATATTAATAAAAAAATGTAGATAAAATATTATTTTTTAAAAATATAATGAATTTACCAAAAATGAAGTACTCATTTATAATTTTTTTTCCATTTCTGTTAAACCATTAAAATTAATATTCAAATTTCTTTATTACTATTCATATCTCAAAAATTAATAGCTAGGTAATAATGGTCACATTTGAATAGTATTAATAATATATCATGGTTTTGTTAAAACACAATATCATGTGTAAAACAAGTTAATCTAATGTTCCATTTATCACAAGATTAACATGGTTTTTTATGTAGTGTATTTATAATACTGTATTGTTTGTAACATAATAAATATATATTGTTTCATTTAACAAAATATAAACTAAGTTATTTCCTATAATAGATGCTAAATTTAGTGTTTCATGTAGTGTAAGATATCTGAAAGATTAAATTAATTCCAAACAATTTTCAAAATATCTCACCTATTATATTCTATCCCTATTAATATAAAATCCTCTTGAAAAATGGAGAGAGATGTACAAAAATTACAATGAATTAAAAATATTTTGTATCCAAATAGGATAACATTGGTCAATAGAGAAAAAATAGACATATAATTGAAATTTATC
The DNA here is from genome assembly GCA_963277665.1 of Viscum album. NCBI lineage: Eukaryota > Viridiplantae > Streptophyta > Magnoliopsida > Santalales > Viscaceae > Viscum > Viscum album. Next base: position 2,116,901,899 of record OY728147.1, read on the forward strand.
ACCAAAATACTAGTTGAGAGTGATAGGGAAGATGGTCTGGAGAAATTTGATGACTAAAAAAATATAAATCAACAAGAAATGAAAAAAACATAGATATTATCAATAATTATTATACCTTGACAGTGATTTAATTATATATCATTTTATTAAGGTTGGATAATTCAATTCCCATAAAGAATGATAACATATAATATTGTACATATATGATATCTTTTTTTTACAGGAATAATTTCATCTTTGGTTGTTCCTTTATAAATTTCCATGTCTCCTTTTACTCTAATAGATTCATATTCAATGTTTAAAGAATTTAAAAAATCCATAATAGAATGATTATTTATTCCCGCTATCTCTAAAAAAGCTAAAATTGGATATCCAATCTATAAAAATAATCACATGGTTTAGTAATACATAAACCTCATCAAAATTACTTTATAAAAAATTCAATAAATTTTTAACCTCATAAGCCTTAAAAATATCAATATTTATAATGAAGGTAAATTAATTTATCAAAATAAAGTTAATATTAATAAAAAATACAGCATAAATTAGATCTTGATTTCCACATATCAAACATGTAAATACCTTTATCATGGTTTCTCTTGAAAAATGGTTATGACCTAAATTACCATAAAACCTTATTAAAAACATACATGATTCCTCATTCCTTATAAAAAATATAGTTTCTTGGATATGTTCTTTAATAACAAAAATTTTGTAAACTTCATCCATTATAACTCTAACATACCAACCCTGATTCTCTCTAAAATAGGTGCCTGATCTGACACTCCACATACCCAAATGGTGTTATCAATCCCCATGGGATGGATACTAGCACCCGGGTATCAAAAAAAAGGAGGGAATAGTTTTTTCCAACCTGAAGAAATTAAAAGGGATATATATATACACATTACAATTAGATACACTAGAAAGGAAAATATATTACATAATTAAAACAAACTATGAAAACTAAACAACTAATGAGAAGAACAAATATCAATGTATATGTCCAACCATAAAGGAATAATAGAATTGGGAAAACTATCTAATCCATGTGATAGGGTGGGAAGACTCCCATTATTTCACCACCAACTACTTATTTGAACAAACAGAAAACCACATTGTCACACCGTGGGGCCGTGTGTTTCCCTATATCGAAAGTCATAACCAAGTCTACGCACTACCTAATAGGTGTATAGGGTATGAGATAAAAATCTCAGTGACATAACAACTAGGTGTTAAATATCATGTATCTTGACAATAATATATGAATTGTCAACATCAATGAAAATAAAGCCTGATAAAAGTTTAATAATTTTTATATCAAAATCTTTGAAAATGTAGCCACCCAATATTTTACTAATGGAATTGTTTCTGTTATTATAATTATGTTTTATTGTATAAAACAAATACATAGAATATGGATCCTAATAAAAACATAATTCTCATAAATGATGAATGAAATACCTAATATTTATAGAAATAAAGGAAATTATCTCGATGAAATAGTAACATAAACCTCATTATAGAGATATGAATATTAGGTGTAAAATTCATCCCATATAATAGTAACAACATCAATGAAAGTATAAATAAAATATTGGAATCTTATAAATGATAATATTATATAATTATATCATAGTATTAGTAAATAAATGTTTTAGAAATTAGTAATTATGTGTTGTTGTTTTTATAAAACATAAAAATTTATTTATAATTTTATAATTGAAATAAATATTTAAAATAAAATTTATTTTTATAAAATATATTCATTAGTTAACTTTTTTTACATATCATTATAAGATAAATTTATGAGGAATTAATTAAAATTTTCAAGTGTAATAAAATCGGTTGTAATTTAATAATAGTTAATTTTTTTAACAAATTACTATTTTAATTAAAAATTATAATTTTCATGTTTAGAAAATTATTTTCATAAAATGATGTCCTTTTTTTAATTCTATATGTCAAAAAATGGTTATGGTGAAATTTTTCTGAATAGTGAAATACGGTAATTTATTGTGTTACACAAGTACATGAAATACTGGGTCATATATGATTTATGTATAGTATAATCCCATACTATATAACTATAATTTTATTTATAACATATATAGTGATAATTATAAAACTATTAATAATCATGGCCCAAAATAACAAACTAATGAATAAAATATTCAAAAAACACCCCCTCCTTTCATTATAAATACCACTAATCAGCACCCCTTATCCTCACACCTTTAAATCTTTATATCTTGTTCAATTTCTACCAAATCCTCTTCTCATGCCCCTTCTCCATGTATAGGATCCTATGGTCTAAAAAATACTTGATCAAATTTTCTTAAGGAGGATCTCAATGAGAAAAAGTTCAAGAGGTAAAATCCTTTTCCATTTTCTTATAATTAATTTTCATGTAATTATATTTTATTATTCTATCATATCCATCCATAATCCAATTTTAATGATAATTATTTTACCATATATATACTATAATTTTATTCTATTAATGGAATAATCCATCATCAAACCACTTCACCTCTCCCTTTTATGCCAAATGAAAATGTAGTCTATGGGGTGATGATTTATCACCTTTGAGGATGACCAGTTTTTTTTTTCTTTACCACCATCAAATATGGTCATTAAACCATTATAATGGTGGAAAAATATTTTATTATTTATTTAATAACCTTTTTATGTTCATGAAAAATCATATATACATAAAATAATACAATAAAACAAAAAATGTTTATTGCGATCAAAACACGCCAAAATTAATCAAAATGATTATCATTAACATTTTATATAATGAATCATACTCATATTTAAATACCATTAAGAATTATGTGCTTTTATTAATAAAATATAATTTCATATATGAATTATTATTCATATTTTACACGATTCTCCATATAAATATACATGTGAACTGATCATGAATACAAAACAAATTAACACTCTAAAACGTTGAAATTGAACAATATAACTCATTAAGATGGTCATAAAAGAACTGAATAAAATTATTATGAATTAAAATCATTTAAAATAGGATATGGATTTATTAATTGAAAATTTTAATTTTATTATATAAGATTTTAATGTGAATAAATAATTCACACATAAGGTAAGGGGATTCCCAGACACAGTTTACTTATTTCGGTTTATTCTTCATTCATGCCAAATTACATTGTGGATATGTTTTTAATATTCAAAAAAAATATTTTTCCATCACTTTTATATATATATAGGTTTTTTATATTATTTAATGAAAAATTCAATTATTTTTCCAATACAACTCTTTTTAAAAACACATCTTTTTCTTTTATTGAGTGTTCTCTTCTTCACTCAAGGTTGATGATTCTTATATCTAGTATGTTATTCATTTTTTATTTTTTGGAAAATGAACATTTATTCATGAATTTATTATTTATGAAATTATCATGAAACCAATTTCATTTCTATTGTCTATTTTTTGCAATATTTTGTTATAAATTCTATTTGGAATGCATGATTATGTAAATGTTATGATGTGATGCGTGAACCCAAAATTATATAACTATCTAATGCATTAAGTAATATGATGTATCTCATGAGATAATGTTCCATGTTCATTGAAAATGATTGTATAATTGTTATAAATGATGATGTTATGATTATTCAGATATGTTATGTGTGGGAATGATGTTGTATTTTTTCAAAACTATGTGTGGTATTTGACCACTAAGACACGACATTTTATTTTTATGAATTACGAAATTACATGTCTTTACCTACTGATTTCTCTAATATTTATGATGATGATACCTTACTTATGTTATGATGGTTATGATTATTCTCACCCATGTTATAATGATTCTTGGTCAAATTTATCCTCTTACTAGAATATTAGATCCAGCCATTAATTGATGTATTTCTTCATATAACTACATATATTGATGAGAAAAAGATGGACAATATGAAGCTGAAGAATAAATAATTAAATATGTTTTATATATTTTTTAATATTTGTATGTGGTGTTTTATTTCTGAATTCATAAAACCATTGGATCCTGGTTTAGTAACTCTCTTATGTTGTTTATATTTAAAATTATGTAATAGTTATGTAAGAAAAATTAGGGTCTTTATAGATGGTATAAATGAATGGTTTAGTTAATTTAGGAATTAATATTAGATTACATTAGTGAAAACCCATAAGTATGCGACTATGTATATGTAATCACCTCAGAATCATGGTTTTATAAAAATTATAAACATAGGTATCTCACAAAAAATTCAATTAGTTTTAATTTCAAAGTGAAATAAATTATTAATTCTTGGATTTTTAATATATTATTTTTTAGAAAATTTCAATCTATTAATATTGTGGGAGCCAGGTGTAACTATGTTAACATCCCATACAAGGTACAATGAAGTGATTTCTCGAATGAAAGCCACAATTCCTTGAGAGGTGGAGTTAAAAATTTCATGGTGTTCTTACCCATCTATCTTAGTCTATAAATAATAACATGAATAATATAGAACATCCTCCATCCCATAGAAGGGATCAACTAGATATAGATACTTTTATATGGCAATAACCACTAATGTTTATTTGATCTTCTAATTTAATAGTCACATAATAGTTGGTCAACTAAATTTAGAAGATATGTTATCTCTGTTGCTATTATATGATGGGGAAAGTGACTCTGGACACTTGACATTTAAATTTATAGGTCTACCAATAGTGGTTTTTGATTAGTAACCCCAATCCTGAGGATGAAATTTAAGAGATAGAGTGGGAATACTATAAGAAAATATTTCTTAAAAAGTATTTTCCTTGAAAACATTGAACAAATATGGAGAGACCATTCATAGAGCTGCTCAAAAAAATAATGCCATTATTTAATTTCATATAAATAAAATTTCACAAGTCTTTCACTGTAAACCTAAGGTTTTTCAATCAATAATGATAGAAAAATAGATAAATTCATTAGCGGTTTAAAACCAAACCATCAGAGGATATATAAATTAGATAGATTAAGAGATTGGATGAAGTAGTTTGATGTTCTCTCAAAGTGGATACAATGTTTGGAGAATGCTCATGTGGCTCTAAAGACAAGAGAAGAAATATGAAGTTTAAAAATAGGGGATATAATGATAAAAGTGGAAAGAAAATTTAACAACTCACATATTAAAAATGTTAGAGGAAGCATCCTGGGAATTCCCCATGAGGATGAAGAAATTATTTAAGTTTGGGAGATAAGGCCACCAAAATCATGAATGATGAAGGGAAATGATGATAAAGGAAAATTTGGTTGAGGAAATGATAGCACCACCCATGGTTCAATTCATAAATTATAAAGATCAAGGGAACTATGAAAGCTAGTTCACTAAACAATGAGTCATAATGGGTAATCAACAACAACAACCACTAAATTCTAAGGACAAATGGGAGAGTATTTAATCACTAATTATTAGGTAGAGCCCAAAAATTATTTGAATATCGGTGAACTATTTATTCATCCATGAATAATGAATATACTACTTGATTCTGATTCTATGAATTCTTTCATATCATGCAAGTTTAGTATAACTATTTAGATAGTACCTCAAAATATAGAGGTTGAGTTATATATATGAACAAAAAATGTAGAAATTATTGCATCCAATGTAAATAACTCCTCCTTGATTAATGTTTGTAGACTAAACCTCAAAGTAAATATTTTATTACATCCTTTAGTGGTGTTTCATTTTATTTTTAGAATATATTTTCTATATTTGTATAGATCCAACATCAACAGTTGATAATGGGAGATAACCCTTTAAATCTTAAGGAATCCACCAATATGATACATGGGTAAGAAAGAGAAGGAATCTACATCAGAATCATCATATCAATTGTCGATATTAGTAATTTATGTGAAATATTGTCTCGGTTAAAAGATTTAGAAAATTGAGATAATCATGCTTGATTATATTCCAATTGGGAGGGACTACACTAATGTATTCCTAGGATAATTTCATATTCTTCCTCTGGACTGATTGGAAATGTTCTCAATTGAACTTGTTCATGGATATATGCCTTCATTGAAGACACATTATAGAATAGCCACCATTGAATTTGAGGAACTGAAGAAGTAGTTACAAGATAATCTAGACAAGGGTTATATATGTCTGAGTTCTTCACCAAGGGCGGAACCAGTTATCTTCATCGAGAAGAATGATGGATCAATTTTTCTCAGAATTGATTATCGTGATCTCAAAAAAATCACAAAACAGAACAAGTATTCTATTTCACATATAGATAAATTTTTTGATCCTCTATATGGGGACAAATATTTATCTCTGGTGGAAAATTCGTATGTATATCACTAATTCAAGTTGAGGAAGGTATATTTTCCAAGGAAATCCTTTTAAATGTCGAATTGACATTATGAATTCTTATTGGTTATTTTTAGACTCCCTAATTATCTAGAAATATTTTTGGACTTAATGAATAATGTATTTATATAATTCCTTGAAAAATTGTGGTATACTTTATTGATGATATTCTGATATACTTCAAGAGAAAATAGGAATAATAGGTGAATTTGAATACAATTATAAGAACTTTTATATGGGATAAAATTTATGAAAAGTACAATAAATGTTAGTTTTGGATGGATGAAGTATTATTATTGAAGAATTTCATCTCAGGAAAAGGAATATATGTGGAAACTTCCAAAAAAAGACAATCAATGTGTGGCCCATGAAAACATCTATAATGTATATCCATAGTTTCATTGGTCTATATGGGTATTACAAATGATTTGTAAAGAAAATATCAGGATTTTTAAACCAGCTAACTAAGATGACCCAGAAGTGAGAAATGTTTTTTTAAATCACTGAATTAGAAGTCTTCCTTAAAGAGTTAACAAACTAGTATTATCACATCACCAGTACTCACTCTACCAAAATTTGGTGAACTCTTTATGGTATGTAAGAATGCATAATATAAATTATTATGAATTTTATTAATGTAAAAAAGATAAAGTGATAGCCTACACCTTATGGCAGGTAAAAATTCATGAACAAAATAATTACACACATGATCTAGAGTTTGAAGCTGTGATCTTCATGTTCAAAATATGTAGGAATTATATATTTTAGGATAAGTGAGAAATATATATAGATCATAAGACACTTAAATATATTTTCTCATTGAATAATCTTTATATGTGATAGTGAATATAATTAGATCCCATCAAGGATTATGACTGCTCAATCTACTAACATCCTAGAAAAGAAAATAAAGTGGTATATGTTCTAAGTAGATATGATCCCGAAACATTATCAATTATGAGATTTAAGAAGGAACCACTCTACATTTGTTTTAAAAGGATAGACTTTGGAATAATTAAATAAGAAACATATTCAATTCATTCTCAAATTATTTCACAACCATCCCTTATAGTGAAATTATGGGATTTCCATATGAATGATATTGAAATTCTGAAGAAGGTAGAAGCTATGAGAATATATAAATCCTTAGAGTTCAAAAATGATGAGGATTGAGTTGTAATATTTGGGTCATGAATATTTGTATGATCCAGTATAGATATAAATAATGAGATTCATGAGTGATGAAAAAAGCATAACATTCTCTATTCACTAAAGAAGCACCAAGTTGTATTGAAATCGTTGTGAAAACTATTGGTGGGACAATATGAGGAAGGATATCGTTGAATATACATTAATGTGACTTGTTATTCAGATTGTGAAGGATTAAAAGAAAAAAAATCAAAGGGGTTGATGTAACCATTACCCATATCAAAATTGAAATGGGAATCAATTGCCATGTGACTTATCACCGAACATCTGAAGAAATACATTGGAAACAGTTCTATATGGGCTTTTATGGATCTTCTTACAATGACATCTCACATGGTCAAAATAATATAGAACTTCTCACCAGATTAACATTCACACATATACATTATAGAAGTTATAAGAATGTATGGAGTACCATTATCAATTGTATCCGATTGAGATATGAGATTTACCTCTTGGTTTTGGAAATGTCTCAAAAATTTGGTTACAATGAGATAAAATTTAGTACGGCATATCATTCTCAAACAGATGGCCAATTAGAGTGGTAAATTCAGACAATGGAATACATGTTGAGAGAATTTTCTATAGAATTCAATGGAGTTTGGGAAAAATATATTCCTCTAACTGAGTTCTCTTTATAATAATTTCTTCCACTCAAGAATCAAAATTGATAAATATGAAGCCCTATATGGGAAAATTTATAGAATATAGGAATTCATGGATTAATTCGGTGAATGTAAGATTCTATGACCTAAAATACTCAAAGAAATTGAGTAGAAGGAGGAAACCATTCTTTATCACATCAAGGAATCGTAAATTTGATAGAAGAACTGTGAAAAAATCACTGATGAGACCTATATTTTAGGGTTGGATACATGGTATTCCAGCTCATATATCCATGGAATAGGATCATGATATTTCTGAAAAAGGTAAAGGTATGTCCCATGTATATCATCCCCTTTTAGATTCTTGATTATGTTAGAGTAATAAAATATTGACTAGAACTTCCAACAATCATGTCTCTAGTAAACTATTTATTACAAGCATCCTTCTTGGGGATTTACATACTAGATCCCTAATAGGTATTAAATCCAAAGGTGGTGTAACACTCCATTATTTTTTGAAATATATTTTTCAAATAATTTTAGTCTCGATGATATTTATTATTTCTTGGCATAGTGAAAATGGATTATTTTATATTGAATCACTAGGTAAGGATTGTGTTAGATTCAACAAAAACTTAATTTTTCATTACATGCATCATAAATTTTATCTTTCCCTACAAATAACACCATGTTTAACATACATTACATGAAATACTGACTTTCCTTGATAGCTTGCATAACACGCATGATAGAGTGTTACCAAACAATAATTAATCATTAAAAATTTATTATTTAATAGGATATAACATGGATAATAAATTATAGATTTTAAGATTACCTAAATTATTAATATATGTATATATATGTCTCTGTGTGTGAATTCATTGGTTACTAATTAATTAAAAAATAACATCGAAACCAAATAAATATTAGGGGACTAATTTTATAGAGGTTTATTTTTTTGTGAAAAATGTGATTTATATTAATATGTTAAATTAAATTGTATTAGTGAATGATATTACTTAAATTTATATTATATATATATTCAAACAAATATATTTTATAATAATCGAATATATTTTATTGATATAAGACAAGAAAAAGCCCAATTTTATGCTTAAAACCCTCTAAATTTATAAATGTAGTTTTAATTACTTTTAATATAGAACCCATTAGAAATAAAAATTTTGGAAAATTTATTAATATAATATGTCAAAATAAACTTCATATTTATATTTGAAACATTAAAATTAAGTTAGGATAAATTTTTAGTATTTTTATATAACGTTTCATTTTTAATAAATAATTCAAAATACAAAATTTTAATTTAAAAGTCTTTTTTATATTATTTGTATAAAATGATAAATTATATTATAAGTTTTCTATAAAGATTAATTAGATAATAATTTTATAAATTAATCCAATATAGGTCATTACAATCAAATTTAATTTCAATTTTTTTATAAAAATGTAGAAAATATTTTTATGTTTTTACATTAAAACTCTATAGTGTCATCCCATATGCAATATTATTATTAAATTAATTTTTAACATTTAAATGATTATAATTTGGAGAATTAGATTCCATATTTTTAATAATAATAATTTATAACATCTAATACGTTCAATTTTTTTACCAAAAATATTAGTTAATTTGATTAAAATTAATTACAATGATTAAGAGAAAAATTAGATTAAAAAATTACTAACCTTTAAATTTATGTACCCAAATAAAATATAAACATTTAAAAAACCCATTTAAATTAAATTATTCATCCAATCGCCTTAAATTATTTACATAAATTAGTTTGGTATGATTTTTTGGGTAAAACGTGGGTACAACTAACATTTTTTCACAAATACCATGGGTTTCCTTTCTTTTCCCTATAGAAGGTCACTAGCTCTCCCTCTTCTTCTCACCTCTCAAATATCATAGGTTCAGCCATATCTACACAATAAAATTCCCAAGATTTTTTCCTTAATCCTATAATCCTCTCATTTAATGTAAATCATACAAATGAATCATTTTGTAATAATCCAAAATGAGATACACAATTAAGAGGTTACAAATTCTCCCAAGCTCTTTTTTTATTTTCATTATCCTCCCCTCCACTCTCATTATTACATACTTATATCTCAACATATGTATATTAAATATAATAATATTATTTATGATGAGTATTATACCTATATATACACACACCAATATCTAATGCGCAATGAAGATATTGTTTACGTGTACGGTGAACTACCGCCTCAAAAATGATGACCGTTTATTTATTCTTTACCACCTCTCATGGTAGAAACTATGATTGAAACTATATTATATTTATGTTATATAATATTTTTATTTTTTATTTTTTATTTTTTAATCATTTTAAATCACTTATCATTATACTTTCCATTTGGTGTAAATACGACAATTTCATTTGAGAAGTGTTGATTACCTCCCCTCAATGCGATGTGATTCATTCACACACTACATAAAATGTATTAAATATGGGTTTAATGAACTTATATTATATATATTATATAATAATTCTATAATAATAATGATATATATATATATATATGTACCTATGTCAATCACCTACTTTCTTTCAATATGACAAAAAACAGAAACATTATTCATGCGTACGTACGACTTACCATCTACATGAACAGTGTATTACATTTCATACTTCTATATTATATATATTTTTATAACAAACATATAATAAATATAAATTATATTTATTTCCTGATATAAATTTTTTAAATAATGATAGAAGTAAAAGGACCAATGATATAACAAATTAAGACACATGCAATGAACAAAGAAAATATTACCAGAGGTGAAACACTAACATAGAATTGCTAAAAAGTGGATAATATAAAGTCATAATCAAACTATTTAATGTATTATATATAATAATATTGTTTTGTTATATATTTATAGATAAATATATTTATTATATGTAAGTTTGGAATAACTACTACAAGAGAGAAGACACAAGGTATGTTAATTTCATCTCACTTTTTATTTCTGAGAGATATATGCTTTTTTCACCACTCATTCTTTTTCTATGTTGTATACTACCCGTGGATTTATTATATTATTATTTTAAATAAATTAATGGGTATTTACAAATCAATTTATTTATATTTCTTTTCATGGGGACAATATTTCAAAATATACCAAAATGGTAAAATTATGTTTCCCTAATTTGTATTCTTTGAGATACATACAATGCTATGAACCTATATTTTTCTATGGGGTGTGTATACTAATTTTGAATTATTATATCATGAATATTTTTATATTAATTATATTTTAATATTAATTTAATTTCAGTTTATTAAAATGTAAGTATGTTTCAATGTTACTAAGTGGTTAGTGTTTATTGAAAAAATCTCATCGCTTTTCAAGATTGTTTTTTTATTATGATTCCTTAATAAAATATTATCATCCATATCTCAGGAACACTAATTAATTTTATTCTTCTATGGTTTTTCAGGTTATATTCCTATATTGGTACCATTTTTCCACACTTCGGTACATAATATTGTAATGAAGGTGTTTCTAAAAAATGTATGAATTTACCAGTCTCTTGGGTTGGAAATATATATTACTTTAATACTAAGATTTATAAAATGTTTTAAATAAAATTTTATTATTTTTTATTAGAAAATAAATGAATGGTTACCCTTTTTTATTTTACTATTATTTTAATGGTAATGGTTTTGTTGCATTCCAAACAAGGAATTTTTCTATCCTTTTAACCATGCAAAAGTAATGTTTTTTTGCCTCATACAACATGTACAGATTTTCCCACCATCATTTTTTAAGGATTAAATTTCATGTTTAAAAGGATAATTTTTAGTATTATAAAAAATTTAAATTTAAAAGAAATGGTTTTCAAAAGTTTTGAATATTATTTAATAATTCTGTAAGGATAATAGTTTTCAAAAAACATTCAAGATTATTGTATAATTTTTTTAAGAAAAATGGATTCAAAATTTTTTTTATTATTTTATTATATGTTTTCAATATATTTTTAAATTAAATGGTTTTAAATTTGTTTTTTATGATTCCTTTATTAATTTTAATGGAAATAGTTATCAAAATATTTTAAATTTTAAAAATAATTTCCAAAAAAGAAATGTTATTTTCATCAAGAAATCATTTCAAAAGATATTTAAAATATAACATGACATCTATTAATGTTACTCATGAATTTTTTTGGAAATGATATAAAGGTTCCATTCATCCTCATTCTATAAATGGATTATTCTTTGATTTAATAATGGTTATGAAACTGGTTTCCCTTCTATGAGTTATATTCTTTTGAATCATGCTTCTCTTAATGGGTTATGCTTTCCGAAGGTTATTAAAAAACCTATCTATTGTCATAGTTTATAATATGATGTTATGTTTATGATACCCATTTCATTTCATTGGTATTGATTTGATGTTTATAAAACCAACCACATTTGATGGGTCATGATATGATGAATGTTTTATTTTGTGACATATTTTTTAATGATTTTATCATGATATGTGTGGGAACTATATCTACCTCTAATGTAATGGGTAACGATTGATGAATCATGAGTATAAATTTTATGTGTGAAACAGATTACATGTTCACTGTGTTATGCATGGACCTTGTTTAATGTCAATAGGTTTAGGGCAAAACCAGATTACATGCTCATAATGTTTTGAATTAACCCTATTATTTTTTCATAATTTTATGCATGAACTTGACTACATGTTCAAAAAGATATGAATGTACCATGTTTTATGTCCATGTGTTTATTTGTGAACCTGATTACATGTTCACAATGTCCATCATGATCCTAATTGCATGTTCATAGCATTATGCATGGACCTAGTTGCATGACTGTGATTATATGAGAAGGCCTAATTTCATGTCTTCATTTTAATTTATGAAGCTATTTCAAATCATAAATTCTCATAATGTTATACATTGATTTTTATCCCACAATTCCATGTTTTATTCATATGTTATGATTCAATGGATAGTCCTATTTATTTTCTTTTCATTCATGTCTTATGAAATTACAATATTTATTCCATCTCTCATGATTGTGATCTTTGATATGTAGGGTATAATATTCAAATTTTATTATTGCATTCTCATACCCTTATTATCATGTTATACTACACATTTCCCTTATTTACCCTTACTGATAATTTGAGATCACCCATTTTTTATGTTTCCTTTCCACAAGTTATGAAGGAATAATTTAGGTAGAAGTGGTAATGGAAATTATTTATTGGATATATTGAAGATCATTTACTAAGTTAGAATATTTTGTTCTGATTTTCCAAAGACAATAAACTATTATAGTCCTTGGCATGTACTTTAATAATGTGCTTAATATTTATAAAAAATGATGTAATATCTATGTATGTTAAGAATGTTATGATATATTTCATATTAAAGGAAAGTTTTATTTATCCATTAGAAACAATGATGATAGAAAGTTAATTATATTCCTTGGTATATTTAGAATGTTATGTCTAGGTATGTCTCTAAGGATATGTATATGGATGATTCAACATTTAAAAAAATGTCTATAAATTTTAGTAAAGTATAGAGTGATTAGTTTCCTATAAATACATCCATTTCTATGTACTACAGGTGGATGTGGATCTGGAATAGATTTACCTAGGTGTAATAACTCTAATAAGATGTTTTGGTCCTGACTTGTGGTAATCTTGTACATGGCAATGAGCCTTGCTACACAACTAGTTTAACACACCTGGGGGATATGCTTTGGAAATTCTCAAAAACATTACGAACCATCATTAAGGATTTGAATTGATTTTTCCTATGAATCACCTTGTAATAACAAAGTGTTCTATATTCTAATGAATTTTTCAGGATTTAGACATCTTATAAGTATTTTTTTCATGAATATGTGGTTTTCTTATTTGATAAGATTTTCTCACCTTGTTCTTTCTAGTAATATTAAACAGAGGAAACTCGAAATGACATGGTAATCATTAAATGTTTCGAATGATTAATGTATGGGATTTATAAAAATAAATTTCCCAATTGGAAATCTCATAAGTATAATTTAGAATATGGAATATGTATTGTTTATAATTTTGAAGATAAAGAGTGTAATGGACCGGACCTCTCTGGTCTATTCCATTGTGAAAATGTGGTGTTGGAGGAGTCCTGGGAGGTCAAGGTGACTTGGGGGTGCATTGGGGTGGAATTTTAAAGAAAGTCAAAGGGTTATGGTCTTTGCACAGTTGGCGCACGTTCTGCCTAAACCATGCGGCCAAACCGTGAAAGGCTGGTCTTGGAGGCAGTGGATAAAGCATGGTTAGTGCACGGGTTGCCTAACCGTGTAGACTAACTGTGCGAGGAGTGTTTGGAGAGGGAGAAGCAGACGGACAGTTAGCACATGGTTTGTTAAACCGTGTGGACTAACCATGCGGGCACTTAATGTTAGATCCTAAAATTGTGGATCTAACTCATTTTCCTTTTAATCACCTCGTTTAAGCCTCTAAGAGTCCATAACTCAGGATTTCTCTCCCTTAAAGGTTAGAAAACCTCTCCCAATAATTTTAGAGGTGATCTGGAGGCTTCTCTTCACGAATCAAAGCCGGTTCTTGAGGTATGCGATCGTTCTTTCTTGATTTCTTAGATCTACTTAGATCTACTCCTCCTCTTCTCTATGTTTCATGGATCTACGCCCGTTACGGGTAGATCTAAGCATGTGGATGATGAATGTGATGAGCTTTGGTCTTGGTTGTGCTAGTAGGGGAGATCTAAGGAGGATTCATAGAGAATCATCCAGGTCTTCTTGGGCATTCTACCATGGTTGTGGTTTCCGTCAAAACCATTGAGGTAGAGAATTCGTGGCTTCTCTAATTGTTTATGTGAAATCGTAGAGTTAGCATGATTTAGCCCTATGAATCACAATGGAATTGACCTAATTAAATACTTGAACTGGATTAAAATAATTAGTTTGATCGCATGTTGTTGCTTTGTACCGTGATAATGGTTTACCTCTTGATTTTCTAGATAGTGTGATATCTATGCCTTGCTTGTTAGCATGGGGTTCTTGATGAAATTGATAAAGAACGTAAATCCAGAATTAATTGATAATTAATTGGATAAAGATAAAGAGGAATGTAAACAAATATGGTTGTTGTTGTTGTGGTTTTTGATTAAAATTGATGTTAATCAAATTGATGTCGATGTACGTGATTAATTCAGTTGGTTGGGAAACTGAAATATGTTGGTGATTGTTGTTTGAAGGCTAGATTCTTTGTTAAAGGGCCAAGAGACCAATTTGATGTAATGTTTATTTTTTTCCCTACTGCTTGGGATGTGATGTGATCTTGTATGGATGTTGTAATATGTGGGGGCATGGTGTCCTTGTGGATGTGGAAGAGTATGACGCCTGGAGTGGTGAGATACATTGGTTTATGAATGTGGGTGTTAGGGAGGACACAAGGGATGATGGAATAGGTTGACGTGATTTTTGGATGCTTGGTTCTTTTTTTGGTTTTTTATCTGGTTTACTTTTCCCCACTGCTCAAGACATTTGGTCTTTCATACCATTCTTCGGAAGGAGGTGATAACCCGCGGGGTATGCCACGTGCTTTCTGTGTTTAGCCTCTCAAGAGAGAATGGGTCTACGCTCTTACTTTATGAGGCAAAGACTTGATGGGTAGTACATCTACTCACCATGTTGATCCCCCTTGTGTTTAGTAGCATAGGATTTTTTTTCTAGAATGCCTTCGAATATGGGAAATTAATTCTGTAATGCATGTTTGAATAAATGATGTTAACCCATGGGGTTGAAGATTATTGGAACTTAACGATGAAGTTGAGAACTTTTTAAGGGACAATGGATTTTGGTTGTGATGTTAATGGAATTTAATTTGAAAATTGTTCATGGTTAAATAATGTATAAAGAATCAATTAATGTAAAGTGGAATTGTTGAAAGAGGGGATGAATTAATCTAATAAATCCCTTTAAATGGTTGTGTGATTATTGGATACCTAGTCTTAAAAGTGGAAGCCTGGAGTCCGAGAGACGTTAGCTACAGTTGATTCTAAGACTAGGGCATTCCCATAGTGTGGTTGTGAGTTATAATATATTCTGTACTTTTTTGTGTTTTTATACGCTACTCCACCCTGTCTATAAAGGAAACTGACACCCCGGGGATTCTGAGCCCTGGGGGGTGTTTTCCCCAACATTTTGGTTGGAGGATGAATGGCTGACTACCCCTTTTGACCCTGCTCTCTTATCTTGGTAGATACTAGTGCCATGAGGCACAACAGTTAGTTTTCCCGATATATGTGTGTAGAGGGCTGTAATGGATTGTGTTTATTCACACACATATATTCTGGATATAGTATCCTATGGAATACTATTGGTGTAACGTTTATAGGTTGTGATGGCTTGAGGATCCTTACTCGATGTATGGGCTATAATGGCTTGAGGTATAATACCTGACGTATGATACACGTTATGCGAGTTGTGGTGGATCCTGAAAACAACATGGTTACTTTCGGTTGTGAGGATGGTGTGGTGCTTAGCCTAGGTGTCTACGGGAAAGCCTTTATGGTGCACATGGTGCAGATTGTGGAGCTTAGCCCAAGTTAATACAGGAAAGCCTTTGGAGAGAGATGCACAGGACGTATGTCATTGGGGAAAAGTGGAAAACTAGTGGGGAAGTATTATTGGGGTACCCATGATATTCTTTACTATATGTTATACTCTTGTATGCATTACTTGGTGACAGTATCCATGGTGAGGTTGGTAAATTAGTATACCTGTTTAGGAGATGAGTTAGTTTCACTTTTTTTTCACTGTGCTTTAGCATGCCTTTCTACCTTTGAACGAGAGGCTTCAGGTAGGATCCTTCTGAGTATACTATTATACTCACCCTATATTTATATAAACTATTTTTCAGGTCCCTTGGAGCAGGTTGGAGATCAGACTGGTTATTACTAGCTTGTGGTTGCAGGAGCTATTTGGGCTTGTGGTTGCTGTTGTTTTTACATTCCTTTGGGTACTATAGTTTTCCCCTTCAGTTGTAGTTCTTTTTCATGACATTACATAAGTGTACTAGAGTTTTCATTACACTTCAGTTCTGAGTTGGAGTTGGTTGGTGTATATCTTATCTCTCCCATCCACATGTGTTCTCTTAGAGGGTAATGCCTCCCATTTGAGTGTTTATTATTCCATCGATTCTAGTCACCAAACCGGGGCCTATTGGAGGCAGTAATTGGGGGTCATTATCTCCCTTATCACATTTTTGGCCCAAGAGGGGTACACTTTGTAGGGAGGGGGTCATGACAGGGTGGTATCAATGGTCTGGTTGAGAGATTTGATGGAGTTTGGAGTTAGTCGCAGTTGAGGTTGCATTGGTTGGTAGGGCAACAATGTCATTCATGTTTAGCAAGTGAGGTAAATAGTGGAGACCAGCTGAGACATAGGCGTTTAAGGCTCCCTATGATCTGATGTACATATCATTAAGTTTACAATGGCTACTAAACAAGGTGATACTAGTTTCAGGGTAGATACCTAGGAAAGTATCATGCATCATTATTCTTTGTTCCTATGTATTAATGGGTAGACTGTGTGATAGGTTAACCTAAAATGAATAAAAGAAAACAATTAATTAATAATTTTTGAGTCTTCCATATTCCAGGCTTCGGAGATCTAATAGTTTTTTATTTTCCAGGTATGGTTCCAAGTCGAAGTCCTCAGCAGTTTTTCATAGAATATCTCCAGAAGGATGTTCCAGTAGGACTCCATAGGGTAGAGGTTGATGACGACGTCACTTGGAGGAAGAAACTGCGAGATTTTCAGTGCCTGAGTCTGCAGAAGTACGAGGGATCTATTTTAGATGCAGTCACAGAATATTGGCTGGAGGAGGTCGAGATAGGTTTCAGTTTGATCCGTGCTCGGAGGGCACACTGGGTGTCCTTAGCTATGATGATGATGTGTGGAGTAGCAAGGTAGTGGTAGTTCTTGTTCCTCGGGGATCATGAGGAGTCAATGATCTCATGGGAGGTGTTTCGAAATATGTTCAGAGTCGAGTTCCTTTCCTCAAATGCAAAGGTGTCAAGTTTCCAAGAGCTTCTTACCCTTTGACAAGGGAGCTCCACAGTTCGAGATTTTGGAATTCATTTTTGGAACCTTTTACGGTATGATTTGGACTTGTTACCAGATGAGGAGGCCAGGGTGAGGCATTTCGAGGAGGCTTTGCATTCAGAGATCCAGTGCCAGGTCACCCCAATTATGTTGAAGACATATCTTGAGGTGCTGGAGAGTGTGGAGGTTTTTGAGAGGACTTTGTCCAAGACCAGATCATCGTGAGAGGGGAATCAGCATGATTCCTCATGAAGCAAGGTTGTGGTCTGGGGTTCCCAGTTTTTAGGGCAGAAGAGTTTCCGTTTAGACGGGGATAGGTCCCAACCCTTCACACCTTGTTTCTCTGGAGGAAGCAACTCTCATTCCTATTCCATGGGATCTGACACTTGTTTTTCTTGTGGTGGTTATGGTTATTAGCAGCGAGAGTTCCCAACCTTTCAGAGTAGTCATCGTGCACCAGGTGTTATGCTCCAGGTTCCTCCCTTAAGGTAGTTCCAGCCGACGTAGCAGCAACAGCATTTTTCACCAGCTTTAGATCAGCAGAGAGTAGATGGGGCAAGGAGAGGACAGCCCCATGATTCTCCCTGTCCTCATAGAGCAAATATCGGTCATGGTGGTGGTCGTCATTAGGGTCAGAGAGTCCGTGGAGGAGGTCGTGGTCAGCTTCATGCTCTATAGTTTCCAGAACCCGATGAGCCAAATGTCATTCTAGGTACCATTTTCTTGTTTTCTACATTGGTGTATGCCTTGTTTGATTCTGGAGCGACACACTCATTCATATCTCCTACCCTTGTCCATGCATTGGGACTTGAGGTAGAGAGGCTTCCAGTGCCGTTGGCATTGACTATGCTAGTTAAGGTTGAGCTGACATGTTTGAATTATGTAGATACTTTGAGATAGTGTTGGGGATACACCACTCTTGGGGATATTTCTTATGTTTAGGAATACAACCATATGATTTTATCCTCAGCATGGATTGGTTGTATTCGGTGCAGGCTATCATGGATTACTTCAAGAAGAAGGTCATTTTCCTTGGTGCGGATGGAGACGAGGAGGTGTTTGTTGGTGAAAGAGATCCTTAGATGGGTCATAGGCGTGTTCCATCCTTATCATCCTTGATTTCCAAGACGATGTAGAGTTCATCAGAGGTTCGACAGTTGGAATTTCCTAGGGTCGTATAGGAGTACCCTGATGTTTTTTTAGAAGAGGTTGTAGACTTATCCCCTCGATGATAGATCGAGTTTGGGATCGATCTATAGTCGAAAGCGTCTCCTATATCTATGTCTCCATATAGGATATACCCTTTTGAGTTGTGGGATCTACGAAGACATCTTGATGGTCTGTTGTAGTGCAGTTTTGTTTAGCCGAGTGTGTCACCGTGGGGTGTACCAGTTTTGTAAGCGAAGAAGGATGATGGAAGTTTTTGGTTGTGTGTCTATTATCATATATTAAACAAAGTGACAATAAAGAATTGCTATCCCCTTCTTCGGATCGATGACTTATTCGATCAACTGAAGGGTGAAAGTTTTTTCTCAAAGATCGACTTGTGGTTAGGATATCATCAGATGCGTGTGACGGATGAGGATATCCCAAAGACTGATTTCCATTGTCGACATGGGAATTATGAGTTCATTGTAACGCCGTTTGGTGTGACGAATGCTACAACTGTGTTCTTAGGTTTGATGAATGCTATATTCCATGAGTTCCTGGACATGTTAATGGTAGTTTTCATCGATGAAATCCTTGTGTAATACATATCTAAATAGGAGCATGCAGAGCATCTACGAGCCGTTTTGGGAGTTCTTCGTCGACATCAGCTATTTGGGATGTTGTCAAAGTTTGTGTTTTGGGATCAAGAAGTCCGTTTCTTGGGGAATGTTGTGTCCCAATAGAGATTAGTTGTGGATCCATTGAATATTGAAGCAGTTGTGTCTTGGGAAGTCCCCATGAAGGTGTCAGAGGTGTGAAGATTCCTTGGTATCACATTCTACTACAAGAGGTTTGTAGCATATTTCTCACGGGTTGCGACCCCTCCTACAGCTTTGACCAGGAAATTTCAGGCTTTCATATGCACTAATCACTGTCAGGAAGATTTTGAGTATCTAAAGGAGAAGTTAGTAAGTGCTCCAGTCCTTTTTCTTCCAGCTGAGGGAGTTTAGTTTGATGTTTTCTGCGATGCATCACATCTGGGGTTAGGATGTGTTCTTATGCAATAGAGGTCAGTCGTTTCTTATGGGTATCAGCGGTTGCGTCCCCATGAATGCAACTATGCCACCCATGATCTTGAGATGACAGCCGTGGTTTTCTCTCTGATGTTGTGGATACATTACCACATTGGTGAGTGCTTTTTGGTTTTCACAGATTATAAGAGTTTGAGGTATGTTTTCTCCCAGCATGACTTGAAATTATGACAACGTCAATGGATGGAGTTCTTACAGGAATACGACTTCAAAATATTGTATACACATGGAAAGGGGAATGTGGTAGTTGATGTGTAGAGCCGAAAGTCACATAGTGATTCGGTGCGTGAATCATGTGACTCATGGAGAGTAATGGAAGAACTGTCAGCATTGCATATTGATATGGAAGATGTTTGGGGTAGAGGTTGTATTTTTCAGATGACGGTACAGTCATCCCTAATGCAGAAGGTGGATGAGTCCCAGTTATGGGATCTTTAGGTGGAGGTCTTTAGAGAACGAGTTGTTTATGGGGAGTCCCCTGATGGTTGGTCAGAAGATGAACAACACCGAGTGTTATATCATGGAATGATTTTTGTTCCCTTGAAGATGCATGAGACAGTTCTTAGAGAGTTCCATAGTTCACCTTTAGTGGTACATCCAGGCATGAAAAAGATGTACTGATCCTTGAGGAGTCAGTTTAGGTGGTCTATGCTGAAGTGAGTGGTTCTGGAGTTTGTGTCTCGATGATTAGTCTTCCAGAATGTGAAGTTTGAACACCATGTTCCTGGTGGACTTCTCCAGCCATTAGAGATTCCTCAGTGGAAGTGGGAGGATATCTCAATAGACTTTGTTACTGGATTGCCTCGAGCTCCGGGAGGACATGATGTTATTTGTTTGGTAGTATATCATTTGACAAAATCAGACCACTTCATAGCGATCAAGGAGTCTATCTCAGTGGAAGTAATGTCAAGGAAGTATCTGGAGGAGGTGGTGAGACTTCATGGAGTCCCAAGGACGATAATTTCTGATCGAGATCCTTGTTTTACCATTTGGGTATGGAGAGGTCTCCAGCATGCTTTCAGTTCTCAGTTATGCCTTTGCACTACTTTTCAGCCTCAAACAGATGGTCAGACAGAGCAAACCATCCAGACTCTTGAAGACATGTTACACTCTTGTGTTATGGATTTTCAAGTTTCATGTATGAGGCACTTACCCTTGGTGGAGTTTTCTTACAATAATAGTTTTCACTCCACCATCAGTACGACACCGTTTGAAGCCTTTTATGGCCAACCTTGTCGGAGAGTCAGCAATTCTCGGACCGGAACTAGTGCAGAACACAATAGATATCGTTCAAGTGATTAATGAGAGGATGAAGGTAGAACAGGATCAACAGAAATCATATTCCGATCAAAGAAAGAGACCCTTAGAGTTTAAAATCGGGGATCATGTGTTTCTGAAGGTGACTCCCTATCATGGGCAACGAAGTTTTGGTCGTGGGAGTATGATTTCTCCCTATTTTGTTGGGACGTTCGAGGTGTTAGCTCATGTTGGAGTTATGTAATATCGAGTAGTGCTTCCCCCTTAGATGAGTTGGATACATGATGTTTTCCTTGTATCATAGTTCCATCATTATCTTCATGACGAATCTCACATCATCGATTAGAGAAAGATTGATGTCAATGATGATGAAATCATTCAGGAGCGACCTATAGATATCCAAGACCATCAGGAGAAGGTTTTGTGTGGGTGTTCTATTCCTTTAATTCGTGTCTTGTGGTGACACGGTGGCTTGGAGGAGAGTACTTGGGAACGTGAGTTGCAGATATGTGCTCAGTACCCCGAGCTGTTTGATGTTTGACTATTTCATGTATCATTGTAGCTAATGTGGTTATAAACCTTTCATGATTATGAGATGGAACCCATTATTTCTTTGTTGGATAGCTCTCTTTTGAGAGGTAACTCGATGGGTGGCTGTTCAGACCCCGTTTTGTTTCCCTTTAGATGAGTTTTGGATTCTCGAGGACAAGCATGTTTTGAGAGGTATCTGATATAATGTCCTAGACCTATCATGTCCATTCCTTTGTAAAAATGTGGTGCTGGAGGTGTTCCGGGAGGTCATGGTGACTTGGGGGTGCATTGGGGTGGAATTTAAATCAAAGTTAAAGGGCTATGGTCTTTGCACGGTTGTCGCACGGTTTTCCTAAACAGTGTGGCCAAACCGTGCAAGGCTGGTCTTGGAGGTAGTGGCTAATGCACGGTTAGAACATGGGTTGTCTAACTGTGCGGACTAACCATGCGAGGAGTGTTTGGCGAGGTAGAAGCTAACACACGGTTAGCACACAGTTTGTTAAACCGTGCAGACTAACCGTGATGGCACATAAAGTTAGATCCAAAAATTGTGTCTCTAACTCGTATTGCCTTTAATCACCTCGTTTAAGTCCCTTTGCAGCAATAACTCGGGATTTCTCTCCCTTTAAGGTTATAAAACATTTCCAAAGAGTTTTGGAGGTGATCCAGAGACTTCTCATCGTGAATCGAAGCCGGTTCTTGAGGTATGTGGTCGTTCTATCTATATTTCTTAGATCTACTTAGATCTACACCTGTTACAGGTAGATCTAAGCATGTGGATGTCAAATGTGAAAATCTTTGGTCTTGGTTGTGTTAGGAGGGGAGATCTAAGGAGGATTCATGGAGAATAATCCCGGTCTTCTTGGGCGTTCATCGACCATTGTGGTTTCCATCAAAACCATTGAGGTAGGGGATTCATGGTTTCTTTAATTTTATATGTGCAATCATAGAGTTAGCATGATTTATCCCTTTGTATCACAATGTAATTGACCTAATTAAATACTTGAACCAGATTAAATGAATTGGTTTGATCGCATGTTGTTGCTTTGTACTATGATAACGGTTTGCCTCTTGATTTTATAGATAGTTTGATATCTATGCCTTGCTTGTTAGCATGGGGTTCTTGATGAAATTGATAAAAAATTAAAGCCATAATTAATTAATAATAAATTAGCTAAAGATAAAGAGGAATGTAAACTAATCTGGTTGTTTTTGTTGTGGATGTTGATCCAAATTGTTGTTAATCTAATTGATGTTGATGTACCTGATTAATTCAGTTGGTTGGGAAACCAAAATATGTTGGTGCTTGTAGTTTGAAGGATAAATTCCTTGTTAAAGGGCCATGAGATTAATTTGATGTGATGTTTATTTTTTTCCCCTGCTTCTTATGCTATGATGTGATCTTGGATGGATGTTGGGATATGTGGGGGCATGGTGGCCTTGTTTTTGTGGTAGCGGATGACACCTAGAGTGGAGAGATGCATCATTTTATCCATGTGGGTGTCATGGAGGACACTAGGGATGATGGAATGGGATGACTTGATAGTTGGATTCTTGGTGCTTTGTTTGGTTGTTTATCTTCTTTATTTTCACCACTACTCAAGGAAGCTGGTCTTACTTACCCTTATTCCAATGGAGGCGAAGACACTCGGGGTATGCCATGTGATTTCCATGTTTAGCCTCTAAAGGGAGAATGGGTCTACGATCTTGCTATAGGCGGTAAAGACTTGACGGGTAGTACATCAACTCACCGTGTTGAGCCCCCTTGTGTTTAGTAGTATAGGATGTTTTTATAGAATTCCTAGTAATATGGGAAAGTAATTCTGTATTGAATGTTTGAATAAATGATATTAACCCATGGGGTTGGAGTTTTTTGGAACTTAATGATGAGGTTGAGAACTTTTGAAGGGACAGTGGATTTTGGTTGTGATGTTAATGGAATTTAATGTCAAAAGTGTGTATGGTTAATTAATGTATAAAGAATTAATTAACATAAAGTGGAATTGATGAAAAAGTGTATAAAGTAACCTAATAAATCCCATTAAATGGTCATGTGATTATAGGATACCTATTCTTAAAAGTGGCAGCCCAGAGTCTGAGAGTCGTTAGCTGAAGGTGTGTCTAAGACTAGGTCATGCCCATTGTGTGGTTTTGAGTTATAATATATTTTGTACTTTTTTATGTTTCTATACACTACTCCACCCTTTCAGTAAGGGAAACTGACACCCCAGGGATTCTGATCCCTGGGGGGTGTTTTCCCCAACATTCCAGTGGAAAGATGAATGGCTGACTACCCCCTTTGACCCTGCTCTCTTCTCATGGTAGATACTAGTTCCATGAGGCATAGTGGTTAGTTTTCCCCATATATGTGTGTAGAGTGCTGTAATGGCTTGTGGTTATTCACACACATATATTATGAATATAGTATCCTATGGACTACTATAGGTGTATCATTTATAGGTTGTGATGGCTTGAAGATCCTTACTTAGTGTATGGGATGTAATGGCTTGAGGTATAATACCTAACGTATGATACACGTTATACGAGATGTGGTGGCTATTGAAAACTACCTGGTTACTTTTTGTTGTGAGGATGGTGTGGTGATTAGCTCTGGTGTCTACGGGCAAGCCATTGTGGTGAACGCGGTGCAGATTGTGGAGCTTAGCCCAAGTTTATACGAGCAAGCCATTGGAGAGAGATGCACAGGTCGTATGTTTTTTAGGCAAAGTGGAAAACTAGTGGGGAATTAGTAGCGGGGTACCATTGATATTCTTTACTATATTCTATACTCTTTTATGCATTACTTGGTGAGAGTATCCATGGTGAGGTTTGGAACTTAGTATTCTGGTTTAGGTGACGAGTTAGTTTCACTTGTTGTTCATTGTGCTTTAGCATGCTTTCTTTACCTTTCCATGAGAGGCTTCAGGGAGGATCCTTTTGAGTATACTATTATACTCACCCTACGTTTATATAAACTGTTTTTCAGGTCCCTTAGAGCAGGTTTGAGATGAGGCTAGTTTCTACTATCGTGGGGTTGCAGGAGCTATTCGGGCTTGTGTTCGCTGCTGCTTTTACTTTCCTTTGGGTACTTTGTGTTTTCCCCTTCAGTTGTAGTACTTTTGCATGATATTAAATAATTTCACTTTTTTTTCTTTACACTTCAGTTCTGAGTTGGAGTTGGTTGGTGTTTATCTTATCTCTCTCTTCTGTAAGTGTTCTCTTAGAGGGTAATGCCTCCCATTTGAGTGTTTATTATACCCTCGGTGTTAGTTGCCAACACGGGGCCTACTAGTGGCGGGACTCGGGGGTCATTATCTTCCTTCTCACATTTCCAACCCAAAAGGTGTAAACTTTGTGGGGAGGGGGCCATGAAAAAGAGTCTCTAAATGACATGTGTAGGGTATGTGATATTCTTACGGTATTATTTACATGAAACATAAGAAGCATGATTACATATTGTTTGATAATACTTAAGAGATGATTCAGATTTAATATTCTATGAAATATATATTAAAAAATAATTTGATGAAGTCAGAGTCATCGTTTAAGATGAAATTTAGATTAATGAAGTATTTATGTTTTGGAATTCAATGATTATAATATGTGAATAATGAAATATATAATTATTTTCAGTATATTTTTTCATGAAGGAATTAAAATGATATGTTGAATGGTTGTTTCATAGAGATGAAATTTTTATTAGGGGAAGGTAACCCTTAATTATTTCTTGACAATGAGATAATGAGGTTTAGATAAAGATATGCAAGATATGGATAAGTAAATTGGGCAGTACAGATTACCGTAGAACTAATTATAGACATAGTGTTATATGTCCTCAAGGATGAAGTTTACAACTTCTTGTATTTAAAGAACATATCTAAAAAAATTTATTAAGGAATCATTCATTTCTTCCAAAAGATTTATTATAATTAAGGATGTTATAATGATTCAAGGTAATATACGATGAGGTTATTCAAATTTTTAGAATGGGACAACCAAGTAGTACTTTGTACTATATGGGAATCAATTCAATGTTGATTTCATGACATTCCTACAGAAGATTTAAATTTCCATCTATCGAAAGTGTTAAAATGTAAACCATTTATAGAGTGTTTACATTAAACTCTATATGATTTTAGTTAGATTAATGTGTTGTCTCTATATATAAGGATTTATGTATATTGGATATCCTATTAAATATACTATCTGTTGATTATACATGATGATAAATGCAATTTCATATCATGGATCTCGTGATCTGTCAGTACTTTAAGAATGAATATGTCACCTTCCATTTTATAGAAATAGGTGAATAGGATCAACGAACAAGAAAGGGTAATGTTTTCATAAAATCATGAAATTATATATTTATATAAAAATTATTTAACATTAGGAAATTGGATCTTGAAACCAAAAATATTTTCTTAGTACATTCATTTCCAATGAATCAGAAGGTCCCTTATGTCATCGTAAATTCATGGATTTGTGATTTTTTACATTGTTCTGACCTTGTTCTATATGACACTTATTTGGAACATTATGGGATTATTTCCCTTCAATGTCCATGTTTTCTCTTCCCACTTATATTATTTAGTGTGGGAATCATTTTTTGAGTTACTTTGGGTAACCATTATGGATCAAATATCTTTATTAAAGGGATGTTTTAGTATTAAATATTATGATGTGGTTTCATATGAATGAAACATTCAAGTATTAATCCTTTTATAAAACTGATGAATTTTGATGGTGATATTCATTTTTGGTGGGGTAGAATATAATACCTCAATAATGTGTGAAATATTTTTTTCAAAATTAATTTAATCTATAATTTTTTTTCATGCTAATATTAAAATAGTTTATTTTATACTAAAGAAATATATGTGGCATGAATTATATACAATAGTTAGTTAATAATGCACAATATGAAACATAAATTTCATATTTCTTTAAGAAGAACATTGAGGTTAGCTTACATTAATGCAAGACTGACTTTCCTTGATGGCTTACAAAACATGCAAGACCTAGTGTTACTGAAAAATAATTATTTATTAAAATATTATTATTTAATAGGATATGAAATGTAAAATAAATTTATTATTATAGGATTAAATGACATATTAATATATATAATTTAATTCATTGGTTTCCTATTAATTATGAAATATTATAGAAACCAAATGAATATATAGGGACTGATTTTAAAAAAGTCTATTTTTATGTGAAAAATAAGATTTATATTAATAAGTTAAAATTATTAATAATAGTGAATTATATTACATAAATTTATACATTATATATTCAAATATATATTTTTGATAATAATAAAATATATTTTATTGATATATGATAATAGTAGACAAAATTTTATACTTAAAAACCTATATTTTTATAAATATTGTTTTACCAACATGTAATGAAGAACCCATTTTAAATTAAATTTATGGAACTTTTAATGATTTAATATGTCAAAATATACTTCATATCTGAATGAAAAACAAAAAAAACTAGTTTGGGATAAATTTTTGTTGTTTTTTCTGTAAGGATACACTTTTAATGAATAATTAAAATTGTTGAATTTTAATTCAAAACTAATTTTTCATCTAATTCATTTATAATGTTAAATTATATATTATATTGTTTTAAAATTTTAATTAGATAATTATTTTATAAATAAATCCATTTTATTTCATTTAAATCTGTCCCACTTTGAAAATGGGCATAATTACTTAGCAAACAGTTGGACATGTTTTCATTAAAAACCCACAGTGTCGTCACATTATTGGGAGTATTTTTAAATTAAAATATGAAACTTTTATGATTATAATTTTTAAAAATGGTTAAAAAAATTTGAATAAAAATAATTTATATACGTTAAAATAAATTGACCAAAAATATTAGTGAAGGTGATTGAAATTAATAACAACGATAGTCCATCAATGTAATAAACAATAAATTTATAACACAAAAAAACCTAAAAAAAAATTACAACACAAATTTTATAGAAATTATTAGTCCATTATCCATAAATTAATATTTTTTTTTATTTTACAATATTTTTTTTACAAATTTCGGTACAACTAACTAGTTTTCAAAAAATTGCTAATGTGTCATTTCCCTTCACTATAAAAGGCCACCACCACTCACTCTTATTCACACCACTAAAACCACTTAGGTTCATAAAATATCTACCCAATACACTTACCAACATCCCTCCCTTACTCTTATAAGACTCACCTTTGGTATAAAGCAAGAAAAATAATCCTTTTGTCGCAAACCAAAAGGAGTTACCTGATTAAGGGGTAACAACTTTTCCCATGCGACATTATTTTATTTTATTTCTCCACCCCCTATACTATCTTTATTAAATTATTGTATAAAAAACCAGTTTATTAAATATAATATAGGTTTTTTACTATATCATGGGACCTATACTTACACACACCTCAATATAATGGCCAACAAATATACTATTTCTGTTTATAGCGAACTACCAACTCACAAAATGATGATTGTTCATTTTTTGATTCCGGCCTCTCATGGTGTAAATAATTATAATATATATATATAAGTTATATATTATATTTTTTATGTATTTAATCTTATTTAATCCTTTTAAAATTCATATCTTTATACTTTCTATTTTTTTATATATGATAATATCATTTGAGGAAGTGTCGACTACCACCAACTCAAAGAGATGTGATTCATTCACACACTACATAGAAGGTATTAAAGATGGGTATAGTGAAATTATATGATATATATGACATAATAATAATAATTTAATAATTTTATATTTATACATATTTCATTTTACATCGTTCATTCAATACTAAAAAAACATAAACAACATTCATGTGTACATAAGGCTTACCGTCTTCATGAACTGTCTGTTCAATTTCATACTTTTTTACTCTATAGATTATTATAATATATATATATTGAATATAAATGAAATTTATATCATTATTTACATTCTAATAATAATGATATAAGACTAAACACCAAATATATAACAAATTAAGTAACACATAAGGAACAAATCGGATATTACCTGAAGTGAAACCTTAGCATAGAATTATTAACAAGTTGTTTATATAAAGTCATAATAAAACAATATAATTTATTGTATTTTATATTTTTTGTGATATAAGTTTAATAAACATATTTTCATTATATATGAGGCTTGAAAAATTACATTGAGAGTCAATACACAGGGTAAGAGAATTTCTTCTCACTTTTTATTTCTACAAGATACATGATTTATTCCCCACCCATTCCATTTTTGTGGTGTTTATGGTACACATGGATATATTATATGATTTTTATATTTATATTTATGATAATTTAAATAAAAATTTTATTTTTTTTTCATGGGGACTATGGTTCAAAGGTTACCAAATTTGTAAAATGATTCTGTCTCAATTTTCATTCATTGAGACATATGTCATTTTATGCACCTATATTTTTTCATGAGTATATACTGACATTAAAATGGTATATCAAGACTCACTCTCAATTAATGATATTTAATACTTTAGGTAATTTTATTTACTTAAAAGGGGATTATGGTTCAATGTTACTAAGTGGTAAGAGTTTCCTAAAACAATCTCATTTTTTTGAGATTTTTTTATTATTATGATTCCTTTGATAAAATATTACTGTTCATATCTAATAAGAACTCATGAATTTTATTATTATATTGATATTCATGATATATTTATATATTTGTACCATTTTTTCCACTCTTTTTTATATAAAAAAGTTAAAAAAAATTTAAAGAAATAATAAAATTAGTTCTCTCTCCGGTCGGAAATCTATGTTCCTAAAAAAAGTTTTATAAATGTTTAGAAAGAATATTAAACTAATATATTATAATAATTAAAATAAATTTTTACTGTTTCTAAATTTTAACAAAGTTTTCAAAAGAATATTATTAATTCTTTTTGAAAAAATAAAATTTTCTAGTCCTTTTGTTGTGTACTTTTTTTTAACATTGTAGGATGTGTAAGGATTTACAATTCGTCATTTCTGTAAAGATTACATTACATGTTTAAAAGTATAATATTCTAGAAGTTTCTTTAAATGTAATTTTCAGATGAATTATTTTCAAATGGTGTTTAAGATTCAATTATATGTTTTTATGGAAAAAAAATTTAAATATTTTTCATGCTTCATCTAAAATGTTTTTATGGAAAATGGTTTTCAAAATGTTCTAAAGTTTTCATTATAAGTTTTTAAGATGTTATCAAATGAAATTTATTTCAAAATATTTTTAATTTTCCTTTATAAATTTTCAAGGAAATGTATTTTAAAAGGTTTTAGGTTTTAAAAATCATTTCCACAAAATGGATATTTCCCTCAAGAAATGTTCACAAGTGATATTTCAAATCTAAGATCGCATTTGTTAATTTTAGTCATACATTTATAGGAAAATATCTAAAGGTTCCACTCATATTATTTATTTAAATGGTTTATCCATTGATATTATAATGTTAATTAACCCAATTTCTCTTATATGACTTATATTTTTTTGAAACATGCTTTCTTCCACATGTTATGATTTCATGAAGTGATTATGAATCATGTCTCCTTTCATTAGTTATGATGTGAAAAAATTTAAGGATTCCCATTTCATTTCATGGGTTTTTATTTTATGTTTATAAAACCTATATCCTTTTATGGGCCATGATATGATGAATGTTTTATTTTGTGGAATATGTATGAATGATGATATCCTGAGATGGGTGGGACCAATATCTCCCTATAATACATTGGGAAATGATGGATAACATATGAGTATAAATGTAATATAAGAACTTGATTAAATATTCCCAATTTTATGATTGAACCTTATAATGTGTTAATAATGTTCTGCATGAACACAATCACATGTTCACAATATTATGCATAGACTTGGTTTCATGTACATAAGTTAATGTGTGAACCTAGTTACATGTTCAAAATATTATGTGTAAGCTTGATTTCATGTTCACAACATTATGTGTACACCTGGTTGAATGTCTAAAATCCTATGAGAGGGCCTAGTCTAATGTCCTTATCATAATGTGTGAAACTATTTATACTTATAAATGTTCACAATGTTATATGTTGATGTTTATGACAAAATTTCATGTCCTATTCATATGTGACACTAAAATGGCATATTCTCTTGATTTTTTTATGATTAATTTCTTATAAATATCCAATATTTATGCCATGTATAATGATTATTATATTTAATGTACAATGTATGATCTTCAAATACTATGCTCACATTCTCGTACCCATATGTTAATTTTATGCTTACACATTTCCCTTATTTAGCCTTGCTGAGTATTTTTGATCTCCCCTTTCATTTGTTTTCTTTCACTATGTTATGATGGATTATGTCAGGTATATGTACTAGAGGGGAATATCATTAATAGAGACATTGGAGATCTTTCACCATGTTAGAATATTTTGTCCCATGTTTCCAAACAGACTAAAAATTTACGTTTCTTGGGAATTTAATTTTTTTATTTGCATAATAATCATAAAAAATGATGTTATATCCATGTATGTTAATCATGTTTTTTTCTAGGTGGTATAATTAGAAATTGATCTCTTTTATGAGGAGCATCATGTGAATATCTTGGAACATGTAGATAAAGTTCAATGTTGAAATACCACTCACATGGTCAAAGAACTGTGGTTTAACCATAATTATGAAAAGTAAAAATAGAAATCGAAGGTAGTGATGTGGGAGAAATACCCTCTTCTATTTATAAAAAATGAAATTTCATGGGAAAAGTTTTAAAAGGGGGTGAATGTAATGATGAAAACATTTATCAATGGTTTTTTCCCTTCCATATAACATTGTTATAGTATAAAGCACCTAAATATCATTTAGATCCCAATAAAAATATCATTCTCATAAATTAAAAATAAAATAAGTATTATTTATAGAAATTAAGGATCTTATCCCAGTATAATAGTAACCTAACCCTTAGAATAGTAACATGACCATTAGGAATAGTAATTTGTCCAATAGAATATTAACATCATCAATTAATGTTTAAATAAAAAATTTTCATCTTCTAAATGATTATATGATAAAATTATATCATATTATAATTAAATAAACATTTTCTAAATCAATAATTATGTTTTTGCATTTTTATAAAACATCTTTTTTAAAAAAAAGTCCTAAATAATATATTTATTTTATTTTTTTTCATAAAACAGATTAATAAATTTACATTTTTTTTTCTTATTATTATAAAATAATTTTATGAAACCTTAATTATATTATTGATGTGTCATAAAATCGGTTATAATTTCAAAATCTCAATTTCATGAAAAAAATAGGATTTTGTTTACAATTTAAATTTCTCATAATAAGAAAATTATTTTCTTAAAATGGAGTTCATTTTTTAATTCTACACATCGAAAAATGATTAGAGTGAATTTCTAGTATTTATCTAAAATCGTAGAATTTTTGTGAATAGTGAAAGACTGTAATTTAAGGTATTTTACCAAGATATGAATTATTGAATCATTGATGATGGAAGACAACAATATCAAACTCTACATAATTATTATATATTTTTAGTGATATTAATTATTATATTCATATTCAACATCCAAAATAACAAACTAACGAATAAAATAATCCAAAACAACCCTCTCCTCCTACTATAAATACCACCCCTTCCCCTCAAAAATTAAAATCCTTAATTAATGTCAAATTTCATCCCATTAGTCATCCCAATATTTTTTCCCTATTCTAGGAGACATTTGTCTCAAAAAAATAACCATTCCAATTTTACTACGTAGGTACTCAATGAGAAGAAGTTCAAGAGGCAAAAAAACACTTTTGTTTTATTTTAATTTATTTCATTATCTCCTCAACTCCCCTCATCCTAGTGGAATTATAACTCTAGTATTTCATATATATTTTAATTATAAGTTTTTTACGGAATAATCCTTCAACAAATCCCATCTTTTATCCTATTTTTTTAAAAAATTATAACGTCATCTGGGAGGTGTTAATTTATCACCTTTGAGGACGACATGATTTTCATTTCCTTTATTTCCTTCAACAACGGTAATATAACTATTATAATGGTTTTAATAGATTTTAAAATTTGCGCTATAACATTTTATATGTTCTAGAACTAACCTATTTAAATAATATTAAATAAAAAATGAGTTCGTTGTGATAAAAAACAGCCATAATTAATCTAAATGATTATAATTAACATTTTAACAAATTAATAGTCTTAATATCTAGAAACAAAAAAAAAGAATAAATGATCTTTTGAATGTTCATAAGTAACATATAATTTCAATTCTGGATAATTATCCCCATTTTATAAGATCCTCCATACATATTTACATGTAAACCAATCATGAAAACCATGAAAACAAACACCCCCGAATGATGAAATTAAACACTATAACTCATCAAAATGGACATAAAAACATAATAAAAATTTAATGATTCAAATACATATATAAGAGGTTCTATATTTATTATTTAATTAATATAATTTTACTATCTAGGGTATTAATTGAAAAATTCATTCAGATATATTGTAAGAATATTCTCAAAACCAATTTCCATTATTTGGGTTATTTCTATTTCATTCCAAATTTCAATGTATATGTTAATTTAATATTCTGGAAATATAATATATTTCTCATAACTTTTATTTTTGAGTATATAAATGTTTCCAATCTTATATTATTATAAATTAAATGAATTTCCCAAAACAAATCTTCACTCCAAAAAAACACATCTTTTAGTTCTCTTGGGATTTTTTCTTCTTCACTCAAGATTGATAATTCTTATACAAAGTATGTTATTCCATTTTTATTTTGGAACTCCATTGTTTAATCAAAAATTTATTTTTATGAAATTTTCATAAAACTCGTTTTCTTTTCCATGGGTTATTTTAGGGAATATATTTTTATATATTCTATGTGGCATGCATGATTATGTAAATATTATTATGTCTTGAGTGCGCTAGGAATCATATAGAACTCCAATAAATTAGTAAACATGGTGTATCTCATTAGATAAAGTTAAATATGCATGAACATGAATCTAACATTATTTAAAAATATGATGTTATGATTATGCACATATGTTATGTGTGAACATGGGGTTGGATTTGTTCATAGTTGTGTGTGGTATTTGACCACTAACAAAAGATGTTTCATTTTAATGCATTTCCACACTACATAACATTAAATAGTTCTAATACTTAGTATTATTATTTTTATCCCTTTATTATGCATTTATGATTATGATTATGATCACCCATGTTATATTGATTCATGTTTTTATCTATTCTCTTACTAGTATTTTAGATTGGTCCATTATTTGATGTATATCATCATGTACCTACATATAATAAAGTGTACATGAGGGCCACTGGGAATTAATAAAAGATTAAATTAAATAATTTTTATGTTTTATTAGGTCAAATTTATGTATTGTTCAAATTATCTCGTGACATTAAACCTCTAGATCCTTATTTTGTAACTATATTATTTTTTTATCTATACAATTATGTAGTAGTTATGTAATAAAATTTAGGGTCTCTATAGAAAAATAGATTAATTTCCCCTTTTTACACATCTTCAAATAAAATGTGTAAATAAATTTCAATTCATTTCATATCCATTTATCTTATAAGATATATCATGTCGAAAATAGAATTCATCATTTCTCATACAACATCTATGATAGTATAACTAAACAGAAAAAGCCTAAAGTATCCCATATAATCCATGTTGTACATGTAACAACATTTTAAGGATCACACAAGGTCAGGATAGCTAGGATTATCATACAAAATATTTAAAATTGTGTATGCATCATGGAACGAGACATGTTCATCAATTTTAGAGGATATAAGAACACCCTATCTTGTAAACCCTACAACAAGTCTAACAAGTCCCTATAACCACGATATTGGGGAGCACATATAAGCCCCATTAGAAAATCCACCAACAATAGATGAGACCGATTATTATACCATCCACATATGTACCCAAGGAATCCAATTTCCTCTATTTTCCAAATTAATTAAATAAACCATTTCATTATATCATTCTTTGAAATCCTTTTCAAAAAGATTTAAAACCCTTTTCCATTTACTAAAAACAGGGGGAAATCATATTTCAAAAAAAAACTATTACCACATACAAACCAAAATCATCCATATCATTCCATTTCATTTAATATAAAAAAATTTCAAAATAAGAGCAATGAAGTTGTCCAACACAAGATAGAGACAGAACCACTTTCCTCCAAACATGGGGTTGCACATGTCCACAAATAATCAACCAAAAATAAGAAAAAAATTGATTGAGAAGGCCCTATAATCATTCTAAACATCTGATAATTGATTATGTTTATTGAATGAAACATCATAGAGGAAGAATCGACACATACCTCACGAATGCACACCTGTTTCACTACAACCAACAATTAAAATAGTCTTAAGAACAAGATCTCACCATAGATCATGAAATAAACTAGAATAGAAAGCACCATTGATTAATGAATTAGATAAATAAACCCAATGTAATAACCATGTTTTTAGAAAAATATTTGAATAAAAGTTCACTTACTCAGAAAAATGAAAACCGACCACAACAATGATCAAATGCAGAAAAAATCAATCCAGATTGAATGGAGAAAACAAAAATCGCTAGTCATGGGATGTAGGTTGAGAACAATGATAGCAGTAGGATAATAAATAATATTATATCCCTTAAAAATCCCTAAACATCTTGTTCAATTAATTTATATTTTTTGGAATCCCATTACACATCCAGTAATCCTTGGAACTCAGATACATTAAGAACACAATCTTATTTTTATTAAAAATGATCTTTTATTATTAGACCACATATACTCAATAAATGTAGTGTACTCACTTAAACCTATCCATAGGGATCACTGTTTTTGATCATAAGATCTTACACCTCATATAATTTTATTACATTACATTC